>WNXA01000015.1:0-600000 GCA_013364905.1 Diaporthe capsici
CACTTGCCCGGATTGGGGCCCTTACTCGACGACGTTCTTACCCGAGGAAGACCTGTGATAGCTGTGACCACTGTTTACTATACTATATAGACTCTTCGTTCTGGACGAAGGCTAGTGTACTAAAAAAAGGAAAATACAAACCAGCCCGCTTGCACAATTCAACGTCCTAGAGTACGATTGATACCTCGGTCTCTTGTTCGTAAAATCGTAATTTGGTGATAAGACTGGGACGGCACTAGTTTTGAGTACACCAGCCAGATGGCGGATCCCACAGGCATTGGGACGCCGACCCAGTCCAGCACGCCAGTCATAACGCCTAGCACATCGGGCGGTAATTTGGGCTACCTTTATATATACATAACTCCGAGCCTATGACATTATGGCTGGAATCAGAAGCCTTCGGCCATCCAGCCGCTTGGTCCGTATTTAAGAGGCGCTGGAGTTTACCAACTCAGCTGAGACATCACCAGAGGCAGACGTCTTGGACCACCGCCGTTTAAGCAGACCTTCAGTTGAGCGATTACGCAAAATACGACGAGATCACTGATACAATTATCGCCGGTCTCAAAGCTCACTAATATGATATGATAAGAACCATGCGCAGCCCAAAAACATCTGACAACTGTATGAATACTACTCAGTAGCACTGAATCGGGAATTAGGACTCCAGGGGGCTTCAAAGCTACCATGTCATAATCAGTCTTGTGGTTATTTTTCACACGGCTTGTTGACCTCAAATGTTTAACTCTCTTGAGTCATGTAGGGACCCGAGCACAGAGAGACAAACATATAGGCAGCCAAGACTTAAAAAGAAGGTAGTCTATACAAATCTAAGTCTCCCGCTCGGACAAGCTATCCAACGCATGCCTGACCACATGGCTCCTTTACCGTTTGCGTTAGCCACAGCAGTTCAGAAGACTCTAGCCTCAGGGCTCAGTAGGCACTAAATGCATAGCACGGTTCAAATACTTTCCAGACCAGCGCGTTCCTGCATTTCCGGAAATAGCAGGTGTGTCGGTGCGGATGACTGTGGAGGAATAGATAGTTAGGCCTATGACCCCGAACCAGGCCAGGCACGCTCACCAAGTGGGCGGAACGGTTGAGGCTAGATCGCTAACGGCGGCTGGGCAGCACTCAAGCGCGACGACGAGTTCGGACGTCCCCCGTGCAGTTTATGATCCGGTTGCTCAGCAATCGTCCGACCACAGGAACCGTGATATTTAGCTCATCTTCTCAACGTCCAAATTCCATCACGATGCCATCTCAGCTGGACTTGCCAAGAAGATTAAACGAGGACGGACTGTAAATAAACACGCCGCCGATTCGGACACCCCTGAATGATTTGGCCGATGACCATCGTGAGTTAGGTTCTGGAAACTTGAGAAAGGGGGCCAGAGTGCCGGGAAAGCCAGAGCGGCATACTATGGAGTTATAAAATGCCACCAAGGAAGCATCGAAGCTCATGCGTTTGCTCAATATACTATCCCACGAGTTCGTAATTGCTTCAGAAGTTGATATTCATTCCGCCCTGTGACGCCAAGAACAACTGCCACATCAATTCCAACTCCACCAGACATCAACTCAGCCTTCACCACACAAAGCCACCAGAATGCAACTCTCAGTGCTTCTCCTTGCCTGTGCAAGCATTGCGAGCACGACTGTCGGAGCCACCACCATCGGGCTGAAAGGACTTGCCAGCAAAGAAGTCAACTTCGCCTGCATCAAGACACAGCCCGAGTACACCGCCCTCATGCCCAAGTGCGCACAGTACTGCCACGGGCTCGCCCTCACCACCAACGGCTGCGCGCGCGACGACCACATCTGCCACTGCAAGAACTACAGCAAGACGGCGCAGATCATCGAGCCCTGCGTGTTCGGGCCCAACCCCGGCCCCGCCGGGCCCTGCACGAACGACGAGATCACGCAGTTTGCTGGCACGGGCGCAAAGTATTGCGCCTTTTGGAACCGTAAGCACCGTTTCTCATACTTTCACTGTCCCTCCATCTGTCATGCTTTGGAATGCTCCAGGATGCAATGCATCACTTTGGGACCCGTAGCAGGTGATTAACACGTACCAGAGACGGCGAATGATGCCATCCAGGGGAAGTTCAGGGAAAACGCGCTCACTTGCAAGATCAAGGGCATACTCGGTGGAAAATCATGAGCAGGAACCTGTAAAGGGTGCTATGGAAAAGAATGATTGTCTATTTACTTCGGCACAAGGATGAGCTGTGCCTATTTTGTACATCCCGTATTTCGATTCTCATATATATGTTAGTCTTTGAGAAGCGTCCGTGAAAACTAGTGGTGATGTTTTATCCGCCAACATCGGAAATGTCATCGCGTGGCGACGACATTGACTCGTCAAAATGTGTATGCCGAATTTGGCCACCGAACGCCGGCCTGCGCCCGGCTTCCCTCATTCTTCCCAGCCTGTAACTGCTTTACCATTACCGACCACCAATCGAAACACCCGCCCAAGAATTAGGATGAAACGCCATAAGGTCGTAGAAGCCAATAGTAATGGCCACAAAGAACACCCAGCGGCCGACCAGCGTAGCCAGGGCACCAGAGAGGCCCATACCAGCAAACTGGTACAGCGTCGACAGCGTCAGGCTGACCGACCCGACCGTGGAGCCGAAGGCGCTCAGCCACGAGGCTTTCTGCCAGGCGGGTCTGTACCAGCGGTCCTGCAGCCACATGAGCAGCGAGAAGTTGGCCACTACCAGCAGCGCGAAGCCGATGAAGAGCGGCAGCTGGACGGCCAGGAGGATCCGCTGCGTGTCGGCCGGGTCGAAGAGGCCCGGGATGGTCGTCACGACGACGACGTTGAGGGCGACGAGCCCCACCCAGTTGACGAAGCCGGCGCGGAAGGGGACCTTGGCCCACAGGGCGGTGAGGTCGTCCCTGGTCGGCAGCCACACCCATGACTTGGCCCCCAGCAGGGCGGGCTTGTATGATTTTGGCGGCTCGAGGGCCCCGATCTTGATGTCGAGGGGCTCCATGGCGCCGCGGTGGGCGTTGAGGATCGCGACTAGGCCCAGCGACGCGCCCATCAGCAGGAGGATGAGGCCGAAGTCGGTGGTAAGTATTGTGGCGGCGTTGATGTCGAACCCCAGTGTCTGCGGTGTTACCTTCTGGCCCCTGGCCTGTCTCTGAGCAGTCACGACAGCGAAGGTGGCCGCGAGGGCCATCAGTGTGCCGCCGAGGGTGAGGAAGATCTTGACGACCCAGACCGCGTCCCGGTACGGGAAGATAGTGAACATGCGCGAAGCCTGCTCCCTCACGCTGTGGACTTCGGGTTCCTGCTCCCAGACGACATCGAATATGGATTCTGGCTTGGTGGTGGCTTCTTCGGCGCAGTGGTTCTTGTACTGGACCCAGTTGACTGGGATAAAGCTTTGCCGTCGTGCGATTTTCTCTTGTTCTATTGCCAGCGGTGATTTTCTGTCCAAGTCGCCATTGTATCTGCGTCGGGCGCCCGGTGGCAACCCCAACGGCTGGTCGAGGCCGTATAGTGATGCCCTGTAGGCCACCGCTGCGTTCATGGTTGGGGATTGAAGGTCGGTCCTGAGCCCAGCTCACTTCACGACAATACCCCTAACTCCGTTGAGTCGGAAAGATCCACTCATCTAGGGGACCTTATTATTGTTGAAAGCTGCATAGTCACTGGAGTAGATTCTCATGCTGAAAACGAAAACGCGGAGAGGTCAAAGCAGAGATTACAATGCCAAGCTCCGGTAGACACCAGATGCGTTTCTGGATACGCAAGATGACAGCGTCGTCAATGGTCAACATGGGCCGGAAACCAGGACTCCGCAAATTCTATTATGGTCATCCTGGAGTTTTGTTTTCCTGGACGGGTTCGACTTGGCAGGCGCCTCCTTGGTGTTCGCCAGGCTGCCGGTACAATTGCTGATCCACAATATGTCCGTTCCCCGCGGGGACGCTTTGAGCGCTGCTGGGAGTATCCACCATTGTGGAACAGCAACGTACAAAACAGGAAGTGGTGGGTAAAAAAACATCACTTGAAACACCACAGATCTCGGTTTGCAGCAGTGCTTATCTGCAGCTCGGCCGCGTGGCAAGATGAGAAGTCCGATTGCACGAGAACAAGGTTTGGCTTCGACGTTGAGTAAAAATTTCCTCAAGAAGAAATTGAGCTGGGGAGGACACCGACCGTGAATCTAGAAACCGTCACGGGCCTTCTGCTCACCGAACTTGTGAAAGTCCACCATGCTGTACCCTATGATCCTAGAACATGTAATTATTTTCATTGCCTATCGCTTTTAGCGCTGAGTCAGTATGATTTGCAATAACAATGTTGTTCGAAGTTTTCGTCTTGTACCGGGATAAGGTCTCCTCCGAAAATGCATGCCTTGACAGTCCCGCGTTTCCAAAGCTGTCGTCCTGTCTGAGGTGACGTCTCGAGGGTTAGGATTGACGCATCCGTTCAGGGTACTACCTTGTCTCCCATGCGTCTTGCCGTCGATCGGATCAGCATATGATCTACGGGACTCGGGAACCATTGAAGTGCAATAATGCAGGATAGCCAGGCTCGCCAAGTGGCTGGTGTCCTAAGCACTGATCTGCTGTCTTATCTCATGAAAGCTTTGGTAGCTTGCTTGGTCTTTATCGGCATGATGTGCCCGTGGTGTGTGACAGCGTCGGGCCGTGCCACTGAGACCGTGTGCGGGAGATCTTCATCCCAGCCTGTGATTTGTGGAATACCTACCTTTGTAATCTAGACGACTGTGCCTCGCGAAAAATGGGCGGCTGTACGCTGTTCATTGGGCATATTCGGCCCTTACAGACACCAATTGCACTTACCCAGAAAACAAGCCACATATTCGCCCATCTCGATGTGCCGCACCCTATCGACCAGGCCACTCCGGGCAACCCTCGCAATTGGACCTACACGCGGGAACATGTTGCCACTCTCATATATCGCAACGACGACCTATACCAACTCTAAAAACTTCTTCTCTCCCCCAAAAATGGAAATGCGCTCATCCCACCAAGTTGACCCTTCAATATTGACGCCACAGATGACGAAGTGGCCGATCCTTCTGTATCTGATTCCTCCCTCATAGTGTATCCCATCTACCACTAAGCCCGCCCATTCTTTCATCCATTCATTATCTGTTAAAGCCACCAGTAGACTCTTAGTACCCTCTCCACGTATAACTTCGGGTTCGTCAAGGTCCAATTCAATCCAAATATTCCTGCGAGCCCACGCCTCCGTGCGAGCCACAATGAGAGACTCATTTCGGCTTTGCCACTCAACTTCAGTGCAGTAGGCCCTGATAGATATACTGGCGGAGTTGCAATCACCGGTAGGGTTGGCGTCATTGGCCAATTCGAGTGTGTAAGACACTGCATCCGCCAACTGATAGTCCGAACGTCCGCGGTTATAGTCAAATACAGGCCCATCAAACGATGCCCAGCTCCAACTAGGCGTGCGGGGACCGTCGTCTCGAGTGTCTGGTTTCTCTGACCAGAACAATCTCCGCGCCCTCCCTCCATAGCGGTCCAACCTCGACTCTGGCCAATCCCTCAAGACCCAATTGAGACTTGTGGGTAAAGTCTTCCAGAAATGGCCAGCAATGTAGACATCGTCCATGGCTTTTCCCATGTCATGTGCGATGGCAGACAGGGCCACCAGTTTGTCCGTCTTGGGATATGTCAGTCTTCGTTTCGTATATTCGTCTATCAGACTCCGCCACGTCCCCATCAACTCGTTTTGTTGTGACCCATCAGCAATGGTTTTCTTCGCCAGATGGAAGATGCCGAGACTGCTTGGCCCGATCTCTGTCGCTTGCAAGCCGCCCGGAATTGACTCGCTTGCGTTGGGAAGCCGAGCACAGTCCCAAAAAAGCTCGCCCAAGCCAAAGCTAACCACGCGTGTGGCCATGACACGCTCTTGTAATGCCCATGCTCGGCAGCTAAGCGGTTGATCATTCAGCGCATGCGGGAAATAATCCTGGGGCACAATGGCAAGAGCATTAGCAGCAGGATCCCGATGGCCACTGTCGGCTCTAATATCAAATGGGGGCGCCGCCGTCTTCCGTGTGGGACCTTGGTTGAGAATGCTTTCAAAGGGGCTTGCCACGCAAGTAAGGGCAAGAGTAAGGATGCTATCGGCATAAATTTGGTGCATTCTTGCCGATTCCGTCCCCCAATCCTCGGCGCTTCCAGCTCCAGATTGAATGATGCACAGAGAGTCAATCCAAAGATACCGGAATGATAACGCTTTGACGACTGATATTGCCTCCCGAAACGCTAAGGGAAGTTGTGAGGTTGAAACGCCGGCTTCAAGCTCCTTTTCGTTCCAAGCTGTGAGGCGTAGAAAGGCCGGATTGGGGCCCCAACAATAACTCAAGGTGGCATACGGACCTCGAGGTTTGTGAACTGCAGTCCGAAGAACGCGAATCGACGTAGGACCCAGCTCGAGCAGCCGCGATGGATATGAACTGGGCTGCGTAGCATTCTTCCCACATCTGGCCCCTTCATGGTCGCGTAGGCAGAGACCCATCCATTTCTCAATCTTCATCACGGCTTCCGCCTCCGGAATGCGACCTTTCCGGCTCCTGATATTCTCACCGTCCGTGGTGTCAAATCCTCGAGTCGGTGCAGCCCAGAAGCCTATGCATTCGGTGTCTTTTTCCCCATCATAAACCAACTCTATGTCAAGGAGTACTTGAGTTGCAGCCCCGATTTTATACTGTCGAAATTTTAAATTTTCCACCTGACAGTTGTCTCTTTTGTCAAATTCGAGCAGTCGTTGTCTTGCGAACTCGCAGATAAAGCAGCCGGCTTCTGCAGCGTCAAGTAAGGAAACCAATGTTGGATGATGACCTCCCCACTCAGGTTGTCTCCCCAGGACAGCCTGAGACATTTGAATGCAAACATTGCAGAGCATTGCGACGGTGATGTCTCGATGGACTCCGTCAAGAATGTTGCGGTAGGCATCTATCAGACTTCCTGCAGAGGAACTTGGGAACAGGTTGTGGACGCGGGGCTAAGGGACGTCTACATGATAAAGGAGCTAGGCTCTTTAAGGTCACCGACATTGTGTGACTTGAGATCATTGGCACGGCTGGTTTCATCTTACCCATATAATATATAAAAACAAAACCCAGATTACTCCACAGAACATAAGAGTTCTCCGAGATCGCTCAAGCTCTCTTCAACAATTGGCTCATGACGTTCCTGGAATTCTTCATTTTGTGCTCCAGGACACGCTCGCAGACGACCTGCCTAGATTGTTCAGATCTGTCGTCTAGAGACACCTCTCGAACACCGTTACAGATGGACTCTAACTCACCAGATAAGAGACACGGTCTGAATCCACCGGACGAGAGGAATATGACAAAACCGCTGTTTTCAGACAAAGGATTGGTAAACTGCGCCAAATAACCTATTCAGGAGACCATTCCCACGAGATCACATATAGTCCATCCGGAAACAAGAATCCCCGCCCTCCTTGTTTGTATATTGCCGCCCTCTCTTCCCAGGACCGTTTCATCTGATTTCGTCCTCGTTGCCGTTCGATGGCCTCGATAAGAGCCTGTCTTTGGCCGTCCTTGATCCACTGGTGCATCTCCTCATCGAGGTCCGGGTCCTCTGCCCCAGTCAAACCAATATCCCAGACCACATATCCACACTTACGGAGGTACCGACTCTCAGGCCAATAGCACATCTCGTGAACCCGCAAGCCCTTATGGGCTTCTAGCCACAGTCGAGATGGCGCCGAATCTAAGCCGTCCACATCGTGGCGGTCGCCCGGCCAGTGCCTCGTCAGATTTTCCACTGATATTGGAATCGATGAGACCCTGTCGCCGAGAGAGTTAGAGTACTTTGGCACCTCTCGCTCGAGATGCGCAGCCAACGCTACTGGGGTGCGTGGCAAGCCCTTCGACTCTAAAAGGCGACGGCGCTGCTGGTATTCATGCCTAGTTTCGAGATCAAAGAGGAAAGGCAGGCCGTATGTGAGCTGCAATTACCCATCAGTCGTCGCTTATATGCTGCTCATGTAATATCTGGCACCCACAAATGCCTGCTTGTGCTCGTTTCGTCTCCCCTGAGCCAACCAGTCCACCGACAGTGCTCCCCAAACGACTTCGTGAGCAGCAATGTCATCGAATGTCCTAGAGAGGACTTCTTCTAGGTAGTCATGTACGCAGGCAAGCTGCTCGTTGACCCACGGGGAAAATGGATTGAAGAAGTAACGGGCCAGGCGATAGTTCCGTATCTCCCTGACCCATCTTCCTGGATGGAAGTCGACCACGTCTCGGAAGTACAGGTTGCAGTATAGTTGAAAGCGGTATAGAGCGCGCCTGATGCGGAACAATTCCATATACGACGGGCGGCTGTCTTGTGGATGAGGGTGCCGACCCATAAGCCTGTGCATTAGCGGCAGCCGCTCGCGGACGAAGCACTCGCAGAAGTACTCGACATGGCCGTAGGTCTTGCTGATGGTGCTTGCAATAGAAATTGCGCCCATAGAGCTGTAGGATTGGTTGTCTTGCCTTGTCTGAGAGGTCTTTGAGGCTTTATTCCCACACAACGGGTGGTCAAAGATCCACTCTAGACGCCAATGCTGAAAAGGCACGTCATCTAATTCATAATCGAACGTTTCAAAGGCTGATTGCAGTAGTCTTGATACCTCTTTGCCATCGCTAATATCGATAAACTGGGCTTTGAAAGTTGCTTCCGCGTAACAAATAAGCTCGGGAGGGATTTGTTTCCTCAAAATGGATCGCACAATGCGTTTCGTATCATCATTGAAAGCGTCGTAGAACAACGAGTGGCTAAGTATGGTAGAGCCCAGCGACTGCATAGAATCCAGCTGTGCCAGAACCATAGAGAGCAGGTGTAATGGCAGCTCGAGAAGTGGCGATGGATAGAACATTTCCATGTTTGCGGTGGGAGAAAGGGCAAAAACAGTTGTTGATGCATAATAGTAGGTAATTATCAAGTAGTCGCATTGAATAATTTAGACGGGTAGACTCCAACAGTCCTAGATAAGGTGATGTTGAAAGATGAGTCACCCCACTTTAGAAGCCAGGTAGACGGTCGTAATGAGCAACCATAATTGTGACTCAGCTGCAGCTGTTGGTGGACATCTCTAAATCCTGGGGCTGACTTTGGCCTGTAAGCTCAACACTTCTGTACAGCGTGTCTAATGCCCTGCAAGATTCACACAGTGTCGTTTTCTTCAGTTCGTGGTCAGCAAAGTCTACTGCTTTATGTTGTATTCGCGCAACTGGACCAGAGCGTTTGTTCTTTGCAAGTGATTTGATGTTTTTGTTCTCCGAAAGGGACGGTCTTGCCTCCCATCATTTCTCACTTATCATTTCGATGAGCGTGTATCCATGTTAATAATATTTTGCCATATCAAAGTGTACGCCTGCTAAAATTCTAACCTAACTATATTTCTCCGGCTTCTTCAAAACTGCCCTCAGCTCTGTCTAACAACAAACCATGCCGTTTCTATTCCATCTCCCTCGGTCTAGGGGGAGCCGGGTCTAGTTCTATCGGTCTAGGAGGTGTCGTCTCCAACTCTGTCGGTCTGGAAGGCTCCGGCTCCAACTCATGCGTCTGGTAATTTGTATAGTGGTAGCCGTGAGGTGGCGGTTGCGCCCCCGCCGCAGTGGTGCTTTCGTCTTCTGCCGGCTTACCCTGCAAAAACTTTGCGCCCGATCTCTGGCCCCTCGCAACCCCACGGCGATACAGCAGCCAGCCACCGCAGGCGAGCAGGAGTCCGGCGACGCCCGCCCCGGCGCCGATCCCTGCTGCCGCCCCAGTCGAGAGACCGCCGTTCGAAGATGCCGCTGATGTCGTCGAACTGGTCGCCTGGTCCGTGCTATCAGCAGAGTTGGTGCTCTTGCTGTCGGTTCCAGTTATCTGCGCGGTGCTGGTGGACCCCTATCGAAAGGTCTTAGAACCATGCTTTGATTTCACGACCTCACGCAGAAGGAAGAAGGGAGGAGTAGGGTGGCGGAGTGAGTCCTTTCAAAAGACCCCAAGTACTTACTGTGAAGGTACCGGTAATCAAAACCGGCAAGGCGAAGAGTTCCTGCCCTGGTGCACGAATGTCTGAGGCGACAATCGGTCCGGAGGTCGTGACTACCAGCGGTGACGCCGTGTCTACGTCCCGCACCTTTATTGTCGCTGTGTACGTCTCGACGCTTTGCAGTCCCGGTGCAAACTTGGTGAAGGAGGAGGTGACCCATTCTCTGCTGGTCGCACCCGGGCGCCTCGACCGACAGAACAAGGTCGCAACGTCTAGTAACATAGGGTCCTGGCAGCTGAAAGGGTATGCACTAAGCCGAGACTGCGGTTAGTTTCGCCTAAGTTACCACGAAGATATGCCATGGAGTCGGCCCAGTGGTATCGTTAGTGAATCCGGCGGTGAGACTTACGTCGGACAGCAGACGGTAAACGAGCTCTCGCCCGTGGAAGTCGCACAAGCTCGGGAAAATCCATCCGGGCATGCATCAGTGGCATATACAACGCCTGAAGTCGGTTGGTAACTTGGGGGATAGCAACTGCTCGTTACAGTCGGTCCGCCAAACATATCAGCGTAGAACCCTTCCGAAACTGCCCACCCCCACAGGTCCCCGGACGGCAAACATCCAGAACTCTGTGTCCATCCCGCTGGAACAGTGAGGGCCATCGCGTCGGCAGTGGGCGCCCTTTAGAAGAAATGGGAGACTTGGTTGAAGTTGGGTAGTAGGACAATTCACAAGGGGGCAATGTCAGGAAGATACAATGGGAGTGAGATGAGAAGGAATGTCAGATTTCTACCCTTTTAGGACCATCTCAATTTTGGCCCCTGTCATCTCATCCATGGGCTGGTGGATTCCACAGGGTTTGCAGGAGAATGTTTCCTCATTGGTAAGGAAAAGCTTGCCAAGCTTCAATCCCTTCCGCTGCCTAACCAAGTTGGTATGTAAAGAGCGATGCATGGGCGAGTCTCGAAGCACCCCTGGCTAATGTTAGTAAACAATGACGGTGTAGAGCCATGGACTCTTATTGTTTCTAGTGGGCCTAAATAAGCACTACTAAACATGAGAGCTGTCAATCATACAGCAAGCAACGATGAAACTTTTGAAACTGTCTACCAAACGCCTCATGTAAAACCTTTTTCTTAGCTTTGTAATGTTATAACAGGTCTTGTTCTGTGATGTTGTATTATTGTGCCTGGAAGAAAGTTCTGTTATTTGAGTACGTAACAAGGAGTGTTCAAGAAGCATGAGGTCGTGTACTAGGAGCTTGGACGTACTACGTAGACTTCCCTTGATCTGTATATGTATGTTGACAGAGCTAGGGTAATACCAACTGACAATTTGGATAATTATTCCGTCTTGTTACATTGGCTTCCGCGAGCAGAAATGCGTAAACCGGAATCATTGCTGGGCGTCGTTGGAGAAGGAGCGGGGATGCCGGGCCTAAATGCATCATTGTCCCGGACACCGAATGAGAGAAAGTATTTAAGCACTTCTCACGAACCTCATGTCTTATTGAGCTCTATCAATTACCTGGCTATCGTTTGAATCTGAGGTCTACAAAAATGCGACCTAGAGATCTTAACGCCCTGGTCACTGCATATTTCTTTCTTATACGAAGTTGCAATGCATTTTGCACAACCGACGACGACTGCAGCCTGAATGGTGTCTGTTCTTTGACAACGGGATCATGCATATGCGATCCAGGATGGAAATCAGAGGATTGCGGGCAACTCGATCTAATGCCCGCACCGAGATGGACGGGATATAATTACACCAACGTCACACTCCCTGATTACTACAGCACCAAAGGAGGCAACTCTTCATGGGGTGGCCAGATCATCCAAGACAGACAGGAAAAGGGGCTTTTCCACCTCATCATCTCACAGTTTGCACATGGATGTGGCCTATCTGGCTGGAGACCCTTCAGTACAGTCATCAGAGCAGAGTCTAGGACCGGGCCGCTCGGTCCCTATCACTACGCCCAGGAGCTACTTGGACCCTTCCGTCACAATCCGACGACGATCTGGAGTCCTGCAGACAATCAATACCTTCTCTACACGATCGGCATAGAGACGCAAACTCCGACCACTTGCAAGTCATACAAGTGGGCCAACAACATCTCCGTCTCAAGCGCCCCCGATGTTCGTGGGCCCTGGTCTACTCCGCAGTTGCTGATCAACGGGACCAATCCGACACCTTGGCCGCTGTGGACTCCGGAGGACCCAACATCTGAGATGATACTCGGCGCCGAGGACAACAGGATCTTCGCGGCCGAGACCTTCTCAGGCCAGTACGACCTAATCAAGACCATGCCATGGAACACGTCTGACTACAGCGACCACTGGACCGAGGACCCGTTCCTGTGGCGCGACAAGCGCGGGAACTGGCACATCCTGTGCCACTGGATGATCGACATCACCGAGCGGGGCGAGAAGTTCCCGCGCGTGGGCGGTCACTTGTTCTCTCGGAACCTGACGGGCGACTGGACGTTCAAGCTACAGGCGGCGTACAACACGACCGTCCAATTTACTGATGGTGGGAGAACGGACTACTATCGTAGGGAGCGGCCCAAGCTGTTCTTCAGTGATGATGGAGAGCTCACGCCGCTTTTCCTGACCAATGGCGTGCAGGAGTTTAATAGTTCAGGTAGCTATACGTTGATACAACCGATCGGCAAGGGCGCGGAGACATTTTCGAGGAAATTGGGATTTTAGCACGCTTTTGGAGAGCCAAGAAGAGCGACCCGAATGGTCCGGGTGTCGGGAAACATCACGTTCACTTCTTGCAGGCGACATACTCGCTACCAATTTTGCAGAAATAATTTGATTTTGGGTATATGAAACGCCTCTAAACCTTTTCCCGTCTATCCATTGAACCCCACGCCTCGCCTCTCATAGCCAAGGCCAATCATCCAATTTTAAGTTTTGTGTCTTCCCCGTGGCCCTAAATGTGCAACTCGTGTCGATTTGAAGACGGTCACCACGCGGCAATTTAGTGCATCTTGCCGCTGCAGTTCGAGTCCTCGCCGCCCGCGCCCGCCGCCGTGCAGGCCTCGCGGAACTCGCAGTTGCTGAGCCCGTTCTCCTCGAGGCGCAGGAAGCCGGACTGGGCGGAGCCGGTGAAGTGGCACTCCTGGAAGCCGCCCGTGCCGACGAGCTCCTTGTGCGGCTCGTCCTGCTCCATGCACGCCGTCATGGTCGCGTCGTTGTCGGGGGTGCCGTCGGCGTGGGTGCAGTGGCAGAGCTGGTAGAGGGCGCAGGCCTGGGTGCCGGCGGCGAAGAGGAGGGCGGAGACGATGGAGAGCTTCATGGTTGTTGTTTTGGTGTTTTTGGAAAAGAGTGTGGTGTTGGAGTGTTTTGGTTTAGTCTCCAAGAGTGATATAATGAGCGTTGATAGAAATGAGTGTCGATTGGATGATGGGGATAAGGAAGGCTTACGGCTGATCTGGTGCTGGATACACCAAGCATTTTATATTGATGAGTCTGTATCGTCAACCACCCCATGCTTAAGTTGGTTGTCCACCGACTTCCGTGGCTCGGTCAGTGGGTCACTTGCGCTCGGAGGAAGGGAGTTCGGATGAAAATAGAATTCACTCACCCCTAATATTACTTGTGATATATTTGCACCCGGGGATGTAACTTGTTTGCTTGCCGATCTTGCTTGTATTGAGACAAGCAGTTCTCCCGACTGACTTGCTGACGACTTGTCTCAACACACGTGGAGAACGGAACGGAACCTCCAACGGGACCTTACTATGATTTCCACTACCCTCTTCCCAACTGGTAAGCCAGAAAGGGAAGAAAATCAGAGATGGAATATAAGCAATTGATTTCCACTCGCCTGCTGCACATCCGCACATCTGCAAATCGATTTCCTATCATGGGCTGCGATCAGTGTGCTTCATCATGACTTTTAATAGATATCTCATCCGGCATAAACCATGCGAACGGGAATGTGGGTCTTTTGAGTAAGTGAACTGACACCACCACAAGGCTGAACAGGGTGCCAAGACGTAGATCTTTCTGTTCATCCAGCCCAACAGCCACTCGTAGGGAACGCATCGATCGGCTGCCCCGGTGAAGTTGACTCATGCAACTTGGAGAAAACTGCTTGTCCTGCATTTGAAGGATAGGTTGTTGGGGAAGCAGTTCTATAAGGCGCAGCTGAATGACTCGGAGTTCAAGATCGAGATTCAATCGACTTCGACGGCTTGGACATGATGATCTCTTCTCTGAAGACGAGCCCCTAGGAAGGAGTCAGTCACCCGTGAGCAATATTTGATGGTATGATTGTGCAGAAAACAGTACAGAACTGTAATTTAACCTTGTGTGCGATATATTGACGTTTTGATGTGGTCGACGCGTGTTGTTCCAGTCTGTATCCCTCACACCCTGCCGCAGGATGTGGTCTGTCGGAATCACTCTCATAGCCAGCAGTCTTTTCTTTTCGACAGATAGAGAAGCATAGATACGTGGGAAGCATTTTTGTAGGTTCTTGAAAATTCCTGTGCAGCAGAATAGCCGCAGTTCGCTCATAAGTGACGCTCACTTCATCTCAGATATCCATGCAGGTTCGCGAAGACGTCCCGCTTCGATGTGCATCAAGTGATATCTCGAAAACTTTTACGCGATGAGATCAAATCTGCGATCTCCGGTTGTATTGATGCAAGTGCCATTTGCCCCCGGCTTGTAATGTTCAACATGTAAACAGTCAGCTCAATAGGCCGTTTGCAGATACGCAGTAATACCAACTCTTCATATATGGGCCGACTTTCCTCCAGAGCCGCTACGCAGTAACCAAAGCATGATACCTGAATGTGAGTCACAGTCGTGTCACATATGGACGTCAGTCACCTGGTTGGAGATGTTCACATGAAGGTTGGCCGCCATTTTTGCCGACGGAAGATGGCGAAGCAAACATTGGGGAGGAAGTCAAGCTTGCAGACTTGATGGATTACGATTCCTTCCAGAATCCTATCATAAGTTATGGTGACCTCCCTCTATCCTTCAATGCAGGCATGAGAGTCAAGTTGTAAGGGTCCGTCCCCCACATACCGAACCACCGCATCACACATGATGCAGGATATCAGCAGACACCTTCCCAAACTCGTCACCTACGGCCATCTTAGCAGCTCTTCGCTCAGTGCTTCTTTTTGGCTGCTTTGCTCTCATCCATGCGCTTCAGGATTTCAGCCTCCTCATCCTCGATAGACTTGTCGATCTTCGCGCCGCGCGAGGGCTCGTTGCCGTGCATCTTGGCAGGAAGGGTGGGGTCGTGCTCGCCGGCGATCTGCTCCTGCGTCTTCTTCTTGCCGCTGCCGTCCTCCGGGTCGTTCTGGTCCTTGGCGGCCGCGAGGCGGTTGGCTATGCTGCGCTCGTCCTCTTTGGGTGTGGGGCATCTCTCGTCAGCTTGACTCGCAATCACCCTGGACAAACAGATCTATTCTACTGTTCGTGGTGTGGTGTGGGGTGAAGATGGGGTTGCTCACTGGAGTCGTTGTCCTGGTGGGAGTTCTCCTTGCCCTCTTCGTAAGGCACGGGCTGGTCCTCTTGCTTCTGCTCGTCGGCGTTTCCAGACATTTTGATGTTTGTGTTGAAGAAGTATGCGAGGGGTTGAAAGTTGACTCAGGCCGTGAGTTGGTGAGTTAGATGTTGTTCGTTGACCTTGTTGGGGCTGGGGTTGGATTTATATAGCTGGGGTCAAGGGCGAGGTTGTGTGCTCTCGAGCTCCTCTCACGGGAGCTGTTTGCTTCATGATGTCATGCCCCGACGACAGTGCCATTGGGCGTCATCGCAAGGGACCGGGTGAGACAGCTCCTGCAGTGTAACCCGCTAGGAAGATGTCTAGACCAGCTAGCGCCCGCAAGGTCGACCTTCATCCCGTCTTAGCGGAAGCCGCTAGGCAGCTAAGAGGTAGGGACGGGCGAGGCCAGGGCGAGTGATCTGCAGTCAGGGGTAGATGTTCGTACAGACGCACTGCTGTGAGGCTGTCACTGTGATCGTTGACTACACGCCTATAGTTGGTCAGTTTATACACTTCGTTCGACCTTCACTAACGAAACGTTTGTGGCGGATCAGATCAAAAACGCCCGACAGCCACGACGCCGCCACTTGTGTAGGAATTATTGGTCATATTAGAATGCCTTGTATGCATACCGACATGTGCTAGATATATGTCACTGTTTGTTGACTTCTTCATATGTATTGTGGTTTTGGGCAAAGCTGGTTACCAGACTGACGACCAGCCAACCAAATTTTGTTGCCCGGTCTGTTGCCGACATGATTTCTGGTAAGATACAAGACATAGGAACACGACTGAAATGAATCTGATAAATATGCTCATCACAAGGGCTGCCAGACCCATTCGAGTAAATATATCCTGTTAATATAAAAATTCTAACAACCCGACAGCCATGGACTTGGCCTCTCAGCATTCAGAGAACATTGACTTGATCCCAAAAACAATCCTTCACCAGCGTCCCTTCTCGTTCTACCTTTATCAACCGACTCCCTGGGAGACACTCTTGGGCTCGAACGGCCCGACACTGATGTCCCAGGGGACGGGCCGCGAAGGCGCAGAGGGAGAGGCCCTCTCTGGCCTGCACCCGCACGCCTCGGGTTGAAACTTCCCCCAGACTCAGTAGTCTCTAGCCCGCGCTTGATCACGGCCAGCTCAGAGCGTTTCGCAAAGAGTATCTCCCCAGCCTTGCCGATGCCGAAGATGAGGCTCTTGTGGTCGACGCTTATCCAGTCGCTGGGCATGAAGAAGTGCCGCACGAGATCCTCCCCACGCTCCATTGGATCGTTGGGTGGGTGGAGATCGACGGTTGCTATCCACTGGTCTTTGGTATAGACGACCAGCCTTGCGCCAAAAGATCCTAGGATGAGGGTGATGCGTGAGACGAGTACTTCGTCGAGCTGCCGTATAGGCTTCGCATCCTTACCCGGGATCCCCTCGTCCTTTCCTCTCCACAGCTGGATCGTACTAATAGTCTTGTAGTCTTTTTTCCCATCGCTTTGTTGGGTCTCCTGCGAGGCCACGGTTCTGGTCGACCACGTTGCAAACATTTGTGCCTGAATTAGCGGAACGAGACCGAAGGTACAGCCGTAGGATGAAGTCTCAAAACAACCGATCAAATCGAGATCTGACCAGTTGTAGATCTCGAATTGATTTTTGGAGGCACGTATGAGGCAGTCGTGCTTTGTGGGATGTTTTGACCACTGCGACCACGCCCCTCTCGACAACTGCGCAATCGGCTTCCCCTGATTCTCTGTCAAAGGTATCAGATTATCCGTCTCCTGCTGCGAGACAAGCATGCGTAAGTGCTCTCCCGATGTTATGATGGCCTGCAGTATTTCAAAATTCCCTCCGGATACCTTAGTATCGGCCATTGGTGCATCAACGCGCCAACTAGCTTGCTGTTTCGGAATATTTCGTCGGATGACTTTGCGTACCGTGATTCGGCCAGATCGATCCCCAGTAGTCAGGAGCGAGGACTTTTCGTCGATATTCAGGATGTGGACGGGACATCTCCCGGGTAGTACAAACAAGAGCTGCGTATCTGGCTCCCCGGAAATGTCGCATCCGTAAACCGATCCATCTGTCACTGCGTAAAAGACGAGGCTAGAATTTTGGCAGCACGCCATGGACGTAATCTCGGCTTCCCGTGTTGTCTGGTAATCCACCTCCTGAAGCCCCGTGGATACCGAAATCGTGTCACTGTTCTCATCCTCTGCGGTGTCGGCTCGGAGGAGCACAGACGGCTCCCATATTCTACACTGATCGCCCCGGACCTCGATGATTCGCAGGCTGTCCGAAGTGAATGCGATGCTTTTTGGCACGATCGGGGTGTCGAATTGGATCCTGTAAAGGGCCCTCAATGTCGAGAACTCGAAGAGGGTCAGGTTACCGTGTGAATCAACTCCCGCTAGAGTTCGACCATCCGGCGATGAGGATACCATGACAACGTTTGAACCTTCGGCGAAAGCAATAGCCTCACCCGTGAGGACATCATAGACGACTGTGTCCCCATCAGTGTACGCCGCAGCAAGAAGACCCGTGTCGATCGCGTGACTAAAAGCGACGGATCCCACTGTCGTGGTGCCCTCGGCGACTTTATGAGACCCATATACTGAAACCGACCCAGTCTCTTTTTCGTAGTTGTCGTGTATTCTATCCTCGAGGTAGTCCCATAGGACAATGTTCTCGCCTCTGTATATCACACACATCAGCCCCGTCGCAGCTCCCAGCGCGACTGTTGTGGGCGACCTGAATTGCATCTTTTCTTCCAGGTCTGCCGTCCAGTTGACGGGATCGTCGCGCAGCGGCATGTGCTCGAACACTTCCCATTCGATGAGCTGGTTCTGTCTCGTCACGGCCCTCAGGATGGTGTCGTCTTCCGAAAACTGTAAAGCGAGACACATAGAAGATATTTTGAAGTTTGAGATCTCCCTTCCGTCAGTTGTGGACCAGATGCGGACTGTCTTTGCTCCAGATGATGCCAGTTCTGTGCCGCGCTCCGAAAATGCGAGCCGCCAGACTGGTTCGCCGTGCAGAAGTGTATGAAGTTCTTGGAATATAGAGTCCCCGTACACAACTATTTTGCCCTTCGGTGTCATCATACCGACGGCAAAGAGCCCAGGGCCCGCTGCAACAGCATTGGGCTTGGTGAGCTTCTCATAGGTTATAGTTGCTAGGCAATCGTCCCAGGTGGTTGCCGAAAGACCCTGCACATTAAGCCCGCGATAAGGACTGGAGAACTGCTGTCTCACGGCCGATCCCGGAGGACAGAAGGGCGGAATGAGATGGTGTATCGACTGTGGTGATGCTCGCAACTGACGGGAGAATTTTGTCACCAGATGTATGAGATCATCCCCCCATTTCTCCAGCATCTGGAGCTTCACCTGGCCGCGCGCCAAGCCCAGAGGTGGTGAATATCTCGACCGGCGGGTCAAGATGGCATTGAGTGTTTTGCCAGCTTGATACACCGTGTGAAGATCACCATGGGCAGCGTTGTATTCAATCCAGCGCAGGACTCTGCTGCTGCTGAAGAACTTAGACATCAGTTCGATGATTTCTTCGTCATCCGAGTGGACAAAATTCAAGTGCTGAAACACATATTTTGATGCATAGGTCGTGAACGGGTGCTCGCTGAATGAGGTTGGCTGGGACAGCGATGGCCTATGAGAGTGCCTGAGCTCCGGTTCTGAACCTAGTCTCTTGCCGCGAGGCAGCGCGTCGCTGAACGAGCTGTGGATAGTTCTAACTTCGGGGTCCGAGGTTAATCTGCCGGGCCTCGATGCAGTTTTGTCCGTTTTTATCAAGAACTGAAAGCAGACTTTGGCTAGCCGTCGATGCCCTTCGGTCCTGGATATTGTGAAATCGGAATCGGGAGCGCGTCTCATCAGAAATTCTCTTGCAGTGGCGTGGACGAGTTGGACTTTGTTGTGGGTATCGACATAGACCATGCTCCCACAGCACTTCGATATGGCGCGTGCGACATCGTCAACTTTGTCATCAATATCCAATTCGATGGGTTCTTGCATCTCAAAAGTTGTCAGAGGCCTGAAAGCATATGTCGCCCATGTGATCAAGGCTCTTGCAACGTTCTTGCCGAAGCGGGCGTTTGCCATGTCCTCGAGGACCTTTGTGTATAGGGCGTCCATATCAGCAGGAATACTTTCCAAGACCTCGTCGATCTCCCTTTCACTAGTGACCTCACGGAGCTCAGAACAGATAAGCGAGGCCCATAGAAAACAGCCTCCGGAGTTTGCGAGGATTCGCGAGGCCATGGACTCTGGAGTAGGCCATCGATCCGAGGCAGGGCAGGGAAGAAAGTCCAAGTTGGATTTCAGGAGAAGGCCGATGTCCTCCTGAACGTCTCCATCGGATATTGATTCGCTTTGTATGTCGACCCGGGGGATAATCTTTCCGAGATGCATCTCCACGGGGTCCCTTGACGTGACGAAAATAGCGACAGGCCAAGACTCTTGAATCCGCATCAAAAAGTCCATTACCTCCAGACTACCCTTGCACTCATCGATCGAGTCAATGACCCAGTATTGTGGCCGATTGAGGCGAGTTTTGAGGATATTAGATAGAAAAAGCTTCCTCCAGACCGGATTGGGGTCGATTTGGTCGTAAGGACTGGTGTTTTCCGTCATCGAAGTTTCTGTGATCTTGGAAAGTATCTCAGGATGTAGCATCGCCATCTGCCAGGCCATGGATCTCAGAAATGCGTTGGGGCTTGATTTTGTCTTGTCCGAAGACTGGAAAAAGAAGAAACAACAATCGACACCGTGTTCGCGCAAATCGTTAACGACATGGCCGGAGAGCACACTCTTGCCAGCACCAGGTCGTCCACGAATCCAGAGCAGCCTTGAGTCCAAGGAATCTTTCCAATCCACGTAGTATCTTTTTCTTGATAGCCATCCGCAAGACTCCGGGTGTCTGAGAGAGTCCTGCATCATGATGTCATCCTCAGGTGCATCCGAAATCCCCAAGATGTGATTGAGCATGGATTTGTCACCCAGGGCTACGCTCTGCTGCTCCAGATGTTGCTCCTCGCGGCGCGATGACACTAGAGTAGCCAGTGCGTTACGGACAGCTATATATGCCGGGTCGTTGGGTGACGGGAACATTGCCACGTGCCGGTGGTCGGCATCGAGCAGTGTCCTTCTCTCGTTGGCCAGGTTCATCACGGCACTGGTTTTATCGACAATGAGAGTCTTGTAGCCTCCCAAGCTCATTGGCTTGGTTTCGTAGAATGACATGAGGTGCAGTTGACTAGCAGCCCGGGGAAAGTCCTCGTTGATGGACTGCAGCATTGGTGACTCCGGTAACAAATCATTTACGAAGGGACGAGCACCAACGAGTGCGACTAGTCGCGAAAGAGTTTGCGCAATCGAAGCCCCGTGGTGAGGTGTTCCTAGGAAGACGATAGAGCACACTCTATCGGTCACAGGCTGGAATTCTGGATCTCGATGGCCGAGGATGTATGCCATCTTGACGACAAGTCCACCCATGCTGTGCGCAACGAAAATGATTTGGGACTAGACGTAAAAAGGTTATCAGCTTCAGCTTGGTTGTACAAAGAAGGTCTCACAACATGACAACGTCCCGTCCGATGCATACCTTGCCATCGTATCTTATAACCGGTGAGTCCTTGACCGCACATAACAGTGACTTTGCAAAGTCTCGTACATTCAAGACCGACTCTCGATTCAGACCCGATGAGTAACCAAAGCTGTGAATCCTGACATCCTTGAACGCATCATCTATGGGCAGCCATGCCTTCGGCCAGAAATTCGACAGAATATTTCCCTTGCTCCAGGTGCTCTGTGAGCCACCGTTCAATCCATGGACAAATATGATGTCCGCGACCGCCGCCTGGTCAGCAGCTCCGGGGTCATAGACAGTAGTAAGGCCCAGCGGGCCCTTGGTGCCGTTTGAGCCGTCCTCGGGTCCCTGTGCGCGCCGGGTAAGGGTCCTGGACAGGAAGGACCGCGCCGTGGCCGAAGAACTGGCGCGGCCGAGCTCCCGGTTTGCCTCCATGGGCGCATCAGTCGGGGTTGGTCCGGCTGCGGCACAGCCGGCAGGGGAGGTGGGAGAACGGTCCGTTCAAGCTGGGGTCGGACCAAGTGCCCAGGTCACATTTATGCGGCTGCCAACTGACCTGTAGGGAATATATGCTTCATCTAGGGGTCATTGTCTACTCGGGTATGGGCAACAAATGGTCTACACCTTCGACAGGTGGTTGAGGGGGGAAAATGCAGCCAACCCTGCGGCATTTCGTTTCATTTGTTCAGCCAGTGGGCCTCCAAGACAACCCTAGCAACCCGTTCAGGGCCGCCAACACGAGTTAGAGACCGTTACATCAGGCAACGTCTCCGCTTTATATGCGAGCTCGAGGCGCATTTCGACTGTTTGTCCAATTGCAACTTCGTGATAAACGCCTGAAAGCAGGACTGTGGCACCTGGGCCACACTGATCCCAATATAGACGGTCTCTTTTCAGGCTCCCACGCAGTGGAGCCGAAACTCACGGCCTGAGAAACCATCGTTATGGACGGTAGAAAAGAAAGTCACACGTACTCTTTTTTAACCACAAACGTACCCTTTTTACCCGATATCGCTCTGTCTTGCAACCACAACTACACCATGGCCGAAAAGGAAGCTCTTGCGCGAAGTAAAAAAAGCCAGGTGCCCGTGAGGTTGATCGAATACATCGACGACAATGTTAGGGACATTCTTCCCAAGGGTACTCGGTTTCATGGAACCTCTCCCAGCGGAGCTTCGTACTGGGCAAGAGCCGCTAGGATCGACGCGACGGATGAACATGGAGAAGAAGCATCATTTTACCTGAAAGTACACGGGTCAGAGCATGCAAAGGACATGGCCTACTCTGAGTACGCATCTATGAAAGCATTCTACGACATTATGCCAGAGATGGTGGCCGAACCGATGGGCTGGGGCTCGTACAAGGACGAGCCGGATGTGTATTTCTTCGTCTGTCGATACGAGGAACTCACTGGGGACATCCCCAGCCCCGACGATTTTCCAGAACTCATGGCAGAGTTACACAAGCGCTCGGAACAAGTGGAAAAAAGCGGCAACTTCGGATACAGTGTGACTAGCTGGGGAGGGACAAATCCTGTGAGGTACCCGATTAGCACAAGCTGGGAAGAATGTTTCACCAAGTGCATGGCTTTCACGTTTGAAATGGAAAAAGATACGCATGGCTCGGATGAGGAGTGGGATGACCTTAGAGAAAGCCTTATGACGAAAGTCATTCCTCGACTACTTCGGCCGCTTGAGACTGAGGGCCGAAGCGTGAAGCCCGCGCTCTGTCACGGCAATCTGTGGGATGGCAATGCCTCGGTCGACGCAAGCACCGGTATTCCGAGAATATTTGATGTGAATCCTACTTGGGGCCACAATGAATGTAAGTGCAGTGGTCAAGCCTCCTGCAGCCAAAGGTCATCTGGAGTCCCAGAAGAAACAAGTTCTAATGCAGCCGCATCGCAGATGATTTAGCACCCTGGTGGTGTCCAAGACATCGCATGACCAGAGTGTATATCGAGGAGTATCTTCGCCATTATCCGGCTGCCGAGCCAGCTGCGGATTATGAAGACCGCGGAATTCTCTACAGCCTGTGAGTCTGGTTCGAAAGCTGAACTTGAGCTTTTGGCTAACACCATAACAGCAGATTCGATGTTCATGCATCATCTATCTACCCGGGAGTACTGAAATTCCGCAACATGTAAGCTACCATTCTTCTCTGGAAAAACACCCAGTACCTAGGTACACTGACGAAATGCGCACAGAGCCAGGGAGAACATGAGGAAGCTGGTCGAGAAGCATGGGGGTGGGTACGAAGGATATGCGAAGGACAAATTATTGTCAACTTAATGTAAACCGATGGGAATTCGTGTATGAAGCAGATTAGTACTTAAGAAATGATCATAGATGAACCGTTTCGACCCTTATGGCGTGCGAATGAAGTGATGCCTTCACACAGTTGGATAGCAAGTCAGAGCATCTAGCAAAGCATCCCAGAGCGAAATTAGGTAAGTGAAGGCGACCATGACCGTCTACCGGATGTGAGTTAAGAGATACAGTGTCGCAAATAGAAATACTACAAAAGTTTATCAAAAGTCCTATAAGTTTTGTGTCCTCAAAAGCAAAACCAAAAGCGAAGCGTGCTTCTCATGTAATGTCAAGAGCGATGGCAAGGATATTGGCCTTTCGACCGTTGCTCTTGGCTACCAGCAGTCAATTTACATATGGTGTGGCCTTCCTTTCGAGAATTTTGCGAAGACTGTCTTTCACATATCAAAAATAGGCATCCCAAGAGAACTGCAGGCGAGCTGCAGAAGTCTGCAGTGGCATCTTTTCTCGCAGGAGTGGTTCGAGTGGCAAGGACCAGGATGCTTGCAACCAACAGGGACGCTGCTGTCGCATCTGCAGGAGCCCACACACCTGAGGGGCCAGTCTAGGCCGCAGAGGATCAGCGCAGTGGGTCGGCGCAGCAAACAAGTAACCCAACAATCCAACCTCACAAAACGGTCTCTTTCGTCTTCTTCCCCAAGTTGATCTTTGGACTGACCACGGGACCTACAACTCACCGTTTGATCCGATAGGAACACCCATGGCACTCGTCAGTGGAATTGAATCAAGTCCAAAGACATCCGACAATGAACATTCAGGAGATGCGCCCGTCAACGCAAGAAGTGACAACAGAATTCAACCAGTCACGACAGATAGGATGCCCACAAAAGTAGACGTACCGCCACAGCATACTTCAGTCGAACACACAAATCCCGATCCGATACCATACAGTGTCTTCACGAAATGGCAGAAGCGCTACCTCACCTACCTCCTGGGCTTCCTGACTCTTGCCTCATCCCTAACGGCCAACATTTACCTGCCCCTGATCCTGCTGCTAGCCGAGCAATACCACACCTCGGCCCAGGCAATCAACCTGACCATCACGGTCTACATCATATTCCAAGGCATCTCCGCCTCCTTCTGGAGTCCCTTGTCCGACGTCTTCGGCCGCCGCCCTGTATTCATCATCACCTTCGGCCTGTACACGGCCGCCAGCCTGGGGCTCGCCCTCTCCAAGGGCAGCTACACGGCACTGATCCTCCTGCGCGCGATGCAGAGCATCGGCGGCTCCGCGGTCCTGAGCCTCTCGTACGGTGTCGTCGCCGACCTCGTCACCTCCGCCGAAAGAGGGAGCATGTTGGGACCGATGCTGGCAAGCGGGAACCTGGGCCCGTGTATTGGGCCCATCATCGGCGGCGGCGTTGTGATGACGGGCCAGCCGGCTTGGTGCTTCTGGGCGCTGGTGATATTCGGCGGGATCGCGCTCTCGCTGATTCTCTGGACGTTTCCTGAGACCAGGAGGACTATTGTTGGCAACGGATCTGTGCCGGCTTTGGGCATATGGCGGACGTGGTGGAGCCTTATGGTTGACTGGCGAATGAATAGGAGGCCGAAAGGCGAAGAAGACTCCGAGAAGGCAAGCAAGATCCCGGCAAGCGCTGAGGATAGCTTCGACGACACAAATCCAGGAGATGCGAACAGCGCCAAGGACGGAGAGAAGAGTGCAAGCGGTGTCGTGACGGAGGATGCCAACAAAAACGCCACTGGCAAAGGCAAATTGGTGGTTCCAAATCCGTTCATATCACTACGCCTCGTCTTCTACTGGGACACATTCTTGGGTCTCTGGCTCGCCGCAAGCCCATACGCAGTCTGGTACCTCATGCAAGCGTCGCTCCCCGTCATATATGGCCAAGATCCCGGCGGATACGGCTTCAAAGACATATACGTAGGTCTCTGTTACCTGACGGGCGGCTCAGGCGTCATCGCAGGGGGCTTTATTTGTGGAAAGATGATGGACAGGAACTACAAGCACGTGGCGCAAAAGGCCGGCTTCTCCACAAACAAGAACGACAACCACAACATCCATGACTTCCCCATCGAAGAGGCTCGCAGCCGCTTCTCCCTCCTCATCCTGGCATTTTCGGCCTGTGTCCTGGTTGGCTTTGCCTGGGCGGTGCAGCTCAAGGTGCATCCGGCTGTACCGCTGATACTACAGTTCTATATGGGTGCAAAATGCACTGTCTTGCACCAGGTTTATAGTGCTCTTGTTGTGGACATATTTCCGGAGAAGCCTAGCACGATAGCTGCAAGTAACAACATTATCAGATGCGGATTGTCCGCTGCGGTGGTGGCTGCTCTGAACCCACTGGTGAGCGCCATGGGCAGAGGGTGGTTCTTCACCATGGTTGCTTTCTTGGATGGGGGTTTGTGCATGGCTGCTGTCATTATTTTGAGGCGTTGGGGCAAGCATTGGAGAAATAAAAGGAGCAAGCCCCTATAAGTGAATCTGATATACACAAACCTTTCAAACGGCACCACAACTTGTGACTCAAAAGGAACCAGCCCTGAAGCTGCCTTAACTCACAACTTGGGTTTCATGTGTGCATATATAAATACATCGCCCTTTTAAGTGTGCCGAATTTTCTACGTTGATCAGTCCCCCGGAACCTGTCCCCTAGGTCATTATCGCCCATAGGTCTATGTAATAGAAAGGAGCCACTCTTGATCGTTATGGATCTCTAGAAATCAGACTCATTAAAGAGATTCAATAGTTTCTTTCATCACTTAATCTCTTCAAGGCTTTATATTACCGTTCTTGTGTAACATAGTTCGGAGGTGCCAATGGCAGCTCGTAGATTAGTAGTAAAACCTCAGGCTCCGGCGCTGGAAGGCCCAGAAGTAGAGTGCACCTCCTTTCTTGGCCTGTGGTCATCAGTCTGCCTGTCACTCGTGTTATCCAGGTTGTGTTCACACATTCGTTTGGCTTACGTAAATACCTAGGTATTCATCTACACATTCACCACAATGCAAGCGCCTCCGAGTTAAATGCATCCCATCAATCACTTGAGAGCAAGTAACTGAACAATTCAATTTCGTCCTGACTTTCTTCTATCAGAAAGGCTCGTGCACTGCGTCCACTTCTTGATAACCCCTTTCAACCCTCCATCCTGGACCTCGACAGATCCAGCTTCCTTACAACTCCTCACGAATCCACCCAAAACATACAAGCAGGAAACTCGTATCAAAAGTCATCACACTCAACTACGGTCGATTCATCAAGCACTGTAGACTTCGTACACTCATCGACCACACCGCACAACACCATGGCTTCTCTCCCATCGGTCTCCGATGCCAGCTACTGGCAGTACAAGGAGGACACCAGTTACGTCCTCAAATGGATTGAACAAACGGCTAAGTCTTGTGGCTGGAAGAGGCAGCAAACTAAACAAACCACACCAGCCCCATCATCTGGGAATTCAAACACACAGAGCAGAACGAAGACAAATGTCCCTACAAACCCAACCACGGGCACCAAGACGGCGACAAGCTCAGGCAGCTCAGGCAGGCTCAAGGGCAAGGATCGCAAGGCTGCGAAGCAGCAGGCTGCGGCAGAGATTGCCGCGGCCAATGAGAAAAAGAAGAAAGACGATGATGAGCGAGGGGTTGTTGTGACCGCCCTGGAAATTCTTCAGCAGGCGAATTTGATATCAGCTCGTCTTACACAGTCTGATTCAAGTGCGTATCGACCACCGTCAAGTGTGTAAGTATCCTCCCTCTACCTATCACGTGAATTCCTGTTCGAGTATCTGCTAGGACTATTCTTACACTAAGTGTATCACAGTATACATGCACTCGGCCGTGCCATCAAGCTGCGACAGAGCTTTTCCAATTGGTTTGAGACCACCTGCCCGCACGATCGCAAGAGCAACTCGGCCCATCGGTATTTCATCAAGGTTTTGGAGAAAATTGCCGACCTGTTCCTCCAGGCCACAGGAACCACCACCGTAAAGTCAGACGAGTTCGACACTGGAGACGCCGAAGCTGTTCCAGGCAAGGCTGCAAATCAGTAAGCATCATTTCTATGGTCGGTGGTGATTTAAATCTGACAGTCACAGGAACCGATATGAGTCTCTTCTGGAGCAAGCCGTTCAAGACGTTCAAGACGAACCCGAAGATGGTCCAGTTCAACCTACCAAGTCCTTCGGGCCATCGATCAAAGAGGAGGCCACCACATCAGGGCGAAAATACCACATGGAAGTCAAAGACAGCCAGGAGAATGCTTTCATGGTGTTCACTCTATTCACAGGCCTGCACAAAATCAAGGCAGAGATCAAGAGTCTGTGGGAGCGATGCTTCAAGGACGGGAACGACATGATCATAGCCACTGTAATAACTGCCCAAGCACTGGCTTTCGTGCAGAGATCAGAGGACAGGATCATGTCTATCCTTGACGATACAAAGTTCCAGCAAGTCTTTCTGGGACAAGACGATCAAGGAAACTGTGCCTGGTCCTTCCCAGGCACATACTGTCGAATACTGAGCACCTTACGCGACCCTACTGACATAGAAGCCGTCCTTCGCTTCGAAGATTCAAGCCACAGTTCCGGAAATGAGGGTGAGGCAGTCAGCATGAACGACTTGACATTTGCTTTCTCTGCTCGCAGACTTAGCAAACTCACGGACGTTGACAAGACTCCATGGATGGCATGCTGTGATCCTCTTCTTCTACAATTTGAGCACAACCCACGTGCCTTATTGAATGCGGACGTCGAAAAGGTCCTCGGACGCGACAGAGGTCTCTGTTGCACCTTGGTTGAGTTGTCGAACCTGAATTACGTCTTACCAACGCAAAATCCCCCCAGAGTTTACACAGAAGACGACAGACAGGCTGAGTCAGTCAGGAAGGATCCAATCCTTGGCTCCCTACACCCTGTCTGGACGAGAAAAGAAATCAACCTCACGAGTGTCTTCGCTGCGGAAATCATGCTGGACATCAAGGAGATTTGCAACGCTTTCCCTGCATCTAGACCCAGCTACGATGACATGTTCGACAGCTACATGAACTTGCTGGATCTCAAAATGCAAAAAGTACCGGACGAAAAGGAGCTTTTCCCGATTTGCAAAGAAGGGAGCCCGCTCGCCAGGGGTGCGGGTTGTGATGGTTGGGAGGACAAAGTTCTAGGGATCTTGATGAAGGTGTTTTGCATTTTACCAGTCCACAACACTGCCGTCAACGATCGTGCGGAGACGTTTTGCAGTGTACCAGTCCGCAGCGCTGACGGCATTGACTTTGCAATAAACGTACCCTGGCGGGAAGAATTCGATGTTGACTGCAAAAAGTCCGTCGAGTTTTACAAGGGACTGGACCCGGTGGCCCTCAAGTACAGCACAGAGGAGTACCAGCGAACTCGTCTATTCAAGTTCGTATTCATTTGGACGGGCCCTTTTTATCTTGTTGATAATTATCCCATTTTCACGACTTCTCGGGAAGCCTTCATGCAGACCCTGACCGAGTTAGCTGGGATCGAGATTCTCAATGTCAACAAGCACGGAATCGGCGCCATGGCTCACCTCTACAATGCTTCTCGGCAGCTGGGACTTGGCAACCTGCGGTGGCCAGCTATGGACCGCATCATCGACCTCCACAAGGTCGCCTTGTTCGCCGGCGACCTTCCCACTACCCCAGCTGCCATGCTCAAGAGCTTCTCACATCGGTACTGGGGACCAAAGGGCAGGATGTCTCGCAAGGAAAAGACGAGACGCATGAACAGGGCCATCACACTGATGAAACCATCCGCCATGACACAGGCGTACAACGAGCACTGGGATACCGCTGGGCGCATTCCGTTCTGGTACACCCTGGAGTCGAACGCCCTCGCCGCAGCAGCAGAGAAAAAGGCTGGGAAGAAGAGAGCAGTATCGCCCAGCCCGAGCTTCATCGAGAACATACCAGTGATAGAGGAGTACCTGGTAAAGCAGCTGCAAGACGTGCGTGTGGACTACATGGAGGTCGACAGAGTGGGCCAGGACTTCAGCAAGAGCCTACACAAGCACGCCCGTGGGATATTCCAGAAACAGGGGAACCGGGTCATCCCAGACGAGGCCGACGACCTGTGGAGCGACATCGACTTTGTGTCAGAGTCGTTCGAGCAGGAGGCACAGCTGCACGAGGCCATGTCCAAGTGCGGCGGCAACCCGTCCAAGTTGCCCGTCCAGGACTGCGACTACCTGCAGGACAGCATCAACTGCCTTGCAGGCTCCCTGAGGGCCACGGGCATTGGCGGGTGCCCGGATGCCACTGATGGAGAGGCTGTGAACATGCCTACTTCCCTGACACGCTTCAGGATACGGGGCTCGGAGGACTTGCCTGACATGAGAAGACTGGTTCTCGTGTCTCATTGCAGCTGTTGTCACCGCAAGCACTACTTCTGAGCATCTCTCTTCCGACAGTTCTGACTGACTGGCGGGGATCGAAGTGAGGGGATGAGGTTGTTTGGACAATGCAAGCACTACCTATCACTGTTCTTAACTGTCCGCAAATGAATTTGCGCATGCTGTGCGGAGGAGCGAATCAGAAAGACCTGGACCCGAATTTGGTCAGGGCGCGGGCTATGGATTGGAGGAGAAAATTGTGCGACACCCGGTTGAATCCGCCGATGTGCAATTCGTCGAAGTTCTCGAGGCCTCGATTTACCTTGGTCTCACTAAGACCCTATATAGAAGGACTTTCACTAGTGTTTTAATTCATCACTTCACAGAGAGCAAGTGACGGATGGTCTGATTTGAATACTATGACCATTGACAGATACTCAGGGGTGGTCACCATGGCCTTTAATTTGAGTTCCAAGATAGGCCGAGCTGACCGGTCACCACGACTCATTTCTAAGTATGTACAAGAAGTGTTAGAGGCCTCCAGCGTGTGGGTTATTCAGTGCAATGGCAGTGTTGGGCATCAACTGGTCACAGATCCGAGCACGAGCTGCGCCGGAGAGCACTTTCAGCCGCCTAGGTGAAGCCAGACCAGATGCCGCCACCAGGAGGAGTGTAAGTCGTAGCGGTACTCGAGTAGATGTTGATCTAAAACAAGCAGTGTTAGCAGTGTGTCCTTGCCTAAGGGCTTTTATTTGTTCTCAGGGTAATCAGGCAGAATACTGACGTTGACACCAGGATCGTTGGCGGAGGCATAGGCAGGAATCGAGTAGAGATAGTCCGAGGATGGCGAAGCAGAGCCACTTCCGGTGACGACGAGTTGAGCACACTCAGGATAGAACTGTGGCGTATTCTGTTGGTGGAGTGCAAGCAGCTCGTGGCGGATGAGGTAGTTGCCTGGGGCAAGGTTCGTCGGGATCTTGCTCGACCATTTGAGTTTCTATTCGTAGGGTAATCATGTCAGCCATCGTAGATCCTCAGCAATCGTCGGATTGCAGTGACTGATGGCACTTACATCGACAACAATAGCAGTGCCCCAGCTGTCTCCACTCAGCGGTGGGGCATACATGCCCATCTGATCGATCTTGAACCAGCTCTTGCCCTTGCCGTCGCAGGCGGAGAAGGCGCCGGCGCACTTGTACATCCAGACCATGACAGGTCCTTGCTTGTGCGTCCACTGGGACCAGATGGCCGTGATATTCTGGCCCGCCGCGATTGTAGCCGTGAGCGCCGCCGAGGTGCCGCCGTTGCAGGTCATCTTAGCGTCTGAGACGCTCATGATGGGGTTGTAGTCGGGCCATTGACGCTGGATGGAAGCGGGCGAGGTAGCGGGCGAGAAGCCGGTGTAGCCGGGGTATGTGCTGGAGGCGGATCTGTGTTAGCTGCAAAGTCGTTGAGGAAGGTCGTTCGGCCTGATTGGGTTCTTTTTTTCTGTTCCTATCTTTCTTTCTCATTTCTTGTTCTTTTCTGAATACTTACGTCGAGCCTATCTGGTAGCTGGTAACGGCTCCATGACCGGCAGCCAGCGAGGCGGCCGACAGGGCCGAAGCGAAGATGTTCAGCTTCATGACAGCTGGGAGACGAGTCGTCGAATCTTGGGAGGGCCGAGATACCGTTCAACTGGCATATACTTCTGGTCCACTCTAGCTTGAGGTTTGTAAATAGGAGTTGAGGAGGGCAAGACAATAAAACCTGGGACAGAGAGGCGTGATTAAGTACTCAGGAGAGTCATGTACCACTGAGGCAAATCTACGCAAACCCCCACACCATCCTTGAATACGGCAATGTTGCATCTGCCAAAGCAAGGTTTGTATATTACGCCGTGTGGACGAAGCGGCTGGGCGCTGTCCTCGTCAATTAAGAAATGATCATCGTGATCTGGAAGGCCCCTAGAACCCAGATCGAGTCTGACGGACCACTGAGATCTCACTGAGGCAGCCAGCCTCGGCTCGCGGACCGAATGGATTGCAGGGTGCTCCTGCTCTTGATGAGGTGTAAACTCCTTGTCCGGGTGACCAGAGACACCAAGGGGCCGTGCGAGCCATCCCGAGGAACGTACGGGCTCCTGAGTGGCCGGAAAGGAAGCCGTAAACAGGATGTGAGGCGGTTCATGGTCAGGCTCTGACAGAAACTCGGCGTTCACCATCCGTAGAACATATCCGGGGATGCTTAAGTGGCAGTGATTGGGTGTGACGGCTTCTAGGTGTGCTTTCGGCTTGTGTCGATCCTAGCGTACCGGGATCTATATTGCAGGCTATTTGGATAATATAGTGATGTTGACGGGGCACCTGGACAATGCGGACAGACCACTACCACTTGATAACAACAGCGACATTTCTTGCACCACCGGCAGGACTGTACTCCGGATGGAAATACGACCTGTCCCATCTTTTGGTGGTGATTCGTACAAGCTTTTTTCGTCCCTATGCCAAATTTGACTGGCCTGCAATGTGAGGAATTAGATCTATGATTCGACAACAACTCGCCGGAAACAACCTAGCTCTCATATGAGATACCAAATATGGACTCTCGAAGACACGAAGCCATCGAAGTCTCAAAACGCTCGTGGACAGTATAGATTGGATTCCGAGGTTGATTCCATCACAACTCCTGGGAAACTGCTGCACTGAGTGGAGAACTTCCCCTACATAAACCGGCCTTTATGAGGGCATGCATACCACCAAGCCGCAGAGGTCAACTCATGCTGCCGTGCTGCAAATACTGGATTCGTGGTCAGCATTGTTGGATCTCTGGTGGATGGTTGCATGAAGGAAGGTCTGGGAAAATGGACATGTCTTAGTCAGCAGTACGTAGGTACATATGGCTGCCAGGATGTGTTCTAGCCTGCCGGCACTATCCGAAAAGCTTCCAGAAGTTCGCCATCCCACCACCCACCCACTCACGAACCTCCGAAATCCGATCACGCCTATCCAATCCTGAGAAACAACACACCGATTCTCCTCAACCTCTCCGAGCCAGCCCCTGTAGCAGGTCGAGCACCCCAAAGCCAGACACCCACGATCCGACAATGGCCCTCCAAGCCTACCGCAGCCTCCTCCGCGCAACACGCCTGACCTTCCAGGGCGACGAGCGGCTCCTCACCAACGCCCGGGACCAGATCCGCGCCGGGTTCCGCGAGAAGGCGGCGCTGTCCCCCTCGGACCCGGCCGTCGCGCCCGCGGTGGCGCACGCGCAGGAGGTCGCCGCGATGCTGCGGGAGAACGTCGTCCAGGGTCGCAACGAGGGCGACGGGAGATATAGTAAGTCCTTTTGGGTGTCTAGCCAGAGTGGGGAGATGGGGGTCATAGGATGGTGCTGACGGTCATTGCGTGATGTAGAGCTCAGGATTCACGAGCACACCGAGCGGGGCGACAACGATACGGTCAAGACGGCGGGTGGGCAGACTGTCAAGATTGGGGCTGGGTGCTGCTCGAGTTGAGACCACATTGGAGTCAAGTCAATACGGTCAATGAAATCAACACTCAGGTGGTTCGATTGAAGCGCCCCGATTACCAGCAGTACATGCACGAACACAGCAGCGATGCGCTGACGAGATCAGTTCAGCCCCTTGCACACCACGGCCGGACGGGAAGGGAGGGGCCTACGAGACGAGCGTAACGTTCACGATGAGGGTTGAAGATATTCAAAGAGGTGGATGGCTTCCGGTGTAAGATTAGATGATGATGTACAAATCCTATGATACCCCCTCCACTACGTACAATTCTTCGAGAAAACCGAAAATGCCCCAATGCAATGGACTATGCTACCGGCCCTGTCTGCTGAGTGCTGATGTCTAGCCTTGCAACGACTGCCTGCCTGGCTACCTTGAACTCCAGAACACCGGAAACGATATATTTTAATCCCAAGAGCTGGCTGCTCAGTTGCCAGACAGGCTGGCATAGTTGACCTCAGACGCGCCAGGCGGCGCGGCCACGGCGAGGTTCTCGAGGTCGTTTTGTTGAGCGCCGCTGCCACCTGCTCCAGTGGCATTACCGCCCTCGACGGCCTTCTGCCCTCCCTGTGTCCTCCTCGCCTGTGGGAATGCCGACCGCCCGTCCCTTAGCATCTCAGATCGCTCCTCGCGGTTCATGTTTCCAAGCGTCTTTGGTTGACTCCATCGCACCCGCAGCGGGCAGCCAGCAATGACAGCCTTGCCCTGGCACGCCTCTGATGCCCTCTCAGCACCCTCCCTGGTCTCGTAGTTGATAAATGCGCAGTGCGACATGTGCGAGCACACCAGCGACTTGATCTTCCCATGCGCCTTGAAGAAGTCGCGGATCTTGTGTTCTGGTAGGTCGTCCTCGATACCCGTGACAAACAGCGACATGATGTTCTTGTCGGCAGGGGGCTTCCAGTCGTTGGGCCCAGGTGGTAGTTGCGCCACGGAGGGGAATGCGCCTTTCCTGGGTCCTCCTGGCCTTCCTCCTCTCGATCCTGCGCCCATAGCACCAGCGGCCCGCGAGTCTCGCGACCGAATAGGACCAGCGCCTCCGAGGCCAGCGCCCACAACGGGGTTCCCGCCAGTCGCGCTCCCACCAGCCTTCGAGCTCTCGCCAGTCGCGTTGCCCTCCTCGTCGACGGTCCTCCCTTTTCTAAAGTACGGCTTGCTCTGCGCCAGCCTCCTCAGCAGCTCCCGCGCCTTCTCGTCCGTCTTCTCGTACTCCTCGACACCGCCCCTGCCCTCCTCGATGGCCTTCTCGTTGTTCTGCGCAAAGAACTCCCTGTTGATCTCGGACTGGGGGCCCGGGGCGACCATCTTGAGGGCGGCATCGCGCACGACGATGGGCAGGCCGAAGGACAGGTCGAGCATGCAGCACTGGCAGCAGTTCTTGAGGCGGGCGCAGGTCAGGCAGACGTTTGTGCGCTTCTTGCGGCCGTGGGCGCGGTCGGCGGACCATTGGAAGACGGTGAAGGGCCGTGTGCACAGCTTGCACTCGGCGGCGTAGTCCTCCTTGAGCATCTTGACGTAGGGGTTCTCGGGCAGGCAGTTCTCGCAGACCGAGGGGAAGTCGGTCGACTCCCAGCCCGAGCGGTTGAGGTCCTGTTTTATTTGGGGCGGCATCGTTGTCGGGGCTGTGGTCGCAATCAGGTGGTGGTCGAGCAATCACGGTGATGAGACAGGATGATGTGGTTCGGGGTGGGCGTGATCGCTGTTGAATCGCAAGGAAAGAGAGGCTGAGGATGTCGCAGTGTGGGGTGATGGTATGAGGGTCGCGGGTTGATAGTCGGCGGTTGGGCTCGCTGACGGGAAACTTTGCAGTGGCGCTGAGAGCCGCAGGGAAGCGAGGTGAAGTAGCTTATCGATTACCGATCAGCCCACTTCCTTAGTAAGCATGGCGGTCCCTCTTGCCTCCTTGCCTCTGCTGCTAGAGTTTAGCCTTGAGACGAGCCGTATAAAACGGTGACCACTTTTTCTGTATGACATGATTGTAGTGCAGACATATGTCTACCTCGGCATCTCTGGTATGTGCCTCCATAGAAACATCTACTGCATCATGTCACGCATATGAGGCTGCTCATGAGGCTTCTCGTATTCGCATTCCCTACCAGGCGTATCCGCATTCATATGAACCCGAACTCGCGATAACGATAAGGAGCCACTGTGAGCTAGCTGGTCCGTAACCCAGGTACAGTGGACTAGACCCTGAAGGATGTCACCAGGTACGAGTCAGTACTTGAACTCGGCGGCAATTCATGTGCATCGCAAAGTAGCTCACCGTCTCCCAAATTGCTGAAATGAGAACCAGAGCTAGCGCAGGTCGACACTCGGCGCAGCAAGGGACCCGTCCAGCAGACCCCTGTAAACAGCTGTCGCTCAGTCTACATGGGTAGAAAAGTTCCCAGTGCCACACCGACAGCATTCCACTCATTTCCTCATGCAATTGTTGCGCTGTCAAGTCCCGCCTGTCTCCTTCCTGAACCCAATTGACCTGGTGCTTCACTATTCGACTGTATAAACTTTTTTAATTCGACTCAGTTCAACACGTCAACAACCGTCAAGATGGGTGGAAAGACACAACTTCAGCTGGAGAAGGAGGACAAGGAGCGCGATGCCGCCTTCAACAAGGCCATGCACGGCAAGACTGCCGCCCAGGCCAACAGCGTCGCCACCATCCTGTTCAAGAACCCAGAGGCCAAGCAGGCTGCTCTCGACGCCTACTTTAAGCACTTCGACAACAAGAAGGCAGACAACGAGACAGAGGCCGATCGTAAGGTATGTCTTGCAGCCCTCCCGGGTCCTGCCACAAGCAGCTGCGGTGGAGCAGCGGCCTCGAGCTACCCCTTTTCGCATCATGAGCTGACCACCGATTTCCTCCCAGGCACGAACTGACGAGTACGCCACATTGACAAGGCAGTCAGTATACCTCCGTACCTCTGAGACAGTTTTTGGAACATTTTCGCTGACGTATTCTCCCCAATTACAGCTACTACAACCTTGCCACCGACATCTACGAGTTCGGATGGGGCCAGTCGTTCCACTTCTGCCGTTTCTCCGTCGGCGAGCCCTTCTATCAAGCCATTGCCCGCCATGAGCACTACCTTGCACACCAGATTGGCATCCAGGAGGGCATGCAGGTTCTTGACGTTGGCTGCGGTGTCGGCGGACCTGCACGTGAGATCGCCAAGTTCACCGGCGCAAACATCACCGGTCTGAACAACAACGACTACCAGATTGACCGTGCCATCCACTACGCGGAGAAGGAGAAGCTTGCGAACCAACTGACATACGTCAAGGGTGACTTCATGGTATGCACTTCACCTCATTGTCTCCTCCCCGGTCATCTGCCCGCCGAGAACTGCCGTGACTGACCCACAACCAGCAAATGCCCTTTCCCGACAACACATTCGATGCTGTCTACGCCATCGAGGCTACTGTCCACGCGCCCAAGCTGGAGGGAGTCTACAGCGAGATCTTCCGAGTGCTTAAGCCGGGCGGTGTGTTCGGTGTTTACGAGTGGCTGATGACGGACGACTACAACAATGACAACCCGGAGCACCGCAAGATCCGACTGGCAATCGAGTTGGGCAACGGAATTTCCAACATGGTGCCGATTCAGGAGGGTCTGGATGCGATGAAGGCGTCGGGCTTCGACCTCCTCAAGAACGAGGACCTGGCGCAGCGGCCCGACCCCATGCCATGGTACTGGCCGCTGTCGGGCGAGCTCAAGTACCTGCAGTCGGCGGGTGACTTCTTCACCATCTTCCGCATGACCAAGTTCGGCCAATTCTTCACGCACGGCTTCGCCGGCCTGATGGAGACCCTCCGCGTCGCGCCCAAGGGCACGCAGAAGACGGCCAACGCGCTTAGCGAGGGTGCCGACGGCCTGGTTGCCGGAGCGAGGCTGAACCTGTTCACACCCATGTACCTGATGGTCGGCCGCAAGCCTTCCAACTAAGGGTTGCATTTGGGTTGCGAATGTGTGTGTGTTTTGTCATGAGTGTGGCTAGCGAACATATATTCAAAAGAGATACGACGTCTTACGCAGAGCAAGAAAGGAAATGGCGCATTATGCCTGTATATACAATGTACTAATCAGATCTAACGGCGCGCTGTCTTTGGACGGGGCCTCTTATCTTACAGGCGTTCGTTCATATTCAGGCCTTTATAGACGGTATAATAATTATGAGCTCTTGATACCAAGAAGCAAGATTAAACATGATTCAGCTTGACTTGGTCTCATAATTGTCTCGACACGGAGCTGGCGCACATGTCCGGAGTAATACAGAGTCAGTAATCGGACAAAGTCTCAGGTGTGCAGCGAGCGAGCATCCATCGGCCCTCTCCAAATAAATGTCTGTTCTCTCAAATGCTCGCTCACTCGCCTTGTTCGGTGCCCGTCGCCCACGGCCTAGCCGTTTGGGGCGCTAGTGGGGCCCGGCGATAACCCAACAGAAGCTTTTGTTGGTCGGTGCTCCCAGCTGGGAGCTGCTGGGCGACCCACACTGATTGGCGACTCGGCCATCTCAACGGAGGAGGGTTCAACGTCGAGGGAATTTTTCGACTTCTGGGCTGCAGCTGGAGCTCCGGAAATCTCCTGCCTTTTTGCTGGCGTGTTGCGAAACCGCGATCCCCTCCCACACATCCAACTCCAGCTCCAGCTCGACAATCCTGCCCAGTCGCCCGCCCGAAGTCGTGAGCACCGCACGTTGTCGTCGGTCGTTTCTTCTTCTTTTCTCCTGCCTCCCTCGCGTCCCATCTCTTGTCCAGGGCGGCGATCCAGTTGCATCCACCTCCCTCCGCCCAAATCTCACCACCACCACCGCCAACATGTCCCGCTTCCTCCGACCGGCAGTCCGACTGGCTGCCTCCGCCAGAGCTGCTCCCCTCTCCAAGACTTCGACCATCCCATCAGTATCCTCCAGAATATCCCGACCAGCCTCTGCGTTTCTGCAATCGAGAACATATGCCTCCGCCGGCACCAAGGATTACACCGTGCGTGAGGCGCTGAACGAGGCCCTCGCCGAGGAGCTGGAGGCCAACGACAAGGTCTTCCTGCTGGGTGAGGAGGTCGCCCAGTACAATGGTGCATACAAGGTCACCAAGGGCCTGCTGGACCGCTTCGGCGAGCGGAGGGTCATCGACACCCCCATCACCGAGTCCGGTTTCGCCGGCCTGGCTATCGGTGCTGCCCTCAGCGGCCTGCACCCCGTGGTGAGTATCTCTCGCGACCGCATCGCATGGCCTACTCAGCAGCTAACAAGGAGCGCTGCGCCTGTCTAGTGCGAGTTCATGACCTTCAACTTCGCCATGCAAGCCATCGACCAGATCATCAACTCGGCCGCCAAGACCCTGTACATGTCCGGCGGCATCCAGCCCTGCAACATCACCTTCCGCGGACCCAACGGCTTCGCCGCCGGCGTGGCGGCCCAGCACTCCCAGGACTACAGCGCGTGGTACGGCAGCATCCCGGGCCTCAAGGTCGTCTCCCCCTGGAGCGCCGAGGACGCCAAGGGCCTGCTCAAGGCCGCCATCCGCGACCCCAACCCCACCGTCTTCCTCGAGAACGAGCTGCTGTACGGCCAGACCTTCCCCATGAGCGAGGCCGCCCAGAAGGACGACTTCGTCATCCCCTTCGGCAAGGCCAAGATCGAGCGCGCCGGCAAGGACCTGACCATCGTCTCCGTCTCGCGCTGCGTGGGCCAGTCCCTGGTCGCCGCCGAGAACCTCAAGAAGAAGTACGGCGTCGACGCCGAGGTCCTCAACCTGCGCTCCATCAAGCCCATCGACCTCGAGGCGATTGTCAACTCCATCAAGAAGACCCACCGCCTGCTGGTCGTTGAGTCCGGCTACCCGGCCTTCGGCGTCAGCGCCGAGATCCTCGCCCTGTCCATGGAGTACGCCTTCGACTACCTTGATGCCCCCGCCCAGCGTGTCACCGGCGCCGAGGTGCCCACTCCCTACGCCCAGAAGCTCGAGGAGATGTCCTTCCCCACCGAGCCCCTGATCGAGCAGCAGGCCGCCAGGCTCCTCCGTCTGATCTAAGCATGGAGAAGGATCGTGCGAGATAGGAGCAATGCGGAAGGAGGATGGATGTTGGACGAAGATCAGGAGGGAAGCTACGTTACCGATTGTCATATCAGCTGCTAGTGGCGATGACTTGATATATCCGGGGTAAGGGTGCCATTAATGTTATGCGATACCTTACCTGGCCTGCATGATAGACGAAAAACAAAACAACTGTACTACTATGCTACTTCTTGGACATTTTCCCCCTCACTTCCATGTTGTCGAGTAGTCGGTATGCTTCTGATGCTTCCCTGTGGACTTTCAAGGACTGGTGTTTCGTATGGCGCTCCTCGGAGTACCTAGCGGGGAAGTCACTCAAACCTGCTGTGTTATTCACCTAAGCAACGCCATGTGCCTCATCCACTAAATTTACACGGCGGCTTGTAATGCCATAATTGGATGAACTTCATGGCCCTGATTTACTCCGTCGCTTGCCTTCCTCTCGTTCGGCTACAGCTATAAAGTCTCCAAAGATAAAGAACCACAGAAAAGCTTTAAATCATGGTTATAGTCTGTTGCTTCCAGGTATTCATCCAATCCTCACTTTTTATATCTCTAAGCTCGAGATATCCCACCCTTTCCCATAAACTAGCACTAGATTCCCCGACTCTCCTAAGTATTAGACACGAGAAAATGCCCTGAAACGAGTCTATGACGACGGCAAGGTGCTCGCTGGCAATGAACTGGCTCTTATCCAGGTTGGTGGCAAGCCCGCCGGCTGCCTCCGAGCTCTTTAAAGTAGATACCAAAAAGTCCACATTGGCGGATGTGACGATCACCACGGGACAGGTCCCCGTCTGTCTTTGGTCTTCCCTTACATTGTCGTCAAAGCGTACCGTACCAACTTCATAATACGGAATGTTGTCAGTGGGAGCCACCCGCTGGGCACTCCGAACAAAGCGCTTTGTTAGGGCTCTGATGGTAAGTTGAGCCGAAGTAACCTGGCCATATGGGTTCGAGGGATCTACCAGTTCAACTTTGTGGTCGACGAGCTCCGCGGCCCATCTCCCTGGGGGCCGGAATCCCGTAAATCCAAAACCTATCTTCTCATCTGTCACAGCCCAGGACCACGACGGCGCCCGATATTTCTCTGCGTGCGTGGCACAGGGCCCTACCGAGCGCCAGGTGAGACCAGACGTGATATCACCCGTCCACAGCCCGGCGACATACTCCCCTCCCACGGCCGCATGCAGCTGCGACGTGAGCCCCGTCAGGGCCAGCAGCTTGTCCGAGCCGTAGGAGAGGTTGCGGTACGAGTACTTGGAGACGAGCGTGTAATACTCGGACAGCACCTCCTCCCGGGATGGCTTGCGGGCTGAGTGGATCTGCCTCATGATTTCCCGGTACTCGCTCGTCGTCGTCCGCACGCCGGGGCTGCGGGGAAGACCGTCGGCTGCCTCGTACCCGTGCAGGCATTGCCAGCACAGCTGCTTCTTCCCGCAGAAGAGGCGTCTTGGTGACAGGATGAGCTCCTGCAGACACCAGCCTCGGATGGCCAGGGGAGACATGACGTCTAGCTTCCAGAGGTCCTCGTCCTCTGCCTCTTCCAGCATTTGAACTTGCACGAACTGCTTGTCTTCTCCGTGTGGAAAGACCGGGACGCTTACTTTGTTTGGCTTTGGGATGCCGGCTGATGACTCTTTTCGCGGGAATATCCCGTGCTTGCTACCGGGAGACGTTGAGGCGTATATCGTCACCGCAGCATTTTGATAGACGGCTGCCATATTGGCCGATTCGACCTGCCAGTCCAGCGCCGAGTCCTGGAGGATACAGAGGGAATCGATCCACAGATACCGCAACCCGAGCTCTCGAACGATTTTCACCGTATCCTGAAAGTTTGCGGCAAGCTGAGAGACCGGAAGGTCTTCCAAAAAGTCTCGAATCGTCCTTTCGCAGAGCACTGGTGTGATAACGCCGCCCCAGCAGTGACTGAGTGCGGCGTATTTCCCAGTCCGGCCCATGGATTGGATGATCCGGCATCCTTCAGAGGCACCCTCGGCTTGAACATCGAGCACTCGAGTAGGAAGCCTAGGCAGCTCGCTGAGACTACACTCAGGATGGGTCGATAGGCACTCGTTCAGCCAACCTCGGGACAGTTGATAGGTATCAGGCGAGTCAAGGTCTTTGTCGATGTCGAATCGGCCGATGCGTTGTTTGCCGACATATACAGGACGGTCTTTCAAACGGTTCTCAGTTAGACGTGAGGGAGTTTAGAAGTACAGTAGATTGTTATCTTACCGCGAGAAGTAGTCAATGTAAGTAGTAGCTCAAGCCGCCACTCATGCAGCTCGTCGAAGTCCAACACGGATCTATCATCCGGCCCCGGCCCAACATGAACCATCAAGGTGTCGAACACCTGCACGTCGTCAACCTTTTGCGGGGCGTTCCGCATGTGAGTCGAGTGGATGCTCAACTTGACGCTTGTTGTGTCATGAGGTAAAAGTTGCAGGGCCGAGTGCATCGTGACCCCCGCACCCAGTGCAGGATAGGCTGTGGCTTTGAAGCCGTCCACGATGAGCTGACATAATTTGCATCCTTTCTCGGCACTGTTTTCCAGATCGTCGAACCTTTCGTAGTGAGGGTAGTATCGCGAGTTGTGCGGCAGGAGGTTTGAGAAGATGGGCTTGGCGAGCTCGACGAGGTCACTGATGAACAGGGTCTTGCAGAGGCTACAGAGGTCTGCCATCTGACTTGTTAAGCAGAACTTAAAATGGGTGAAGGCGGTAGTATTTTGATGCCACTGTGGTGGACATCAAGCGACGAGCGATCTGTACATGTATATGATACGACGGCAGCTTTTCAGAAGGCCCAAGAATCGCGAACACTTTCATAGGTCCCGGCGAATCGAGCATCATCGGCAGAGTGACAACCTGAAGCTCTGAAGGATTCTGGCCCACTTGGGGGCCAAGTGGATGCCTAGTTGTATATATTGCATGGATCCCAAAAGTTACTCGGTAATAACCTACGTTATCATTTGCGCATATAGAGGAAAGTATCCAAAAAAAATAAAAAAATAAAAAAAATCCCTACTTCTTAGTCCTCCTTCCGATCGCTCTTTTCGTGATGATGTAATCCGTTATTATCCGGTGTTCCATACAGTGCTCCTCTGGCTGTCCGCGGCAGTCCAACTAACACTTTCAGCCAGACCTGTTGTTCTACCAGACCCATCACGGTCCGGTTCATGACACCAATTATCCCACCGCTGTCTGAACCGCGAGGTGTGACGACAAAGGTCACAACGGAATTGCGCTTATGCACATTGGGTAGAAAAGTGCCTTGCCAACATGCTGTTCAGGATGCAACCTAGGAGGGGCGCGACGTGCGCAACCTGCATGAGGCCCCTGGTTTAGCAAATTTCTATTGGCCGGGATATTCATGAAGTGGGCTAGAACCTTTAGGCAATGTCTCGCCTCTGATGGGCACAACACTTGAAGATTTTCCTCTACTAAACCACAACTCCAATTTCACTGGTGTCAACCGTGATCCTGACCCGTGTTCGAGACGCGATCCCAAGATCTTCATCTCTATCAGTCCTCAATGACATCCGCTGTCGACATTGACACGTTCCAACATGAAAGCCTCCCCGATGCCCGCAATTACTTCAGGCTGCTCGAGATCACCAGCGTCGACGATACACGGGATATCAAGGTCCACTGCAAACTCACAACATGGCCGCATGTACGCGCACCTAAATACACCGCCGTCTCGTATACGTGGGGCGATCCGAGCTTGGTCGTCGTCATCCTCGTGAATGGCAAGAGGATGGAGGTGCGCCGCAACTGTGAGGATGTCCTCAGGCAGCCGTGTTGGAAAGATGGCGGATACTTCTGGATCGACGCCATATGTATCAACCAGACGGACAACGAGGAGAAGAGCTTCCAGGTAGCCAACATGGGCGAATTCTTCATAGACGCCCCGCGCACCCTTGCGTGTGTTGGCCGCCACGAGAACGACAGCGAGTTCCTCTTCAAGATGCTTTACCAACATCGAAGCTTTTGGGAACGTTGCTGTACCGGTCTGTATGATGTTGCAGACTTTCCAGCTCGCTTCTTGCGGATAATGAAGCTCGAGTCCACCATGATCAAGCTGCTGAATGCACTCAAAATTTTCTTGGGAAGACCATATTTCTATCGGGTCTGGATATACCAGGAGCTATTCTTCGGACAGAATATACAATTATGGTGCGAGGATAAGAGTGTCAAATTGTTACTACTCCGGGGACTGTACTCGGCTTTTCGTGAATATCTGCGATATATTGGGTTGGAAGACTACATGGATACCATGAAGTCTGTCGGGTCTCTTCTGAGTGATGGAGTTATGACGACGAAGAAGGGATATAGCTTGTGGCAAATGATACATGTGGCCGGACAGCTGCAGTGTGAAGACGTCAGGGATCGGGTGTTCGGGATTCTATCGATGATCGATTGGAAGCACAGGACGCCAATTCAGCCAGACTACAGTCAGGACCGGTTCGATCTTGCCATCGAGGTCTTGGTGAGGATCGTACGTGACGACTTTCATAACAACATCAACTCGGTTCTTTCCAAAACGATCATGGTCGCACGACTTCTGGGATTACCCGACCAACCATCGAGCCGACTGATCGATGAGATACAAAAACGGGCATTGATGCGTTTCGAAGCTTCACCAGTAGATCCCATGATTCAAGACGCTGGGTCGATATTGAGCGAGTTCTGGGGAACACGTCTTCATCTACATGACGGGAGCTGGCAGATTCGACCACCCCCTTCCGGAGAAGATGTTGACCGGCCAGCAGTCCATGGCATCACTATTCGAAGTTGGTCTGAAGGACGCCTTTGGGACGTGCGGAATACGAGCATACTTTTGCCGCACGGGGTACAACCACAAGACTGGATATTGCTACCCTACTTTACGGAAGATGCTGGCCAAAAGACTCATTTGGCGTTCATCGCTAGGGACGCTGGGGATAGACAGCTTCAGCTTGTGAGTAAAGCTCTTGTCACAGTACGGATGGGTTGGCCAACGATGTCAGCCTGGGAGAGACACGGCGCTACGTTCGAAGTATATCTTGACCCTAGCGACGCAATCATCTTGGCTTACAGCTGCAAATGGAGAAGTATGGTAGAGGAAATTTGGAGCAAAGAGGATGAGCCGCATAAGATTTACTTTGAGACAAGTCTTTGTAGCGAGAGAAGGCGCTCGTACGCTACACGATAGCATCGTAGCCTGTCTGTTATTTTATGCCAACAGTTGATAAACGAGATTCTAGGTCACCAAATTGCTAATTCTGACGCACGATACAACCAAATAACTTTTGGCATGACTAGGTGGATGACCCTCGCGAGGGAAGCTGATTGTGGTGATCTATGGCGTTTAGCTCCCGCAAATGTTGACCTAACATTACTATACAAAACTGATATGCTACTCTCAAATCCCAGAAGATCGGGCGATGATTTAGAAGCACCACACACTATCTTCAATCACCGCCACCGTTTGTCCCGGGTGTGGGAACTGGTTATCGACACCGTCGCAGATCGGTGCGATTTTGAGGCAAGTCCTGTTGATACGACTACCAGTTTCTAGTTTTGAGAACATGTATTTCCTTCCGTATATCTTGTACCCTTGAATCTTTTCCCTTGACAGCTGCTTTCGTCTGAAAAACATTACCATTGCATCTCAGTTTAGACGTTACCAGAGGGTGACAACAGCATTCCGCTCATCGCTCGAGCGTCTGATGTTCATGAGTCCCATGTCAAAGGGGCTAAGCATTTATCCGTCCCATGTTCAGATCCGTAAGTATACTCATGGCTGCTAATTTGAGAATTCAGACTGTTGGTTCCCTCCTAACATCTCGATGGCGAAGATCTTGAAAGTCACGATGATTTCCTTGTTGATCAGCCTCCCATGTTCTTAGTAGAACCGAGATGCCAATCTCATAAGTTGTATTAACGTGACACAATGGATTACTTTGTAGCTTTGTGCATGCCTTGTCCTGGACCAGGTGCCTTGGTGGGCAGACGCGGTTAGATGACAAGGCCAGACCCTACAAAATTGTCGACTCTGGCCTGACAGGTATTCCATTGCTTGTTATTCTGATCCACAAGCACCTGATGAGAATAATTTCAATTTCAATTTGAGTATCCGACTGATTTTGGTCTTAGGGTTAAGTGCTGAACTGCTACTTGCTGCCAATAGTTATCAGTCCCCTATTCTTGATGGCCATCCTAGCTGCTTACATATCATCCATGTGTCAGAGATGCTATGGACCATAGTGTTCAACCATGTACAGGCACACGTGCAACCAACCTCTCTTGTCTGCATTCTGGCATGGAGAAACTCTGCCAGGAAAGACCTAAGTTGTCTTGCTGGCCTCCGCAAGTTACTTGTGATGCTTCTGAAGAAGCTTAGTTGGTATAATGAGTCTTAAGCAAATATCAAAGAAGGAGAAGAACGAGTTATTCGCCAATGGATGTCCTGTGCAGCGGCTGTTTGCGGGTGTGCCGAGTGAGAGTAGATCAAAGATAGTGACTTGGGTCTCATTTTCCCAGACGTGTGTACTGTTTGGGATCCATGTTGGCGAATGTGGGTGAAGAGGTTAATGACATCGTCGGTGGGGACGTCTATCTCCTGCGTGCGGTGGCTTGCAGTGCACAGCGCACCTGCTGGACTCCCTGGGACACGAAATTCGCCACAGGACGCTCTTCGCGGACTCCAGTCACGATACTCAGCGCAGTGAGCCAAATTAACTCTACTGGACTCTGTTTAACGCTCTCAATCTGCATGCAAGCTCTGGCGGACGCCTTTCCACACCTTCATCCACTGCCCGGTCCATCGCCCGGGAGACAAACCCAAGAAACATTGGCTGGCGGCAACAACATCTTGTGTTGACCGGCTGTCAACATAAATCAGGTACGTTCGTATTACTTCTTACGCTTCCCGCATACCGTTTCCCGCCTGACGGATGTCTGGATAGTTCTGAGCACATCTCAAGCCTCCCATCCTCCTTCAAGATGAGGAGCCTCGGCGTTGTCAACCGCGATGCCAGTCCACCGGTGGCCGTTACACCCTTCAATGGCTTCGGCTACACTATATTTTTCAAATCAACTATTTATTAGTCTGACTGCTATTTACTTGGCTTTCCAACTATCCTTTAGCAGCCTTAAGCTTATATACAAAGTCGCATATAGCTTAATATATTTTCTTATTACCCTCTTATAAATAAATTATAAAATTTCCCTTTTTACTCTTACTTCTTAATTATTTTTTAATTCTTTAAACTATTCTTTAATTATTAATAATGAAAAAGTAAATTTAAAGGAATATAATATTATTATATTCCTTTATATTATTTATTTTATTATAAATATTATATTTACTCTTCTTAAAGAGTTTTATAATAGCTTTATAGAATAATTATAGATAATTATTAAGAAAATTATCTGCTATTTTAACTTTTATTAAAATTAATAGTTTTAGGGTTAAATATTAGTTATAATGATAGCTTACTTAGTAAGGGTCTTCTTAAGAGTATTCTTTTGATTTCTTTAGAGATCTCTTAGGAAAATATGTATTGATATAGGTGGAAAGAGATTAAATTTTTAATTAGGATTATATTTATAGGATTCATTTTATAGAGAGATTATTCTGATCTTCGCCGTATAATTATTTGCCCAACTTTGACTCTAAAACGCTATGGCAGATTAGTCTTCGGCTACTTATATTGATGGTTTATAGCGCCGTTAGAAGTAATTCTCGCTAGCCTCATCTATATAGCTATCATTGTTTACTTAGCCATAAGCTATAATTATATTCAAAACCTACTATTATTGGCATTATATTTTTTTTAATGCTAGGTGCTTAAGCGTTTATCACTATATGAAGGGACTGATGTATACTACTTAAAGAGGCATATGTATACAGATTAAAAAACGAGACCACTTACACCCTTCGATCAACTCCCAGAACACGTGCGACAACTGATATACGGTTTTGTGTTCTCGGGCTGCCAGGCGACAGTCTGGCTCGACGGCAGATTCCGCCACGATCACATCAAGACGCCCTTGGGAAGACGCAGGAGGGTAATTGCCCGAAAGGGCAAGTGCTGCTACGAGCACTTCGGCGGGGGCTTCAGGCTTCTCGCCAGCTGCAGGATGCTCTACAACGACGCGTTGGCGACGTACTGGGAGGAAACGGTCCTGAAGGTATCACTCAATGTCTTCCCGAAGTCCGCCCCATGCGAGCTGCAGAAAGTATGCGCGTACCTCCCGGACGTGATCAAGGAGAACCTCCGCCACCTCCGAAACACAAAGCTGCCGGTATTGGGCAGGGACCGGCCAACTCCCGACGATCCCAACTGGACTCCAACCCTCCTCAAGCAGTTCCCGAAGCTCGAGAGCTGCGCGTTCGCCACTGGACCCCCACTGGCGGGCGGGCTGAAGCCAAAGTACTATCTCAGCGTGCCTGACAGCCGAGATATTGCCTTGTGCTATGACGGAGTCGGCCCGTTCCAGTTGAAAGGCGCAAAGAGCCCTGCGGCGTTCATCGAGAGCCGCCTCGGCGTCGAGCAGTCTGGCTGCAAGGCTGTCATGGTCCTCTCGATCGCGAAGGCAGAGGTGCCTACGATCCGTCCCATCCGATACCAGCCCCGCGTAAGTTCTATTCCTACGTCTATGTATGTTTCTCATACGGAATCAGCTGTGCTAATAGACTCGGCATTTTCTCAGTACCAGTACTTCAACTACACCACGGGAATGGTGTATCAGACTAGCTGCCCTGAGGATAATGATGGTTTTGAGGAGGCCATGAGAGCGGAGAAAGGCTCCATGTGGCGTCGGCGCTACAAACTCTCTGATCGGAGACACCAGAAACTTCTGAGAAGACGATTTGGCGCATAAACTGGACAAACCTAGCGCTCGCGAATGGCATCGACCTGTCCCACTCCCGGACCGGGTTGGCATGACTCTCGGCTCTCCACCCTCGGAGACGTCGGATGCGCTTAGGATGGCGGTAACTTGAGGCAGCGGTGGAATCCTATTCCAATGGAAAGACTAATTGTGGGAGGTAGGCGGTGGCCGGAGAATTACTATAGAATAAGAGTCAGGTCAGGACGCAGGAGACCGATCTTCCTACTCTCGGTTCTCGGCTCCACCATCGTTGTGGGACAACTGAAAGTCTATGGAAGGGACAAATACCGCGCATACCGCGATAATAAAGCCGCACGGTCTCACCTTGTACAAAGCCCATCGCATGTGTGGCCTGCCTCAAGGCCACCTCTCGTGAGATACCGTCCTGTGGGATAACCGCCTTTGGGAGTGGAATACTCTCCTGCGAACTGATGGCATCCCTAATCTAGTAAGATAAAGACCATGTACTTTGGGAGTGCCCAGTCTGCCTGCTAGAATGGGGTACTAGCCGCGTGGACGTAGCGGATGTAGATTCGCGGATGTAAATCTTCTGCTGGTTGCTTGCTGCCTCTGGAATGAGGTAGAGCGTAAGGAACGTGGAGGCAAAAGCTTTGAGAGCCATCAAGTTCCGCAGGGCATACGTTGGAATCCTGGACAGCGCTGCCACTAGCAAGTCCCAGTGTGTAAATACCCGCAAGCATACATTTGGGCGCCCGGGATGGTGTAGTGAGTTCCTCGCTCGCATAGAATGGAACACCGAGATGGAAGAATTTGACGACCCTCCCCTTAAGACGAGCGATCTATTGTCTATCGAACCGCGGTCTATAGCGCTGTCTACCATTCATATTCCCCCAATATAACTGTCCCACACATCTGCCCATATGCGGAAAGATTAAGCAGACAGAGTCTTGGCATCACCCTCCTTAAGCTTGCCAGCCCCAACGAGGCGGTCCACCTCGCCCTTCCACACACCCTTGATCTCGTCGGCGACCTTGAGGCCGTTGAGCTTGCCAGCCAGGGCGGCGATCTCGTCGGGATCGATCTTGCCCTGGATGAGCTCGACGTCGCCGAGGACGGCGTCGATCTGGGCGGCGGAGGCGTCGCCCGAGGCGAAGTAGTTGGCGTCCTTGACGGAGCCCTTGAGCACACGCTTGTTCTTCTTGACGGCGTTCTTGGCCGCCTCCTTTGCCTTCTTGGAGCTCTCGCGGTCGGCCTTGGCCTTCTCCTCGGCCTCCTTGGCTGCCTTCTCGTCTGCCTCCTTCTTGAGGCGGGCCTCCTCGGCAGCCTTCTTCTCGGCAGCCTCCTTCTCGAGCTTCTTCTTGTTCTTGGAGGCGTTGGCCTCCTGCCTGAACCTCTTGATACGCTCGTCGCCCTTCATGCAGTCGTCGAGCATGTTGCGCAGGCGGGTGTTGTCCTCGATCTTTCTCTTCTTGCGGGCGTTGGCATTCTTGCGCTCCTGGTGACGCTTCTGGTCGCGGTTCTCGTTGTCGTCGGGCACGTCCTCGTCGAGGTACTCGAACGTCCTCCAGCTGTCGAAGTTGTACCAGAAGTTGTAGAACTCCTCGACCTGCTCCTTGCTGGCGTTGGCGTCGCCGAACTGCGGCACCGGCTGGACCTTGGAGAAGCGGCCCTCGGCCTTGAAGACCTTGCCCCATGTCTTGTAGTAGTCGACCTTGGAGCTCTGCAGCTGCTTCTTGGTTGGGGGCTCGACCTCGGCGCCCTCGTCGACGGAGTCGTACTGGCGGCGCTTGACGGGGTCGAGCAGGACCTCAGTGGCCTTCTGGATGCACTTGAAGAAGTTGTCGTCGTCGCTGCGGCCGGTGGCTGCCTTCTTGTCGGGGTGGTGCTTGAGGACCTTCTTGCGGTGGGCGCGCTTGATCTGCTCCTCAGTGGCCTTGTATCGGTACTTGGAGATACCCAGGACGGCGTAGTGGTCTTGCTCCTGTGTGGCGGGATCGCTATCAGCATGATGGTGCTACGTCAAAGACGGGCGGGAGCCGTGTCATACCTTCCAGTCCTTGGCCTCGCGCTGGAGCATCATGGGGTCCTCAGGCTCGCTGATCTCGCCTGCGTCCTCCTCCTCGACGTTCTTAGCACGCTCCTGGGCCTGGATGCGGTCATCCTCGGAGAAGGTGCGCTTGTGACGTGCGCGGCGGGCGTGGGCGAGAAAGTGAGGGCCGACGGGCTCGATGGAGCGCTGGGTCGAGGCAGTGACCTTGCCGACGGGCTTGAAGTCCTTCTCAGCGGCCCATCCTTCGGGGAGGACGGGCAAGGATCGAGAGACGAGGGATGCGTTCGTCATCTTGTCGAATTTGCGTGGATGGCGGTGATGGACGGTCGACTGGGAGTCGCAGAAACTTTTTCTCAGCTTCTCCAAGCGAAAACCCATCCCGCCCTTTTGGCGCCCCACTATTTTTCCACTGCATGCACACACGCCCCTCTTTTTAATGTGCTCACGCCCCCGCGCCTAGATCCTCCAATTGGGCTTAAGTTCAGCGACAACGTGCTTGAGTTTTCAATCATCGCTCTCTCTGCGACCACGTACGTCGTCTGCTCCATACCTACATCAAGAGACTACCGTCGACCATTGTCATATATATCATACTTGAGATGGAATGCCAGAGGTTCAGTCATCGTTCCAGATGGAATACCGTACCAACCACGTCGATATACCAACCCTGCCCAGTAGCGCGGCGTTCCCAGCGAATTCCTGCGTCCTGCAGGATCATGCAAGGCTTTGCTCATGACCAATTCTTCTGATGTTGCAGCTGGCTTATTCCTCCGGCAGAGGCTCCAAGCGATGGGCTACCCCACACTGAAACGGCTCATGGTGATGTCCCGAGCTGCCGGTTGACCTGTGAGGGTCCACCAGATCTTACATGCGTCACGCCTTGCGCACAGTGGCTCCTGCTCCGCATCAACTACAAGCCTTAATCAAGGAAGAGGCAGTTGATGCTGCTCATATTGCCCTCTTCATCCAGGGACATCGAAGTATCAGGACATGAAGCATGCAAACCTGCAGCGTATGCGATCAAGAGCTCACTATTCGACAGGCACCAGCCCCTGTACCATTTTTGATCTCAGTCCAATATGCATCCATTTCTACTGTTACATGCCAGGTTTAGCCTAGCTGGGTATCAACAAGCCATGACGGGCGAACTGAGAAACCACCCGAGACTTCATAAGGAACGTCGTATTAACCAGGGTCCGACCGTCTACCATCCATCGGCCTATCCCTCCTGCCTTATCAAACCGTCTCCTTCCAAATGGGCAGGAATATGAAGAGCAGTACACCGCAGAATGCGGCTACCAGGCCACCGGACCAGCACTGGAGAAGAATTGTTCTCTGTAACCTCCGCAGCACCTTGTCCTCCACCCTGAAGTTCTTGTCATGCGCCATTGTCTTGTTCATGAATGCCCTGTACCGCCTCCACCAACCGTTCGGTCCGGGCGCAGGCTGCGTGGTTCTCACAACTTTCCCGTCGTCATCAAACCGCTCCCACGGCAGTGCCTGTCTTCGGGACAGTGACAAGAGAATGAAGCACATCCCCTGTGTTCCAACCAATATCACAGCCGTGCCAAGAAACCAGAGCGGAAACGAGTAAAACACCTCCCACCGACTGTGTGCGCCGATATGCGGGTACAGACCACGCAGCAGCACGAGCAGGAATCCGGCGAGGATGTTGACGATGCCGATGACCGTTCCTACGCAGATGGTTTCGTACGTCCCCGTCGACACGCCCAGGCTGACAAAATTCCGGTGCGAGCAGTTCTTCATCACCTCGTAGATGTGGTCTGCCACGGGCTTGATGAAGCGGGGGTCCGATGACCTCTGGAGGTTGTTCAGCGCCCGCTGGCGGAGGGTGTGCGAGATGTTGAGTTCCTTCTCTGCGCCAGCGAGCAGGTACGTCGCGATGGCTGCGTCAAGTTCGGCCCGATTCTCGGTCTGGGGCGCCTTGGACTGTTTGTTGAACAGTGGGAGAGGCACGGCCGAGCCCCCCTTCTCCTCATCGATATCGAATGCGCAGGTTCCGTCGCGAGCGGTGCATGCGTCTCCGCTGCCTAGGCGGTGTCGTCGTTTTGAGCTGTTGCCCGACATCAACGACCACCGGAACAGCCTGTCCGTCCATTTCGGCTCCGGCGGGGGTATTCGCGCACATGGTGCTTCGGCTTTGATTATGCTGTCTGACAAAGAGCTTATCGATTGTTTTGCTGCGCTGTGTGTTAGCAGTCGAGTGCGAACTGGACAGCCTGGCGGCTGGCGCGGCTTGGAGTCTTACCGGCTACGATCTCGGCCACACTGGACATTGCCGAGTACGTTGTTTCTGAAACTGCATCGGCATCATTTGGAAGTGAGGGCAGGTCCTTGATGGGCACCGCGGTGGCGGCGGCGGCGGGCTCGTCCTTCGACTTGGGGTAGTTTGCCTCATAGTTCTTGAACCTGCAAGGACGGTCAGTACCAACTCTTTCCACGGTCATCGACGAAACGCCGAGAAACCTACCAGAGATAGAACTCCAGGTTCTCCGAGGAGTGCTCAACGTGTTTGAGATACAGGTAAAAGTCATGGAGAGACATGGGACTACATGTCTTGTTCTCCAGGACTCTGTCCAAGCCAAGCCGGCTTGGTATTGCTGTCGAAGGCCGGCTGTCAAGGCTCGGGGTCCGTACTCGATTCGGCCGAATGTCCTGATCGTTGAGCTTGCGAGTGTAATCGCGGATATCCCTCCATCCTGGCTTCCTGTACCACACCCTCAACCAGCCCGGCAGGTCAGGCATCGTCCTTCTGAAGCGTCGAGAATATCGCCGTATTGATCGCGAGTGGATATCGTGGGAACACTCGGAGGTGGTTTGTCACGGGCGACTCATGAACAAAAGGGACGCGGGTACAAGTTCGGAAGAGGAAACTGGCTGATCGCATGGTGCCCCGGCACACAAGCGTATATATCGGCAACGACACCGAAGGATTCTCTGACCTTGTTCCTGGTGGTGTGGAGGCGTTGGGATCTGCACTTCGATCCTTCACTTCCAGTGTAACCAACAAGTGGCGCTGGCCCTGTGAGCATGTCAGAGGAAGCCCCAGGAACACCAACAGCTGTAGACTGTAATCGAGACTCCATCCCACGTGGAGGAGCAGGCGAGTCAGGACCAGGGTGGCCGGGACCCATTTTCACCTCGCGCCGCATCCAAACCTGGGTGGTTTGCCCGACACGAGTATCGAGACTCCCCGATTCACCTGCAAATCCTGTTGCTAATCACCTGGCTGAGGCTCTGTCCGGAAGGGAATTGCAGCGGGTAAGGCGTGTTTCAGCTTCACTCTTTGTTTCCCTTCCCACTCACGCACCCACCGCAGTCGCGGAATTTCCGTGATGCGGTGGCCCTCGCGCACCCCGCAGGCCATCGTCACACAGCATCAAAGATCGCGGAATCCTCGTGGATTTCTCCGGTGGATGGGCCACTCACTTACTCACTCACCACGTCCCTGCCGCACACCCACAAGCAGTCCCATAATCATCGGCAGGGCAACATTATCGATCCGTCACCTCAATGGTCAGGATCTCTCCCCCTCACCACACACTGCCCACGTAGTAGGCTTGGCCCCTCCATCTCTATCACATACCTTGCCGCTGCATCGCCCGCCCGCAAATTGCTGCCCACATTCGGCCAAAAGTCAGCATCCTCGCCAGGCCGGCAAGTTCCTCCAGGATCTGGGCTACTCAACACGGACAAGTGCTACTTGACACGATCTGAGATGCCCACACGCAAAAGTGATGCAACTAGTGACGGTCCTGCAGCTGTCTAGCGCATTCCCGCGGCTCCATCACGCTGCAGATCCGCGCGTTGCACCACATTACACCTTTAGGGGTGGGCCTGCACGTGCAGGTCGGCGGCCGGAATCTTGCGCCCAATGAGCTGTTGGTTTGCGTGGGCAAATTTTCTACTCTTCCTTCCTGGGCTACACCTGAACGAGCAGTTCGTGTCATCATCAGATTATTCTGGCGTTGGTGCCAGCCCGGCCGGCCCGATCAGCGCACCCTCCTTCGTGCCACACTGCACGTCGGCGGCGCGGCACGTTGCTAAGATTGGAACACACCTAAGCGGGCCCTCCAGTAGTGCACCACAATCCCTGCTGACGTTGGCTGTCGCTTAACCCGTATCGGTTGGCTGCTTACCCTGACGAGGACCTATCGGAGATATATTTTCACTGAGGGCAAATCGCAAACATAATTGTCATTAAATCTCCCAATCCGCTTGCAATGATGCGGGTTCCTAGCCGATTCTCTGGATTCCATGCGTCAGTGCGCCAACGACCGCTGTCGCCGTCGGGACGATCTTCGCTGCCGCCGCAGGATTGGTCCAAGGAATTTTGACAAATCTTGGTACCGTTGCCAGTGTGCCCTTCCCCCGGATCGTCGCGCCTCAGTTCCCCACCCTGGCTTTCATCAGGCGCCAGGAGGAATCTGGACGTGGTGGATCTTGATATCCAAAATATCTACTTCTAGGCTGCGCGATCTTTAGCCCGTTCGTGGCTCGTGCGGGCAACGTTGCGTCGGGCATGGGCCGCGATGGATACGCTTGCCCTTGCTATGGGGCCGTAACCAACGGGCCTAGTCACCAACGATCTTTGATAATTATACATACAGGACTGTGCCGTAAATGTGGTTCGGTTTTTGGCAGAGATGCATGCTAGCTTGAGTTTCATACCCACTCTGTTGGTTGAGAGGCTGTTGGGTAAGTTAGTGTTCCTATTTTGGAAGACTTGATCTTTCAAAGATGAGGCTCTTTTACTCCGTCTCTGGGAATGATCGCTGTTCACATGTTGGTCCAGGTGGACCAGAATAGTCCATCGATTTGCGCATGAGGCTCTGCCGTTACAATCATGTCCACACAGGACCGCAGATCGGCCTAGTGTGAGGCGCTCCGGAGCGGTTGGCCTTCTTTGGAAACCAATTATTACGTAGTCTCAATGATTCATTGGTTTTGGGTCTATGGAAGTCAGCCTTGCCCGCTGTTCCGAATTATCTCATACTGAGTGTAACGGAAAGCTGAGACCATTGGCAGAAAGATCTGCCCTCGTGCCTCTCGGTGCGCCTTCAGCCCAGTAATCACGCCGCTGTTGGCCCGACCTGTTGGCCCCCAACTCCCTCAGCTGGACCTACCACTCTGGTTCTAGGCAAGTCGGCCCTACCGAGAGCTTTGGTTTCGATGTCACGAATCAAGAATTATTGTCAAACGTCAAGTGTATATCGATCTTGACATGTGGCTGTTGTCGACGGGCGAAGCCACGTATTGCCACTTCCAGGGTGATACAAACTGGGGCCAAGATGAGATCGCCCTAGGAGGCATAAATCAGAGATTCCTTGCTCAAGATTGTAGGACCCAAGACTTGGCTGATTTGGCTTCATCAACCGAGTGTTGGGGTAGAGTTTAGGTCGTTGGTTTCATTTTACGCATTTGCAATTGGTGGTGTGAAATCTCAGTCTTTATTAAACATTACATCGAAGAACAGAAAGACCCATTAACAAACATCAAGTTCACTCAACGGTATAGACGCCCAGGCTCAAGGTCACTGACCTCGTCATCTGATTTCGTTGTGAAAGCACAGTGACGGATCGCAAACTCATCTACTTCAACAACAGCCCATCTTATCGGCAGTAAATAACTGTCTTTTACCTCTTCAGGTAGCACATGACATGCGGCGCTGATTGCACGGCTGTTGGTGGAGACCAGGCTCATCGGCTCAGCGTACTTTCGAAAACCAAGAACGAGGACAGTGGTGATTTGGATCCCCGCAAGGAGCAGAGCTGCATTGCCAATACATCAGCATAAGTGACTGATAGTTGTGGTGTGCACCGGAAAGTCTCACCAAAGAATATTGCTAGTGGGCTGTAGCCCGTCGTAGAAAATGAATTGGCACGATCAGGCGTGCCATCCGGGTGGAGGGCTGTGATCCGCGCGAGGAACAGGCTCTGAGAGAGCAACCAGCTCATGACACCCGACGAGATGAACAAGGGGACCCCGAAGCGGAACGGCAGGGAGATGGGGTAGCTCGACCGCTGGGTGCCGACCGGCTCAGAAACCCGCAGTGGCTTTCGCGTTTTGTACATGTTGCTGAACTCGAACTGGACCAAAAACATGGTCAAGATGCCATTGTAGAGGAGATAGAAAATGGATGCCATGAGCTGTGGGACATTAGCCAAGATCACGTTCGAGATGAGTCCCCAGGGGTCCTCCCTCGGGAAGGAGATGTAGATGAATGTATAGTCCTGAAGCTCGCCAAGGCCCATGGACCAGTAGGAAGATAATGATGTGGTGATATCACGGCGCTTGAGGCTTGGAATCGGTAATGCCAGCAGAGCCGTCAGGATTCCTAAACCAATGAGGCTCCTGGACACCAACTTCTGCGTCAGTGGGACGAGGATATAAATGAATGGGGTGAGCCGTTCACCTACCCGAGAAGAAACCACAGCCAGCGCTCTAGGCTGACCGCATGTCTCCATCGATATCTTGCTGGGTACCATGGCCGGGGCCATTTCAGGTCGGGCGACAGCTTCTCCGACCGCCCGAACTTGCAAACCAGCCAAGGCTTTCGTAAGTCATGCATTGTTGCCGTGCTCATACCCTTCGTCGTCTGATCCGGCTCTCTCATGAACGACGCGATGGAATCACCAAGCGTACAAAGCGGCTGCTGTTCCTGGGAAGCGGTGATCCGGCCGCCGTTCCTGGCCGCAGCTTTCCGGGCAGCAAGCCATATGCTCAGCATGACAAGAACCTTGACGAGGTTCGAGGCACAGCACGTCCAGAGGATCCAAGGAGAATATTCCAGCTGGCAGCGCTTCTCAGACCATGGGGGCCGCTGCACCAGGCAGTGGTCGACTTCGTATCTCGGCTTGCCGACGAACCACCTGGTCACCTGTGAGGGCGGCGATGTCAAGATTATTGCAGGAGGCGGAAAAGTACCGTTGGTCAAAGCCCACAGGTTCTTTGCCCAGTCATCGTGCCTCGGGATGACAGAGACGTAGAGAAGCAGGCTCTCGGTGGGTGGGTCCTGGACGCTCTGGTTCTGGACGAAGATGAAGCCGTTTCCCTGCGGCGTGAAGTAGTGGCTGTAATAGTCGAAGCAAGCCGACACATTGAGACGCATGTATGGTGAATTGGCGTCGTTGGCGTCCTTGCGCATGTTCCCGATGACTTCTGTGTAATTGTTTGGCGGGTTGATTCGGTTGTCACCGACAAATGACCAGTCCCGCCGGGATCGCTCCTCGGCCGATGATACGCTCCAAGTGGTGTCGTTGAAGAATGAGTCCTTGACGACAGCAATTGTGTAATCGAACGAGCTTGATGACTGAAACACAGCCGAGTTGTAGCTTGAACGGGAAAGCATCAGTTACCGTGCGAGAGAGTTGGATGTCGTTGTCAGGCTTACAGCATATTTATCGGGAGAGAAGTAATTCCCAGTATTACCCAGGAAATACGCTTCCAACCTTTGATGTAGAGGAAGTTTCGAGGACTGTGCAGCCCAATGTCCAACCAAGTCCCCTTCTGGTGGGCAGCATCGATATCCGCACGCGTCGGTGCTGACTGGACTTGCATGCAAAAGTTTGACGCGGACAACATCAATGTCGATAGAACGCTGATGAGAAGGTGAAGCCAGAGATTCAGCTTGCGGACGGTGTCACAGTCGCCTTTATATAAAAGGCCGACAGCTTCCACACTTGGGTATTTAAGGTTTGCGTAAAGTGTGAGACTGAAATTGATCATAAGAACGGCCGAGACTAGAATGATTTGAGCGACGAGCGATCGACTCCTTTTTGACACCCACGTCTGCCCTTGTTTCCATGAGGCACTAACATTGATGCTGAGGAGTCGGCTGGTCGACAGGCTAGTTGAAGAACGACTGGCTACGGAGGCCACAAAGGTGCCAACCCTACGAGCCATCTGAATGAATCAGTCTTGACCAGGCAGTGGTGATGCATGTGGTGGAAATTCACTGCATCTTTAGATGGGCAGGCCGACTCTCTTCTATAGAACGAGGCCGGATAATGCAACCTTGACTATTATCAGCCGCACCCACCACTGCGGAAAGCACCGCCTTTTCATGAAGAGCCTGACAGGCCAATAAAGATCCAAGTACCGAGTCTAAGGCTCAATAGAGAGATGGCTCCCGGTTCGGCCCCCACAGGTGGTCGCCGATGTGAAGCCATCTTCCAAACACGTGCGAGGGGAGTAATTGGCCATCACCGCCGTGGGGGCGCGAAATTGAACCACTTCAGGCTGCTATCTGGCCTTGCCACCAACGCCAGGTTGCCGAGGCTCAACACAAGGTGAGATTCACACGGGGGCCGGGGGCTGGATGCCTTGGTTACGTCGTGATACATGACTCTAATTCGTTGGGAAACGGGGCCGAAGGCGCAACGAATCGATAAGCGCAGGCAATTGAGTACGCGGCACACCCAGCCTCATGCTCATACCTGGTAGTGGAGAAATACGGCCTTTTATTTGGCCTTATCAACTAAGCATATTTCCGCTGTATTCGCCCCAAGTTTTGAAAAGGGGGCTCAGCCTGGAGGACTAGCAGTTCATTCTCCCGACAACTTGAGGGGACGGGCTACCCGTCTTGCAAAATTTCAGAGACCCAAACCTGGTTTGGGTCAGTTTAGGAGAAAGAAAGGTATTGATTTTCATTTCTGTAAAGACCGCCCATGGCCGCCTAGGTACAATCAATATGAGTAGCGACTACATATTGGCAGTGAGATTGTAACAACATCAATATAAGCGACTGATGCCTTGGGGGACGACGGATTTGTACAAGCTTGAAGCATTTCCTGTGTTCCGTTCATGCCTTGTTCCGTTGGTGAATAAACATTACGCCAATCCTTGCCTGATTCCTGCAGTGTACAAAGGCTCAACATAGGTAAGACGTATCCCAGCACCTTTATAGATGGCTGTGACGGTTGACGGGATTCCCGCCGATCCATCGTTTTTGGCAAGTTCTGACAAAGACTCACATGCACTCTTTGCAACTGTAGATATCTGGCTTGAGAGCGTCCTTTGTCCCGTCCCATGCCAACATGCCTTCAGGCTCTTGATTTAAGATGCTCTCACGTAGCAATATTCTACTGCTGCGAAAATATATTACACCCCGAACAGATGAATACAGACTTGAATACGTGAGCTTCATGAAATCGAAAATACGAGCACAAAACAAATCAGGTCTCCTGGTGGCCTGCATCATTCTGCCTCTAGCTACGGCCGTTGGGCCCAGCGGTCCCACTCAACCAGGCGCACCGGCAGACTGCACTTCATGGTACTCTGCAAAGAAGGGAGATTCAGTCATTAGGGTCGCTGCCAGCCAACATATCCGGCTGGAAATGTTTCTGGATGCAAACCCGCAGTTATCCTCGCTTTGGGAAGGCTATGATTACTGCGTACCGCTGGGATCTAAAACAGTAGGTCCTGCTGGCCCAGAGCACTCTGTTTCATCCATCAACGAGGAAGGTTCTCGGGATTGCTAATAGCACCTAACTCCAGGCACCAACCAAGGATTCTAGTGATGATACTGCCAGTAGCAAAACAGGCTCCACTGCTGAGAAGTCTAGCATTATCGAGGAAACAGACTCAACGTCTGATGGGTCTAGCGCAACCAGCAGGGAATCGACGGCATCTTCTCCTAGATCAGATAGCGAGATTAGCACTATGACAACGGAGATCACTGCACCCACCAAAAGCCAAGGCGGAACCCAAAGCGAGAAGGGAAAAGGGGACGAGAAGGGAAAAGGGGACGAGAAGGAGAAAGGTGACGAGAAGGGAACAGGGGATGAGAAGGGGAAAGGGGACGAGAAGGGGAAAGGGGACGAGAAGGGAAAAGGGGACGAGGAGGGCTCAGATGGTCTCGCTGAGAGTTTCGGAGCGGCTCGCAGAGATTTGGAGGGAACCGAAACGGTCGAACCGAGGAATATGGACGACCTACGTGAGCAATTATGGAGGAAACTACATGGGCACCGGTGAGAACACATGGGCTTCTTCATGATAACAGAGTTAAAGCCACGTACCGGGCTTCCGTGAAAAGGTCTGAAAACAGGTTAGATACTCTAGTGTAAGACAGAAGGCTGCTTTCCTATGAAACACTGTAGTTTTCTCATCAAGAAATGTATTGGGATTCTTCTTACATCAGATACTTGTCTCGTTGGGACAGCGTTAGTCCCTTTATCCAATACACAGTCAGTTAATTCACTGTTGTAATTCTGTGGGTACCAGTGCACCGATAATTGGCAGCTCTCCTATGCACGCCGCTTCTATTCTCTTGTTTAGTGCTGGTGTTGCAAAACACCTGGCGGCCGGACAGAGCCACCCAATTCACTTCGTATCGTGTCTTAAGCGAAGTGTAAATACACGGGGAACTGAAAAGTCACAAAAGTCTTTCGAGATAATTAAGTGGGGTAAAGAATGTGAATTTATTTTTGAGAGTGCTTGCACTTGCATTGCGTGGGGTTAAAAACTAATCACATGTTGTTCGGAATAAATCTATTCTGACTGACAACACCTGAGATCTATCTGAGCGGGTCAGTTCTCCGCTACGCCTGAGACTAAGTCATGATTTGGACGAAAGAAAAGTTAGGAATCGCACCTGTAAATCCTGGGGCATTCTGAACGTTGTCCCAGAAGTCTTGGATTCTGCGCATGCTCACATAGTTTTCGAGGCCCTGGAAACCGCCCCGGACGTCAAACGGCGGGGTCATGGGCGCAGCCGCCGTAGCTGAAGGAGGGAAGAATGACAGGTGCTCAAAGTGGAGACAGTCTAACCGAGGCCTACGATCAGCAAGGCGTGTGCTCGGGACAGGGCCAAGCAAGAAGTAAATATTTCTTGGTAGGCCCGGACGGGGCAGAGTGTTGGGCCCCGGACGGAAGATCTCGTTCCAGACCGGGTCGACAGCTCGCAACCTCGCGAGCGCGGCGCTGACCGGGTCGACGGTCCCGAGACTCAAGTCACCGATGACGTGGCTCACGAAAGCGAGCGCAGGAACCATAATGTTCGGCAGTTCGTTGCCTAACACCAGACTCATCGCCATCATGGATGGAGTGGCCAAAATGACGTTCCCATCACCACCGAAGAACACAATGTCGGCACCTGGATCGATGTGGGGGCCAGTCAGCCCCAGCCGTCTGAGCCAGGGTGTGTCGAACGTCGTACCCATCATCTTGAGGGTCACAACTCGGCTGCGGTGACAGGTCGCGAGGAGGCTAGAAACAGGGTCAGTCTCCATAAGACACAAGTTGTTGGAAACAGGCCAACCTATACTGGCGTCCACATTATTGAGGTTCAAAACCTCGTGTGACAGGCGAGTGTTAGGAGCGCTGTGGACTCGCAGGAGTGCGACCCGAGGCTTATGATTAGACTGAAATGCGTGCTCCCACACCAAGAGCTGAAGCTCTACGGGCAGCCTGAGAAAGCAGGTGAATTTCCGTCCCTCGTGTGTTGAAGAAGATGGCAAGCCCTGAGATGACATGCTGAAATTGATTGTATGTGTGTTTGTGTGTCTGTGAGGTAAAGTTTCAAATGTGCGTTTGCTTGCTTTTGTTTGCTTCTGCGTGCCTCTCGCAGGAACAGGTCTTTTTCAGTGAAGTAAGACAATGAGGGCTATATATGACCGATGACTTGGGCAAGATTTATTGGATGAAGTTGATGACAAAGACCTAATAATGAATTATCAGGAGCTTAACTCTGACCTATTAACAATGCCATTGTTGACGAGGACGTAGTAGTCGTGTCCCGAGGTCTGTACACAAAGACATTGTGGTAAATACAGTTCACAAAGCGTGAAATCTAAAGGCCTCCGGGCCCCATCCTTGTCCACTGATAATATTCAATGCAATCAACAGAACTCGTTGATGATCGCCCTATTTCCATGGTTGGACACAAGCCAGACTAGGTAACTGAACGATGAAAACTGAGATAAGGCACATTACGCAGTGAAGTAAACTATCCAGAAACAGGTTCAAGGTATCTCTCCAGGTAGATAAAGTCCCCAGCCACAGGATCCATGATGGCAGCATAGTGTGTGGACTCGTTGGTAATCGGCCACGCCTCTACCCATTTGACTAATTGAGACTCCGTCACACTCATGGCCGTGTCTGCATCTCCACGATTGGCATCCTTCCTCCGCCGCCGAAAGTTTGCCTCGGCTTTCTTCCACTTCGACTCGATGCACTGTTTTCGGTCTTGAGATTCTTCTACCAGCTCACTCATCCCCGTGACGGCAAGCTTGGCGTTATCACTGTCAGTCACATTGGCTGCGTTGTCGTCGGAGCTGGCGTCGTGGTTTGTGATGACGATGAACGACGAGGACGTGCTGGTGTGAGCAGTCACGCGGTCCTTCTCCATCACCAGGGTCTGATCGCCATCGCTGAAGGTCAAATATGCTGCAGTAGAAGGTAATGACGGCAGTCTTTGCTGGATCGAGGAGATTGTATCGCCGTGCTCATGGCCGCCTCCGGAGTTGGGAGGAAGCAGGACGCTGCGCAGAGTGGAGCTTATGGAGGGCCTCCGCCCAAGAAGCACAAGCAGTCGGTGATAGTGGAACTGCAGATTGGAGATGCGTGAATGGCTGTCGTTATGGTACGGGCGGAAATTGAGAGACATGCTCAAGCCCGGCCTCACCGCGGTGAGCGCACCCACAAAGCCGACGTAAGTGACGGACCGGGCGATGATGGGACCGCCAGGCTCGGTGACAAAGTTGAGCTGCACCACGACTTCTCGAAGGGGATCCATCGCCCAGTCCAGGGTCCGGAAGTGCAACATCTGTGTCTGCCAGGAACTGCCCGCTCTACCAGTCTTTACCCTAGCACCCCCGCTTGTGCACCCCATGAAGAGGTCCAGGAGTGTGTTCAGGCAGACGAGAAGGTACATGTCGACACCGCTTGCCTTACTAATTCCTTTGATCTCCTCGGTCTGTTCCTTGCTGTGCAGCCGCCTCAACAAGAGCCTTGCGACCCGAGTCGTCGCTTTGAGCGGCAGGCCGAAGCCGGTGACGACATCTTCGAACAGCTCGGTCAGATGTGGGATCTTGTTCCGGAAGTCGTGCACGAGCTCCGTGTATCTTCGAGCGGGAGGGCGGGACAGATCAATTGTGTAGATCGGCACTCCATCCATGGCGTCTTGTAGAGCTTCAAATGATGCAGCCGTGGCTGGAGCGAAACGCGGAGAGCTTTCGAGGTTCTGAAGAGGATGCGCGCATGCAGTGACGTTTCACATGGAGTGCATCACTCCGTGTGATGAAAACAACAGTATCGGAGAGACTTGGGTGACACGGTGACACACTAAGAGGCCTCTCAGCCTCTAGTAGGACGTAGGGTGGTTTAGGCAGCGGCTGCACGTGACCAGCCGTACTACAAAACTCGGTACCTCCCTGTATCTGTGGCTCAAGTTTCAGTTGCACCTACTAGGCCGTGGGGGGGTTGCAGGGTTCTACTGTGTGTATTTTGACGAGAATGCTTCCCAGAAAATGCCAGATATCAATCCCATGTGTCTTGTCGGCAAGGCGCAAGATGAACGACTCGTTGAGGCGTGTGTGATGATCGGTTATTATGGCGGACATAGCACAATTGTACTTCTAATATCAAGATACTTGGACAAATATACCTGATCATCTGATCATCATAGGAGATAGCATTTGAGCATCTGGAATTGGAATAATATTAGATATAGACATCGGGTATGCCACTCCGTCTTGTTAGCGACGTGGGGCCATTCTCGGCCCCAATCACGTAGAATGCAGAAGCGGGCATGATAAATGGTATGAAAACTAAGAATGTGCACTACATTGTAAGACTTAAAAAGGAGGTCGCGTGTGTTGTCGGAAGTTCCACGGAATCAGGCATATTAGATCTCAATGAGCATGGCCATAAGTGGTCTCTGTGGTCTCGTTTTTAAGCTGTACACATATGCTTCTTAAGCAGTATGCATCCAGTCCCTTCATACAGTGATAAACGCTTAAACACTTAGCGTTAAAAAAAAATACAATGCCTATAACAGTACTAGTAGGCTTCGAACACAATTATCTGTAGCTTGTGGCTAAGAAAACAAGAGCCCTTCGAAGCTGCATTGGGCGACTTCTAGTATTTTGTAGTGGAGGGGTCGCTATATATAGCGGTAGGGGGAAGGGGGAAGCTAGAGCCCAGAAGAGGCATTAGGCGAGTCAACCACTAAGGTAGCTGCGGGAACACCGTGCCCCTAGCATTTAAAAATCAGCAATAAGGTTTCCCGTTTCGATTCCTCCAATGAGAGTTTGTGTCAGGTTAATGGACCCTTCGGAGTGTTGATTCAACGCGATTTGCGTTCGAAAAAGGCTCCGTCCAGACATAAATGCGCTTGCAGTCCCGGTAAGAAAGTGTGCAACGTTTAATTGGTACATGCAAAATACTACACACAACAGTTCCATTCGCTTTCACTCACCAAAATGGCTTTGTCATACTTTGCCGTCCGTTCTCTTCAATTGCTCTCGCTAAACTCCCCCGTCCAATGCCCGGTTGTGTTGGATGGCCGCATCACCCAAAACACCACTCTCTCGGTGTTCGACACTAATGCAAGTCGGTTCAACCCTGGATACAGCAAGGGCCAAAACCTCTCGTGGTCTCAGATCCTTGAATTCCCTCCAGTTGCGCCGTCGCTCTTCGACGCCTCCACGCCTGAGAGCTTCAAGCCCCTCGAGGTGACCATCGACGACAGGTCCATCTTCAACCCCAGCGGCACCAACCCGCAGCTGGGCTTCAGGAGAGCCGGCCTGCTGCTCGGGAACGGGTCCGATGCTTCAAATGAGGGTGTCATGACGTTCCATTGGAGCTCCAAGCAGGATGCCGCGCGGCCGCTGAACCTCACCCACGAGTACCTCACCGTCTGGCACGAGACCAACGACTCGTCCGGCTCCCAGTTTGCGCTGCAGCTCGGGCTGCCCCTGGGCTCCAACGACACCTCCGAGGCCGCGTCTCACAGCTGGAAGATGCTGGACCGCAGCAACACCGTCGTGTTCACGTCCCCGCTCAACTTCGAGGAGTGGCAGAATTTCGCCGTCACTGTCGATATTCCAAACGAGTGCGTATTTGAAGTACATTGTGTTTGAATACTTGAAAGCTGACAAACCCTCCTCAGTACACTCCAAGTCTACTTCTCCGAGGGCGCTGCCCCACTGCAGGCTGTGACTGAGGTTCTGCCGAACGACAACAGCGGTGGCGGCGCTCTTCAAATTGGCTTGCTCAAGAAGCCCACTGAAACCAAGACAGTCGTCTTCGACGGATTTCAGGAGAGTCCTTTGGATGAGGGCCAGATTTATGGAGGCTTATTCGTGGAGAACAGCGCGGACAGCTGCGTCTCACTTGGATCTTCGAAAGCTTGATATTCTTCAAGATCATCTGGCCTTTTGCCGGCAGGACAGGTCGACAGCAGCATCGGTGTTTTGACACTTGGCATGGCCCAATTGCTCAGGAATTCGTACTGTATCTAATTGTGGGGTAGTGATCCAATTGCCAGTCTGAATTTGTCACTGTCCATAACACAATGCAGTACCTCCTTGATACGCAATTACTGGCTAGTCTTTCATTTTTTCAGTCTACCACCAACTTCACATTATGGGTTTCCATGAATTATAAAACATCAAAGAACGTAACGAAAGTTCTTATTTTCGAATTCAGTCTTATCCTGCATCCCTGCTTCATCACTTTGCTGCTTATCAGCAGCTCCATATGTGTGATCACGATGCCGGTTGATGAAGAACATATAAGCTGATAGAGTTAGCCAATTTTTGACAAGAATTCAGCGAAATCCAGGATCGACGAGGGAACGATTGTCCTACCTAGCAGAAGCAAGTTCGTAAATAGCTTAACGAGATATCCAACTAGGAGGCCTATTGTGGCGCTCCTGTAGTACGGCGCCTCGGAATGCTTCACGACGAAAGGGCCAGAGAAGCTGCCCCAGCAATTTGCCGTGCTATGATTTTCACATGTGAGTCCTCGAGCATAGACTGATATTCTGCAATAAAACCTACAAGATCATTGCACTCGCGAAGGACTTATGCGTGTAGCCTGCCATGTTTGAGGAGATCATTGTGAGGCCAATTGTGTAGCTCAGCGACTGTGAATTGACCAGCCAGAAACACACGAGCCGTCCCCACTGGTTCGATCGTGGCAGGTATGCCATCAGCGCTGCAGATACCGCGCACAGCACATTGACTGTAGCGGCTGTCAAGAGGCGAGCTATTATGTAACATACTCGGGTCAGCGAGTCGATAGCGACTGTGAACCTGGGCTGGATCAACTCACAATGGCGAATCTTCAAGATCACTGCGCCTCCCGCGAACAGTGTCACAACCTGAACAGCATCGCCTACCGACTTCAGCGCCGTTGTTCTAGTCGTGCTGAAGCCCATGTCCCTAATAATGACCGTTGAGAAGGAGGTGACGACTGCGTGGGGGAAAGAGCCAGCGAAGATAGAGACGGATATAAGTAGGGTTTTCAGATCGTGGAAAGATAGCATGGCCTGTTTCTTGTCCAGATGTTTGTTCTTGATCCCTGATTCATTTGCCGCGACCCTCGACACAGCGATGATCCTCTCTCTGGGGGAAAGAAAACGAGCAGCTGACGGGTTGTCTGGGAGAAAGAATAGCACCACGAAAGCCCAAAGGCACGTAGCTCCACCCATGGTGTGGAATATCAACTGCCATCGCTCGTGCATATTAGAAGGTAGTTTGGATACCCCCATTGCGACGTACGACCCGAGGATGCCGCCCCAGCCCACCGCAGAGAACCAGACGCACTGTCTTAGTGGTATCTCTCGCCGCGTGAACCAGAACCCCGTCATGAGGGTCAGACCCGGAGTGAATGAGGCTGTGAATATCCCCACAAGGAAGCGTACTGCCAGAGCGCTCCCAAAAGTCCTGCACTGCGTCATGAGAATGGTCAACAAGCCCATGCCCAGGATGCCGCAGGTGAGGACCCTTTGCGCTGGGAATCGACCGATCAGCCAGCCGCAAGGGTACTGCCCTAGAAAGTGACCCACATAAAGCATCGACGTGAGATAGCTGAATTGGCTTCCTTGAAGTTGAAGAGCTTCCTGATATCCGAAGAGGTTGACATAATTGAGGGTTGTGCGGCACATGTGTTGCAAGGCCTGGGTGATGAGGAAGATGGGGATGATGACCAGATCAATTTTCCACCTTGTGCGCCGTGCTTCGGTATCTGTGAACTCGAGGTCAAGGCCAGCGATGTATTCACTGTATCCAACGGAATTTTGGATTTGTTTCTGAGAATCAGGAACTTCAGCCTCGGAGGCCCTTGACGGCTGGCTGTCGAGCCCGAGATCTGCTACAGTACCCGTGCGGGTTCTGGAAGAATGGAGTGCCATTGCACAAAATATTGGGACTTTCCAAAATATGAGTGATCAGAGCTTCCAGCTTTTCATTGATAATAGTGAAAATTGGTCCGTGGAGTTATCGAAATTTGCAGCAGACTTGAGTTTCGGGGAGGCCTTCAGCAGACGTGCTCATCCGTCGAACGTGTCCAACTGGGAGACTATAAGGAAAGTCCTTTTACGCTAGATTAGATTAATTTGGGCTGCTATGAGGCCGCCACCACTCTTCTATTATCAGTGTAACGATGGATGTCGTATCGGCTATTGATGTGGGTGTGGTGTGTAGTACCACGAGATCACCCTCGAAGCCACACGGCGCACAGAGCATGTCGTGACCTCTGTGTCGGAGAGAAGTGATATCCTCCAACAGGGGTATATCTTGTTTATGGATCGGGATGTCAGTCTTCCTCGATTCTTCCATTACGTTTTGAAGTGTGTCGACTCCAATCGTAGTTGTCGAAGCCTATCTACCGCGGCAAGGTTGTGAGCATACGTGAAGCCATAACCAACGTGCCCAGCCTGAGGAGGGGGCCCTCACGTCGTACAAATATGCAGACAGTCTGCTAGTTTTTGAGAATCTGCATGATGGATATACGTATCAAGATAGGCTAAACATTCCGAGAGTTTGTATTTGTCACAGCTTGATGAGCTTGCAACGCTCTCACACGCTACAGATATCTGAGCACATATTCGATGGTGATGCATGGCATTGTGTGCTTACAATTCTGTGACTTAGAATTGCATAGTCGATAATGGAGGAAAAATAGTCTTACATGCTCGCACGGCTGAACGAGCTCCAATCCCGTCGTTAGCCTCGACCACGAAAACAGAGGGTCAACTCTAACGACTGGCGACGAGTGTCCGGACGAAACGCCACAGAACCCTGGGAAGCCATAGTGTCGCACAAATCACCATCACCTTGCGTTGGGGTGTGATTAAATCAACCAAGCTTCACCCTAGATCACCAGCCCGCAGCATCCATCAGGACAGCCGTAAGATTTCGGTCCAAGTCCCGCGCGATCTCGTCCACTCGATGGTTCCCAAACTGGCCGAGAGTGCTCCTCGGCCTGTCATACTCGAACATGGCGACCCCTTCCTTCTCCCTCAGCAGCACTCTGATGGGCGCATACAGCGAGATCCCCAGCTCGAAGTAGTTCATCCGCGTGGCGGTGTAAGGGTTTCCGATATCGTACTGCACCGCCTTTTCGGTCCTGTTGAGGGTGCGCAGCAGGTTGCCGAAGTTCCGGGGTGGGACGATGAACGTGTTGAGCGTGGGTAGGCTCTCCAGGGCCCGGAGCGCCCCGGCAACATCCCCGGTGGCGAGAAGGGTGGAGTAAGTCGTGTTGATAGGCGGCAACGAAGCCTCAAGTGCGGCTCGTGTGTCTTCGAATGTGCGATTGCAGACTATCGTTGTGTGCTCTATGCCCACGATCTTGTTGGATTGTGCAGGATGTTGGATCGAGGTTGTGTGACTCGCCGGAATTAAGAGCGCGAGGAACAGCCATGCTGATAAATGCTGAAGCCAATGCATCTCGATGAAAGTGAATCGATTGAAACACTATGGGGTGAGCGGTTGACTTTTGGGGGCATATATCTAATTGAACGTTTTGGTCTACGGCGCTGACGAGATGGACAGAGAAATCTTCTCCTGAGTACGGTGAGGAGGCACCATATTGCGCTTAGAGGCTAAGACGAGGCAGTGGGGCCAGGAAGGATTCACCGTCAGCGATTAGTCTAACATTAACTACGAATATGACTAGCTCTCCTCGGTGATTGGCCAGGGAAATGATTACCACCAACGGTAATTACTTACCAAGACGTGGACCAATGTGTACTGTACAGTCGAGGTGTTGATTGGCAGCTGGCTGGACTGCCTGTGACTGTCCATCAAGTCAATGAGCCCGCAGGCCTCGTCTGAGTGCTCCTCACTTGCAAAGGCTATTCAGAATGGCATGGCATATGAATGTTGAAGTAAAATAGCTACTGTCTCGCTAAGCGAACATTGCCAGCAGCGAATGATTGTGGGAATTCAGCTAAAAGCCCGTCTTCTCATTGCAAAATCATGCTAAATCCTCAAAGGTCGATAGACCAAACTTGTATTCAATATGAGCAGGCGATTGGACAGACGAGTTTCCTGAAGAACTATGTCTTTAGAATTACGAACAAAAAGGAAACCAATTGGATAAAAGTTCCTTGAGAAACTAGGTCAGCCGAACAATTTTCTTGTTTCCCGAGTTCATTTGTATCGTGAGGGTCTGCATTGCTTCGAGAAATTCTATACCATTTTGTGACGCTCCCACAGGGATCGCATGGCACCAAATCAGCACAAGAGCCACTGGGTCATGCATATCAATATTTCATAAATCCTAGGCCTGACGAATCGCCTTGTAGTAGATGTCTGTGTCCGGCAATGCTGACAGCATGTAGCTCTGCTGGGCTGTGATTTACGAAACGGAATGGTGAATGAATGTCTACGAGGCTTGGAACCAGCGCCATGACGGGCTGCGCGATACTGGTGTGATCCTCAGCTTCTGGCGGCAGAAAGTGGGCTAGGCTGCCATGCGCTAAAAGTTACACAGTAGGATACAAGCTTGAAAACACATCATACGACCTCTTTTGATCACTATGTATGAGAGACTGGGCCCCTCGGATGGCCGGAATCTGATGGCTTTTTCTTTTGGGACGAGCTATGAAGAGAGACAAGTATACCAAGATCTGCTGACAAGAGCGCCTTTCGGTAATGGAGCTGCGAAGATACCGAAGGACTACCTTAAGTGAGTTAGAGGGCGATTTAAGATACTTAAAAGTAACTACTCCAGTGTGGTACCTGGGAAAGGGGTTCACAGTCTCCGCATATTGTCCATGTGGAATAGCCGTGGAAAGCACATGCTGAGCCTGGAAGTCCACTTGCCCGTTCCCATATCTCTTTGGCTTAGCTGTATGTATTGTCCTACCTCGGTTCGGAATCAAGATGCTAGTCTGCCGATTTAACGCTGTCAGTACTTAAAAATAGCTCGCCAAGTCAGACTACCATCTTCCCCCGAATCCAGTTGACCAGAAAGGCAGCAGAAGAAAGCCGGCGTGCAGTGCGGCATACTGATATATAGAGCGCTCATGTTCCCCTCTGCACGAGGACAAGAGTGGCTAGAAGACTTAAATAGCTTGCTAGAAAAGGCGGCCATTGGCATGTAGACATGGGGAGTAGCGCCGACATAAGTAAGAAGCAGGTTTGGGAAAGGAGGGAAATGCTCGGAGAAGGGCCAACCGTATCTGCCGCGTCCCTAAATTGGGGCTATTCTGGGGCTGAGATGCTCATCTGGCGAACGCCACATTGAATTTTAAGCGACAAAATATGCTTATCGTCGAATCATGTCGGGGCACATCAGTACCAAGACACAAAAAACGCGAGATTAGCCGGGGTCAGAATCCCTCAGGCAGTCACACTATCTTTCTGTGCGACAGCCCGCAGCATGAGGCTTCAAACCCGCGAGGCAAAGGACTACAAGACTCAATCTTTGGCCCATTCGCAGTACCGGGCAGGTCGAAAGACGTATGAAGACTCCTCCACCCGCCTTTCGTGATGAAGATTCCTATTGCGGCCCCGCAGCATCCACTCGCTTTCCTTGCAGTCGTTACTCTTTTGGTAAATGTGGTATCTGCTATCACCTTTGCAGCTTGTGAAGCGAAAGCAAATGAATCTTTAAATGACTCAAACTTGAATGGTAATAATAGCCAGATCTTCTTTGAGGGCTACGATGTGGCCTATCATGGGCCCCTCCGCGGGTTCAGAGGAGATGCCAATTCGCGCCCAATCACACTCACAAGAGATGGCTGCAACAGGATGTGTGGTTCAGCGCCAAAATACTACAATGTGACAGACGCCTTTCAGATCCTCACAACTTGGATATTCCCGACCTTAGCTCTCATGAGCCAGCTTCCGTATGAATCACTTTCTTATAGGAAGATCAAGAACGCCGAGGCTTTCGCCAACTGGATAGGCGCGCCAGCTGCTGCATTGACAACTACGATGTGGAATATCATGATGATCGCGAGGTGCCAGTCTTACCCTTACCTGTTCCACCTGCGGGACGACCAGGACCTGATCAAGGATGCGCTGTACATCTTGAGCTGCATCAACCAATACCAATACCCGCGTCGAAAGGGACAGCAAGCCCAGGACCGACGGAGAGACACTGCCTTGCTCAGGGGCATCCTATTCCCCTACGTCAAGAAGAACAGCCCCGAGCTCTCCCAGCCCATGCGTCAAAGACTCGTACACCTCACCAAACACCTCGCCTTCCACCTGCGGCAATACAGACGCAAGGGCGTTTATCCAATCTACATCAGCATAATCTGGTTCGGCATCGCTTTCGCCTTCTCAATCGTGATCGCGTTCGCAACACTAGGCGACAACTCGACGGCACACTCACTCGCGCTGGGGCTGCTCCTCTCCTGGGTCCCGGTGGTGGTGTTTGCCTCGGTTGTCGACCGGAACCCGACATCCGACACTCGCTGCCGGGTGCTTATAGAGCGGTGGATGTTCAACATCGACGTCCTCTTCGAGCATGGCGTGGATACCTGGGTACCCTGGAGAGCTCCGGACGGGACGCACGACGGGGACGACACGGACGACTTCGAGATCGGGGATTTCATGGGCCAGGGCCGTACGCTCCGGTATTGCGGCGTCACTGATACTGTCTTGGACAAAATTGCAAACCGTGGAAAGGCTCCCATTAATCTTCTTGCATTTGCCGATATGCAGGACTTCCAGAAGTTCCAGAAGTCTCTGACGACCCGACCGACGTTATGGTACGTCGTCTGGATAATCAGCCAATTTGTCGTGAGCACCAGCTTTGGGATGGCATTCATGGTTTCGTTCAACACCCCTACGGTTGGCTTGGGCTGCCGGTCCCTCATGTATGTTATCTGGTACGCGCTCACTCTTCCCTCGTGGATCCTGCTTGGTATTCAGCAGGAGCCGTGGGTCAGTATCCGGAAGGCTATGATGGTGCCCAATGCCCTCGCCGTGGTCATGATCGCGGGGATAATGATAGTGCACGCCATCGGCGGGCTGAACAACTGCACATGCAAGTCGAGTGTCTTCGGGCCGTCGAGTTACGGGGGCTACATGGATTTTAAGAACGGGCAGTTCTACCAGGAGCATTACGACGTGCGCGTTTGGTGGGGAATAGGTACTGGTGTGGGTGGCGCGGTTCTTGTCCTGTCGCTTGCTTGGCTCGCTTGGAAATGGCACAAGGCATCGGGGCTTTGGAAGGTGACCGGGGATACAAAGTTGACGGTTAGCGAAGATATGCCCTTGGAGTGGCTGACGTGATTAGGTGTGAGTTCAAAATTTCCGTAATGTTAATTTAGACTTGATATCTGTGATGAGATCTGTGTTCGACTTTTTGGAATTAAAAACCACGTTGTACTGTGTGAAAGGCGTTATGACTATGCTTTTAATATACAGGACCACATATTACCCTAGGCGCCAAAGCCATACCTATTCGGACTTTGGAAACAAGTCCTTATACTTCAGAAGGTATTCCCGATACCCTTCAGGCTTCCTTCCCGTCAACTTCTCCACGGCGTCCGTTGTCTCTTTCATGTGACCCCAAGCAACCATCTGTCCTGAGCAGAGCAGATCATACATGCACAGCTTGCATGGCGTTTTTGAAAAGTCCCCGTACACATCGTAGGGCAGACCCTTTGCCTTCCACCACTTCTCTAGCTCCTCGTCGCTCAAGTTCTCAAACGTCCCCTTGTAGCCACTCTGGCTCGCCATCCACTCGAAAATCTCCCTATTCGTCACAGCCTCAGGCCCAGTAACAGTGTACACCGTGTCCGGCTCACCCTTGCCCATCAGCAGCGCCCCGAGCACCCGCCCGCAGTCATCCCGCGCCACGAAGGCCCCCCTGACATCGGCATCGTTGGACAGCCACCTGTCGCCCGTGAACCCCCAGCTCTGCGCGTGGAACTGCGGGATGTTGTCCATGTACAGGTAGTTGCGCTGGATGTTGTACCGCAGGCCGCTCGCGCGGATCAGCGCCTCGGTGTAGGCGTGGTCGCGCGGCAGGAAGGGCATGTCCTCGCCGCCGTCGCCGAGGTCGGCGCCCACGAAGCTCGTGTAGACGACGCGCCGCACGCCCGCGGCCTTGGCCGCGTCGATGACGTTCTTGTGCTGCCTGCGGCGGCCCTTGCCGATGAGCCAGGTGGAAATGAAGGAGACGGCCTCGGCGCCGGCGAAGACGCGCACCAGGTGGGTCGGGTCGTCGTAGTTGAGCATGAGGATCTTGGCGCCCTTGGCCTTGGCCTCGGCTACGAGGTCATCGTGGATGAAGCCCGGCTTGTGGCTGGTGAGGACGAGCTCGTCGTCTGGGCCGGCGAGGGAGAGCGCGTGGGAGGCTGCCACGCTCCCGATGTTGCCGTCGCAGCCTGTCAGGACGTACTTGGGCATTGTGGCGATGGGATGATAGGATTGTGGCTAAGAGGACGGGGAGTCATGAAATGGGCCCGGTGGCATGAGACGATCACCAGTGCAATAGGGGCGAGCCTTCGGTCCGTGCCTGAAAATAAGATCGAGTGGAAGAGCGGAAGGCCTATCTTATATACATCACATTCACGTGAACGGATCTGGTGGAAAAATGACACGAGATGGGCCTCCTTTTCCCCGTGGAGGACCTGTGTGGGCTGCTGCAGTCTCATGAGCAATATCGGGCCTTGGAAATCGCGGGGGGAGCTCCCTGCGGGTGACAGTCATGCCACTTTTTGCGGATCTCATGAGGTAAACAAAAGTCGCGCGACGAGAGCCGTCCGGGCTTCCATTCAATGATTCAGAGAATGCTTAAAAGAGAATAATAACCGCGAACGATCCGACGGCACATTCGACTGGTCGTTTGTCGGACACATTGGCCGTGGTGCCTGTCGGGTGGATGCTTTGACCCGGCTCACTCTGACCCTCCGGCGGCACTTTCTACCGGTCTCCTACATCTTCCGCAACACAACATGTCACGTGGGAGAAGATATGGGACGTCCACTGACTCCTCAACTATTTGGTCTACCAATCTGATAAGGCCTTCCGCCGTTAGGAGGCTGTCATGTCAGTGCTGCCTGGTAATATCATGCATTCGGGAATACAGTGCTGCAAACAACAGCGATTTAGAACTGGAGTCCCCGGGGACTGACATGGCTTGGCATGACATTTCAATGGCTTGGCTATTGTCCTGCAGATCGCTTCCTGCAGACTGTAATTCCAAAAATAAGGAGGGCTTGCTGTACTGCGTCCATCACGGTAACTGGTCGAGAGACTAGTATATTATATCTTCACCTGTCAAGAAATCTACTCATGTGGCATATTCCTATAATGCAGTGCTTACGACAATGAATGCTTCACAGGAAGAAAGCAACCTGTTCTGCAACGCCAAGAATATACTTTCACTCTTACAGGCACTTCTCGAAACATCGATCTCCTGCCGTTCCTTGGGTACGCCAGAAGCCTTATAAGTCGTTTCCCTCACTATCAGCTGGGATCTTCATTCTCAGAGCTGGTAAATCCCTGCTTTGATTGAGCCACCATGTCAAATACGGATTATAATCTAAATTGGTCGCTAGCCATAATCACTGCTTGATCATCCTCGCGAGGATGGCTCGGAAGCTGGGCCCCTTGCACGAGTTTGAAGACATTCTAAATGAAGGCTTCAACGCTACCGTCGACGCCCTGATGGATGATGTCGTGTGGAACGACGAGATGAACCTGGACCTGTTGTCGATGATTCTGTCGAGTCTTGATGGCCTGGAGCGGGAAGCACAGATTGCGTTGTCCGCTCGGTTTTCTAATCTCGAGGCCGAAGACGAGGGTACCGCTGCTTCGGATGAAGGAGACGGGGCATCCACCACCTTCAGTGAAAGTGAAAAGGAAGATGAGGACGAAGACCCCCTGCCGCAGGATGAGGGAGACCTCACAGGATACGCTAGTTATTGCGACGGCCCGCGTTGCAAAATGACGTGGCGGGCTTGGAAAGGAAGGAAGATCTACCAGTGTCTCTACTGCTGGGATATATTGCTTTGAGAGCCTTGCTATGAGAAGAGGATGGGATTCAACGCTGGCGTCACAAATCCCCCTGGTGAGAACTTTTGCGGCAACAACCACAAGTAGTTGTGTCCGGTTGATGGTTAGAAAGGGGTCAAGAATGGGATGGTATTGATTGAGGGCGAAGAGCCGTTTGCTTTCAAGGACTGGCTGGTTGAACTGAAGGAGAAGAAGTGGCCGGAGGCCTGGGAGAAATTCTGGATGGGTTGAGATGGAATCCTCTTGATGTTAATGAAGTCTGAGAATTCAAATACAGTACAGACTGCTGGAATATTGTCTCTCGTTCATATCAACTACTTGTCAAGTCCCTCGCCCAGCCGTGTCCGTCACAGAGCTTACCCGTACCACTGCTTGTACATTTATATACAGGACCTTTGCGAGGTAGTTATAGCGACACGCTGTTATCGAATCATCGCGAGGAAGATGAAGGGGAGCTGCTGGGGTGCTCGAAAGCAACGTGGAGCACTTTCTTGTGTTCCAACCGGCAGCTCATGCGACCCTAGTGGGCACGGTTCACACAAAGTGGCCAAGAGATTGGAAGTCCATGTTCCGACCTCCCTGTTCGCATTCGAGTGTGCAGTTGCATCCTTTCAAGGACGTCTTTGGGTTCCTTCGCTTCTGAACCACAACTTCTAGTGGGCATAATATACATGCTCCTTATGCTCCTTAGCCTTGATCCTAGCACCCCAACAACCATGCCCACTTTGGCAACTCCGTCTTCTACAAGCCTCTCTGCTTGATGCGGTGCATCTGTCCAGCGCCCTGTCTTTTTGCAAGCGAGACTCGCTGAGCCTCCTCCGTGCAGTACCTTAGCCCAGTTGCGCAACCTCCTGCTGTCCCTTGGCCCGGCTCTCCGCATCGAGCTCCTTCTCCGCCTGGCGGTAGTACTTGGCGGTGTCGACGCCGTGCTGGTTGTGGTTGACAAAGTTGAACCACGGGACGGCGTCGAAGAAGGTGGCCGAGTACCGCGACTGCCGTGCCGCGACGCCCTGCATGTGAGGGCTCAGCGTGCTCACGCCGTACAGGGGCTCGCCGCGCTTGACCTTGTCGACCATCTCCCGCATGTCCAGCTCGACCTCTCGTGCGTTCTCGCGCATGCCGTAGAATCTCACTGTGAAGATGCGCCCGTCAGCAAGCGTCCGTTTCGTCACCCCGTAGGCCCGTCCTCCCGCTGTTGCTATCCCTCCTCTGGTGTGTGTTCGGTTCAGCCGGGCGTTCACGTACTGATTGATCGTTGGTAGAAGGACAGGAAACCGCTGCAGATTCCGATGAACCCGGCCAGTCGCATCACCCGTGCAAAGGCTCCTCGTCCGGCGTACGACGGCGCGAGCCTCTCCATCGTCCAGAGCAGGCCGGGGCCAGCCGCGGCTGCCCCTGCGCCGAAGGCGTAGTCGGATGGTCGTGCATAGGCAATCACCCTCTTGAAATGTCTGTTTCCATAGCTAAGTCAGAAAAATTGTTCGGTGTTGGTCGGAGTGGGTTCGTCGTACGGGTCATTGTCTATGAGCTTTGGCCGGGGTTAGCAATCGGCTGGCTTCCACAGTCAATTGGTGTCCACAGCTTACAGGATACTCAGTCTTGATGGTCTTGCTTGGTATGTACGTCTGCGATGTTGGGTTCGCCATGGTTGCGACGGGCAATCTTGCTGCCAGTGGTGTTGTGGACGGCGATCGAGTACCCAGGGCGATCGATTGTCAATTGAAGCTCGGCGAGTGGACGTCAAGCTTGAGAATTGTTAGCGCCTGAAATGTGAGGCATAAATGGTGCATCCGACCGGCGGGCTGAGCCGATGGTGCTAACAGGGATCAGGGCCGGCAGGGGCCATTTCCAATTAAGCTGCTAGACGCGTGCAGCAGTGATCAGACGCGTCTCCCTCTCAGCAACACCATTTTGATCCTGTCTTGCGATATAACACTCAAGAGACCTACCGAAATTGGAGGCAAGCATCGAGTCATCACACAATGCCGTCAAAAACAGACTCCAGAAATGCTGAACCGGCAGCAAGCAATTTCGATGACCTGGACAATTACTTCATGGACGGAGACGTGGACGATGACCCGTTTGCGTCCCCCAAACCGGAGGACAACTCAAAATCGAACAAGCGAAAGGAGCCAGGCGATGGGCTTGGTATCGATGAGGAAGTCTCGGTCGCGAAGAAGGCCAGAGTGCCAAGAATCAAACTTGACCAGGAGAGGTATATCCACACTCAACTCTGGCTGCCTCATTCCTACGGGTTTCGTGCTAAAAACCAGGTAGATTACTTTCAGAAAAGGGAATTCCTGCACTCAAAAAACGAGCAGGGAAACTGAAGCTCAAGGGTAAAGGCCACGAGGTAAGTGTGAAGCTCAGCGGCAGTCTCGTCTGCACCACCAGCTCACCATGTCTAATGCAGTGGGGCGACGCATCGCGCCTGATGTCCTTCTACCAGGAATGGCTAGACGACCTTTTCCCCAAGGCCAAGTTCCTTGATGCTTTGGCCATGGTGGAAAAGGCAGGGCATAACAAGATGATGCAGAAGATGCGAGTGGACTGGATCGACGAAGGGAGGCCCAAATCGAACGTCACAGCCGACGGCGGAGACGATGAAGAACCTGCAGGAGAGCAGCAGCAGGAATCCGAGGCGCCAGCACCACGGCAAGCAGATCGGATTGCGCCTATTTTTGAGAGGACTGCCAGCAGCGCTCGTCCGCGCACGCCACCGGTGGAGGACCCGTTTGAGGACATCTACGGCGCAACTCCGGTCGCTGCCAGGAAGAGTGGTAGGACGGCGGAGACAGAAGGTGAACCTGATCAAGATGAGCTGGATGCGCTCATGGCAGAGATGGAGCAGGGGCCGAGGGTCCCAGCACGACCGAGTGGCGGACCGGCCAAGAGCATATTCGGGGATGGAAAGCCGAAGCCGGCAGAGAAACCAGTACCGGCGGAGCCGGACGATGACGATCTTGACGCCCTCATGGCTGAGGCTGAGGCTGAACAGGGTCCCACGAAGCCACCAGGACCTGGTGCATCGAGTTCGAAGGCAGCTCCGGCCGAGTTCAACGATGAAGAGGAAGCCATGGCCGAGATGGACGGACTCTGGTGAGGCTCGGAAGCAGGAATGTAGCGAGTAATAATGTAATGAACTCATGTGCATCAAACCCTCCTTACGCTCTGGTCGCCTTTCCCCCCTTTACAGAGCAAAAATAAGCTGGATTGGTATGGCACACAGGATGATTGCAGGGACCTCAAATGAGTAGCTGTCAACCCACAGCAGCTTGCATCACCATTTTTGGACCTGGCTCGGGTTTGTTATTCTCCTAAAGTAGTGTAAACCCCGATGATAAAAAAGAAAAAGAAAAGGATTTTGTGATCCGTGGGCCCGTTTCTTCGCCATTCTACTTTTGCAGGGCCGGCGTTTGTAGGTGTCATGGGGGGAGCTGGTGTCTATCCATTTGATGTCATCAGTTGAGCTTCACTCACCCCCACGAATTTTGGTGGGGCCAGTTCATCCCACCTCCAGATCACACCCAACCTTCTACAGCAGCTCAAGAGCTTCCAACCAGCACATCATACCCACAAGACTGTCCCTTGCCTTTGTCTGGACATGGTTGCTTTCCAAAGGCTGAGAACATGACAAATTCAATAGCAGAAGCTCTCGAGCAGCTTCACCTGGCTGAGGAATCTGCCAATGACGACGCCATCGATGACATCCTCGAGAGAACAGCTCCTCACAACGAGCGCAAGCCAGACCCAGAGGAGCTGAAGAAGCAACTCGAGAAGAAGTACCTGACGCCTTCACAGACCTTCTCGACGGAATGGCTCAATAGGCTGCAACAGTAGGCTACCCTCCCTTGCGACACAGCTCGCTGACAGGCGCCATTGCTGACCAAAGCCGTTCCCAGGCGATGGGACTGCCCAGTCGACTACACCGACCTCTTCGGCATCGCACCTACCCAGACCCGTACCGTAACACGATTCCACCGGAAAGGTCTTGAGGGCCAGGTCGTCGGCTACAAGAATGTCACCGTCACTGCCAACAGCGCGACAGCAAAGAACTCGACCTCCCTTACGCGAAAGCCCGCCTCCCGAGCCGACTTTGTGCGCGGCGCGGCTGGCTTCTTCCCGTTCGCTCCAGGTGGTCTGGACGGTATAGAAGCTACCGCTGCTCTGGAAGACCAGGCGCTGCGGAACGAGGGGTACCTCGACGTGTCCTCGGGGGCGAATAAGCTCGAGAGGGTCATCACGCTTGGCGAGGAGGGCAGACTTCTAGAGGTTGCGCCTGGGCTGTCGAGGGGCATCGATTTCTCCAAGAAGAAGAAGACACAAACCGGCGAGGACGAGGCCAAGGAGGTTGAGAAAGAGCTCGACCAGGAGCCAGATCAAATACCCGACGGAGTACAAACGAATGGGGAGGCTGCTGTCAACGGCGATAGTGCTACCCCAGAGGATCAGACGGAACAAGAGGGTGATGATGATGAGGATATCGACGCAATTCTTCCCGTCGAGTTCCCTGCCTTGGAGCCACATGGAAAACTAGTAGCATCGAGTGCTCGAAAGGCTGGTCGTGAGTGGGCGCACATGGTGGACATCAAGCGGGAGATACCCAACTTCCACGAGCTGGTACCCAACCCGGCGAGAGAGTGGCCTTTCGAACTCGACACTTTCCAGAAGGAGGCTATCTACCACCTTGAGAACGGCGATTCCGTGTTTGTGGCCGCACATACCTCTGCCGGAAAGACGGTCGTGGCTGAGTACGCCATTGCGCTCGCTGCGAGGCACATGACCAAGGCCATTTACACCTCGCCCATCAAGGCACTCAGCAACCAGAAGTTCCGCGACTTTCGAGAGACGTTTGATGAGGTGGGCATCCTGACGGGAGACGTGCAGATTAACCCCGAGGCAAGCTGCCTCATCATGACGACGGAAATTCTGAGAAGTATGCTCTACAGAGGAGCTGATGTTATCCGCGACGTCGAGTTTGTGATCTTTGACGAGGTACACTACGTCAATGACGCGGAGAGAGGAGTGGTCTGGGAAGAGGTCATTATCATGCTTCCCGACCATGTCTCACTGATACTCCTATCTGCCACTGTGCCAAACACGCATGAGTTCGCCTCGTGGGTGGGACGGACTAAGAAGAAGGACATATACGTTATCTCGACTCCCAAACGACCGGTGCCACTGGAGCACCACCTCTGGGCGAACAAGAATATTTACAAGATTGTGGACCCAGAGAAGAAGTTCATCGAGAAGGGCTGGAAGGATGCCAACGCTGCTCTTCAACGCCGAGATCAACCCAAGACCAATGAGGCTGCGAACAATACGCGTGGAGGCGGCAACCAGAGGGGAGGCCGAGGTGGGCCTAACCAGAGAGGCGGCAACAACCAGCGCGGAGGCCGCGGAGGTAATAATCAGCGAGGAAGAGGGGGTCCCCCACGAGCGAGCCACAACCCAGGACACATGGGTCGTGCTGGCCGTGTAGGAGGCTTCACATCAGCTGCTCAGGACAAGAACTTGTGGGTTCACCTTGTGCAATTCCTCAAGAAGTCGACTCTGCTCCCTGCGTGCATTTTCGTTTTCTCAAAAAAGCGATGCGAGGAGAATGCCGATGCCCTGAGCAACCAAGACTTCTCCACGGCTCAGGAGAAGAGTCATATCCACATGATCGTCGAGAAGTCCCTCGCACGATTGAAGCCTGAGGATCGCGTGCTCCCACAAATCATTAGAATGAAGGAGCTGCTGTCACGCGGTATAGCAGTCCACCACGGTGGTCTCCTGCCCATTGTCAAGGAGTTGGTTGAAATTCTCTTTGCGCAGACTTTGGTCAAGGTGCTCTTTGCAACGGAGACGTTCGCTATGGGTCTCAACCTCCCCACCAGAACAGTTGTTTTCTCTGGCTACAGGAAACACGACGGCCACTCATTCCGCAACCTGCACCCGGGCGAGTACACTCAGATGGCCGGTCGAGCAGGAAGACGTGGGCTCGATACTGTTGGATCCGTCATCATTGTCCCTTCAGGCGGTGACGAAGCACCTCCCGTGGTTGACCTACAAAAGATGATTCTCGGCGAACCCCAAAAGCTACGGTCACAATTCCGGTTGACTTACAACATGATTCTCAATCTCCTCCGGGTCGAAGCTCTCAAGATCGAAGAAATGATTAAGCGCAGTTTCTCTGAGCACGCGACGCAACAATTGTTGCCAGAGCATGAAAAGGCCGTCAAGATATCGGAGGCCGATCTGGCCAAGGTCAAGCGAGACTCCTGTGAGACCTGTGACGTACACATGGACGAGTGCCATCAGGCCGCGCAGGACTACCGCAGCCTGACAGAAGAGTTGTACAAAGGAATTTTAAATATCCCCATTGGCAGGAAGATTTTCTCCCGTGGGGCTCTGATAATATTCCAGAAAGATGGCATCAGGACCCCTGGCATCTTGCTGGCAGATGGGACGGGTTTGCAGGTCTCTGCGGATGTGGGACCTACGGTGCACGTCCTTGAGATCAAGGCGAATAGAGACACTCGTGACTCGACTGACATGCTACCTTGCATACCGGCCTTCCGCCCGCTGTTCCAGGAACTTCCAAAAAACAAGAGGTACATCCAGACAAAGGTCATGCATGTGCCTCTCTCGGACGTCGAGGTGGTCACAGGCCACCAAACGAAGGGAATTATACCTGAGATCTTCCAGGGTGGCGAGGCCGGCAAGGCTGCGAAGGACGCGATTCTTCAGATCTGTAAGACGTGGCAGCAAGCTCACTTTGATGAGGCTGATCTGCGTCGGATCAAGAGCATGAACTTGCAGGAGATTGTGCAGAAGAGAAAACAGGCTGAGCAAGCGGTCACCGGCTCTGACGCTCTGAAATGTCCCCAATTCCTGAAACATGTAAGTGTGAACTCAAAGCAACCCGATTTGCTCTTATGGAAAATTTTGTCGCTGATGTTTCACCAGTTCGCGATGTGCCATGACCAGTGGCTCATCAAGGAGCACATCGAGCAACTCCGCCAAGCACTTTCAAACCAAAACCTGCAACTCCTCCCTGACTACGAACAGCGCATCCAAGTCCTTAAAGACCTGGAGTTCATCGATGAATCTTCCCGCATCCAGCTCAAGGGCAAGGTTGCATGTGAGATCCACAGCGGCGACGAGCTCGTCCTCACGGAGCTCATCCTCGACAACGTGCTAGCCGACTACGAGCCCGCCGAGATCGCAGCGCTTCTGTCGGCTTTCGTGTTCCAGGAGAAATCGGATATCGAGCCGTCGCTGACGGGCAGCCTGGAGAAGGGCAGGAACACCATCATCGCCATCAGCGAGAAGGTGAACCAGGTGCAGGAGCTGCACCAGGTGATCCAGACGTCGGACGAGAGCAACGACTTCGCGTGCAAACCTCGGTTCGGACTCATGGAGGTCGTGCACGAGTGGGCGCGCGGCATGAGCTTCAAGAACATCACAGGCCTCACGGACGTGCTCGAGGGCACAATCGTGCGCACCATCTCGCGCCTGGACGAGACGTGCCGCGAGGTCAAGAACGCGGCGCGCATCATCGGCGACCCGGAGCTATACCAGAAGATGCAGACGGCGCAGGAGATGATCAAGAGGGACATCACGGCCGTGGCGAGTCTTTATATGTAGAGGGCTTGGCGGGGCCGCTTTCCTCGTATATGGTCCTATTGGTTTGTTTTGGCTTCTCATTAGTTCGAGGGCTCCTGATCCCATCTGTTGGAGACAGAAGTGTGGCGGTTCGCCGGGAGCATTTCCTCGTTTTCCTCTTACGATATCACGAGCGGGCATATCAGGCGGTCATGGCGAACTAAAACGGTGGTTTGTGATAGAGGACAATGGATTCAATAATGTACATGGCTGCTGGATGTTCCGATCGTTCAAGATTCTTGTTGAAACAGCTTGCATGCATGCATTCCTTCCCATTGCCTACGATTTCAAGACATCTTTTGCTGACAGATTTACAGTAACTTTCTTTCTCTTAATCACTGACTGGGTCTTGTCAACAGAGACAAGCCTCACTCACTCAAGCAGATTCAAGGAGCGACTTCGCTGATGCGATCCACCCAGCGGTACACAAAGGATGCAGCCCATCATGCAAGCCAACGGAATTACCCACCCTCCACTGGTCAGCAACTGCCAGCCCAGCCAAGCTAGGCAATGAACAGCAGCCTCGAGAGCCTGTCACCACCCTGCCCGCCTACTCAGCCTAGAGGGCCTTGGTGGGTGGACAAGTGGGCTAGCTCATCGCCGGACCCCGAGCTAGGGCTGGAAGAGAGCGCCAGCAAGTAAGCTGCCTTCATAAGCCCTGCCGTCTTGTTCATTGAAGGACACCCGAGACTGGAATATGCCCGAGTGGTTTGGAGCCACGAAGGCACGGCCTCGGTGATGTCTTTTTCATTCTTGCACGGATGGTCGTTGGTTCGAGCGCTCATGTTGTGGTTTGATATGATTGTTTTTTGAACACGACGACATCCAGCCATCTTAGGCCCTTCTAATACTTCCTTTCACTCTTTTGCATTGATCTCATACGTATCATTGACGAGACACCACTATCTGGACCAGCATCAGATCCCCAGAATCTCATATAGGGATCTTTGGATTTCTTTTGGGTTTTAATGCAGCAACAAAGGCAAGCTGCCGTGTTTGACATGCTGATGATAATTCATATGACTATGAGATGCCCTACTCCACCAACGCCAAACGTAGCCTAATCCATTCCAAATGATCGTGATCCGGCCTCTGTTCTAGAGCCTCAACACACACACACACACACACACACGTTCTAGCCAGATTCGCCGCGCCATGTCACCAGCTCGGCTCGCCCTCGAGGTCCAAGGCCTCCTAGGCCCTCAGCGCCCGCAGCCGCTGCTGCAGGGCGTCCTCCTGCTCGGGCGTGGGCTCGGTGGTGGCGTTCTCCTTGACGGGCTCCTCCTTGGACGCCGAGGCGGACGCGAGTTCCTGCGACAGCTCGACGCCGGCGTCGTCGGCCAGCTTGCCCAGCAGCTCGTGCACGGCGTCCTCGGAGACCTGGACCGAGGTCGACTGCGTCATGGCGTCCTGGTAGATGCCGTTGGACATGGCGTACTCCTCGTTCTGGTTCTTGAACTGCTCGAGGGTCACGAGGGTCTGCGGGGAGATTAGAAAGATGGCCATGTTAGCCAGAGTGTCTTCGGCGAGTGTATATGGGGAAAGGCGGTTTCAGGCTACGGGAGGGGACTGTCGCACCTTTTCCGGGTTCATGTTCTTCTGCGCCCTGCTCATCGTCCGCGACGACTGTGCCATCATGGCCGTCATGCGGTTCATGGCGTTGTTGGCCTGGATCTGCGCGACCGACAGCTCGGCCACGTCGGCGGCCTGGTCCATCTGCTGGGCGATGGCCTGCTTGGCGAGGAGCATGCGGGCCTTTTGGTAGGCTTGTTGTGTCTCGCCTTTCTTGAGGAGCTATAGGCGTCGAGGTACAACGTCAGTTCATCTCGGATCGTTCCAACTCGTGCGTCTTCTGATCTGGGAGTCAATGTCACTGACAGTTTGGATCTGCTTCTTGAGGTCGCTGTCTGCTTTTTGCGCCTTGGCGGCCTCGCGCCGGGCTTGTTTGGCATTGAACTGCAGAGTAATGGCGGGTCAGTGTCGCGTTTCTTTCAAGTCGCACTGGCGTGAGTGCGCTGGTTCAGGTGGAAGAGAATGCGCACCCTCGCCTGGAACTCGGTCTGCATGTCTCGTGCGAGTTGTCGTTGCGACATGGTGGCGGTGGAAAGAGGGGCTTATCGCGCGGGCGGGATCAGGTTTGACGGTTGTTCTTCGGAAAGCTGAGGAGTCGCAGTCAGCGCGAGGATCGTTGGATATCCGAGTGCGGGTGCCGTTGGCGTCGCTTCGATAGGAGATCGTGGTTGCTTGATGATGGTGGTCGTTGTAGGAGGCAAGTCTGATGTCTTCGCCTTACCTGCCGCCCGCTTGGTCGGTCTCGGGCCCGTGTCGGGTGCCTAGGCCACGGTAGTGGGGCAGGCAAAGCGGGACCTGCGCCACATAGCAATGACGTCCCTGTTCATGTACCTGTGTACCTAAGCATGGAGAGGAGGAACATTGGTGTAAGTCAAGCCACAGCATCAGCCTCTCGCAAGTCAACGGCATCATCACTGGAGTTTCATAAATGGGGGGACTTCAGTGACAGTGCACAATGCAATTTCGATTTTACAAGTCAGTAGTTTTCTTACCAATATTTGTCACAACTTCATATTTCCTCTTGGGTCACATGAACATCTTCAGAATGTCATCCAAGGCAAAGCTCAACGTGCAGTCCTTCCCACGCCCGCCTCTCCTGGAGAAGACACCCAGGCATCTGCAGATCAAGTGGGATGGCCATCTGATAGCTGACACAAAGGACGCATACTGGGCGCTCGAGACTCATCATCCTCCAACATACTATCTTCCGCCCTCGTCTATCAAGGTGCCTCTCACGAAGACGGCTCGGACCACCTACTGCGAGTGGAAGGGTGCCGCCACCTATTGGAGCATTGCGAACCCAGCAAGCTCATCTGGGACGGTCTCGAACAGGATCTGGTCCTATGAGAGGCCGACCAAGGGCTTCGAGGCTATCAAGGACTACCTATCCTTCTACGCTGGGCCGTGGGACTGCTTTGTGGACGGTGAGAAGGTTGAGCCCCAGCCGGGAGATTTCTATGGTGGTTGGGTCACAAGTGACATTGACGGCATTGTCAAGGGTAAAAACGGGAACTGGGATCCTGTACTGTGAGGCAACGTAACAATAATGTTGACGTGGCTTACATTGCTTCTTCAAACATCCTTACACGCTTCGCCGGTCGAGTGCACAGTTACGGTCGCTTAATGAAGCCACGGTATCGAATGATTGCCCTTTCCACCTGCTGTGGTTTGGAAAGATCACCACAAAGACTTACCTAAAAATTCAATGTGATTAACATTACTGCAGTGTCAGTTTGTAAGAACACATATTCCAGGTTTGGAAATCACGAATCCAGCCAAAGACAAAGGAGCCTCGTTGCCTGACTTGGTTTGGCCTCGAGCATTCTGTCAGACAACCAATGGCAAGGTATCGGATCCTGGGTTCGCCAGAATCTAGAGCATTGAACAACTGAGGTACCCAAAAGAATACAATGAGCCTTGTTTTACGACCACATATCCTCTTGGTTTCCATTGTCTTCGTCGGTGGCACCTTTTGACGAGGTCGCTTTCTTTCCGGGCTTTTCGAATCCGGATGCCTCCGTCAGGCTGAAACGTCGGACCGCTCACTGCTATCATCAGGCTATGACTTTGTCTCTGTGGTTTGATTCAAGTTGAACTGCATACGACACCTGAGGCATTGTGCATACAGAGCTGCCTAACACTGTTGACATCGAGAGCGTCGATGCTCTCCTATTGAACAGAAGAATATAAATTGGCTCGTCGGCCAACCTCGAGCACCTCAACCCTGTTACTAGATACCAACCTCAACCACTACCATTCCCACACTCCACAATCCACAAGACACAATTTCTTCAGAAACCAGATATTCCATCCCTCACATCCCAAGATGGCGATTACCAAGAGAAGAAACCAGGAAGACCACCACTCGCCGGCGGCGAAAAAGCGCAAAACGAATACAACATTCACGATTGACGATTTCATGGCAGACTTTCCGCCCATTGATGAGCCTCTCGACATCAACAACGGCCCACCGCTGCCCTCCACAGTCCTCAACGATGAGGAAATGCAGGATGGCAAGGAAAGGAAGCCTCCCCGGCGGTCAACATTCAACGTCAAACTCCCTGAACAACTCAAGTACCACAACAACGCTCCTTACGATTGGATGAAAAATCAGTACTCGCACTGCATCATCCCTGAGCTAGGAGAGGAGTACAACTTTGCATTCGATTCTCCAACCTTCCATTGCCTACGGAATCTTCATAACGCTCGCGTCCGGATCCGAGACGGAGAATACCTCCCCGACTACCAGATCTGCAGTCTTGCAACTCGCTGGATTTGCCTGGAAGAGGAGAATCGACCGGCATCTGATGGCTACCTAGCCAATGGCGAGGTCTTTGTTGCCACTTGTCTCCCCATTGGTAACGTTGAGGACGATGCCCTCCAACAGTACTTTGAGATGTGCTACGCAACGGAACTCTCCGCGCAGTATTATGTTCCACGCAGCAAATACTCCGTTCACTTTATCGGTCAGCCTAATGAGGACGAGGAAGAAGATATCGAATCAGTCAACGTCGGTTCGGTCCTCATTCGTAACACCAGAACCGGTCAAATGGTCCACATCGACACCGGGGCGTTCGCCAGCCGCAAGGATCGGGCGAGACAGGCAAGAGACGCACTGAGGGCTTGGTTAGAGTTTCAGAAAGAGAAGTGCCCAACAGCTGACCTGGGGCCCATCAGCGATTCTGAGCCCTTGATCCTTGAAGTGGACAAGGAGACGCACCCAGCCCTCCGGTCCATCCACGCACTTGTCTCTGCCTCACTGTTCCTCCGCCGCCGCATCACGAACTGGGGCGATGTGAAAGCTTTCAGGCTTCGGGGTAAACCTACCTCCACCACCGTGGCGAATTACGCGCTGCAGAATATCTCGGGCTGGCTTGGTCTGAGATCTCCGGCGAGACGTTCTCACACGCGTTCCAAAAATGTCACCAAGGCGGTGAGTAGCTTTCAGGACAACTACGACAAGGATGCCCTCTTTGGCCGGAAGATCCCTGCCCCCGTATCCCAGCGGATTGCATCGGCCCACCAAGGTTCACCACCGGTGTACAACCAAGATACCATGTTGGTTGATGATGATGACGGCGACCATCAGGACAGCCCTACCAATGGCAGCATTGTCAGCAGCCGAAACAGCGTTGAGAGTGACCAAGGCACTGTCATTGCTGACCAAGACACTGTCGTTGCTGACCAAGTGACCAATCCCACGGAGGTACTCAGTGGTGAAGAGGATAGTAGCAAGGAGGTTGCCAACGACGAGGGATCCGCATCAAAGAAGTCTGTCACATGGAAGGAACCGGTTGAAGAGGAAACCAACCACGAGGAGCCTGAGGAGCCTGAGGAGCCTGATCAGGACGATCCCGATGATGATGGCCCCAATCATGAGGACGCCGAAGGCGAGAAATCCGGCAGCGACAGTGAGACACACGGCAACGACGAGGACGATCAGAATTCTCCTGCTTCAACTTGAACTCGTGACACAACGGGGTATGAAAGCAAAGCGGGTAAAATAGAACAGGAGGACATGATGGTACGGGATGTGGCTAGTTCACCATTGAACCTCTGTCATTACTCTCCTGATCCTTGAGGATTCGTTAGGAGGATCACGCCGGCGAGGGGGGCACCGTGGGCTGGAAGGTGGAGGCTTGAATGAGAATCCGAGGTGTTTGGAGTGGATTTTACCTAGACCAACAATGATCAGATTGTAATTTTGTTTCATTTCAAAGCTTCCTTCGTGATGGTTTTGCAGCTAGGAGCTGATTCTAGCGCAGGCAGGCTCGGACATAATGGTAACATGTTCATGTTTCTGCCGTTCGCAGGCCCAGAAGTTGAAGTTGATGAACTGTCCTCGAGCCACGTTGGGCTCGGAATAGAGCTTTCTTCGGATGGGCCGAGGCAAACTCATGAATGAGACCTCTGGACTTCTCCTAGGGCGTCCGGTCCTCGAGAATTACTCCATTATCTGTCGTTAGCATTGGCGTCGGCCATGGAGTTGAGTTCGGACTGACGACAATGCGCGAGGACCTACCACCTTGGGGTCGACCCCTACATGGCGGTCAGGTGGTAGATTCATGACCAAATGAGGATATTTCACATGTAGCCTGGGGGTTAGAATTGAGGTGATTATGTGAAATGAATGGTCTTGAGGTCAGTCCCTCTTTCGAAAGTCCTTTGTGCCATGTGGTTTGACATGCCAAGGTCTCAGTGACATGAACCTGTTGGGGCACTAGGATTTAGATGGCCAACGTGGCTCAGTCAAGGGCCTCGACCTGTCTCGGTGACAGCCTACCTACCTAGGTATGTTCAATCAGCTACCTGACTCCAAGCTCAAAATTGCAGCTGGATATGGGGTCTGATACCTCAGCTATCTAATTTTGCCTGCCATCCACAGTGGTGACAAGTGTTCCTCGATCATAACCTATACTGCCCCCGACATATGGTTCAACATTCTGCGTTGGCATGCCGCTTCCGCGGCAGTGTCAAAGCCAGACAGCACTGAAGTCCTTCACCCTTTCCACCACGCCCAACAAGCCATGAGGCGCCTCACCCAGCCAGAATGTCTCAAGGTCTTTGTCCTGCGGTCTGCGGCTGAGCAACTGGCCTAGACGGTGGAGGCCTCGACGGACGTTCCATCCGCCATGGAATGTTGTCACCTGCCCCACAGCCACTACACCAGCCACCCCTGTATCCGTTGTCACTGTCTCGCCTGAACGCGTTGATGACCTGTCCCTGTGTGTTCCAAAAATCACCCCAAATCATTGGCCTGGAGCACCTCAAACAGTAGCTAGAGCTTTGGTTTGAGGTCACCTTGTCGCGAGGTGGCACCCAGACTGAGTTATTCAACCACGACTTGGAGACATATCTGCCTAGAAAGTCGTCCGTGAATTTCGGCGTGTCCTTGAAGTGGTCGAACAAGACTGAAGCAATGCCGCTCTGCAGGGTCAAGGTCCTTCCTACCCATATGAACTCCATGAGCACTGACTTCAGGTGCGAAATCTTCCACTCATAGGCTTTTCGAAGCCCCTCGACAAGATCGAGGGCCCAGGGGCTTAGTTGGTTGAGGTGTTGGGGGTCACGCCAAGTCGGGCGATGTGGACTTATGCATAGCTCCTTCATTCGCTTGTCGCAGTAGTCTCGAACAGCGCGTTCCACAGGCCATTTCAATGCTTCGAGCATCAAGAAGTCTGCGGTGTGCCAGAGAGAGACACAGTGGTCGACGAAGTGCTCTGTAGAGACACTTTTCATGACATCAAGCCCTACTCTGATCTTAGTCTCAGCAATTCTGGCAAGGGCGTGACGGCTGCTTACCACGTCCGTAGAGGTACTTCAGAACAAGATCGACACAGATGGGGTCTTCCTCCACCAGGGTGACTTGTCTGGTGCTTGCCTCCTACGCGTGGTAGTTAGGTACTGGTCAACTTTGGTCAACACACGCGTTGCCTGATCAACCACGCACCTTGAAGTGACCCATAAGGGCCTTGCGGAACCACACGCAGCGCGGTACTAGAATCGCTCCATGACATTTCCACGACCGATTTCCGCAGACGACTTCAACATCGGAGAAGTTTCCAGAACTTAGAAGTCTGTACCAAGAGAGTTAGGCCTCTGCAGCAATGTAGTCTGTTTCAAAATAGAATTGAGGGAAGTGATGGGTTATATTACTCGAGATCACCGGACTTGGAGTCGTCCACTGCAATGGTCATCGTTGCCATTATGATCACGATGTGACCATGATAGGAGTTTGTGAAGTCGGCATAAGACTGTGAAAAAAGGCGGGAGTGAAGCATGCAGAAGATGATGCAAGTGGATGATTGTTGACATTCTTCAGGTGGTGTTGCTGGGGGAATAGTACCCCGCCAAATGTTTGACAACACGATGATATCACACGGATTCAGGATGAAGTGGCCCAGGCGCTCCAAGCCATAAGTTGAGGCTCAAGTAATACGCTGCCTTGCAGGTGGCCATATACAAGCTTCGCCGTAGCAGCTCAAGGTGTTCCCGACCCAGGCATCTACACCCAGAGCTGGGTCCTTAGTTCACACATATCAAAACTCCATTACTTGTTTTGGCCCTTTCGTCTCCTTTTTCTGAGCGAGACCAATGTTGTATTTATAGTAAGTTATGTCTGCGCCGTGTGTTGAGAAGTAGTCATACTGGTGCCTGGGCTTGGCGGCGGGCATGTGGGGTCCACGGGGGTGCCGATTCACGCCTTGTCTAAGCCGTCGCCGCCTAATGTCAGCCCTGTCGGTCAGATTGGCCACATTGCTAGGTAGACCATCAACCTTGGGGTGCGGATCGATAGTTCAAACATTGAAAGTGGACGATGCCGTCACATAGAGATGAAATTGAGAACTTTGGAGAAGCGTACCCGACTCCTTGTATTGTTCTGGATTTCAAAAAAAGCTATTGACAAGAATAGAATAAGCTTTACAGACGCGCAAGGCAATTTAAGTACATTTTGGACCTTCCTATCGCTCCGTACCTAACTCTGCGGCCCCGTCGGCTTGCCTATTGGCACTGGGAGTAGTACGAGTTCAAGACCTTGCAGGTAAAGCCCGAGGCACAAGTTGTCGCGCCAGTCCAGCCAGTCCCACCACACTGGCCCCACTGAGCAACGGTACCAGAGCCAGAGCCGGTGCCCGTGGTAGGTGTGGACGAGCTGCTGGACGAGGTGGTGGTGCCGGTCGAGCCGCCGGCCGAGCCACCGCCGGCAGACTTGCTGAGGGTGATGGAACCCTGGCCGGAGCCGGTCCAGGACTCGACGGAGATGGTCTGGTAGTTGTAGGTGCCCAGCTGCATGCCGAATGACTTCCAGGCGTTGAAGTGATTGGCGACGGTGACGGTGCCCGAGGTGCGGGGCGTCTGGCGGATTGAAATGTACTGGTTGAAGGTGGTGGTGCCGGAGATGGAAGGCTGGTTGACCTGCTGGTGAACGTAGACATCGTAGGTGCCGCCGTCGCTCGTCACGGTGCCCATGTGGGTGCCGACCTTTTGGTAGCCAATTGCAGTCTCCATAATATAGTACTCAACAAGAGGATTCGTGTACCATCCGTAGACAGAGAGAAGACCAACACCGCTGGCGGTAAAGGAACCGCTGTAGGTGATAGGGTCGGCATTGCCAGGCTGCCATCCAAGGCCGACGACAAAATCAGCATTGGTGTTGTACTTGACGCTGAAGGAGCCTGCACTCTGGTTCGGAGTATAAGTGACACCAGCGCCTGACGCAATGTAGTCCTGGTTGTAGTTGACGGGCTCGGCACGCTTGGTGAGGATGGTGGCAGGGTTGGCTGAAGACTCGAGAGGAGCAGCCAAGGCTGGGATGGCGACAGCCGCCAGGGACAAGAAGGATCGCATGTTGGGCAAGCGGCGAAGAGAAAAGACAAGTGACTGACGAGTGATGCGTTGGGCATCAGAGGCTTCTGCGGATGCTTGGCGCCGAGCCTTTATACTATTGAGTAAGGCTCACACAAGTATGAGGCTCCGTGCCTTTGGTCATGCCAGGGATTACTGCTATCGTACAAGGCATTGCATTGTCATAGCAAATAATACGTACAGACGGCCGGGCGTATGGAATTGGATTCTCAATGCACAGTAGGAATATGAAGCTCTAATAGATTAACGGGTAATATCAACATAGCGGCCCGGCCCTACTAGTGCAGTTCTGTAATTTACTTCTAACGCTATGGAGTCGTGATGCCGAATAAGCGTCAGCCTAACGAGGTACTTGAATCTATAGCAGCACGAACATGTTTAGCCGGGATGAGCACATGGCCACCCAGGCCCTCCAACATATTTAGCCGCTGCGTACCCTAGCGCCGATTCTTCTCCAGGGAGCCGGAGCTGACGTTTGGTATTGCCACTCCTCCTTTGCGTTGACGGCCATTGGCTGTACGGGAAAAGGTGTTCTTGCTTGGTCAAGAGCTTCAGCGATCTCATACGAGGACGAAATAATTTGTGGGTGTCAGCCTTGTGGTTTGCGGATTCTCTACAGCTCTCCTTCTTTTCCACAAATGCCTGGCTATTATTATTATTATCATCAAACTATGTACGCTCTTGCACTGTTTTTGGTTTTGACTGCAGCTGTTTCCGGCCGTGGCATAGGGACTTCAAAAGGACCTTTGCAAATTCGGAACAGCGGGATTCATCTGAAGAACGTGAGCTCTCTTCCAAATCCATTTACCTTCCAAGATGGAGCTGCTATTTCCACCGCAGCGGACTGGTTCAAACGTGCAGACGAGCTGAAGAGGTTATTCCAAACCTATGAGCTGGGGTGGAAACCTGGCAAGCCTGCTGTGTTTGATGCCCGATTGAACGGGACCACGCTGTCGATTACCACTGGGCTGACTCAAACGACGCCTATTACATGGAACGTGTCGATTAGCTACCCAACCAACAGCACTGGGCCGGGTCCATATGCTGCCATGATCGCTTATGATGGACTGTCAATCCCTCTTGATGCCGACATTGCTACCATTACTCTCACCAACGACAACATCGCTCAACAGAACGATCAGTCTTCTCGTGGCGTGGGCATCTTTTATGACATTTACGGCAAAAATGCCACGGCTGGTGCAACAATGGCCTGGGCGTGGGCCACGTCGCGGATCATGGATGCTCTGGAGCTGATTGATATTGCCGAGAGCAACATTGACGTCAAGCGAGTGGGTCTCACCGGCTGCTCTCGCAACGGCAAGGGAGCCTTGGTCGGAGGTGCCTTTGAACCAAGGCTCGCTCTCACAATTCCACAAGAGTCTGGATCTGGCGGGTCTGCTACATGGCGAATCTCCGATGCCATATCCGCCGCAGGTGTTGTCACACAGACTGCTCAAGAGATTATCCAAGAGAATGTCTGGTTCGGCGAGTCCTTCAACCCATTTGTCAATGACACCGCCCTGCTGCCGTTCGATCACCATCTTCTTGCTGCTCTCGTTGCCCCTCGTCCGATCCTCGTCCTCGACAACAACGGTTACGAATGGCTTGGACCCCTCTCCAGCTACGGAGGCATGTCCGCTGCAAAGACCGTGTACGATGCACTTGGCACTACTTCGGCATTTGGCTTCTCTCTCGCCGCTAGCCATCCTCACTGCCAGTTCCCTGCTGACCAGCAAGGGGCTAAGCTGAGCTCCTTCCTTCAGAGATATCTACTTAACAACATGGCTATTTCAACAAATGTTTTTGACTCTGCCACTAATGGTACCGAGGGAAATTTCACATATGTAGCCAGTGATTGGATTACTTGGTCAACTCCTACTTTACTATAGAATTAGAATAAACTATCAATAAGCCTCTTTCATAGGGCTATATAGGAAACAAGTGAAATAAATCATAACGAATGCAGTAGTATATTCCGTATCTTACCGTGCGTTACAGCCATGGAGGCGAGGGCCTTGTAGCAAGCAGGCAAACTTAGAAGGATAGCCTGATTCAAACGCCCAACACCTACACCCAACCGGTGTACCCTCCGTTTTTACCGGTGCGAATATCCACATTCAATTAAGTTGGTTGACAAAGGAACGCCTGATGGGAGATTAAAAGCCGAGTCAATTTGGGCGATCAAGAGCAATGGTTCTGAGCTTTCAAAGTGAATAAATAATTATTGGGATTCAACGCTTCCTCCATATTAACTCTCAATGACTTTTGCAATGCCTTTCTTCGCGTCGCCTTTAGCGAGTTGGCTTGCATTCTCAACATCCTTCCCATGGAGAACAGGTGGCCGGACGTCGAAATCATCATCGAAAAGCATACCCAACTCCTCCAAAGAGTATCCTTTGGTCTCAGGGAAGGTGAAGTAGATGAGTGCCAAGCCAAGAAACAGCATACCAAGGTAAGAAATGAAGTAGTAGTACCCAATTCGTTCCAGAGCAATGGGGTTGACGTACTGGTTCACCGTCAGCATGACCTGGCTGGACAGCACTTGCAGCGCCAGCCCCTTGCTGCGGATGCTGTACGGCAGGATTTCTGGGGTATAGCAATATAGCAACGGGTTGCATGCGATATTGAAAGCGGCGTTGTACAAGAACAAAAAGACTACCGTCCCATAAGCTGCTGCCTGAGAGCCGTGGTTCGTGTACACGGCGCTTGTGATGGTCAGGGGCACGTTGGCGAAGATCATTCCAATGAAGGATGCGAGCCATAGCTTTCGGCGTCCAATATTGTCTGCCAAAAAGGCACCTGTGACAGAGCAGATGAGGTTCCATATGGCCATACCGCCGTTGATTCCGGTCTGCTGCGACGTGTTTGTAATGCCGACAGAATCCAGGATGGGCGAGAAGTAGTATGATATGACGCCCTGTCCGTTCCAGAGTGTGAGAAGAGATACTGAGAGACAAATGCCGAGGCGTCGTCGGTTAGCCTTAGACTTGAGCAGGTTTGACCATGTGTACATCTTGCTTTGCTCTTCCACTTTCAAAGCTGTGGCAATTTCGTGCATTTCCAGGTCGATAGTAGGGTCGCTTTGGTCACCGTTGGCATGATATTTGACGAGGAAAGCTCTCGCCTCCGTTTGACGCCCTTTCGAGCAAAGCCATCGAGGTGATTCCGGAATGAAGACGGTAGCAATCATGAGGAGAAAGGGAAAAGTGGCCTGCACGATGGATGGGATACGCCAGGACCACGAGGTCGAGAGGTGGCCAGTTCCGAACGTCAACCACGAGGCAATTATAGAGCCGAGGTACCACAGCACATTGAACTATTCCGCCCGAGAACCCATCAGCCATTCATGATCTCAGACTATGGACAGGGCGATTGTCTTACCATCGAAGCCATCTTGCCGCGCAGCCGCGGATGGGACAGCTCGGTCAACAGATTGGGTCCAGCCGTCGTGGTGAACGACAGCCCAACACCAAGAACAGCGCGTCCACCGATGAAGACACTCCTGTTGGGAGAGCAGGCTTGCATAACTGATCCAACTACCGCCAATAACGACCCAATCTGAATCGCACAGCGTCGGCCATATCGGTCCGCCGGTGCTGCCGCGAGGAGTGCGCCAACAAAGCCGCCGACAAAGACGATACAAGTGATAAGACCCAAGATCTCAGCAGATGGGTTCCCCATGGCTGTAAGACTATTTCAGCGTAATGGCATGGCATAAATGACCGGGTAGCAACCTACCATCTTGCCAGGGCTGCAGCGCCTGAAAGGAACCAACGATAACTTCATCGTATCCGACGGTAATCTGAGCAGCGATAATGCATGTCTGCCAGAAGATGAGCTTTCTAAGACCACCGTCTCTCCACCAGGGTTCAGTGGGAGCGCCTGTGAGATCCAGCAGCCTGGGCTCGGCTGTGACCGTCGGAGGGTTTGCCATGACTGCGGCGATTGGATATACAAGATCTGAAGTGGCGTGATGATACGAAGAATTTGGTTGGCAGGTGCCGCAAGAAAGCCATCTTTTTATAGGTGGTTGCGAGTTCCAGGTGATTGTTGATGGGGATTGCATTATCATCTGCCGAGCTCTCATTGCTCAGCAAGGTTGTGGGCATCGGAAACTCACCCGTGACTCGCCCGGCCGGTGCGATAAAGCTGCATGAATGGGAGCCCGTGTGCTCCGGGGTCTCGCCCGAGAGTCGTCCGGGTGGAGGCCAATCTCTACCGTATTCAGACCGTGGAAAATCCCACCTGATCATTGATATGACACACTGAATTGCATTGGATGGCAGCATGTCGCCAAGTTATTGAGGATACATATGGCGGCCGCCACCCTTCTGGTCGCAGCTCCAACTCCGCGAGATACTGTCAACTACCTTCTACCTTCTATTGTATCATTGTCTACATCCGCAAAATTACACAATGGGCAGCATCACTTACGAGACCGAGCCTCAGCTTGACACTTCAACCCAGTTCGGGGACTGGAGAGATCAGCTTATCAACGAGGGCTATGTCGTGCTCAAGGGTGTCATTTCGCCAGAGAGAGCGGGGTACTACCTTGATAGTCTCTTTTACTGGCTTGAAACCTTTCCATACGGCTTCCGAAAGGACGATCCCTCAACCTGGGGGCCCCAAAGTCTGCCGGCACACATCAAGTTCGTTTCCAAAACAAACCACAGAATGCCTGCCGATATTGATCCCAATACAGGGGCGGAATGTACCATGCGTACTCAGTATCACATGAGAGATTTTTCTGGGAAGCTCGAACGTACGCCAAGACGAGTCATTCTAAGGAAACAATGATCATTACTAACCTTGTATTACAGGGAGCCTGCGATCCTCGATGCCTACGCCAAACTCTGGCAAACAAAAGACCTCCTTGTCTCATTCGATGGTGCAAACTTGACCCTCCCAACAAAAGACCGAGAGCACGTCGGTGCATGGCCCCACGTGGACCAGAGCCCTCACCGCAAAGGACTGCAATGTGTCCAGGGGATACTCAATCTTGCCCCGAACGGCCCCAAGGACGGAGGACTTATCGTCCTGAAGGGATCCAGCGCACTCAACGAAGCCTTCTTCAAGACTCATGAGACGGAGCGAAAGACTTGGGGCCCAGCTGATTGGTTCGGATTTACCCCAGAAGAAGTCGACTGGTTCAAGGAGAGAGGCTGCGAGGCGGTCAAGGTGTGCGCTGAGCCGGGCGATCTTATATTGTGGGACTCCAGGACTGTCCATTACAACTGCTTGCCGGACAGCGAAGCAGTTCGCTCTGTATTGTGTAGGAAAACAAAGTGTGATTGCCTCACGTGGGATATGGGTGACTGACCACTTTTCTGATAGACATGTGCTACTCTCCCGCCTCCTACGCAACCGCAGAAGACCTGAAGATGAAAGCACAGCTATTCAAAGATCGAAAGGCCACGGTGAGTCAAGTTATTGAACCAACCCCAAGTGCTAAGGTAGCGAGTCTGACACAATATTTGACATAGACCCATTGGCCTCATGCCAACATCTACCCTAATGAGCGCAAGGTGATTCGACTTGGGCAGGAAGAGACGTACAAGAGAGACAGACCGGTCCATGAACCTGCAGAGACTGACGAGCTGCTGAAGCTTGCAGGAGTTTTGTCTTACGGGGAATGAAGACATGGATTCTCGTGTATGATTGGCTAGGTTAGGCATGAAGAGTGACTGACAATTACTTCTGGCTATTCACTGTGGCTTTAATGTGGAATACGGATATTCGCACCGGTGAAATTGGAGGGTAAACCGGTTCATTATCAGGACTACCTAAGTAGGGGGTACAGTCAATCAGAGCGTATAGACCAATCCGCCCACCCACACCCAACACCCAACACCAACACCCATCACCCATCACCCATCACCCATCACCCATCACCCATCACCCATCACCCATCACCCATCACCCATCACCCATCACCCATCACCCATCACCCATCACCCATCACCCATCACCCATCACCCATCACCCAGACCCAGACCCACACCTAACACCCAAACTAAACACGTATACGTAGTATACATACCTACCTAATCTATTAGTTATGAGTGTAAAATAACTGTGTATTAGACGTAAGTGTATACATCATTACCTGGTTCAGTGCTAATAATGTACCCTCCGTTTTTGCCGGTGCGGATACCCACATTCTTTGTTGCGTAGTAGGTGCACTAAGACTCCAAATTTTCTCAAGGCTAGAAGGGAACTTCAAGAGCACCCGATTCCATACACCCAATACATTCGTTCATCTTTGGCCCCGAAGCATGTCCATCTGGCTTCTAAGCACACATAGTCTTCTAAGCTTGAATAGACCGATCGGTATTTCAGCATATGGAAGATGGTAGGAACAGCAGTGACAGCCACGGCAGCGAGTAGAGGAACAAGAGCACATAATCTAGTCGTTTTTGATGATGTCTTTCAAGAATTTGATCGCTTTCTCAGCAACGAGATTTTGGGCCCGGACTCGCTCGAGGAACTCCACTCCCTGTTGAATTTCGGCAGAGAAGTCTTCTTCTGTATGCAGAGATTCCAGGGCCAGGGCTGCTGAAGCAGCGAATATGTTCATAGTGATCGCCCTGGGAAATGTCAGTAATTTGTAATTCCCTCCAGGCCGTCACCCGTGAAGAACTCACCAGGGACGGAGTTTGGATGCGTCCGCAGTCTCCGTGAGTGTTGAGTGAATTAGCCCCCGGGCGGAAGACATGCAGATGGCCCTCGTCCGAGCACCACCAGTCGACCCGTCCAGCCAGTGATCCTGCAGTTGGCTGCTGATTGCCATCCGATAGTAGAGCAGAACCTTTGCTAGACTCTTCTTCTGCCAAGGAATGAAGGGATATCGGTGGTCCCGTGCTTCAGTAGCTGTTGTTGACTTCTCATCGGACTGGAGATACAAAGGCAGGTCGATGATGAGGTTTGCCAGCTGCTCATCTGCGTTGAAGACGAATTGGGCTACGTCCTCAGTCTTCCACTCGCGTAGTCTGAGCATATAACGAAGCTGGTAGTAAATTTTGGAGACCTGCGCCATTGCGATGTGGTATCTCACGGGCCGTGGCTTGGACCCAGGAAGTCTTGACTTTCCTGATGCCGTCCCTAGTTCCTCATCGTCGACCTCATCTGGAAGCTTACATGAGAAATCAAACTCATGCAAACAAGGGGCCCTATGGGGAACAGGCAACCACTCGCAAATCGCCAATGTCCACCAGAGTCTTCGTCTTATCTGCTGGTCGCAATACGATTCGTCTGCATTGTCTCCGTCCACGCCTAAACCTAGCTGCTGGGCCTGGCGGATGGCGACTGTCCACATACTTTGATGACGGTGCACATCACCCACGTTGTTGAATACGATGTGCAGGATGACAATCGCTTGAGTGGTGCGCACATCCGGCTTTTTCATGTAGTCGGCCCTGTCAAGGAACAAGAGCGCAGATTCGTACCAGTTTCGAAGAAGGCCTGTGAAGTCAACCCCACTTGGCCGCTTGTCGGCGGTTTCCTTTTCGTCCGTGAACATGAGTGTCGAGGCCAAGACACCAAAGTAGATTGCCATCCAGGCCGGATCCATGTCGGCCAGAGACTGTTCCGCACGTAATCGATCGCAAAAGACTTCATGTTCGCGTCGGAAGTTCGGCATGAAGAGCGCGAAGTGAATCCAAAAGGTCCACTGGAACGCGTTTTCGATCATGCTGTGACTGAAGTCTTGAGAAGGTAATATGATGTCTTTCAACTCCAAAACAGTCCGCGGCTTTGATGACATCCCAATCTCGTCAAACAGACGCCGTTCCACTTCCTCCGTGCGACTTCTGCCATATGAACGTGGCCTCGACGTATCATCTCTGTCCGTCTCGCAGGTGCCAACACCACCGCGCGCATCTTGGCCGGAGAGCAGAGCGCGAAGAATTGCATTTTCCTGCACAAGCTCTGCGTGGTTCCGGTTCCCGGAATCCTCTGATTGTGAATTCTCGACCAGATTACCCCTCACCCGAACAACCTCTCGTTTGCACTGGTGTGCTTGTCCTCGATCAATGCATTGCCGGCATGGCAATCTCTTATCGCATCTGACCTTTCGCTTCGTACAAGTAGTACAGGTCCTCGGAGGCCTCTGAGTTGCACGAATGTTCGTGAGCATGGTATTAGAAGAGGCAGACGAAATGTTTAGGGGGATGTTGGTCCAGTAGGTCAGATAACAAAATGACTCCGTTCACAGATGGGGAGCATTCACGTGATGATCAACATGGATTCTCATTGGCTTATCAATGGGCTCGGCCGGGATCCTGAGTTCTCTAAAAGTATAATGATGTAAAGGCTGAAAAACTAATGTTACTGTAAAATAGTTGTTTTACTTACATTTTTTATATTAGTTAGGAATGTAATGTTTCAATTGTTGGTTTGAAAGTTCTAACAATGCGTAAGAAATTTGCAAGAACTTTGTGTCGGGATGGGAGGAAAACAACTCAGAGACATTCCCGGGACTTGTAATAACACACCTACCTCATCGCTGGGAAGAATGATATTTATATAAATTAAGTGGTCTTATTTTTAATCTATATATATATATATATATATACCTTTTAAGCAGTATGCATCCAGTCTCTTTATACAGTGGTTGAATTAAGTATAGGTATATTAAGTATAAGAGTGTAACCCTAAGTGTGTGAATTGAGTGTGTGGATTAGGGCGAATAGGGTATGCAATTTAAGGGTTTGAATTCATGTGAATTGGGGGTACAAATTGGTATACTAGGGGGGATATATGCCCCTATACCCTCTGATTTGAGCCCTGCAAATCTCCGTATTCTTAAATAGGGCCCTTCATTTGATATGTCGAGCAATTGAGCCACGCCCCCACGATTAACCATGACGACTGATCGTAGTACTCGTCTGGCAACCAACAGACTGATCCAGGCGGCTAGCTGCGCTGCAACCAGCACAGCACCCCCGCCAGAACAAGTGCGCTGTGTGTCATAACCGTAGTCGCCGGTCTGCTGAGAACTCCTAGTCATTATTTCTGGTGCTCCCCGGAGGCTCTGACAATACTGCTTAATTGGAGCAAGCATCTCTGAGGTATTTAAGTAGCCAACATGTGTGCACCCGCGTTGCTTGGTTGGTTGAAGATCAACTGGCATTACATAATCCTTGCGCTTGTCTCGGTCTGATGCCGACTGTCTTCCAGAGTCTCTATACTCCTATGAAGAAGCAAGTGCATTGTGCATGCCAACTTCACGTGACCCACCACCGAGATTATTAGCGGACGTCATGCTGCAGGCAGAAGACCCGAGTTTTCACTTCCACCTGCCATCTCTCTACGGACGATTAACAATATATCCCCTTCTCTGTTATGACCATTGCGTCTCAATATACTTTTACGTGTTACCCTGGGACTCAATCGCTACCCATAGAATTTCGACCAATGGACTATCAACCTCTAAAACCAGGTGAAATCAGGCTGCTGTATTTCGACACAGGAGGCGATAATAGACCAGTCCGCTGTGATTCGGTTAACACAGTTCTTGGGACATCTGAATATTACGCTCTGTCGTATGTGTGGGGTACGAAGATGGACACTGAGCCGATCATCGTCGACGGAAGACAGTTTTGGCCCACCAAGAACCTGGGCTGTGCCATGAAATGGCTCCAAGATGTCGCCTTGCGCGACGCCTGGGGCGAGTTATCGGGATTCAAGGAGCCGGCTCAGGAACTCAAATTATCTGAAGATGAATCTTCCGGGACCAGCAGTGTGCAGCAAGATGTGCCTCGATCTGAACAGGCCCGACCCGGCTTGCCATGGGATGCAAAGCTTGACGCCCCACACAGACGCGCAATCTGGATAGATGCGTTATGTATCAATCAGGCCGACGACGCTGAGAAAACCGAGCAGGTCGGCCGCATGACAGAAGTGTTTAGCAACGCGGAGACTGTGTTTTGCTGGCTAGGACAGCGGAACGGGAGGTTTTGCTACGGTTTCAGGTTCATGCAAAAACTCGTTGAAATGAACAGAGGCCAATTCACAGTCGGTATGATCGATTCGGAGATGAATGCGTTTCCCGGAGGGGGAGCCAAGGAGATCGTTAAAGTGCTGGGAAGAGATTTCTTTCGACGCATCTGGACTGTGCAGGAGGTTGCGCTAGCTCGGAAGGCCATTCTTATCTACGATGGGACATCTGTGGACTGGCATGAGTTCTGCACAGTGATGAGGCGGATCGAAAAGAGATCTACAATGATTGGGTTCGTTTCTCTGGGCAAAGCATTGTCCAAAACTGGCCACAAAGACGCGGCAATTGACCGAGGCCCCCTGGATCCGCCATTACTGGAAACACTGGCCGACTGCAGCAGCAGAAACGCGACCGACTCACGGGATAAGATCTATGGACTTCTCGGGCTGTGCAGACGCGAAGGGTTTCAGGCAGACTACAGCGAGAGCGTTCCAGAAACCTATTGCCGGCTGGTGGAGCACCTGGTGCGTTAGCATTGTAACCTGGACGTCTTGTCGGCAGTCCAACACCGGTATTGGATCCGACAGGACGATATGCCATCGTGGGCGCCAGACTGGAGGAATCAAACAAGCGGACATTTGCACCTCAAGCAGTTGAAAAGCTGCTCGTACAACGCAAGCGGTAACACCGAACCACTGGCGACGTTCTATCGTGATGAGGCAGGGCGCAAGTTGATGTTGCGCGGGATCAAAGTCGACACCATTGAAGACTATACGGTAAAGACATGCATTAAAGATTGGGCAATGCCGGATTTCAAGGGACTCGACCATAGTTGGAGGCTTTGGAACACAAAGAGTAGGTTTGACGGCTACCCAACTCATTATGACCAACCATTGCCCATCGGACCCTTGCCCCTCGCCTTTGCAAGAGTTTTGACAGCCAATCAAACGATAGAAGGGACTCGGGGCGTCTTTGCAATGTTTACAAGTCAATCCCCACTGAGTTTCTGCAACAAATGGTCCGATTGGTGGTCTCTATTGGAAGGAATCATCTATAGTGCATTCCCAGTGAATTCACGGTAAATTCACTATATATTCGCACCTACTTTAGCGCTATATTCACCGTAAATACCCCGTATAAATTCACCGTGCATTTATATAGAATTTACCATAATAATAATATAATTAATATTATATTTTATTAAATTATAAGCTTAAGGTTGCTTAAATTAAAAAACTTTTACTTACCCTTATTAATATTATTATTCTTATATTTTTTATTATTAAAAATATATTAAAAAGTTATTAATATAATTTTATAATTATTACTTATTAATGGATTTATTTATTATTTTAGCTATTTATATTTATTTATTATATTAGCTGCCTTATATTATTATAAACCGCTATTAATTATTAGCTTTATTAAAATTTTATAATAAATTATTTTTTAATTTATTATCTTATTTATAATATTAATATAAAGAAAATCTATTAAAAATTCCTTAAATTTATTAATTATTTATTATAAATAATTAATTTTTAAAATATTAAATATTTTTAACTTTAAGCTTAATTTATCCTCTTTTTTAAAGTTAAATTTAAAAAAAGAGAACTTTTTAAATTAAAAAGTTATATAAAGCTAAGGCTTTTAATTTATTAACCTTAATAAATATATTATTAATATAAAGGTATAATTAATAAATAATAAATTATTTATAAAATAAGAGAAATTTAATAATTAAGTTTTTATAATATTCTTAAGCTTAATTTATTTAAATTTAATAATTTATATTATATTATATATAAATTTAATAAAAGCTTAAAAAATATTAATTAATTAATTTAATTATAATATAAATAATTTAATTATTTACCTTTTCCATTAATTAATAAATTTATAATATAAAGATAATTTAAATTTTTAAAGTTATTTAAATGCTTTTAAAAATTTATAAATAAAACTTTATATTAAAATATTAATATTAAATTAATTAATAAGTAAATTAATAAAATTATTTTTTTAAAGTAATAAAATTAAAGATTTCTTTTTCTTAATAATATTACTTAATATTATAAATAATATTATTAATAATTTAAGTAATTAAAACCTTATAATATTCTTTTAAATTAAATTTAAAATAATAAATATTATATTATAATTATAAGTTAAATAATTAAAGGTATATTATATATTAATTAATTAAAAAAAATTAATATTAAAAAATATAAGGAAAATTAAAAAACCTATATTAAAGCCTTTTAAAGATAATAAATAATATACTTAATATTGCATTAAAAACTATATATTTATTAGCTATCTATATATTAATTATAATAAATTTATTAAATATAAAGTAAATTAGGAATAAAAAAAAAGTAAGAAATATATTATAGTAAATTAAATAATAAAAAAGAAAGTTATTAAACTTTTTAATTTTAACTTTAATGAAAATAATATAATATTATAAGCTAATATTTTAATATTTATAATAAAATTATTAGTAAATAATATAAATAATTTATTATTATAAATCTTTAATTTTAATGCTTTTAAATATATAATAAGGTATATAAAGGATTTTAGCTCTTTATAATTATAATTAAATATTATTATTATTATTAATAATAATTAATTTATTATAAAAAATATTAATAATATAAAGATCTTTTTATAATTATTTAATAGCTTAATTATTAAATATACCTTTATTAATATCTTATATAGCTAAGCGCTAAGGATTATATATTTTTTTAGTTAAATTATAATTTAAAAGTAGTTTTAAATAATTATATAAGGAAATAATATCTTTTTATTTTTAAAAGGTAATAAATTTAAAAAGATATTATAAGTAAAGTTTTATTATAAAAATTTTAAGATTTAAATATTAAAAAATAAATTTACTTACTTTATAATATATTATAACTTTTATAAGGTATTTAAATATAATTATATTACTAAAATAATTATCTAACGCCTATATTAAGATAATAATATAATACTTAATAAATTAAAATTATTTAAGTATAAACTTTATAAATTAGTAAAATCCATTAAAAAGCGCCCTTATTCTTTATTTAATTAATAATTATTAAAGGTATTTAAATATATTTATTTTAATTTATTAAGAAGATTCTTAATATAATTATTTAAAAGGTTTTAATATTTCTTATTATTTATTAATAATTATATATAATATTATTAAGTTTATTTTATAGCTTAAAAAGATAATATTTAAAATATTATTAAATAATTCTTAAATATAATTAAAATATAATTTAATATTAAGGTTAAAATATTTAGATTAAATAATAAGGGTAAATATATAAATAAAATAATCGCCTAGATATTTTAAAACTATAATATTATTTATAAAAAATCACTACCTTATTATTATAAATTAAATAATATATTAAAACAATTTATATATATTATTATAATTAATGCTAAAATTATAATTTAAGATAAAGCTTATCTTTTTTTATAGCTAAAGGCTATCTCTTATATTATTTATTTATATAATTAAAAACTATATTTAGCTTTGCTATATTAAATTATACCTTTTAAGGTATTATATAAATAAAAGCTTATTATTAATTATTTTTAATTATATTTTTAACTTATATACCTTTATATTTTAATTAAGGCTTAAAAGTTAAAGATAAAGCTATTAAATAAAGCTAAAAAAGTATACTTTATAAGATTTAAAGTTAGTAGTAAAAGTATTTTTTAATTATATATACCTTTTTAAAAAGTTATAATTATTATAATATTAAATTATATTATTTAATTTATATTAAAATCCTTATTAATCTTATAAATAATTAAATAATTAATAAAAAATATATAATTAAAAATTAAAGTTTTATTATAATTATAAGTAGATAAATTAATTAAATTAGTTATTATTAGCTTAGCTAAACCTTTAAATCAATTAATTAAACCTATATAACTTCCTTTATTAATAATAATATAAAGTAATTACTAGGTTTATCTACCTTAAAGAGTAATAAAAGATATAAATTATATTAATAATGAAATAGTATTAATTAATGCTAGTAAATCTTTTAAATTAAATATAAAATTTATATTATATAATAATAATACTATTAATTTATTATAAATTTATATATAAGCCTTATTAATTAGCGTTAAAAATAATATTCCTTAGATTTATATTTAAGCTATAAGAAGCCTTAATAGGAAAGTATAGCTAAAAGTAATTAATAAAAAGCTTTAATTATTAATAAATATAGGCATTTAAATTAAAATATTAGTAATTATAAGTTAATATATTATTAACTTATAATAAATTTTTATTATAAAATTTAATATTAAAAGCATTTTTATTAAATATAAAGCTAAACTTATTGCTTATAAATATACTTAGATTTATAATATTAATTATAATAATATATATAGCTTAATCATTTAATATAATAATCTTTAATTAATTATCATTATTATTATTATAATAAGATAATAATTATAGCAATTTAATATTAAAATTGTTTACCTATATAATTAGCTTAAATATAAAGTTTATATATAATTGCTATTTAGATATTAAATATCCTTAAAGAATTATAAAATTATATTAAAGTTATTTAGTGTATTTTATAGCTTAAAATAATTAAGCTGTAAATAATTTAAAACGCTTAGAGAAGAATTAATTTAATACTTTAAAAAATCAAGCTTTAATTTATATATCTTTATTAAAAATTAAATTATTATTGTTATTTATATTAATAATATTTTTATAATTAAAGAATCATTTTATATTAATATCTTTTAATTAAAATTAATATAATGTTTTAAATATAAAGATTTAAGCCTTTATAAATATTTACTTAAACTTAAGATTACTTAAATAAATAATAATATTTATATATTATAAAAAGGGTATGCTAAATATATATTAAAACATTTTAATATATAGGATTGCAACTAATAATAAATTCTTATAAATCTGAATTTATTTCTAAAATATAAAAAACTAGGTAATATTATTATAAATATAATATTTTATTAATTGCTTATTAATTTAATTAATTTTCTTATTATAAATATAAAAATAAATTTAGCGTTCCTATATAAAGTTCTCTTAATTTTTAACTTAAAGCCTGTTATTTAATACCTTAATATAATAAAAGGAGTGCTAAGGTATATTTAATATATATTAAATTATACTCTAAGGTTTCCAAAATAAAAGATATTATTTAAATTCGCTAGCCTTAATATATATATTAATATATTATATAATACTAATCTTAATAATTCTAAAGCATTTAATAGATATATTTAATTCCTTAATGAAGGTTTAATTATATAATTATTAAAATATTAATTCATTATAGCTAAATTAATATATAAGGCTAAATATATAATATATTTATTAACCTTATTATATTTATAATAAATGATTTAAGTTTTATAAGATTTTAATATTAAATATATTAATTATTTTTTAATCCTTTATATTAATAATCAACCTATATTAAATCTTATATAAAATGCTAAAATCATAGCTTGCTTTAAATATATTATTATCTATTATTATTTTATATGAAAGGGTATTAATAATATTTATAATATTAAGTATATTGTATTAAAGGATAATTTAATAGATATTTATATGAAAATATTATTAAGATTAATTCTTAAATAGGTTTATTAAAGGTTTTAATTAATTAATAGGTATAATAATATTAAATAAAATGGATAGTAAATTAAAAGTAAATTAATATTAAATAGAATGGATAGTGAATTAAGGGTGAATTTATAAAGATATTGTTTATTATTATTATAATGAATATATATAATAAGAGGTATATTAAAAGGAATTATCTATAATGTATTCTTAGTGAATTTATAGTGAATTTATTATATATTTATATCTATTTTAGCATTATATTCATTATAAATACCTCATATGAATTTACTGTATATTTATATAGAATTCACTATAATAATAATACAATTAATATTGCATTTCATTAGTCTCAAAGTCATATCCAGTATGAGCGAAGCCGATTTTCTGAGATATCAGGGATATCTGAGTTTTGCATAACCAAAAGTGGTCTTCCAGGATGAGTACCTAGTCGTGCAAGACCTGGGGACATTATCGTTGTGTTAGCAGGAGGCAAAGTCCCATACGTGATACGGAAGCTTGAGAATCAGGACGTATATGAATTTATGGGGGATTGCTGTGAGTACCAGGACCTTCTCTCCATGAAAACAAAATTTCAAGAGCGATCTAAACTGATAAGTTTGAGCCGATATAGACGGCATCATGGACGGCGAGGCATTTCAGGAAGTGGTTGCTGGCAAGCAGGCAATGGAGGAATTCACTCTTATCTGATGGAGTTACCGAAAAGACAGAAAAAGATGAAACATGATTTCAGCACAGCCTCCAGTCGACATTCTAGGTTGTGAAGTTCAGTTCTATGTCTCTGCCCCCCCCCCCCCAATGGATTTGTACTATTTGCCTAGAGCAGTCTGGGACCAGATGACTTGGTCTTGATTCAGTGTGCCGCCATCCTCCCCTGTGACGTGTCCCACGGAGTACGTGTCAAAATCGTCCAGCCCATATAAAGATGGTGACACGTCAGCACATTGCCCGCAGTATATCCCTATCTGAACCTGGTGACGACAGAGGCCTGAGGCGCAGCTGTCTAGCGGGTAACTGTTCTTCGGTTGATACCCCTGAATTGAGACTTGCTCCTGGAGCGAGTGAATCTCAAAATTCTCCAGGACCATGTTTTGTTGCTGGTGGTATGAGCTTTCGTTCGATGAAACACAGATACTGTTTGACAAGGCGGTCGTTTCAGTCAAATCAGACGTTGTCGCAGTCAGTTGCAAACTGGAAGATGGCGTGAGTGCGTGGTTGTTGTCTCTGGCATCATTCGAAGAGTTGCCTGTCCTCGAACTGATGTCTGTCATAGAAGACATGCCGAAACTCCTCACTCGAGGGGAGATGCTGTCTGACTGGTTAAAGTCGTCCAAGGGACTTATCCCCTTGGGCAGGGTTACCCAAGGTGGATGGGAGAGGGTGAGACCGTAGCTCGAGGAAGCTCGCTTTCTGACAGCTTGCAGAAATCTCGAGTCTTGTTGCTTCCTTTTATCACAGTCAACATGGTTGAAAGCCTTGCGGATCTTCTTGAAATTCTTGACCATGTATCGGAATCCGTCTTCGTGCGTGTGGCGGGCGAAACTTTGAAAAAATTGGGCAATGTTTTGCTCATTGTAGCACTTTTCTTGCACTTCGTCCAGCTCTACTGACTCTTCGAAATCTTGAGTTCCCGTAGTGTTAGCAACTTACAAGGAGATTTAGGCATTTCTAGACATATGAGAAATTCAGTTGCTACTCACGAGGTCTTGGGACATCCACATCCGCAGGAAACAAAACTCTCCACACAGCGTCCCATTGATTGACCTTTTCATCCTTGCCCCTTTTAGTCAGAGATATGTACTTCTTTGCGCTAAGACCTTCTTCCGGATCTTGCAAGTCGTCATGGCCAGTGCGTGGTTCACAGGCGATTGCTTGTTCACAATGTTCTTCAAAGTCTTCGCTGGTTTGGAAACACCGTTTGCATCTCCCACATTGGGGTCCCTGGGTTGCTAGCAAGTGAGATTGTTTGAGATGACGCCTGTAGTGAAGTCTTAGTGGCCATAACGTAGTATGCAAGGAGAGATTTGATGCCTGAAAGGCACTTACTTCAGCAGAGCCATACTTCCAAAGGTATTGAGAGCACATGATTGATGATCCCGCACATTGAATCTGGTGGGATTTCGTTTCCTGTATGGGCACGGAAACTTTTGGCAGTCATCTATCCTCGCTCTTTTCTTGTCTCCTGACCAATCGTCCCGGTCATCTAGGTCTCCAGGATCGTTGCTACTGGGGTGTTCATCGTCACCGTCACCCCTTTTTCGACGATTCCCACCGTCCGCGCCTTGTTTTCTCTTTCTATTAGAATTTGCATCAGCTGGGGTGTCTTGGACTTCCATGTCTGGACCTGAATCCTCGCCAGAGGTACAGAACGTGGTGGGTTGGATAGACAGTCTTCGATTGGTCTCCATTTTATCGCCATGATTTTGGATATTTTCCAGATATGCGTGCGTGTACTGGATGATGGGCAGACAGTCGTCCTCGAGGTATCCAATCAAGTTGGATTTGACGACCAGGTTAGCGATGTCCTCCACAAGTTTCTCATATTGGACCTCGGAATCTTCGGCCAAATCGTTGTTGTCTTTTGCGGAGCCGAAATGAGGATTGGAGTCAGAATGGTATGGAGGCGAGGCCTGCGTAGTAGGGCTCTCAAGATCGACCTCTGATAACCTGTGATCAAGGGTTCTCTGATCCCAGTACTTCTGTTGAGAGCCACAGAAAATCCTACAAGCTCTCCAAGCAGCAGGTTCCTCACTAAAGCGGGCTTGGTGGCAGGAATATTTGTCCACTCCAGTGCCAAGTACGTTCAGCCTGGAGGTGTAGTCCGTAGGCCATTGGCTCATACGAGCTTCCGATGCCTGGTCTTCCGTCATGTGACACCAAGAACAGACCCCTTCGCAAAAGCACGACGCAGCCGAGGCTACTTTGGATGTGGTGGCTGTCCTGGCTGTGTCAAACGAGGGACCTGCTTGAGGATGTGAGAATCCATACGGCTCGGAGTTTGTTGCAGCAAACATACCGAAGTTGATCGTATCGAAGTATTGATTCTGCTCCCTAAATGGGGTCATGTCTCTGGATGGTGAAAAGGCAGCATTGCCCAGGTTTGAGCAGCCTTGGTCAGGCTTCTTGGGCACGTTCGTATCGATGTCGGTGTCGGAAAAGGCTATACCAGAGTCTTGAGTCTGGCACTCCCTTGGTATTTGGGACTCCCCAGAATACCAAGGATCCACTTGGCTGTCGGGTGCCAGAATTTGCCTAGGTGAAGTAGCTGAACCTGAATTCTCGACTTCCGGTGCTTGCATATGTAAGTTTTGGATGCTCGGAGTAGCCCAAGAATTTACTTGGTCGTCGGGTGCCAGAATTTGCCTAGGTGGAGTAGCTGAACATGAACTCTCGACTTCCGGTGCTTGCATACGTAAGTTTTGGATGCGGTCCACGAATTCTCGTCTTCTGCCTTCCCGAATCAACGAGGCCGTATGACCTTGTTCGTCTCGACAAATTTCTAGGGTAGAAGCGATGAATCCCACTGATTCATTCAATGCACGTTGGGAGAGCTGGCCGGGAGACAGTCGAGGGTGGTGGAAAGCTATCTGCTGGAAGGTGTGACTCAAATTGTCAAAACTGTCCGATCCATAGAATCGCGTCTCAACTTCATCAAGCTCCACTGGAGGGTCGTGGTCTGCACAAAAGATGTTGTCAGTAAGCGTGTATCTAGATTATAGGCCCTTCATTATACCACTTGGCGATGCCTACCGCAACTCGCGGTTCGGACTGCTTGCCTACTTCGAGGACAACCTTACCTGAATAGGGAATATCCTGGTTCCAGTCCGGGAAGACGATCAACCACATGTCATTCCATGTTTGGACCTTCTTATCAAAGAGGGTCTGTAAATCTCTTTGGCTGATGCCATCCTCGGGGTCTCTGTCCACTGCGTTTCCCGGCTCACACGGCAGCGGCCGGGCCGCATGCTGATTCAGATCTTCGATACTTCTGAACCAGGCTCCACAACGATGGCACCCTTCACCTGATTTTGAATGGAAGGTCTTGATATGGCGCCTGACTATCGATTAGCCAAGACTGAAAGAAAAAATGTCAAGAGCCATTTGACGACTTACTTGAGGTGAGTCATGCTTGGGAAAACCGATAAGGCGCATGAGGAATGTAAGCGAACGTTGAACCTCACGGGGTTCCGCTTCCTGAAGGGGCAACTAAGATTACATTCAATGGCTCTGACTCTCTGGGACGCGTGATATCCGTCCATCCTCATTGGGGGACGTGACCCGGCATCGTCATTGTCATCTTCGCCGGATTCGTTCTGTTCAGAACGAAATTCTCGCTTGCCTCCATGGTCCACAGTATTTTCAGAGTTTGACGTCTTTGTGACCGATGCAGTGGCGGCATCTTCGCTTGAACCATGTGCTTGGTAAACCACTGGGGTTGTGCTCAATATGTTGGACTCTCCGATGTCGCAGGTAATATGCTCCAGGAAGACGTTGGCGTAATGCGTAATGGGTGCATTGAGCTTTCGAAGGTCGTTCTCTGTAAAGTGGTCTGAGACCACATTGCAAATGGCCTCAATCAATAAATCATAGGGGTCATCTCGAACGCTTCGACTTTGCTCGCCATCCTCATCGGTGAACCTAAAGAACTCGTGCAAAGAACTCCTGGAGGAGAAAGTACTAGATTCCCTAACAAGCGATCAGATATTTTGCGGCTTAGTCGCCCGGTGACTACTTACTTGCTTCCATATTCGCTTGTAGAATGAGACAGGCCATCTTCTGAACTATGGGATGGCGCCAAGGAGAAAGTTGGTGACCTCCAAGCAACAGTTGGCATCAACGCGCTGTGTATGACTCAGAAGTGACTGATGTTTACATACATGCTGCTCTTTTGGCCCCCAGTACGTAGGGTAGACCACGCATTTACCCGGCGGGATGGATCGAGCACGCGATATGAATCCAAGTCCCAGGATCCGCACTGAAGGGGCTCGGCGACGTGCGCAGATGAACTTGGACTGGGAGGGAATGAATCGGTCGTGTTGCCAATGGAGAATATAGAGTCAGTCATGAGAGATCTCATAGATGAAGTGGAATCAAACCGGGGAAGTTCAGGCGAGTGAATTGGTTCTCGTTGTATATCGATCGTGTCTGGTGTGGAGCGTGGTTGCGGTTCGATTTTGCCCTCTGCGACAGCCACTGCGGGAGTTTTAGTCGTCCATCCTTCTGCATATGTCCAGTGCATGTTAAAACGAGGCTTGGATACTCCTCCATCTAGATGTAAAGCTGCCAAACTCTCTTCGAAGCCGGTAGTAGCGGGGCCCATCGTTTGCTTGGGCGTCTCTTCCTTGAGACTAGGGAGACGAGATGTCGCAAAAGAGATGTCGCAAAAGAGATGTCGCGAAAGAGATGTCGCAAAAGAGATGTCGCAAGAGATGCAGAACCTCACGCCAGATGCTTTGCGCAAATTTTGACCACCAGCCAAGGAAAGGCAGCGATGAAGGAGAATAGCTCCTGAGATCCAAACGTTGTACTTCAACAGAACAGAGATAGTCGAGACAGCTTGCAATATGAAGTCTTGTGGAGGATAGACAAACAAAAAGATTCAATCACCGATTCAACGAACATTGTCGATTTTATGGAAGCACGCAGATGCATCTTCACCGACAAAATCAGTTATGCCCGGCAGTCGACGAGCTGCATCCTGCACGCCAACCTTCAACATCCTCTTCCGACGACTCCAATTATGCAGCACCAGTTTCATCACAGTGAGGCTGCTCGGGTCTCATTGGCGCAGAGCTCGTCAGTTGGCTGCAGCGTAAAAAGGACCAAAACGGGCTTCTGACGATGATTGCTTCTATTTATGCTATATGGCGTATTTCAGCTAAATCTAAAGGGACGCCCTTTATACCCCTAAACCCTTTAATTTTATTTAATCATCAACCCTTTTAATTACCTTATTTATAATATAAAAGGAATCTCTTTATAAATAACTTATAAATAATAATATAAATATTAATTAAAAACCTCTTTATTAATAATAATAAACTTTATTTATAATAATATATAAATTTTTTATAAGATTTATTTTATTTTATTAAGAATTACTTTTTTTTAATAATTTATATAAATTTAATTCTTTATTTATTAATTTATCTTTTAATTTTTTTATATTTTTTAATTTTTAAATTAATTTTATTTTTTTTTAATTTCTTAATAAACTTTATATATTATAAGCTAATTTTAAATATATATAAGATTTTAAATTATAAATATAAATCTTCTTAACCTTTCTTATATCTTAAATAAATTTTACTTAATATAAGATATTTAAAGCTTTATTAATAATCTTTAATAATCTTATTTATAAAGTATTAAATTTTAATATTAATTTATTATTTCTATTTACTTTTTTTTAAACTTATTAATTTTTAATATATTTTTAAATAAATTAAAGAAAATAAAAAGGCTTTTTATTACTATATTAAATTAAGATATTAATAATAATTTTAAATCTTATTAATTTTTCCTTTATATAAAGGCTAATAATAAAAAGAATAATATTAACTTTATAATCTTTAAAATTAAAGAGGCATTATATTATAATATTTTATATAATCTTTTTTTATAAATTAAAACCTATAAAAGCTTAATATAAAATAAATTTAAAAAAAGAGATAAATTAAATATTTAAATTTAAGATAAATATTAATAAAAATAGATTTTATTTATTTAGCTTTTTATCTTTATATATAATAACCTATTTATTAAGTTATTATTTAATTATTTAAATAATATATTTAAATATTTTTATTAAATTTAAATATAAAATAAAGCTAAATATTATTTTAATATTATAATACTTTAAGATAAATATAATAATTTTATTATAAAAATAAGATTTATTATTAAAATATATTATATAAAATTAATTAATAATAAAGCTTTAATTCTTTATTTAAATATTAATAATAATAACTTTATTAATATATTTAAAATTATAAAAAAAGATAAAATAAAAGAAATAATTTATAATAATAAAAATATATTATAAATTATTTTTTATTAAAGGATTAATTAAATTTATAAAATCTATATTAATTAATTATATAAGCTTTAATAAAGTAATTAATATTAAATAAGGTTAATTAATTCTTCTTTTAAGCTATATATATATTAAATAAATATAAAAATATTCTTTATTATCTTTAATTTAAAAAGGTTATTAAAATCTATTCTTAAAATATATAATAAATATAACTAAAATATAATATTTATATTTTTTATAAGTTTATAAAAGGATTGCTAAAACTTTTAATTTAGAAATATATTTAATAAGGGAATTATTAACTTTTTTTTAAAATAAAGTATTATTTAATAAACAGAATTTAAAAGATTTCCTTTTAATATTTTTTCTTATTTACTTTAATAAATAAATTAAATTAATTTTTTTTAAAAAGAGAAAATTAATAATATTTTTATATTATTTTAATATTTTAAGGCTAAAAAGCTTATTTAATTTATTTATATTAATTTTATAATTTATAATTAATTTTAATAATATAGCTAAATAAAATAAAAGGTTTAAAATTATAAGGTTTATTAAATATAAAAATCTTAAATATTTTTTAAATTATAATAAAATATTAAATATTAAGTATTTTCCCTTAAATTTACTTTATTTTCCTTAAAGTTTAAAATATATTTATAAGAATTTATTAATAATCTTAATAAATTTATTAATATTTAAATAATAATAAAAGCTAAATTAAAACTTAATAATCTTATTTATTTATTTTAATATCTTTTTATATATTTTATTTAAATTTACTATAATTTAAATAATAAAAAGATAATTTATATAAATTCTTATAGAAAATAGTAAATTCTTTAAAATTTAATTAATTTATTTTATAGCTTTAATAATAATGAATATTTCTTTTTTAAATATAAAATATTAAGTTTTTAAGTTATTTAATTTAAAAGAAAAAAAAATTAAAATCTTTATTTTATTAAAATATTTAGCATTATATTCTTTATTATTTAAGAGTTAAAATAAAATTCCTTCTAATCTTATATTTAAGGTATTTATAGTTAAATAAAAAGGGAGTAAATAATTTATATTATAAAAGATATTATTTTAAATAGCATTATAGATTTTAGCTAAAGCTTTTTAATACTTCTTATTTTAATTTAATATTTTTTTTAATATAATAAAAATCCTTATTAATAATTTTCTTTTTAATATTAAAGTAAAAATAATTTTAAAAAATATACCTTTAATAATTTTCTTTTTATTTATTTTTTTAAAAATAAATTATTTAAGAAAGGGTATAAGTTAAAAAATATCTTAAATTTTTTTAAATATTTTAAAAAATATTTCTTTAAATTTCTTTATTTAATTTATAAATTATTTTTAATATTTTATTAATAATAAGATTTAATTATTATAAATATAAAAATTAATAAACTTTAAATTATTTAAAAATAATATAATCTTTAATTTAATAAGTAATATTAAGCTAAATATAATTTTAAAAAAATAATAATTAATAAAAAATAAATAATATAATTTAAAATTTAAGGAAATTATTATATAATTATTAATATAAATTATATAAATATCTTTTATTAAAGAATTATATTTAAAAATTAATCTTTTTCCTTAAATATTTAAAAAAGGATTAAGTAATAAAAGCTAATTTAAATAAATATCTTTAAAATAATAATAAGATTATATTAAATAAATAAATCTTTATATTATTATTAAATAATATTAAAATTTATAAAATATAATAAAATTTATCTTTTTTTCATTTTTCTTATAAATTAATAAACCTTAATATTTATTTATAGCATTAATTTTAAAATAAATTTAAGAATTATTATATATAATATTATTTAAATCTTCTTTTATATTATAAATTAAATATTAATTATAAATAATAATAATATTTATTAAGTAAAAATTATAAATTATTTTAATTTATTTATTAAGCTTAAAGTAAAAGATTATATTTATTATTTATTTATCTTATTTTAAAATTAACTAAATTATCTTAGCAATTTTTATAAATAAAAAGAGAATTTTAAAATATTTTTAATATTAAGATAAATAATAAAATTATTAATATTTAAATAGCTTTATTATTAAGTTAATATTTATATAATAATTATATAAGTTAATAATAATTATATTTTTAAGTTATAATATAAAATAATTATAATATATATAAATAAAGGATATTATATAAAGCTTTTTTTTTTTTAATATTAATAAAATTATTAAATTAAATATTTAACTTTTTAAATTATTTATAAATTTTTAGCTTTAAGGAAAAAATAATAAATTAAGTTATAAGTTATTATTAAATAATAAAAAAGTCTTTCTAAATATTAAATTTTAAAATTATAATATTAATTATTAAGGTAATTATTAATAATAATAATAATTAAATATTTAAGATATTAGATTTAGATAATTTTAAAATTAATATATTTAATAAAGGTTTAATTTTAAAAAATTTTTAATATAAAAATTAAAAATCCTAAGGGGATCCCTTTAAATTATTAAAGTAATTAATTTTTATTTTATATAACTATTTAGTTTTTATAATGGCTATTATTCCCTTTCTTTATATTAAAAATAAGGATTTAAATAATTTTAAGGCTTCTTTTTTTTAAATATTTTAATAAATTAAATAGCTATAATAATTAATTTACTTTTTAAAGAAATATCCCTTTAAAATATTAAAAACTTTGATTTTTATTTTATTTATTAAAGTTTTAAGAAGGTTATCTTTAAGTTAATTATTATTATAATATTTTTTATTATTAAGGGTTTAAATAGCTATATTATTTTTAATATTAAAAATCTTTATTAATATTATATTATTATTATTTTTTATTATAAGATATTATTATTATATTATTTTTAAATTTATTACTTTATTTAAATATTTTAAGAAGGGAAAATTTAGCTCCTTTAATTTATTATAAAAGCTAAGAGGTTATATTATAGTTATTGAATTTTTAAAAGGTAAAATTAATAATTTTAAGGGTTTTTTTTTAAATTTTATTTTTATTATTAAAATTAAAGTTTTAATAACTTATTTCTTAATATATTTATTATAATATAGCTATTTATTATATCTTTTTTAATTTTTTAAGATTTTAATTAATTTAAGCTTTCTTAAAATTAACTTAATAATATTTAAGCTTTTAAATTATTAAAGATCTTTATAATAAATATAATAAGTATTAAGATATTTAGCTTATAATAAAATATATTATAATATTTCTTAAATTAAAATAATAATATAAGGCTTAAAATAATTATTATAATATATTTTTATTTAATATTTAATTAAAATAATAATTTATTTATTAATATTAAGCTTATATTTTATCTTTATCTTATATTAAAATATAAGTATTATAATTAAGCCCTATTTTATTTCTTATTTAATAAATATATTAAGGTAATAAGTAATATTATAAATAATATTATAAGCTTTATTATTATTTATATATTTACCTAATTAAGATAAAATAAGAGTTTAATAATTATAAAGTATATATAATAATAAAAACTTTAAAATATTATAATTAAATATAATAATAAAATAAGTATTAAGTAATATTATAATAATTAAATAAATATTAATAAGTATTAAGTTATAATAAAAATAAAGGTTTAATAATAATTAATTTATTATATTTATAATTTATAAAAAGATATTAAACTTAATATTTAATAAAGCTTCTTTATAAAGAAACCTTAAAAGCTTATTTAAAATAATATAATTAAATTTAATATCTTTAATAAATTTATTCCTTAAAGGTTTATCCTTTAAAAGTTATATAATTATATAAAATTAATTCCCTTATATACTTAATTAAATTTTATAAAACTTTACCTTCTTTAATATAATAATAACTTTTTTATTTAATAATATATAATAATTAATATTTTTCCCTTAAGCTTAAAAAAATATTAATAATTCTTTTAAGCTTATTTATTTCCTACTAAACCTAAATACTTAGATTTATTTAAATATTTTAATATATTTAATAATTCTTAAATTAATTCCTCTTTTTTTTTAAATTATAAATTATTATATATATTAAGATATTTATTTATAAGCAGCTTAATATATAATAATAATCCTTTTCCTATATTAAGATTTATATTAATATTATTTTCTATTCTTTTATAAATTATAATAATTTTATAACTTTAATTTTAAATAACTTAAACTTAATAATATTAACTTTATAAAAAAAAGATATTAAATATATATTTATTTTTTAAAATATAAGCTATAAGATAATAAAAGATCTTATTAACTTTAACCTTAATTAAAATATATTATAAAACTTATAATACTTTATTATTTATTAATTTTATTATTAAAAAAATAATTAATTAATAAGGCTTTATATTAATTTACTTTATAAATTATAATAAAATAAAATTTATTATATTTTTATTATTTAATATAATATAATTAATAATAATACTATTTATTAATATATTTATAAAATTAACTTAAATATAAAAAATCTTATTTAAAGTAAATATAAAATTTATAAATATTATAATATCTTTATTTATATAAGGATTTATTTAAGCTAAGGTTATAAAGTATTATTATTCTTAATTATTTTTAATAGCTAATTTTATTAAATAATTTAAATTAATATAAATATTTAAAATAGCTTAAAAAAGAATTATAAAATTAATATTTAAATTTATTTTAATAAGCTTATTATTAATATTAAAAGGTTAAATATTATAATTTATTATTTTTTAAATTAATAAATAGCTTTAAAATTAAGGAGGTTTTATCTTTTACTTTTTAAATTTAATAATATATAAAAACTTTTAAATCTTTAAAATATTATATATATTTATAATATCTTTAAATAATAAATAATTATTAATATTAAGATTTTAATAAAAGATAATATTTAAATTTAAAATAAGCTTTATTACTAAAGGTCTCTTAAAATAAATAATATTATTATAAAGATTTTTAATTATAATAATATTAAAAGGTATAAATTAAAATAAATCTTTAAATTTATTATAATTTAAGAGCTTATTAAATATTATAAATTTAAAGATTTTATAAATAATAGATTTCTTTTCCTTTAAAAATTAAAAAAAAATAATCTTAAGCTAAAGCTTTATAATTCTTTTATTTTTTAAAATTATTATTATTAATAAATTTAGGGATTATAAATAACTTAATTTTTAAAAAAAATAATATTTATTATACTTTTAAATTTTATAATAAAGGAAAGAAAATATTTTTTAAATAAATTTTATTTAATTTATAATAATTATAGCTTTTCTTAATAAATATAAAGGATTTATATTTTTAAAATTTTTTTATATAGCTTATCTTTAAATTATAACTTTAGGGTTTTAAAGCTAAAGGTATTTTTAAGCTTTATAATTATAATTTTTATAATTAAAATAAAGTAAACCTTTTAAAGTACTTAATTTAAAATATAAATATTAATAAGTATTTAAATTTATTAATAATAATAAATAAAATTAAATATTAAATAAAGTTATTTAATTTTTTATTTTCCTTATAAATTTAATAATAATATTTAATATTCTTAATATAATTAATTTTTAATTTTTATTATTATTTTTATTAATATAAAAATTATTATAATTTAATTATTTTTTATAAGAATTAAGATAATCTTTAATAAATATTAAAATATAATTAAATAAATATTTATCTTTAATATTTATATAATTTAAAAATAACTTATTTTAAATAAATAAAATATCTTTTATATATATCTTTAAAGTTAAATTAACCTTTTTATTAATTATTTAAATTATAAATTAAGAAATAAATATTATTTTAAGCTTAATATTTATAAATTTATAATAAAATTTCTTATTATATTAAAGAAATTTAATTAAGAGTTTTTTATTTTTTTAATTAAAATTTATAATTTTATAAATTAAAATAAATTAATAAAATATATTTTAATTTTTAAAAAATTTCTTAATAAATTTCTTTTTTAAGGCTTTTTAATTTTATTTAATATCTTTATTAAATTTAAAATAATATTATTTTATAGCTTTATTTTAAAATCCCTTATAAAAAGTAGCTTATTTAATAATTTCTCTTTTATTAATATTTTAAATATTATTATTAATAATAAAAGCCTTAATAAAATTAAAATAATCCTTAATAAATTCTTTTTTTTATTTAAAGAAAATAATAATTTAATTTTTTATTTTAATAATTTTATAAAAGTTAATAAACTTTAAGCTATCTTGAAAGAGAGAATTAAATTTATATTATTTATTAAAGAATAAATAAATAAAGGAAAATCTAATAATTATAAATTAATTATAATAATCCATTTATTAAAAATAATAAAGATTATATTTAACTTTTAATTTAAAGATATTATAAGCTATTAAATATATTAAATAAATATTAATATTAAAAAATAAAGTTAAAATATAAATTTTAATAAATATAAAAATAAATTATAAATAATTAATATTTTATTAAAAAATTAAATAATAAATAAATTAAAAAGTAAATTTATAAAATTTATTTTATTTCTTCTTAAATAAATAAATAAATAAATTAAATATTAAATCTTATAAATAAAAAAAGAAAATAAAATGCCTTTAAGATAATAAAATAATAAAATAAATTTTTAAAACTTAATAAAATAAATTTAAAAAAAATAAATAAAGGTTTCTTTTTAATATTATAATAAAGAAATAAAATAAATATTATAATTTTATAATAATATTAATAATAATTTATATTAAATAAGTATTATTTAAATAAATTTATTATTTTATTATCCTTTTAAGAGATAATAATTTAAATAAATAAAAATAAAGCTTTAATTATTTTTCCTTTTTTAAGTTATTAAAGATTTAAAAAAAAATTATAAAGAAAATAATATAATATTATAAAAATAAAAAATTAGCTAATTAAAGAAAAAAAGTAAATATTTTTAAAAAGAAATAATAATAATAAAAAAAGCTTTAAATTTTAAAGCAAAAAGTAAATTTATATTTTAAATTTTAAAAAAATAATATTAATTATTAAGAAAATTATTAATAATAATAATAAAATAATATTTTAAAATATTAAACTTAAAGAATTTTAAAGCTTAAAGGATTAATAATATTATAAAAAACTTAGCTTTAAAATTATTAAAAAAAAGTTAATTTTAAAAAATTAATCTTATAAAATTATTAACCTTTTATAATAGCTGCTATATTATTAATTTAACTTAAAAATTCTTAAGCTTTCTTCTCTTTAAATAAATTTAACTTAATAATTTTTAAAGCTAAATTTATAATAATAAATCTTATTATTCTTAAGAACTTAAAGAATATTAAATAAAGCTTTTATAATATTTTAAAATTAAAAAAGCTATTAATTTTATTTTATAATATTAAATATTATTAAAATTTAAATAATAAATTTATATTATCTTTATTAAATCTTTAAACTAAATAAATTATTATTTCTTTAATTAATATTATAAGGTTATTATAATTATATTATTTTTAAATTATTAATTAATTTATAAAATTTTTTAATAACTTAAATCTATTAATATTAATTTAATATAAAAATTAAAAAGTTATATTATAACCTTTAAATTTATTTTTATATAAATTAAAAATTTTTATATTTTTAATAATATTTAAGCTTTAATATTAAGTTAATAATTTTAATTATAATATATATTATACCTTATTTTATTTATTTTTTTTTTAGCTTTTTAATAATATTAATCTTTAAAATTATTTTAAGCTTATCTTTTATTCTTTAAATTAAAAAGATATTTTAAATATTTTATAATATTAAGGATAATATAATAATTTTATATAATATTTATAATTATCTTTTTAATTTATCTTAATTAAAGAAATTATTTAAATTAATTTTATAAAAAAATATTAATTTAATATTTCTATATTAAGTTAATATTTATCTTAAGTTTATATTTTAAATAAATAATTTAATATTAAATTAATATTTATTTTAAGTTTATATTTATTTAAGGGTATTAATATTAAGTTAATATTTATTTTAAGCTTATTTTTAAGTAATAAAGATTAAAGGTTATATTATAATTTTTAAAATAATTTATAATAAAGGTTTTAAAGCTTAAAAGGTTATAAAGAGGTAATAGTTTTAATGGTTTTATATTTAAGTATAATTAAAATAGATTTATAAGTAATAAAGAAATAATAATGTAATATTATAATAGAGGCTTATATATATTTAATATAATATTAAAATAATTAAATTTAGCTTAAAAAATAATGCTTTAAATTAATCTTTATATAATTTATTATAAAAAGGATTAAAATAGGCTTTTAATGATAATTATTTTTATTTATATTATATAGTGTATTTTAGCTAAATCTAAAGGGATGCCCTTTACACCCCTAAACCCCCTAATTTTGCTTAGTCATCAACCCTTCTGATCGCCCTGCCTACAAGCGAGGCCCTATTACAGCCTCGGATCATCAGCCGGACCAGGGGTTACATGCAGCATCATTCGTTGAGAAAGTGCATTTGTGCCATTCCCATACATATCTGAATGAAACGATGCGGACTGAGGCGTCCCAGTTCGATGCCAACCATCTGGGGCAGAAAACCGCGCTCACACACGATATTTCCATTCAACCTGACGACAGTACAGTTGCAGACACACGTGTAGACTGGAAATGAGTTGCCAGCAGCGGTTCATTCAATGTTGAATGAAGAAAGCGGGTTCCCCACAAAAGCCTGATACCACTGTCATGGCCAAAGCCTTACACGAAAACTTGTGTGTCCAACTTCCAATCTCCTCATGAATACTGAGCTGTGAGTATCTGCGAGGGATCAATTATGCTTTCGTTGCTACTCTCTCATCAAAGACAGCTCGCAACCAGTTGCTACCCATGGCCTGGCAAGGCATTCCACATGGTTGACTTCTGCAGTTTCTGGCTCGCGTAAGCCAGAGGCTGAGACGAGGAATTCGAGTGATATCTCGTTAAATCGCTTGTGATGAAGCTGCGATTGAAATGTTCGCAAAATTCAGACCTAGACATATGCTTTGGCATGTACGATGTTAGTCTTTCTCGATGCTCACGTGCCATTCTCCAGATGCCACTCGTGGAGCGCCTCAGCCAGGGTTTGACCCTGAATCTGCTCCAGGCATTCGAGGAACGGTAGACTTCAACTTAACCAACGCACTCCACGTGATCAAAGACTTGCTGCCTATGGAACGCCGCCTTCGTTACGACATTCCGAGTGGCTTGGTCGCTTACGCAGCGCAGTGCAGAGGCAAAACAACCACGCAAATCAGCTGAGGCGGCAGCCGGCGTATTGATTACGGGGCCTCGGACTTACGTCAGGGCGACCCGCAATGCGTCAATCAGCTCTCGTAAGACACGAGGGGAGCAACCAGCCAACCAGGCCGCCGCCCCAGCCTTCGCAGTCAGTATCTCCCCGTATCTGCCGTCGCAGCGTATTGAGCGCAACCCTTCAATCAATGCCACTCCATTCCGTTCCGTAATTCCCGGGGCTGGGGGAAAGGGGGTTGGAAAAGGGTGTCGTTGCGTCGACCTGCGGCATTAGAATACCACCTAGGTAGGTGGCATTCAATGTTTGCCAGGGCCATTGAGCCGCTTCGCACCTTGCTCCGTGGCTGGTTGATCGGCCCCTTTTGGCTAGCGGCCGGCGGACCATCCCTTTCTTGCCCAGCCGTCCAGAACCCGTCAGGGCCGTCCACCTTCCGCAACGGACCCTGAATAGGAGCGCGATGATACGAGGAGGTGGCAAACTGATGGGCGTCGTCTGTGGTCATCTTAATGACTTATTACTCAAACAAACTTCCGTTGGAAATTTGGCCGTTTCAAGACCACCGTGCGACCAGGGGCTGCGGGAGAGCCAATCCCAGGGTTTCGCGTCTTTGGGTCCCGGTGGCGGCAACGCGCGCTACTTCGACTGTTTAATAAGGGCTATTTTTGCTGAGGCCATCATCGTGCGGCATTGCGCCAACGCTGCGCGGCTGTTTGGATTTGACTTTTTGCCGATGGGGAACAAGCTTCGCGAACTCAAAACGTTGCAATGAGTCGAGATCTCTGGGAAAACCTTGGGCGTGTCCGAGTAGATGGGATGGAATGTTTAACGTTCGCGCGAGGTCATGGCCCAGACAAGAGCTTAGACGGATCTGCCCAGTGTGGCAGATTTTCTGCTTGTGCCTCGTGAGTAAATTGATGGCGCGTTTGGCAGTCAAGGCCCGTCTCTGCTCTGCTTGTGTCTCGTCGTTCTTCGAGACTTCCGACCTGAGTCGTCTTCGTCGTCGAGACATGTTTCAAATCTCTTGGAAACGAAAGGGGGCCCAGCTGTCAAGGGAGGTAGGAAGGGATGGTCCCAGAAGGCAAGTCTTCAGCACGGACGTTCAGTTCGGCGGGTTTGTGGTGGCCTCAGGCATGAACATGCTACTAGGGGACCCGCCCCCTTTTCATTCTCGATGCCACAACGTCGCAAGCGAGCTGCGCAAGCGAGCTGCGCAGAATGCCAGCGAAACCTTCTCGAAGGTCGAAACTCCCCGTGGCGAACCCCATCCGACCCATTTGACGGCTTCGCTTCCGGAGCTGGCAGAGGCCCACTCATGGCTGTCGTGCAGTGTCGTGCCAGTTCGTTACCAGTTCGTGCCTGGCTGGCCCAGGCTTGATGTGGAGGCGTGGAGCCATCGCGGAGTCGCGGGTCGAACGGCGAGCGGGGGTCGGGCTGCAGGTTCCGGGGCCCAGTGGCCATGACAGCGCACCACCGCCCGTTCGTCCAGGTTGTGGACTTGCACTGGCGGGGACGACTCGTCCGAGCCCGTCGACGGTGAGTCGGGGGTAGTTGACCGCTGACTCGGCCCAGCCGATGTCCACGTCGTGAGGGTCGAGGCCCCGGGTCCGTGGGGACGAGCTTCGCTGGCGACAGAAGGGCGGTGTTTGATGTCTCTTGCTCTCCCGTCCTGTTCTGTTGTGTGCTGGTCGTCAAGGGGCCATCTTGGATGTCGGTGTGCAATGGCGATTGCTGGCAAGGACTGGACGGAGCATCGTCGCATGCACAGTGGGTGGTGTACCTGGTCAAAGAGAGGTGGCTAACGATTCGGTGTGCACCAACTAGATAGTCTATCTAACTGAAAACATGACGGATGGCCGAGAGGCTTCGTGGTTCTGTAAAGGCATGATGGAGCTTCAATATATCCCGGAGCATCGACTGACGGCAGTGTCGGCGGTCCAGTAGCTGAACCCGCAGAGCAAGCACCGGCCAACCCGATATCAAACTTCCCGATCAATAATAAGATGGGAGGATGCAAGGGGGAACCGCCAATCTCAGGGTCCTTTCCGCAATCCCGTATTGGATGTCGTGCTCGGGGTGGAAGGGAGGGCCTGGAAGGCGGTCGGTGGACGGTGGATGGCGGACGCGGACAAGCGTGACACTTGCCCCCCAGGATCCCAGATCGCTGTCCCGGCTGAGCATTCCGACTTCCCACTTTGGCGGTGGCTCCCAAACGGGCAGGGCTCCGTTTATTTTCGAAATTGGAAACGGCCAAGTCCTCGTGCATGCTGTGTGTGTGACAGCTACTGTATTAACCTACCATGAGTTGCCATGCTTGCTAAATACGGAGCACGATGGGAGTCTGGCTCGGTTGAATCGAACTGCGATCAATAATAAGAACTGCCAGATCTTGGGTGGGATCGATCATAGTGACAGGCTTGAAATTAACCTTGGGGTCGGCCAGGCGTTGGTTGACTCAGTGGCCATTTCTGGGCCAGTCCGTCAGCCCACTGGTGTCTGTGCCAGTGTGCCCGGGTCAGTGTTCAGTCTGTGTTCCTCGGCCCTCGTGTCGCGTCCGTGTGTGGTCTCTCGCACTCTATTGGCCTACCGCAGTGAGATAGGCTCAGTATTGATTCATTGATCTCGTCTTCATCATCTCCATCTCACGTAGTGCTGCAACCGAGATAGTTGTAAACTCCCATCGCTCCCTCGTACCGTAACTGGCGTGCGAACTATGGTACGGTGTCTGGCTATTCGAGTGTCCGTCGAATAACTGGGTCAGCTGCCCTGCTGCATCGTCCTTCCCTGCCCGTGATCCATAAATTGCTACTTCCCCTGCATTGGGGGGGGGGCCAAACCCACGCCTTGCCTCTTTGATCCACTCCTCCCGATCCATCTTCCGCCCCTCAAGGTCCCTCCACCAACCACACGCCAGTGTCGCACCTCCCTGCACATCAGCCGAGTCTCACCCGGGGAAAGGCATGACCCACATTTCCTCAGGATGAATGCCTCAGGCAGTTTCCCTTTCGCTGGCGGCGCGGGCCAAGCCCCAGGTCTCCCTTGGCCAGGGGCTTTGACTGAGGCCCAGCCTGGGATAAAAAAGGCCACGTTGCCCCAACCTGTTCAGAGGTAAGCACTGCTCAGCCCATCACGCCTGCCTCGCCATCCGCCTAGGCAACAGCCATAACGCCAGTCGTTCTTTCCTTCCTTCCTTGTTTCCCCATACATATTCTTATCTAGCATTGTTGCAATCTGTCATTTCGAACGAGTGCAAGAGAGAAGAAGCCACGTCTTCACCAACCCGCATCTATCGCCATCCAATCCCCACAATTATGCTGAGACCTTAGTTGACTCTCCAGCACCTCTCTTTCCCCATCAAATCTGTGTAATTGTCCATCCGCAACCTCCAACTCGGAACGTACCTACTTCCGCCAAACGCCCTGTCGACTGTCTGGAGCATCAAACCCGCATCTCCACCATCAATACCAACAGACGCAGAACATCGGACAATTCCAGTACCGCGAATTCTACGCAGGATACCAGCCTCACACCACCGGCTTAAACCTGCCAGCCCAGAGCCTACAGCTTGGGCAGTTCCAGTACTTTCAACCGCACACACAGATTCCCAACCACATAATGGAGTCCACACCAACACCGTCGCCCCTCGTCAAGCACGAGTCCATGCCTGAGTCTTACCCAAGCCTCTTCGCAAGCGAATCATCAACACCGGGCACGATGGACCCATCAGCACTCTTCTCGACCCCAGAGCCAGCGGACTGTTTCTCGCCTCGCGACCTCGAGACTCCCGGCCCTGAAGACGACGCCACAGACTCATCCGACAAGAAGCCCACAAAAAAGAGGAAGTCGTGGGGTCAAGTGCTCCCAGAGCCTAAGACCAACCTGCCTCCAAGGTACGACCCACCTGCTGGACATCTAGGCTGCCAAACCCCAATGCTAACGGCTTGCAGGAAGCGGGCAAAGACTGATGACGAGAAGGAGCAACGCCGAGTAGAGCGTGTGCTCCGAAACCGCCGAGCAGCCCAGTCCTCCCGGGAGCGAAAGCGACAGGAGACTGAGGCGCTGGCACAAAAGAACAAGGACCTCGAGGCTGCCGTATTGGAGCTTCAGAGGGCCAACGCCATGTTGCAGCAGGAGCTGAAGAAGGTCAGGCCCGACCTGGGCGGCGCGGCTGCACCAAGCAGCAACTCCATGACCCTGTCGCAGCCCCTCTTCCCCTCCCACGAAATCAACGGCCTTCTCCAGCCTTCCCAGGCCAGTATGGACCTGATCGAGGAGCTGGTCAACAAGTCCAACTCAACACCAAAGACCGTCAACCCGGCCTCCATCTCTCCCGCCCTCACCCCTGTCCCCGAGGAGCCCGAATTCGAGCCCGCCAACGAAGAGCTGAACACAGCTGCTCCGCGCGCTGCCGAACCCTCCCAGACTGACAACTCCACCCCGATGACACAATATCCAGCAGCGGTATTGTGTAATGACCTGCAGTGTCAACGGATGGTGGAGATGTCTCCCTCTGGTCAGGCTTCGACGCAGTCGCTGCATCCAGCGCTGATCATGTTCCAGCAACTCCTGTTGCTGGCGTACAGCTCTTCGACAACGCTCCTCTCCCTGTGGGAGACGCGTCCGTTGGCGATGATCTCAATGTCTATGAGAGCCTCCTCGCCTCTTCCCCCAACGCAAGCGATCTTGACCTCGATCATTTCTCTGGTGACCAACAGCATTTCAATATCGCCTTTGACGTCAACCAACAGTTCGACGTCGACCAGTGGCTCGAGTCCAACCCATTCGACGGCGACGGCGCTTTCGACAACCAGCAGCAGCTCTCGCTCCAAGACCCTGCGGCTCCGAACCCTGCGCAAGATTCTAACCTGCAACCGACAGCTGGCGCGTCCTCTTCAGGATGCGACGCTCGAGGCATTGCGGTTGAGTCTCACTAGGGCACGCGGTTCCCAAGGGGTCACCGAGCACGAGTCTGCGGGCGAGTTGTCGCCTCTGCCATCGCCGGAGCGTCTCATCGCTCTCTTGTGGGCGATTCGGACCACGGTCAGGAGTATTGAGATCAAAGACCAGATCAAGCAGAGGAGGGAACATCAGAAGGGACTTGCGGGACCCCGGAACAATAACGCGTCGACCCCTAGAACAACACTTGTGTTTTCTGTGTCTGACAAATTAGCCGGGAGTAAAAGGAAATGGGTTGGTGGAGGTTCCTCCATCAAGAAGGAGGACGGCGTTCAGGGCAGGAGGTTCCGTGATCGGGCGGCCTAGCTTATGCTGAATGCGTTGATTTACATTGAAGTAAAAGATCTTCAACTAGGAATGAAATACATCCTACCCACATACACCTGTACTGGACTCTATGTTTGTGACTGCCTTGTGACTACTTCTAGACATTTGTAAACATCCCATGCCCCACCTGGTTCTCTTGAAGACGCAATGAACCGGCTGCGCGTGCTGCTGGTGGTACTGATCTGGATGGCCGACTAGAAAGGTCTTTCTGACAGGTTCCTATGCCGCCACCGAACAGGCATCAGCTTATGGCCCGAGTTACCCGTCGGCTGGCCATGTCTCACGTAACCCCTAGCGTGGCCATCCCATGGACGGTGGCGCCATTCACCACCCATCTATCCTCTCACCGTCGGGTTCGTCAGATACCGGAAGCCTCCGGGCGCCTCGAGCTAGATCCTTTGGGCGTGGAGTGAGTAATGGGGCCGATGTTGATACTTTTCACTATGTTCTCTCCAACTTGGAGCTGTGCGGATGGATGTCTGTCATCCAGTCAGACCAGGTCGGGTCCAGGGCATTGTCTGGCCTCGCGTCTGTGCCCTGTGGGATGGCTCCTCGGAATGTATGTGCTTGCATACAATTTTGGTTCGTCATCAGTGGTCGCGCGGGTGTGGATTCAGAAAGAGACAGGCTATGGTAGAATATATTTCTGTCCCGTCATGTCGTTTCGTGGCCTATCTATTGTCACTAAATTATACAAGACAAAGAAGAAGAGGGTATAAATCCCATGCCGTTTTTGGCCTGCTTGTGTGCCTATTGTTCGTTTCCCCGGGTATAAAACATCGCCACCTCGTTGATGCCACACCACCAAAAGTCCGCATCCCGCGGCGCCGTGTAGAGAGTGGATGAGCAGCCCCGTGAGCGGCCGTTCTGAGACTGGACGCTCCCGCCCGCTCCCGTTGAATGGAGTAGCCACCTAGATAGTCTGGACGCCAACCTGCTGCTGTCAAGCAGATATTACACCGGCGTCTGTGTCCGTATGTCCTTTCGTTGGCAGGGCAGTCCAAGGAGCCCTGGACATCCACAAATATCTCCCCACTCCTTGCGCCGACTCCACGCCCTCTAGCATCTCTAGTCAGAGCCAGCCTGGACAATCCGCGCACATATCAGTGACGACCTGCGATCAGGAATCACTCGTGCTGAAGTAGTAATTCTCCCACAGGTACTCGTAGTCCTCCAGTATCGTGCCCACAAACCCGGGCACTCTGCGCCTCACACCCCCAACCACGCCCTTGACGACGTTCTCGTACGCCGCCCCGCGCATGAGCCACCACCACATGGCGCGGCCCCTCCGCGTCCACTCCTCCTTCTCGAGCGCCGTGCCGGTCCGCAGGTTCCCGCTGCCGCCGCCGCCCTCGCGCGCCCGCGCCGCCAGCTGCCGCGCCGCGAGCTGCACGCTCAGGCCGACCAGCCAGGGTGCCCAGCTGGTGCGGCGGCGGCCCGCGTCCGTCCGCGAGAGCGCGATCGCGTAGACGAGGGGCGCGAGGATGTGGAGCACCTCGGCCGTGTGGGCCGACCCGGCCAGGCTGTGCAGCAGCTTTGTGGCCGGCTTGATGTCGTCGGCCGTCAGGACGCGGCTCAGCAGGTACGTCGAGATGTCGCCCTTGGCCGGGAGCGAGGGGAGGGTCAGGCCCGTCCGGGGCATCGACCACTCCTTCTGGGGGTTGGGAGTGGTGGTCGGTGGTGTCGAGGCGTGGCCGTTTAGCTTCTGTAGTGTGCCGTTGCCGTTCATTTTGCCATTTCCATTTCCGTTCAAGGCGGTGCCGTTGCCATTTGTGCCGTCGTGCTTGACGAGGGCGTTATCCTCGGCCGCAGACCCATTCGCGTGCCCATTCTCCCCAGCGTCCTCGGACGGCTCCTCACCCATGAGCTCAGCCAGCGCCTTGCCGTCGTCGGCCTCCCCCTCCTCCTCCTCGCCCGGCTCGGGGACCTTCTCCCGCTCCGGCAGCACGGGCGTGACCAGCGGCCTGCTCCGCGTGATCCTGAGCAGGAGCAGCCGGCAGAAGGCCTTGGCGGCCTCGATGAGCACGACGACGCGCCACCGCACGGCCTCGCCCCGGCGCTTGGCCCACATCTCGAGCAGCAGCTCCGTGTACTGCACCATCTGCAGGACGATGGCGACGCGGCGGTACAGCGTGGACTTTGCGGCCCAGAAGCGGGTGTAGCGGGCGTGCAGGGACTTGCTCAGCGTGGTCGGGCCCTTGGGGGAGGAGGACGGCGACAGGGACGAGCGGAAGAGGAGGAGGTCATGGTAGAGCGAGAGGAGTTGCACGGATGAGTGGATGGATTCGGTTGCGAGTTCGGCGTCGCGGAAACGGCCTGCGGAAGGGGGTGTGAGCACGAGAGACAAACGGGCGCAGGGCGTGATATGAGTAAAGTAGATCCATACCTGGTATTATATACGTCAAGGAGCGCAGCGCAGACTCCAACTGCGAGACCTGGCTGGCGTTCTTGGTGACGAATTCATCGTACATGGCCAGCCATTTCGGCGGCAGCGCGAGGGTGTTGCGCAGATTGGCAAGGGGAGGCGACCATTTGGTCTTGGTATGTGCATCTGCCGGTGTCGACATGACGGACAGATTTGAATCAAGTCATGAAGATTGAGCAGGGATTTCAAGTATCTTGAAGAGAGTAGTGTTTTCGACCAGTCAGTCCATCAATCGAACGCCCTCAGGGTTGAGGAGCGGGTGATTGAAGACGATGTCGTCAGATGGAACGCGAGATGGCGCCGGGCTGGGGCTGGGCCAGTTGACGTCGTGGTTGTGCCTCGGCTCCACGGTTGACGGCCTTTGCCGGTGCTGCTAACACTCCTTCACCCAGTTTGGCCATGATCACGTTAGTGCCACTCACATGTCGGCTGCAGGCCTACCGTCCAGAGCACCATGTTGAACAACGTCTGTTGTGCCACAGACATTCTTTCATATTGAATTACACGTATTTGGGTCTCTTCGTGTGAATTTTCCCAAACATATCTATTGCTGCCGGCTCAATAAATCCCCCGGGTTGAAAAAGACAAGAGTCGGCTCAAAACCTCCAGGACTGCCCGGTCCAAGTGATGCTCGAAGCCAGCGATGGTGATGCGCCCTAGTGTCTAGTACTCGAGTGCATGATGAGAATGGCGACGACAGGATGGTATAGACATGCGAAAGAAATCCACAGCCTCTATTCACCACGCTTACTGCGTAGATGGTCAACCGGGACCATGCCCCACGCTGGGCTTGTTGGCCTTCCCCAGTGAACGCTGGAGCCATCACAACGTAACTATTCCAGGATACCTAGTAGCCCCCAATCGACCCTGAGATACTTCCCATTTGAATTGAATGCGTGTCCCAAGTGCCGAGAGATGACAGAGCCGCGGTGTAGCCTCAGTCATGTCACACAGAGCAGTGTACTACCCCCAGCCGCAACCGTCCCTCACACCTTGTCAACCCGGTACCAGTACTGTGCCGTGTTGATCTTGTCAAGGCCTGATCCGATATCCCTGCATATCATTTTGACCTGAACGACATGAAAGGAAGCTGAGGGATTCTCCTGGTCCTCATTCTGCGAAGGCCACCAACGGGCACCTCCTTCATGATGTGGCGCTCGAAGTGACGGACATCGCAGAAGGCAGGTAGACCGAACTGCAAGCAAGGCCCTCTCGCCGTGGCAGAACATGGACACACAAGGATGAAATGTGCTCTTATTTCTGCAGAACATGCGCAGCATGCCCCATGTTCACTAAATACCATCGAGCACAACTGAGTGCTGGCGCCCCCATGACCGGTTCCAACGAATAAAACGCTCCAAGCCGCCCCCCTCCCCCTGCTGCTAAATACAAAACAATGTTTTTCGTAATGTCGTAAAAAAGGATCGCTTGGGTATTGTTGATATCATGTCCCTGTGGCCAGTGCCATCTCTCCACCCCACGGTACCTAAACAGGTACGCCTTCGTAGATACATCCCAGCTCTTACAAGTCTCAACAATTAGTCCTCCCCGGGGAACTTCGTCGAATTTCAATGCTCGCATCTCCCTGATTATCGTTCGTATCGCAATATTTTCAAAAAAGTTTCGTCTCGGCTGATGCTTGTTCGATCTGCAAACTGCCGACTCGTCTGGCGGTCGGTCGCTGCGCCAGTACTGCCGGATCTCACACTGCTCGCACCGCATAGTGCCGGCCCATAGGGACCTGGACCTGACTTTTCCCAGCAGTGAGTAGTTTAAACGGTGGTTCGAGGCTTGAAGTCATCATCGACATCCAGCTGCTCGTCCGAGATCAGAGGCTCCGATGGCCCGTCAAAGACAGCGGGCTGAGGCTTGAACTCGTCGCTCACCTCAAGCTGCACATCGTCCATCAGGGGCTCACCAACGGCAGCTGAGGAAGCCTCACTGACGGTTGGGGCCTTGCTGGAGATGGTCTGGTCGTCACGCACGTTATCTTCGCTAATTCGTGCAGCCTCAGTGGGGGGCGGGGCCTGGGCAGCACCAAGCTCCCTGCTTGGCATCATCTCGAACGGAGTCTCGAATGGCGTCTCAAATGGCGTCTCGAAGGCGGTAGTGACCTCCTGTACGGGCGTGGCATCGTCATCCTCGGCTTCCTCCTCCTCCTCTACCACCGGCTCAGTGGTGCCTGATCCGACGCCCGCCTCGTGGCTCTCGCCTGGCTCAGCCTGCGCAGCGACTGGCACCTCGATTTCAGCCTCATTGGTGCTGGGTGCTTCCGTCGTGCTGGCAGCGAGTGACCCCCAACCGGGGCCGCCCTTCTCCACGAAGTGGTTGATGATCGGCGACTCGAGGATCACAGCGCCCGAGTCGCGACTGTTGTCGTGGGTGGGAAACTGGTCAATCAGATCGCTCTGCTCAGGTGATTCCTCATCGTCGTGGCGCTGAATGGGGTACTGTTCCGACAGGACCGAGCTCCGGCGACGCTCGTCCTCAACCTCATCCTCGACGGCGTCCGTGCCGTCCGCGGCAGGAGCTGGCGTCTGTGCAGCTGTCGGCTCGTCTGCCGTGCTGAGGGGCCCGCTTGTCTCGGCGGGGGCAGGTGCGGGTGCGGGTGCGCGGGTGGTAGGCGAGTCCGGGGGCACGGCCACAAATTCCGCGGGCCGCCCGTAGAGGCTGTTTGTGACTGGCAGCCTGATCTCTGTCGTCTCAATGACGCCCTTCTCGTCAATGTGGGCGTCGTCCTTGGCGAGGTCTGGGTTCAGTCGTGGGTTCATAGACCACGGCCGAGGATGACGGCGCAGAGGGCGAACTCCGCCCCTGAAGAAGGGACTCATTTGCTGTTGGGGAGGTCGCAGTTGCAACGCGGGGTGCGGGTTAAGCTTCTGGGCGCTGTGTGATTGATGGAGCTGTGTGCTCTCCAGCAGCCAGGCAGCTCGAGCGCTCAGACGTGGTGTCACCAACTGATGGAGAGTGTGATTGATTGATGAGCTCGTGGTGTGAGGTGTGTGATGACGATGGCTGGGTCTGAGTTCGGGATCGAAGATGAGCCTCACCCAGCATCAGCTAAGGACCAACCCGGCTTAGGTATTGGATTTATTAGTGAGCGCCTGCATCCTGCTCGGGAACAGGATGCAGTTGCGGGGCATGGCTGGCACCTTCCGGTTCTCAGTTACCGGTTGAGGCAGTCGGGCCACACACCAACTGGGCGACAAAAGCCCCTAATGCAGGTCGAGCAAGGTTTGTGGAGCAGATGTACCGTGTACCGGCGATCCCGCAGCGTTCTGGTTGGCGATGCTTGTACCCCATCCCTCACTTCCCGATCCTTCGGCAGGTAGAGGCGAGCACCTGACGGGAAAGCAAGGAAGTGGGCAAGAGATTGGATGATGGGCTTGGGGGGGAACCCGAATTGCAACCTCGGAAGGGCACACACAGAAACCGGCTAATCCGCCCGACCGTGATGCTTCAGGTCCTTCATTTGTTTCACTCACGCCATTCATACCTTCTCATTCTGTTCTCTTACCACCTCACTGCTTCGCTGCTGCGGTTTGATTTTCAGTCGTAATTGAAGCTATGATTGATTGTGTGGTTTGTTCTGGCCGATGTCAACGCTCTCAGATAGCGTGACCATGCAGCGTCAGTGCTGCTTCCATTCCACAGACGGAAGGCTATTACCGAGGCCAATGTGATCTCCCACTTCCGCTGTTTTTACATAGACAAAACGCCCTTCCCTCACATGCATAGGTCGCTCTCCGAGGACGGGTATCGTTTTAACAGTTGAGATCAAGCAAATCATGACACTCCTTCTCAAATGGCCCTTCCCTTGGGCATCAGCGTCCAGGCGGTATTCAACGCAGACACCTGGAATCCCTCTCTCAAACCCAACAGACTGACTAGTCTTCGATGACCCCACAGGGTCCAGCAGCACCGACATCAGTCGAATTATCGGAATCCGCAGTAAAGTAGATTGTTGCACCGTGTCCCGACGGACAAGTCGAGTCTTTGTCGTCGCCCGTATCCCAGCCGGTGATCATGGCGCAAGAGGTGCCAGAGAAGCCGGCGCTCGGCATGTAAGCCCAAGAGTTGCAGCCATCAGAGACGGCCTTGTAGCAGTGCGCACAGCAGTCCTTGGAGTCTTTGGCGGCGCCGTAGTAGGTAGTCTTCCAGCCGCCGTTGCCTGGCGCGCCCTTGACTCCCATGAACGACACCGAGGTGAGGAAGTCGGACGAGTCAGCGCACTCGCTAGGGACCGAAGACTGTCACGGGAGATATTGTTAGCTTTCTATCCCATCAAGTCGTATCTAAAGATGCTCATGCGGATGACAGAAGCACCACCTTGGTGGACGGACGTGGTGGTGCTCTGGTGGGCGGGAATAATGTCATAGGGGTAGGGAATACAGAGAGAGAAGATGTCGTAGAGGACGACGACGCAGAGACGGAGCTAGTAACCGTAGAACGCACTGAAGATGCAGTCGCGGAGGTAGAAGAGCTGGTCGACACCGACGAGCTGCCGGTAGTCGGGGTGGGCGTAATCGAGGAGCTATAGAGTTTCAACGTCAGTCACGGAGAAGATATAAAACATTGGGCAACAAAACTCAAGCCCACAAACGCAATTCGTGCTGAGCATGAAATGGGGATACTCACCTAGGGCTGGCTCCAGCCGAATGGTCCTTGTTGGCATTGCTGACCACCACGCCGACAACAATACCGACCAGAACAATGACAGCAATGATCAAGGCGATGATGACGGGGGTTCTGTACTTGCGCCACAGGGTGGGCTTCTCGCCGGCGTACACGACGGCCGAGCCACGGGGGTCATCGATGTTGTCAGGTTGCACGACAGCACGCGTGGACGACGCCGTGTCGTCCATTTCGAGCTGCGCGATATTGGCGACGGGCTCCAGCTCCGACACAACCGCCAACTCCGGCAGAGGGTTTGCTATGGCCTCTGCGTACTGTGACTGGCGAAAGCGGCTCACCGGAGGACCGCCGTTCGGGCCAACACCACCGCCGCCGGATGGGCTCGGCTGCTGGGTGCCGGCATTGCCGTTGGTGGTCTGGCCTGCGGTGCCTGAATCCGCCATGTTGTGGTGGGGGTGATGGCGACGAACTGCAAAGAAGGCAAGGGAATGAAAGGTATGTGAGGATGTTTGAGTGGTGTCAGGCGAGGTTAGTTGCAAACAGAGACAGCCGCCGTGACTGTGGTGATGGGGTGTGCGAGTGTTGCAGATCCGAAACGAGCGTTGTGGTGGGACAGCAAAAGATTGTGTGACGGGGTGCTGTTTGTGTAGTGAATGGGTGACCAGTAAATCTTGAGCCGGCCTGTGAAGCTTCAACCACTGCTTCAGAGTGGCAGCAGCTGGTTTGTGTGCCCCAGATGGATCTGGTTTGTGAAAGGATTGGACTTGGACTGACTGTCAGGGGCTGGTGTGGTCGATATGCATTCTGTGCTATTTGTGCTATGCAAACAATGAGCGTGTTTTCGGGTCTTGCATGCAGTATCAGATGAATAAAAAGTCATTGTCGAGTCTGCCGTGGGCGATGAAGAGTCAACAAGGGCCCTGAGCCATATATTTACTATTTGAAACGACCCGGTTGCAACTTCTTAAGCCTCTTCACCCAACAATATGCAGCTTCCCCTGCCGCCAATTGGCTAATGCACACTAAAAAGGTTTGACAGCGGACCCTGCGGGAAGTTTTGTTGCCAGTATGAAAACACTTGTTGAGCCACATGATGGTTCTCCTCGAAGAGAGTGTGTGGTCTGTAGGTTCTATAAGATATCTAGACAGTCACATCACGTGAGTTCATCAAACGAGAAGCTCTGGAACATGTAGATACTTTGAGAAGGATAGTATGCATGTCTTTTGACATGCTATAATTATGGCAGTATTGATATTCAGTCTTAGTCGTCGGCACATCAATCCAAGTAGTTCTCCTCTCATTCTTCTCTTGCAGACTAAAGATGCTGGCCAATGTCTGTTCGACTGTGCTATAATTCTCACTGCACACTCTTTCAGATACGGAGATCTGATGTTTGCAATCCGCAATGACTGCTTACTAGGGACAAGCACTCGCAGATGGGACGTGGGCGTTGGAATCAAATGTAGATCTAGGTAATGCGTCATTGCGCCTCGAGTACCAGTCAGAGATTTGGACCCGTTGGACAAAATCTCATACGCCTCCTCTCACATAACCTCCCCGATGACATTGTAGACATATTTAAACATTGAGCATGTGGCAGAATGGATATGTGCACCATGGTATGTTGGGGCATACCCTACCATCTTCAACTTCACTCGGGTAGATCTTGAGAACATGGGGCCAGCCTCACCATGCCCGAACAGAAAGTGAATTAAAGAAATGTGTGAATTTATACAACACTGTGAAAGACTCTTCAATTGGCGCCAGCCATCCATGTGCCCTTGAATACTCGTCTTCCATGACTACAGAGCACTTTGCCTGCGACTCAACCCGTCACATTGGCACAGCTTACTTACCTAAAGCATTTCCTCGACATAATGGCATGGCTTCTTATTCCCGGGTCAACTCACCAACGAACACTGGCCCCCTTAACACTGATACCTGCCTTGGTAACCACTCATGGGAACGTACGGAGATCTGGCGCGCCAGAGTGGCAGACAAGTCTTAGCAGGAGCCAGGCGACACAGATTCAGGAGCTACCAACTGGGCTGACCAATCCCGCAAAGGATGATCCATGAATTCCGGCAGTGGAGACTGGTTGCCTTCCAGGAGCACGCCTTCTGTCATTCTTGAGCACTGAGTTTTAACACAACTGACAAGGGTTCGGCAAAGGCACACGAATTTCTGTCTTCGGATGGTGACCGAGCTACACGTCTCCCCTTGTCACTGCTGGACTAATCGGATCCCAGTCCAGGTGGCAGGCATTGATTGAGGTACGGACACAACTCGACACACAACATCATATGCTATGCACCAGCTACCCCAGACTTCCTCCTCCAGCCCTTCAACGAGATACAGGCATCAGTCTCAGAAGGGAACTTTCCTGCTGTTTGTCATGAGCTGCTTGCTACCATCACTTTTTCCTTTGGAGTGAGGTTCTCGGCTTCTCATAGTTGACCCCGTTACGTAGGAACTTTTGCACTGGTACGTGCAAGACATCGAAGCAGAAGCAGGGTTAGTTAAAAGGTCATAGTTGTTAGATGGGCAGTGTTTGATGCGGGACAAGTACTTTCCACGTCGATTTATCTGGAGAGATACTAGAAAATTGGGCAGTTTCAGCTCTTGCGTCGTGGTCTGAAACAGCGGAGGAGAGCACCAAGGAGTTTTTCAGAAGTTCGTCCAAATAGCGTTTGCTAAACCCAGGGAGCTTAGCCCAAGCTTGTCATAGCCTTTTCTTACGGATTGGTGTGCGAGTGCCCTCCTGAGGAGCAGAATTGGCCACCGATACGCAGTGACGATAGCCCGAAAACCTGGGTGCCCGAATGAGTTGTGCTTGCATGTCACACATATGATGCTCCGGTTGCAACCGCCTCACTCGTTGGTCTGAAATTCTTAGTCTTGGATTCTTGTCACGCTTTGCTCGTACCGGCTCAAGTCACGCATCGGAGGCGACTCTTCTTAAGATCTCAGCACGCTGGGCGCAAATGGATCACGGTGTAGACGCTACTGGGGATTGTGATTTTCCTGGACTACGGCCATTCCCCTCCTTGCGTAAAGTTAGCTATCAACGATACTTGGTCTAGTACTACTCCTCCAAGGCTTGGAACTCATTTACGTTGAAGTCGGTGGGCTGGGAGACCGGACAGTTACTCATCACTCACACTTGAACAGGCTGAAGTAAGTGAATCACTCCAACGCTTCTGCCCCACGAGCAACGATGAGATTCGGGCGGTCATGGAAGTCCTACGTATGGCTGTTGAATGACAGTCACAAAAGACTTCCAAAGTATAAATATCTCGTTACCAGGAGCTCGAACGCCCATTCTCCTCGCAGCACCAATCCATCCCTGGCACAGACTGTCTTCATCCTTTCGGGGAAACCTCAACAGAACTCCTCTACTGCACCCAAACAGCTCATACCTTGGAATCAAGATGGCTGATCCTCACAGATCCAGTTCTTCCTACGAAAACCCAGGGCCTCCGCAAGAGTTCTATGATCCACAAGACTACCATCCACAAGGCTACCATCCGCGGGACTACAATCCACAAGCCTACAATCCACAAGCCTACCATACACAAGCCTACCATACACAAGCCGGCCATACACAAGCCGACCACACAAAAGCCGACAACTTGGCTCCGCAACAGCAAAGCACTCATTATCAGGGGATGAATCCAACCTCTGTGCCAACGTATACTGGCGAGCCCAGACATGTACTACTACGAGGGCAACCTCCCACAGTTGTCGCAAGCCACATTCGAGGCCCAAGAGCATCTGCTCCTCAAGCCGACCAAGACTTGTACGGATCAAATGGCGCATTGTCTTATTTTGCCGATATAACTTTGCAACAACCTCGAATTCCGACTGGGGACAGCATGCATCAAGAGTACCAACAGCATCAACCAGCTTGGTCAGCCGCACCGCCTGCAGGCAGTCAATCACACCAACAAATTCAAAGAAATTGGCCATTCGCACCGCTTCGCGAAATTGACTGGTGGCCATATCCTATTGAAATCCCGGGATCTCATGTGCCTCCTGGGTCTTCGAGAGTGCGACCACCAGCAGAGCAAGAAGATGTCAAGAATACCAAGTGGACCGACGGAATGAACGAATACGTTCTCCAACAAGGGGCGAAGGTGATGGCCGCTAAACAGCCATACACTGAGAGGTATACTTGGGACGATTTCGCAGAGGACTTCCCAAAAGAATTCCCTGGGATTAACCCCGCGCCGACCAATCTCAAAAGCCGATTCTATCGTCTCCGGAGAGAGGCCCAAGAAGAGTATCAAGAAGCCCGAGAGGAGGAGAATTATTGATTTTCAATCATGGGAGACTCTGGAAGACGAAATTTGAGGTCACGAAGCCTCGATGTATTACATTCGCAAGTGGAGGAAAAGTGTCCCCCTTATTCCAAAAGGCTTTTCGGCCATTTCACTCGTTCTTCCTCATTTTTGGTCAAGTCAATGGAGTGCGTAGGTTCGGAGAAGGATAGTTGTGAACATGCGGATGTTGACCTCGGGAGCTCGCGGGATTGCAGATGCGGTCAGTTCTGAGTTTCTGGATTTCGTTGAGAATCTCTTTGGGGGAGGTAAGGTTCTCAGTGACCACGAAAGTGTTTAGCAATCTTGATATTCATACATCATTCACCCCACATACATTGGGAAGCTTTTTGGTACCAAAGCAAAACCACACCTCATTCAATCCTTTCTGCTGCACAAAATTCCAGTGACCGACGAAGTTCCAGAACTGCACACTCACATCAGAGATGCAAATGAATACGGAGATTCGCACCTGCAACAAACGGAGGGTACACCGGTAGGTCATCAACTTACGCCGTAAATGCAGCTAATTAGAGCACATCACACATCACACATCACGCAGGCCTAATCCGCACACCCATACCCAACACTTACACACCCAACACCAATATACCCAGCACCCATACACCTAGCACCTACACACCTATAAACCTACGTATCTAATTGGCATACCTAGTTTATGTGAATTTGGTGTATAAATTGGGTATGGCTGTTTGATGTGGGCGTTGGTTGTGTGATTCTCATCTGGTTTAGTGCTGGTGTTGTACTGGTGTATCCTCTGTTTTTGAGGTGCCAATCTCTGCATTCACTGGCATGCAAATTATCTTGCAGACCTGGCCTGAAGCGCTGTTCATCAAGCTAAATGGTTGATCTACTGTCCATCAAATGCTAGATTTGATTTGCAACTGCAAAGGGTTCTCATATTATTTTAAGACCTGCGTGTGCTCTGGAGTGAAGGGGAGTGAAACGCTTCACTCTTTGACGGTCAAGGACCTCATTGCTGGTTTGTGCAGCCATGTCAGCGCTGGAAAAGACGAGGTGGAGTTTCTCCCTCAATAGGATTCAATTCTCATGGCTGACTAGATAATGGCAGCTAAATTCACTCTGTAGTCGGCGAAAGAAATCACCATGCCGCCTCCAGCCAAAGACCAGCTCGAGCTTGGTATTAAGTCAACGTATTTGACCAGACCTCTACAAAACTAGACCGAGATGCGGACTCTCCTGCCTTTATTCCGTTTGTATGCCGATCAGACATTGAATGCTCCCAACATGGTTGATGCGTACTCTATTCATGCCCACAAGGCTTGCGCTGCTGTAGATGACAGTGCAATAATGCGAGCTCGCCATGTCCACTACCGAGGTATGTCGGCTTTCAATAGTGACTGCTCATGGATCTTACACTAACGAAGCCATCGTAAAGCTCCGAAAAGCTATCCTTCCACTGGGAAAGCAAAGATTGAGCCCAACGAGTCTCCTGCTCACCTCGAGACCTCTCAGTCAGGCAACGCAGATGCTTGGTCTCCTAAGTCACGATCGAGCAACCCTACCGAGAACAGCATTACAACGATGGTGACAAGCCCACACAAGGGCTCTCGGAAAGTCAGAAAAGCCTTCAAAGTTATGTGTCGTATGCTCAGTCCAAATCGTGCGACACAGGAATACCCATGCTCCACGGACACCGGCCGTGGGCGTACGGACGATCCGGCGTACGTCGGTCAGCCGGACCAACACCAAGCCAGACACTCAGGCCAACAGAGAACCGACCTCCCTCCAAGCAAGCGGACCTATCCTGTGCGATCTGCTATGCGTGGTGCGCGGCCAAAGAAGGCGGCAGACGCTTCTAGACATGTCCAGTTTTCCGAAGAAGTCAGACAACCAAGTCAAAGCAAGCATGAGATTCCGACGAGCCCAAGAACCTTTCCTCTGCGATCTGCTATTCGTGGATCGCGTCCAAAGCAGGCGACGGATTCTTCTAGACGTGTTCACTTTGCTGGTGGAGTTCCAGGGCGGATCCGTAGAGATGTTGATGCGTAGAGAGTGTCAAGCTATTCAGAACCATTGACTGCCGTACGTATCCTGCATGTGTCCAAATAAATTGCCCCTCAACGGCAGAAAGCTAATACTTCGGCACCGAGGAAAGTCAGGGAGCCAAAACGCAAGCACATCATCCTATTTCGCGCAGCGTGCTGTTCAGATCGGAGAGCAAGGCAAGATGGGTGGTAGCAGTGGTGGTAGCATTCGACTGCGAATGGCGATTGCTAGGGATAGATCGTGTCCATAAAGAACACGTTCTCTATGTGAATGGAACCAAACCATTCAACTGGAACAGGACGAGACCATCGAAGCATCATCGTCGCATAGCACAGGCAAGGGCAATTTGCACATACTCATGGACATTCAGTACGAAGCGCATGTCCCATTTGCCGATCTTGCAGAATAACGTTGGGAATTTTGAAGAAACTACCGCGTACTGAAGATCTTATTGTTTTGCAAGGCCAGCGAATTACATACTCGTTATGTCGCTATCGGCTTAGGATTCTAATGGTTTACATGGCCATCAAAATATTGTACACTGGCAATCTATCACTCCGGGACGGCAAGAGTTTCGCCGTTCGTGGAAAGCGGTTTTCCTGTGTCGTGCTCAAAAACAGAGCTGGAAGGATTAATAATTTGCTCAAAATGCGCAAGTATTGAGCGAGCTTACCCTAGGGGATGTAGACATGGTGGAGTAATCCTCTTTCATCACCTGGTCCAACTAAGCCTAAATAGAGAGCACGGAAGCTCGGCTTGAGGAGACCCTTGAAAACTCCCTCACGCTTGTGGAGAGGCGCAACATAAGCTGCATATGTCTTGGCCAGTCTGTATGACCGGTGTGCGACACCACAGATCATAGACTGCACGCTAACAGCCTACGCGAAAGGATTGGAGAGCCTGGGACGACGATCTCATCTGCGTGTTAGAATCCTGTGTAGCCAAGAGCACATATATAGACTCAACAACCGCACACAGTTCTGATCTTTGGAGTACGTTTGGCGAGGTTGATATCCCAGCACTTTGAGATGAGAGCGATCACCGTGACAATGAAGCTCAAATTCCTCTGCTCCTTGCTGGCCTTTGCTGCTGCAGCAACGAAGGAATGCGGCGCGACCGATTCCAACAACACGCCGCCGGTGATACCCACGATCTCCGGGAGAATAACTGGAAAAGTCGACTCAGCCCTCCCCAATGTCCACCAATATCTCGGGATCCCTTACGCGGTACCACCTGTAAAAGAGCGGCGTTGGACAGCACCTGAACTGCTCAACCAACCCGACGCAGAGATCCAGACGACGCGTTTGCCGCCGAGCTGTCTGCAGTATCTGGATACCCACCTACCAAATCCTTTCTCTGAGAATGTGCTTGAGTTTAACCTTCAAGGGCTGAACACAACTGGGGCCATCAGTGAGGACTGTCTGACGCTCAGTGTGTGGGCCCCTGCCAGCAAGACAGGATCACCTGAAGGTGTGCCGGTCCTCATTTTCATCTATGGCGGTGGCTTCGGCGTCGGTGGCCAGGATGTGCCGTACCAGATACCTGCCCAGTGGGTAGACAAGGCGCCAGACCACATTGTGGTATCATTCAACTACCGCCTGGGCATCTTTGGTTTTCCCAACGCGGACGGTGTCCCAGTCCAGAACCTCGCCTTGCTCGACACACGAGCAGTGGTAGAGTGGTGCCATGAGAATATAGCGGCGTTCGGCGGCGACCCAGGTCGCATGGTGCTGTGGGGACAGTCGGCGGGCTCGATGATGGCGGATTACTACGGCTTCGCGTATCCTGACGACCCCATCGTCACGGGCCTGATCTTGAACTCCGGGACGGCCTTCACCCCCTTCTTCACGGTCAACGACACAGCACGGTCCAACTTCACGTTCGTTGCAGACCATGTCGGTTGCGCCGGCCTTGCAGACGACCCTGATCAACTGCTTTCGTGCATGCGGGATGTAGATGGGAATGTGATCAATGACTTCATCGCGAACTATTCAGAGACGGACGGGTTCCCAGGACTAGCTTTCGTCCCGGTTGAGGACAACGCTCTCATCTTTTCGAACTACACACAGCGAGACGTGGATGAGCTGCAAGCCAAGATTGTAAGAGCCCTCCAACTTTCCTCACCACTCATTCATCCCGCTGCCCTTCTCCCAACAGCTGACACGCGTGAAGCCCGCGATCGTGGGCACCAACGCTCTAGACGGCCTCATATTCGCCGACTTCAAAGCCGGCGACCCCAACGGCCCAAACACAACGGCCGGCCTGGAATGGGACCTGGTCCTCTTCTCCTGCCCCGCGACCAGCACGGTCCGTTTCCGGCAGCAGACGGGGCTGACATCGTTCCGCTACGTGTACTACGGCAACTTCACAAACGTGTCCCCGGCGCCGTGGATGGGCCCCTATCACGGCGCCGAACTGCCCATCCTGATGGGTACGCACCCGAACTTTCGTGGGAACAGCACCCCTGAGGAGTATGCGACCAGCCAGGCGTTCCAGGATGCGTATGTGGCTTTTGCGAGTGATCCTGAAAATGGTATGGCGGGACAGGGCTGGAAGCCTTATGCGACGCTGGGGAGTGAAGACGTCCGGGGATTCGGGAGGGATGGAGTGGCGGTGGAGAATGTTAGTATTGCGTCAACGGAGGCTCTATGTGGATGAACACTGGCCGATTTGTTCGTAGACGTGTAGCTTTAGTTTTTGAAGCAATCAGTGGCTTCGTGAACAGTAATTATGCGTTGTATAAGCGTATTTTTCTAGTTGCACATGTATAATTCGAAGTTCACAACAAGACTCCTTGCCATGCTGATAGTTCCGCCGCACCACACAATGCTCAAAGCAAAACAAGATACTGTCAGGAGCCGGTTCTAAATCGAGACAAATTAATGCAAGTTGAAATATCGAACCGTTGCGGTACCATGAAAGATAATCTTTTCCAGCTAAAGGCTTCAACACATATGTTACCAACAGCCATTGCGATGATATACTCAAAATCGTGTCAGTCCGAACTCGTGTAAGAGGCTGGGTCCCCTAACAAGCAGATATTCGTCTCTTGAAAGCAGGCCACCAGATGAAAGCAGGTCACCAGATGAAAGCAGGCCACCAGATGAAAGCAGGTCACCAGATGAAAGCAGGCCACCGGAGTCGTGCGCTAAAATATATACTTCACAGCTGTCAGTTGGGCTCATCCCAAATATACTCAGGTCTTCCGAATCTTTAGACTCACCGGAAAGAACAGGTATGGCACCTCCTTCTCGTACTGAGTCCAAGCAGCCCCGTATTTCCTGCGGCACCTCTCAATGTCCCGGGTAGCCCGGTGGATGATCATAATCATAAAGAAGACGAAGTAGAACCAAGGAAAGGGGCTCCTATAGGCGAAGTGGTCAGCGAACATTGATGTTATTTGGGAGCAAAATGCCAGATGATCCAGAATTGCTTACTTGAATCCAGTGATCAGTCCCCACGACATAGAGAAGAACATGTCAGGGACATAATTCGGCTTCCGAATGATACCAAACCAGCCATCCACCAGGATGCGGTCGCCAGCCTGCGTCTCTATGGTCTTGGGGTTCTCGATGACGACCCATGGAACCTGCGGGAATGTGTTGCGCTTGATGAGCTGCCCTCTCTCCTGCTGGCGGAACGAGTTCTTTTGGCCGTTGGCCGAATCCCACATCCAGTACATGAAGAGGTATACGATGACAAGGGCGGCCAGGGCATAGCGGTTCCAGTGGTACTCGGACGGGTCGTTGTTCGCGAGGTAAAGAGCACAGTGGCAGTAGGTGAAGGGCACGCCGGCTATGTTCCAGAAGGTGAGCATGAAGCCGAGCTTCTCGAAGTACATGTCCCTGTGGACGAAGAATACTGTTAGCGGAATAAAGCCACGAGACATTCCGGGTGTAGGATGGAAGGTTAGTTCGCACTCACCATGATGTGATGATAAGCTGCTCTCCCTTGGCGCAAGCATTGGTGTACAGGAAGTGTGCCAGGAGAAGGAAGCCAACCTCGCCCGAGACGTAGCCGTAGTCTTCATACTGGCGAGCAGCCACCGAAGCAGTAATCAGGAACAGAATGAACCACGGAATTCTGACTTCATAGAACATCTTGAAATCAAGGATGCCGATCCGGGGGTTCAGTTCGATGCCCATGAAAAAGTCGTACAGGGGATAGCCCGTAGGACGATGTGTCCGGCCCCGCAGAATGGCCTGGACATAGACAATCAAGCTGTTCAGATAGCCAGAGATGATAGCCACTGTCATGATGGGCCCGAACTCGTCGATGAGTGTGTACAGGGGAAAGAGGCCGGTCAAGTGCAGGGTAGCAGCGATGGCGAGGGTCGCATACCAGCTGGTGTAGGCGGAGCAGTAGTATGGAAGCTTCTTTCCGCCCTCGTGTCGCAGCGGCCGGCCTTGGCTCATCACTCCGGGCATGTAGCAATACCTTCCAAGACTTTAGTGGCTGCCAAGGTTCGAGTAGGGAGAATGATAACATACATGACAGCCTCGGCCAGGAAGAACGTCCAGAAAATCGCCCAAGCCTTGGCCGTCGGATAGGCTCCCTCATAGACGAGGTGAGCCAGGTGATGGCCAAACTCTCCCCAAGTTTGACCAGCAGTCGGCAAGGGAAGTTGGCCATCGTAGTAGGTCGCGCCAATCCACATGTACCACATCAGCAGGGGGAAGCTGATCATCAGCGCTGTGACTCCGAGGGAGCCACCGAATTCGAAGTCATCGGATTCGCCGTCAGTATACTTTGGGACCTGTTTCTCGACTGCCGCATCTGCCGACTTCTCCTTCGGTGCGTTCCGACTTCTGCTCCTCGCAGCACCCATCTTGACAGCCTTGATGTCTTCCTCTGGTGGCGGCTTGGAATACGTTGGTTGGATTGGACGAAACGCGACTTTACTACTCTTCTTGAAGTGTGCTAGAGTGAATGAATATGTCGTGTTTTCGAATCGGTTGGTCTCTGCGAAACAGAACTGCCTGAGGAATAGGCACGTGGTCAGTATTTATTTCTCGGAGTAAATTTGAGGAAGTCAGGCGATGGCTGCCCAGCTGGCGGCCAAGCAGGGACAACCCCTTTCTCACGAGACCCGTCTTGAAATTTCAAGCTTCATCTCCGGAAGCAAGATGGTCGCAGCAGGAACATCTGCAACGCGGCATATGGAATCCTGCCTAGAAGAGGGCAATTCACAGCGAGGCTAGTCGGTCTCACACCCCGGCGCTTGTTCATCGCCATGACTGCCGGCAGAGAAGTTCAAAGCGAGCCAATCGCTGTCAGCATGGCCCAGGCCCGCTTTTCCTCTTCTGGCCCAGCTCCCCTTGCCCTCCGGCGGCTCGGCTCCTCTTTTCTTTCCTCTTGAGCGGCTCCGCCTTTCCTCTTCTGGCCCAATTCCTCTTCTTGGTTCAATTCTGCCGCGGCAATTTAAAGCGATTCGCTGGAACAACGTCCCTCCTTCATCAAACCATATCCACGCCGACGCCTCCTGACAGCCTTGCAGGTCGGGAGTGGTCCTGCACCATGCCACCACCCAAGAAACAACGCACAAAATGCTTCACTGGGTGTTGGACTTGTCGGTCCCGTCGGGTCAAGTGCGATGAGTAAGTGGACCCCTGCATCGTGAAGCCATCGCCATCCGCCGCAGTCGAGAACCCAGAAGTAGCTCACGACGTTCTGACTTAGACGCCTCTTAGGGAGACGCCATCATGCTTGCGTTGCCGTCAAATGAGTATCCAGTGTGAGGGTTACGGCATGAAGCTGGCGTGGGTGCCGTACAATCCCCACGCAGACGACGACGAAGTGGAATCTGTTGATGACTTGTCCCGGGATCGTAGGGCATCCAGACGCTCATTGGCGCCCGTTAGTGCCGCATCGATTGTCACTCGTATAAGCTCTCCGGAGCTTGATGCACAATTGACACAAATCGATGACTGGTGCCCTAGGGAGTCTTCCGAACTGAAAAAGGGGGTCTTCTCAGTCTTCCCGGCCATGCCGGCTATCTCCTCCAGACAACGGTTCTCGGAATCCGATGGGCCTCCTGTTCCGGCATATGACCGAGGTCGCCTCCAGTCGCCAGAATATGGCTCAGGGCCGGCAGATACTCCTGGCGAGCTTTCTGTGACCACCCTAGCGGACACACCAGGCCAGGTCACTTCTGCAACTGACGAAGGCAGGTTTCAGCCTCTCACGGCTCAATCCACCCCTGACCCACCGAGGGAGTCGAACCGCAGTGCTTTCTTAGACAATGCCTCCGCAGTCCAACTAGTATCACACCCTCACTCAGACTACCAGAGTTGTGAGGAATTGGTCAAGGAGTCTGAGAATGCTGTCCAGAATACCCTTCGTCAGCGACTTGTTCACGCTCCGCCGCGCCACTTGGATGCAATGCCCATGCCGTCCAAGCAGAAGCGTCTCATCCATCATTGGGTAACGTTCACCAGCAGGAAGATTGTCCTCCTCGATGAGCCGCACAACCCCTGCCGCACAATGATGCTTCCCATGGCGCTGAAAGGTCTTGTCTCCAAGGCGGGCGATTCCAATGCCGATGTCGCTATTTTTCATGCCATCTGCTCGGCGGCTGCATATAATCTCTTCGAGCTCAGTGGAAGGACCAGCGAGCAAGATCACGTCCTGGCTTTGGACCATGACAGTGAGGCCATTCGCCACCTCCGGCATAACTTGGCCCGGGCCGACGAGCACCAAGACCAGTCTTGTGCGATGGCCATCATGGCATGTATTGCTGTTGAAGCTGTCTCCGGCACAACTCAACGGTGGCGTACGCACGTCTCTGGCGGTCTGGCCTATCTTTCCAAACTGCAGGCCCGTGGTGTGGACGAAATGGCCCTGTCCGCCTTCAGACAGCACATGGTGAAGATGGCCCTCCTCTGTGACTTCCCCGTGCCTGACGATCTCAAATCTTTCTTGAATGACGAGGACGGCTCCGCGAGTGGCCTCGAGTTCACGTTCCCGTACTATGGGGTGTCAAAGTCGACGTTGCAAGCCCACGACCGTATCAACACGCTGGCCACCGCATCTCCGAACAGGACGTCCGCCACGGAGCAAGAAGTCGACGCTCTTGAGCTGCAGTTGTATCTCCAGTTCCCAGGTCTCCCGCCGCAGATGTTCACCTCAGAATCGTCCAAGCTCCACGCTGCTGTCGTCCACCACACGTCCACTGCCTTTTATTATGCTGGGTTGGTCTTCTTCCAGAGGAGCATTCGACGCTCACCGGTTGCTGCAGTGCAAGAGCTGGTGGAGCTGGGAGTGCAAGAATTGGAAAACATCGAGGTCGTAGGTAAAGGCAATCTGGGCTGCATGATGTTGTGGCCAGCCCTGGTGCTCGGAGCTGAGTGCAATACCGTCACCTCACAGCGGCGGATGCGAGCCTGGTTTCAAAGTCAGCGTAAACTTGGCTTCAGGAACCTTGTCGTCTTAGAGGACCTCATCACCTCACTGTGGAGTGCCCGAGCTGGCCCGGATGCCCAGGGCAAAGAGGTGGACTGGCGGGATATGATTGCACAGCCGCGGTTTGACGTCTTCCGGCTCTGATTGAGGGGATCAGAAAGATCGGTCTGGGTGTTCGCTTTGTCACCCCTGAAGAAATTAGAGCTTGGGGATCCCATTCTTGGTCCATTGGTGCTGAAGAATCGCAAACAGCGCAAGCCATCTGCTCTACCATCTTGTCTACCATCTGGTCTACACTACCATCTGGTCTACTCTACCATCTGGTCTGCCATCTATTCGGGCATCTGGTCTTTGCTCTGGATCAGAACGACACTACCGTGATTGACACCATTGTACCACGACCAATGGTAGCCATCGATCTACCATAGCAGACAGGAACTCACCTGGTCTTGCAGGGCCCCGATAAACATTTTTCAAGCCAGCAAATATTTTTGAAGGCTTCTTTTTTCAGGTTCCCACTGGACAGAGCAAGCTAAACCTCCTTGTGAGCCTGGCTTGACAGAGACTCGATTCTCCTGGCCTGACCATACTCAGCTTCCTTTGAGAACTCATTCTATTCCGTATCGCGCACCGTCACTTATCACATCACCATGGACGCTCAACTTGAGATTCGTGAGCAATTGCAGGGACTCATTACCCTTCTTATGGAGTCCATGCGCGAGGCACGACACCACGAGACAGTTACCATCTTCTCTGACTCTCAGGGAGCTTTTGAGGCCTACCACGAGGGATTCAAGCCGAATCGCGGTTCAGTCGAGTATAACTCAGTCGAATACCTTTTCTCCAACGTCCTCAGTCTGGTGACTTTATACATCAGTCATCTAATCTCGGCACGATGTTCCATCTCGACCACCAGTTGCGCAGGACCACACCTGCTTACGAGTAAGACTGGAGCTGACGATCTCAGCCTCGCCCTCCGCCTCGTCTTCGGCTACAAGCCTTTGCCATTTTCAGGCATCACCAACATGCAGCGTGTCGCCGACCCAGGCGCGCCCCCCGGAAGGTCGTCGAGAGAATGCGTACCCTCCACCCAGAAGTGTGCGCCAAGCTCGGTTACGATGCAGGTGACCACTATGCTGATGCACCGCGGTGGCCTGGCCAGGTTCCAGCTGCCCGTGATGAGCCTCTTGGAGGGCGATCCGATACTGTCGGAGTACTGGGGCCCGCACCATATGACGTTGATGGCTCTGTCCCGGCTGCGTGTTGATACCGGCGGACTAGATACTGCTGCCCTGGAGGACGAATTCGCCCGGCACGGTAGCCAGTGGGTTCACTACGAGCGTGGCCAAATCCCCCTTGTGGAAACTGCTGAGGCGCACATGCACCCGACCTGGGTGGTGCCGGACGACACTAGTGACGGCCTGCGGGCTGCGGGTCCCTCAGGAGACAAATTCAAGCTGACCAGGCGTTGATGAGCGGAGGCACGAGACCTATGGCGCACGCGTCACACTGAGCAGGACTAATCCTATGCCATGGTTTAGTACCCAATACTAAGAGGAGTGAGACAGCAGCAAGGCTACCACGGACTTGTCTGGTTCCGTTGAGCTAGACCCGATCCACGATGAAGGGAGATGATATGAGTACGTCTTCCGGGAGTCAAGGAGGTCAACATATTTACTATTCTCGTTTTGTAGAGGTTTTCCAGGGACGAATGTGGCAAGCCCGAGCAGCGATAATGAGACTGGCAAGGTCAAACGGGCAAGTTTGCGGATACATAGAGCAGCAAGAGCCATCGCAGACAGGCAGCTCTGGAGAACACTCTCACATGGAAACAAATCACGTTTGTCTCTGGAACCAAACGTACCTCGAGTGAATGCTTTAAATAAAGGCAGCTGGTGAATGTTGAAATAGTCACTGAGGTCATAAAAATTGAGTAACATCATCTTTTTTCTTTTTAGAAGAGGCCGCACAGCTTGTATGCGAGAACAAGGCCAATGAATAGAATTGCCCGTCTATCTATATAGCTGCATCGAAACCACAGGAGACCTGGGACAGAAACCCTCCATCTACCCGTACCATAGCTACTTGCCTCAAATAGATAAGATCACATTTAGATTTGGGAAATCTGGAATGCTCCCATGCCGGGCCGTCCTGGTCCCGAAGCGATCGAGCCACATATTCACTTTCTTGCACAGTACAAGGGCGTTCTGCACGACCTCCAACTTCACTTCGTACCTAGCTACCTGGCCGCCGTTGACGAAAAGACAACATGGGGAAGTATACTTTCGTTCGCCCTGTTTTTCGGTCACTTGCCCCTCGTTAAGCCACTGCTACAGACGACAAGTGAATTAGAAGAACCACTTCACTTAGTGGGCTTCATCGTTGACCCCACTACGAAGAAGTATTTATACCTGCCTCCCTGACCAATTCCTATTGTCCATCTTTTTCTTCCTTCTTTATTTCCATCTTCAATCTCAATTCTGACTTGACACGGTGTCTCCTTCATCTGCTGTCGCCGGAAACACAACTATACTCATCGTCAACAACTTGACCTCAGCGACTTCACTCATCATCTCTTCTCTGTCCTTGCGAGTACATAACCAGTACAGAACAAAATGGTGTCTCGTACTGGACCTTCCGCGAAGCTTTCGGCTGCCAACGTGCAGGCACGATCAGATGCTACACCCGAGACCGCTCCTCGCAGCGGTATGTACACTCTTATGATACTGACCATCAAAACATTTCACTAACAGGTGTTCTCCCTCGCAGCCACTATGCCTTACCAGTCTCAGGCTAGTCGGGGTGCGAGACAGCAGCGCACCTCCCACATTCAAGACGAGAACATGCGCTCCAGAGTCTCTCGCGCGGGACCTAGCGAGCAGGCATCCACTGTACCTTCAATCCCAAGCTGGCTCTACAAGCTCCCGTCCGAAGTCTCCGGCTACTCGAGTACGGACCCTTCTGCTCTCGTCAGCCCTCAAACTGCGAGAGGCCATCAGCCGAACGCGGCTCCACGACCTACTCCGCTGCGTCCAGCACAGCCATCACGGGCTGTTGACGCACGAGGGGGGCCCCCGCCCTCTATGGCAGCTCCTCAGGAGGGACAGCGAAGGGCAGCGCCGTCTGCGAGGGCATCATTGGCGCAATTCGATGCTTTGGACGACCTGGAGAGCATCGGACCGGGATCGAGCGTCTCGCAGCGGTCCAGCAATCGGCAAGCGTCAACGGTTCATCAGAAGTCCTCGGTCCGTCAGCCGACTTCTGTTCATCAGACGACCACAGTTCGTCAGAAATCCACGGCTCAGCAGGCGCCAACGGTCTACCAAAACCCTCCAATGCAACAGATGCCCACGATGCAACAGTGGCCCACGATGCCACAGTTCACCAGGGCTGATTCTCAGGCACCGGTTGTGAACAATTTCCATTACAACTATAGCCCAGTCGACAGCCGCCAGAACGTCACAACCAACAACCAGCAGTACCACACCGACAATAGCTACCACCAGACCACCAATGCCCCTCACACAGTCCACACGCATAACAACCAACGACACATCGTCGACAACAGCCGGCGTGATACCATCACCCAGTCGATGGAAACGTTGCATCTCAACCGCAGCTCTGGACCAAAGAACCAATGGGCCGGCGCACCGAGCGAGTCGATCGCCCTCCGAGGCCCTCTCATCAAGTGCAAGCGGGGTCTGTTCTTCGATAAGGGAATCACCACCCACCAGCACGTGCCGGACAACCGCCCTTGTTAGGTGCAAGGATGTCGGAACACGCACTGCGCTCGGGAGGTGGACGGGGAGCGGATCTACTCGGACTTTTGCTCGGCTCACTCGTGCCGGTACTACTGGCCTGAGTTCTGCCGCTGTCCGAAGTACCCTGAGGACAGGCACTGCTCTTGCCATGAGGGACAGTGAGGCGAGATTCTGAGCTCTCGGAGGGAAGACTAGGTGGAAGGCTAGGAAACAGGGCGGGGCGAGGCGCGGCTGGATACCTCGGCTGAGAGTGGGGATTTTGATGCTTATGCCCATGCAGCAGTTAGACGAGCATGACAAGAAAGGTTAGAGCTTGCGAATCTGTGGCGTTTGGATTGCATTTTGATGAGAGAGCCGAGACATAGTATGATAGACACACTGTGCTGTAGTGGTGTTGGGATATGGATGGATCCCATGAGAACAAACATGGAATGGACCAGCTAGGCTGACCTCTCATATTATTGAGCGAATTCACAGCGAGTCACGGCCTTGTCAATACAGATGGAGGTTGTGGTTGATTCGATTGGCCGTCTACAGCTAGGAACTTACACTGGGGTCTTGAAATCATGCCCGATTAGCCCTGTTTACAATCCTGGTGGGTGCGATATTACTAATGGACAATATATCTTGCAAGCGTAGATTAAAATAGTGGCCGTCATTGTCTGTCAAATAAGAAGCCGTCGTCAAATACCAGCTCCGTGTCGTGCTTGGGTAAAGAGCTCGACGCTTGTGCTACTCTTTCAGGCACCCCGTCTTTTTCCGTATGCTTGGTTGAGCATGGATTGGATACGGCTTCTCTGGGGTGATCTAGTTCAAGTTGTCCGGAACTGGGCCTCCAATGAGCTCTTCCATCTTCTCCACGGTCGCATGTCTCCTTACCGGATCAACAACAGCACGAGTCCTCCGGACTATATCACATGACTCTTCGTAGCTGAGACGATCTCTGAGCCGGTGCACCGAATCCAGTATACATGCGGCGTCATAACCGTACTCTCCATGCTCCATTAGTCCCTTGAAGATCGGGAGCTGACGGTTCCGTCCACCATATGCCTGATGGCGCTCTTTCAAAGTCCTTCGCGAGCAGAGGATCCAGAGCGGCATTGCCTCGTTCTCTGCGTCAATCACAACTTGGTAGTCTGTCAACTCCGTTGGCGGGCCGAACTCGCTGGGGGGGTTTGGGATGCGGTTCTCAGTGCGAATAGCCAGGGGACCGAGGGGGATAACGAACCGCGGCAGCTCAGCACCCTGTTGTGTGGTTTCTGAAGGTGTCTCTTGATAAATGACCTTGGCAAGAGGCCTGGCTCGTTCGTTAAACGGTATTGAGTCTCTTGGGCAATCTGTGTATACCAGTCTGTTGTAAAGATACATAGCGATTTGATATTCATCGCCAGTGTCCTGATCCTTAAAGAGAGGGACTTTGGAACGAAAGGCGCGTCCTGGTGAGAACTTCAGCGTGGGGAAGTCGCTCCGGCTCAGGCCTGCCAGCCTTTGTAGCCACTGCTGAGAAGTAGAGTCGTTGTAGAGTTGCTCATTCGACACACTCCTGTCGGCCCGTTCAATGTGCGTGGTCAGCCAGTCTTCCCCAGGCCATGTGTCGATGTAAGGGCTCTCGTAGTCAAGAAGCTCGTCCCAGTGGTCATTGTGCCATTGTAGTGGGAACTCTTCGACGCTTCCGTCATCGCTGAGGTCCGGCCCGTCCTTATCGCCCGTGTCTAAGCTACTGCCGGAGCTGCTGCTGTCTCTCCTTCCAGAGGCGAGAGAGTCATGAGATGCTAGTGATGGCCAATCAGTGATGTTTCAGAGTAAGCTTATTCGCGGGCTGGTACCAACCTGGAGAAGCAGGGAGCGGCAGTGCTGGTTGTGCAGGCTGCGCAGCCATGGTGGTGGGATTACAAAATGGACTTTCTGTGAAGCCTTGCTATGTGTGCATGTTCAGACCCAATGATGGCGGAGGACTATCTTCTGGAAGCTGAACAGAGGTGTGTGTGTGTGTGTGTGTGTGCAGGAGAAAAGGGAAGAAGCGGACTTGTGAAGTCTAGGACCGAGGCAGAATACTTATGATCGATGAGTCCGCACCATTACCCACCTCCGCCCCAACTCGGCCAATCACAAGCAAGACCGAATTGGGTCACTTTTCGACGACCAAATGTACAGCTGCGCCGCCCAACACGCAAATTACACATGCAGCCAGCATGCGTGTGTGGAGTCGGTTTCGCTGGACTCATGGTCTCGTGGGTACGCTGCTATTTACGGGTATGGAGTCTACCACTATCAATAGCGTCAAATCCAGTGCAGGCAGCTCACGCCGCTTCCCACCGTACAAGATGTGGCCATCCTTGGCCATCGTCGTCCCCCGTATCTAAAATTGGTCTGTGATGCTGTGGTCGTTCTGGAAAATTCACTTCTGAGGTCAACAATCTCGTCCCCTTGAGGGAGCCCGCCCGGCTGTCGCAGACTCGGCCTCAGGTCTACAGGCCCAAGGGACTGATGATCCACCCTGGCGAGAAGGCTTTGGTGGACATCACAACCCAATTAAAGCTAGAGTAGGCCTCATCATGAAGTCTTATAAAAATCATGGAGCAATGCTCCTCCAATTGCTCTCTTGGAAATCAAATCACTCATTATATACTCATCTTCGAAACGCCCTTCTCTTCTCACAAGTCTATTGCAAACTCAGTATCAGACAATCTTCTGTGTATCCGCCTGGAGCAGAGCACACTCTCATTTTGAACGCATATTGCTATTATATATCACGAAAACAGAACCTTCGCACAACATTCCTTGTTATTGAGACTACCACAATGTCGCAAGCATTCCAAATTAATCATATTTACCAGTTGTTTGCCAAGGACAACGCGATGACAGAATCTACTACAGAGTCCGAATTGATTCGGCTTGAGGACAATTACACGATTGTCAGCGAAACCGCAGAGAAGCTTAAAAAACTGCCTGATGGCGTGCTTCCACAATTTAACACCACCCGGTTCGACGGCCTGGTCAGAGACCTCAGGACAGTCCTCTCTCTTGTTCGGCGTGAGCTAGGAATCTCGGGTAGCAAGACGGCATCACCCAACACGGCACTTCCCGCGAGCTTCGCCCAAGGGACATACAATTGTCTGTGCCCACTTACTGTTCTGCTGCAAGCCGTGGCTTCTAGCCTCAGCACACTCAATATTCAAGCTCGCCAGGAGAAGATGGGCAGCGCTACCCCCCTCCACTCATTGCTCAAGGGAATGGAGCAGAAGCTCAGAATACCCAACGAAGGAGCCGGGGACTTTTGTGTCGGCCTGGCAAATGCCATCATGATCCACGAGAAAAACTCACGATTCACCGTTGTCGGATCTGCGCCTCGGTACAAGAGGCTTAAGGGTCTCCAACGATTCGCGACAGACACGCGAAACAGACATTTGGAGAGCCTGAAAATGACCATGAACAACCAGGCTCTTGGGCGCATCAGGGCTGCTGAGGAGGTATCAAAGCAGATTTCCGAGGCCGCGAGGCAGGGAGATAACCCGGCTGAAGCAGCCTTCGGATTTGAGAAGATACTTATCGACGGCACCAACCTCACCGTCACGTCCAAGGGAGAATTCAAACCAGCTTGCCTGACAGACTATCTGCGCCTGACCATCACGACACCCCCTGCGGCCACCAAGCTCGAGGCTGAAACAAACATCTCCGACAGGAAGCCCAACAACTTCAAATCCTGCGCCGAGTGGCTGATGGTGTGCTACCTATTCCGTTACCCCGATCCCACGAGCCGGCCGGCCGAGGGGACACCAACACTTGGGCACAAGAAGGCAGGCTCGTGGCCCAAAGATGACAAGGTGGCTGGAGCCCCAAACCAGCAGCAAGAACAGGGGCAGCAGGGCGCGGCCGGCAAGTCTGCGGCCCCCAGCAACCTCCCGCAGCAGCTCGGCACCCCTAAGCCGGGGAGAGGCAGGGCGGCTTCGCCCCCTGTCGCCACCACGACACTGGCGGACAGGACCAAGCCTGCTGCCCCATCTACGGGTGCAAAGAATGATGCGAAGAGGAAGGTCTCGGGTCAGGCTCCAGCTCCGGCTGCTGGCCCGAGCGGTAACGGTCATTAATTGCTTAGGTTCATCTCTTACGTGGTGTATTACTCATGATTCGCCTGTCGTTCTCTCACCCCCTGCTTAACCATGAGGCTGATGTATTTTACACATATATGACGCATAGAACAACGGGCCTGCATGCGGGCGTGTTTCCTGGGGTTTTATACAATCATTCGTTTTTCAGAGTCTGGAAAACATATGCCACGCTGTGCAGTGGCTGGAAAAAAGATTTGAGACCCATAGAGTTAGTGGCGTAGAATCTATTTTTTTCGACACCCGTTTGAGGTACCAAAGAAGCTTTGAATACCATATAATAGCCGTACAGAGGGCTTAAGAGAAAATGTATAATATACGATGAATGTGAAAAGAAGATTGATAAATCACAATTATATAATGGTTCTCGCTACAGCGGATAAAGACATGCATATATGCCAGTATTCCCGCCTGTGGTATTGAAGATGTGGATGTTGAGCTGTGAGCTCTGCGTACTCCCTTTGCGGTTATGGTTTTCATTCAAGTGAAGTCCAACAATTCAACGACTGTTACTTCGACGTAGGATTAATGTGCTAATTCTAGCTGTAGTTCGCTGCATCTATGCCACCCGAGCACGTGCTCTGCAACACCTCCGCCGGTAGAAGACATTGGTGACTAGAGCTCGGAAAGAAAGCCGAATAGAGGGTCCCGCCCCGGTCCCGGCACGATCTACAACTCCAGACCCACTATTGGCTCCGGAGCTTCATGGAGGGGGCGGTACGGAGTCTGATCTACAATGACTGCCATGATCTTGGAAATTCGTTCAAATCAACAAATAAAAAGTACACAGACAATTTCCTAGAACCGTTTTCAACTGTCTTCCTTGCCATTTAAGTTCAGCTCTAGCAAGTGGAACTCCACAATCACTCGTCTCGCTCCAGCTTTTTAAGCCATATCAACCACTATGGGCCCCAAAACATCATCGGCAAAGGCAAAACCGTTGCCCCCAGGTGTTTACACTCCAGTAATCACTATTTACAGCGATGCAGCCGACCAGCCCGTGGACCTAAAGGCGATGTATGCCCACGGCCAGCATTTAATCAACAGCGGCATGCACGGCCTCGTCTACCTCGGCACAAACGGCGAGCTTGCCTTGCTCACCGGGCCGGAGCGGCAGGAGATCCTCCGCAACGCCCGGAAGATGGTAAACGACATGGGTCTTCCCGAGTATCCCATCGTTGCGGGCATCTCGGCGCAGAGTACCGTGGAGACGATCCAGCTCGCCAAAGAAGCAGGGGAGGCTGGGGCCGGCTGGGGCCTTCTGCTCCCTCCCAGCTACTGGGCCAAGGCGTTGCCTACTGAGGCTCTTGTTGCTTACTACCGTGACGTGGCGGATGCCAGTCCTATACCCGTCGTCATTTACAATGTATAACTCCTTCAGACCAAAACTCCTGAGTGAAAAAGGCAGCATCTAATCATCTTCCAGTTCCCTGGGGTCACATCTGGCATCGATCTGGACTCGGACCAGTTGGCCGCGCTGGCCTCTCACCCCAACATCGTGGCCACAAAGCTCACCTGCGGGAACGTGGGGAAGCTCACGCGGCTGACGTCCAAGTTTGAACCTCCTCACTTTGGTGTCTACGGTGGAAGCAGTGACTATCTGCTACCAACCTTACATGCGGGCGGGAACGGCTGTGTCACCGGGATGGGCAACATCTTCCCCAAGTCCACATCCAGGATATACGACTACTGGGCGGCTGGTGAGTTGGAAAAAGCCAGAGAACTACAGGATCTGGTTGCCAATGCGGAGTGGGCCTGCAAGAAGTCCCTGGCATGCACAAAGTACGGTGCATGGTGGTACCTTGGTAAGCAGATAGGCGTGGAGGATGAGAAGAAATTCAAGATGCGGAAGCCGTATCTGGAGCTAAAGGATGACCTCAAGAAGTGGACAATAGAGACATTATCAGTGTTGGAGGAGACGGAGAAGTCCTTGCCTGGCCGGCAGACGAATAAGTGAGCACGCGATCCAATGGTTCAGAAGGGATTCAGAGAGATAGAAAATCGTATAATTACTTTATGACTGCAATGTAAGACATCTGAGTGAGACGATTGAAGTCCGCATACAACACCCCTTTCGAAAGACACTAAACATCTCAAATAAGTGGTATTCGTGGATGGGGGGATTCTGTTTATCTCAGCACATGGATCAAAACCTAGAGGGTATCAGTCATTATGCTATGCAAAGCTGCACAGATTCGAGAGCTGGTCACACATTACAATAAATAACTCAACCCTACGAAAAACAGTATATACTCTTCAGAGGCATACATCAAGAACATGGACTATGAGTAATGCGGAATCGATTCCTTGTTTGTCTATGATTTACTAATAAACTCCTCAACATCTCGTATGGAAACGTACTTGATGTTTCTCCGATGATAAGTGTATGCGACGTGCACCCCGTTGTGTCCCTGTTCGTCCACTACGATGCTTGGGTAACTCAACTCCCTGTTGGTGCGCTCTTGGGAGTTGTTTGTCATACAGAACCCATCACCGTCTTCCAGAACTCTCCAACTCCAAGTCTTGCCCTTGTCCTTGGACAGCGCGACAGACAGCGCTTTTCGAGGTGTTCCCCAGATGGCTGACTTGCTTCCCACGCCCGGTTGATTACTCCTTGTATCCTCTGCAGGGGTGATATCGTCGTAGAGACCCGTCCTTCTTTGCATCTCCGGACTGGCCCTCGAGTCGTTGAATATAATCACGATATCACCACTGGGCAGAGCCGCTGCACCAATTCCAGAGTTGGGATTTGGCAGCGGAGTCTTCTCAGGGACACTCCAATCAAGTCCGTTCTCCGACACGGACCGGTAGACTTCATCGGCCCATCGACTCCTGAAAAATGCCACGTAGGATTTCTCACCCAGCTGCAGGATGTTCATGTGCACGCGCCCCACAGAATCAGGAACTTCCTTCTCGAGCCAGGTTTGACCTCCGTCCTGCGTATATAGAACCGCCGAGACGTCATCATTCCCCACCCACCTGAACCCAGGCGGCGTGCGGCAATACCAGATAGGCAACACCCAAGTTCCACCGGGGAGGACGACCAAAGGCTGACGGACAAAGACCCCCTTCTTGCCCGGGAACGGCTCGAACGGCGCAGACCACGTTTGCGCATCATCGCCGGATGTGCGGGCGATTATGACCGCCTCGTCCTGGTTGCCGAGAGGCTGTGCGGTGTGGAAGAGCCAGATGGTCCCCGTGGCAGGGTCCCGGAACAAGACTGGGTTCTGCTCGCTGCGCTCCTTGTCCGCAGACACGCGCACGGGTTCAGCCCAGGATGAGTCGGGGCCAGGAGCCAGCCGGGAGAGGTAGATCGAGATGTCGTGTGTGCCCTCCTGGGTCCCGCCGAACCACACGCAGAGGAGTGTTCCGTCTGGGAGCTTGAGGAGGTTGGATGCGTGGCATTGGACTGTTGAGGCCGGGAGGTCGTCTACCCGAGTCAGTGCACTACTTTTGGTGTGAGTGTCTGATGAGGTGACGGTAGTGGTAGTGGTCGACATGGCTTCTGTTTTCGCAGACGAATCTGGCAAGTAAACCAGACACAAAGCCGGCGGGTGACTTGAGAGAAGGCTGATTAGCTTGGCTGAGCACTCTTGTCCCCAATAGAAGGCAGGGGTACCTATCTCTGCGGCCCAGACTTCCCACCTAGGTGCGGAGGCTTTTTGAAGGGGCGTCATTTGCAAGGCTTAACTGCTCAACGTTCGAGTTCGCGTGCTTTTGGGGGACACGGGATTCTCTCCGAGCTCCTCTTGTGGAGTCGACTCATGTTGAATGCTCCTCCCCGCATTCACCGTCTCTACCCCGGACCTTGGCATATCCGGGGTTGAATCTGGGGAAGTGGAGTAATATCAGGACTAGACAAAGGCCAACGACTCAGAGTTATCGTGTTCTTAGGCATGACCCTTCTTTAATTGGGCGCTCGCACAAGTTTCCGGGCTCCTTTCCATCCAGTCAAGGTCAGCCAGCGATTGGCGTCTTCTCCTATAACCATAAGCTCCCTCCCTGGCGATACTCTAGGTACTAATCCAGCGTTGTCATCCCTTGCGACCGAGCTTTGACTCGAGATAATAACCTGTGTCTGAACGTACTCCTCCAATTACGAAGAAACCCAATTGACTGACAAAATGGGCGGCGGCACGTCGATATGGGCGTCTCCCGAGTGGAAGTCCGACCCCAGGGAGATCTTCAACTGGAAGCTCTGGTACCTGACCACCACAGTCGCTTTTGCTGGGTGTTCCTATGGCTTCGACCAAGGCAACATCGGTGGTGTCCTAACCCTCCCGAGTTTCAAGAAAGCCTTTGGCCTGGATGTGCTTTCTGAGAACGAAGCCGATGAGAGAGGTATGTGTGCCGGCAAGGACTGGGAGACTATCCAACCGAACCTCCGCGCTCTCATACAATCAGTGTGTAAATGCTAACCACCTTCTTCCCAGCCGGAGACATTGCCGCCATGCGTTCGTATAACCCCTCCCCCCTCCCCGATGAGAATGGATCCTGACACCATGATACAGTGGCCGCAGGCGGCTCAGCCGGGGCCTTGATAGCAGCACCCTTCGCTGATTTCCTCGGACGCAAGAAGTCAATGACTGTCTTCGCAGCCCTCTTCCTCATCGGTGCCACAATGCAAGAGATTGCCCATTTGCCCACGTTCTACGCCGGGCGCTTCATTGCCGGCCTGGCAATTGGGGGAACGAGCATGTTGGCACCGCAATATCTTGGCGAGAATTCTCCAAAGTCGATCCGTGGCTCCCTGACGACATCGTACAACTTGTGTATCATATTGGCTCTGAGGTTGGTCCAGTCCCAGGGCGTACTCCATAAGATCATTCTAACTAATTCGTCCTATCCAGCTTGGCGTTCTGGACAAACTACGGTGTATCACTGTGGCCTGTGTCGAGCAACCTCCAGTGGAAGCTGGCATTGGGAATCCAGATAATACCAGGAGGCTGCATGTTTCTGATGCTGTGGTGTAAGTATTACTGCGTGGTTTGATGTTTACGTCAGTAACTAATTCAGATCAGTTGTTATCGACACGCCTCGAGCCTTGATATCGAGGGGGAAGCGGGAGAAGGGTCTTACCAACCTCTGCAAGCTTCGGAATCTCCCTTCGGAGCACCCGTATGTAGCTCAGGAATACATGGAAGTCTGTGCCCAGGTTGACTCCGAGCAGGAATTCACAAAAGGTAAGGTGCATATTCTTTGGCGTCAACTCTTAAAGGATGGGATGCATCTGACACTTATTTAGGATCGAACTACTGGGTGGTCATCAAAGACATCGCCACGATCCCAAGCAACCGGCGTCGCTTCTTCCTCGCGACTTTCCTGTTTCTTTTCCACAAGTTCACTGGTACCGACAGCCTGAACTATTTTGCGCCAGAGATTTTCGAAATGATAGGGGTGCAGTCGGGCTCTTTGTCTCTGCTGACCACGGGCGTATACGGCCTGGTCAAGCTTGCAACCACCATCATCTATGTTGCCTACATTGTGGATCGTGTTGGAAGAAGGCGACCGCTTCTGGTGAGTGCTCTCACCATTCTTACGCACTTGATTCAGCCTAACAGGAAGTCAAGGTTGGCGCCGTGCTTCAAGCGACAGCCATGCTGTACATTGCGCTGTACATCAGATTTGCGAAACCTGACTCCACGGGAGGCACACCGGCTGGAGGAATTGTGGGTATCATATGGGTTTACATTTACGCTTTTGGATGGTAAGTCAAGTTCCTACTTGTCACAGAGTTCGTCTTCTAAAGCTATTTCTCTAGGTCGTTTGGATGGTCGGTTGCACCCTACGTTGTGGCTGCCGAGATATTCCCTTCACGAATACGCTCATTCTCCATGTCGATTTGCTTCTTTATCAACTGGATCGTCGACTATGGAATCACCAAGGCCACACCGAGTATGATGACGCATATGGGTTGGGGTACCTTCCTTCTCTATGCCGTCTTGACTTATATCGGTGCCGTGTTTGTATACTTCTGTATGCCAGAGTTCAAGGGCCGGTCCATCGAGTCCATGGATGATCTCTTCCAGCATTCCATTTGGACAATGTGGCGGCACGCTTACCCGACGGAGGAGGAGAAGGTCCGCCACGATGTGCAGGAGCATATACTTCAGAAGGCGAGAGATGAGGAGGAAGGCGGGCCGGAGACCAAGAAGCCTGAAGTCACGGTCGTCCATCAGGAATGATGGTGGAGTCAAGGCGGGACAGGCTCTCCCCTTCCTATCGCAGGCAGCACCGGTCACACATATAAGCAGTCCTGGGAAATTAAAGAAATAATATATATATATCCATGAACGTTCACTACAAAAAAGATCATGGTTCAAGCAAGAGTCAGGTTTATAATTCTGGAAGCCTAAAGAGAAGATTCAGCCGGATAAGTCTTTTCCCCGACACTCTCCAATGCGCGTGTATGGGATCAGGAACCAGTTCCGTCGCACAGTTTGTAACTGAGTGTCCGCTTCAACCTTTGATTCCACGTTCGCTCGTTGTATTTTGATTAGACGAGACATGACACAGGGGGAAACCACAGCATTTGACGAAATGCAATCCAGGTCAGCACTGACTGGATTAACTACTCCGGCAATCTCATAGGCCACCACCGTGGACGGCTAGTGGGTTCCCCCCCTCGGCAGGGTTCCCCAGCTAGTGGAGACAAAGCAATGCGGAGGAGAAAAGAGGAGTTATCCGCCGCACCGGTCCCACACAGGTGCCCTCACAGGCCATCCGGGACGTTGTAATTGCTCCCCCTCATTCCGTCCATTCGCGACTCGTACGTGTCCATCGCCCGTGAACTTTTCCCCGTCGCACGCCAGAAGAATGGCCCCAACCAAGCGCATCTGGGAGGAGGCAAATGCAGGCTCCGACCTCGATGCTGCGAGCTCGTTGCAAGGTAGCAGCAGTAGCACCGCCGGCAGACATGGGTCGCAGCAGTCGCATCCCCTTCAGACTCAGGGGGCGGCCCGCGATGCGCCGTCAACGTCGCCTGCGGCTGCGGCATCTGCTTCGGCGTCGCAACATGTTCCAATGATCTCGCGCAAAATCCGCGCATGTGCGAGCTGCCGTAAACACAAGGTAAGTTTTCCTTGCCATTCAGCGTCTTCCCACTACAGGCTGGGACATCACAAATTGCTGAGGACCTCACTATGCAGATAAAGTGCATTATGGATGAAAATACTGGGCCACCATGCAAAAGATGTGCCGAGAAGAACCTTGTAAGTGACTTATGCCATTCTTTCAAGTATACCTAGGTACTCAACCTCCACGGATCAATCTGATATGTGTCGGTATAGGGCTGCGTTCTGAACAAAAGTATTCAAACACTCATCAACGAAAGATCAAGGTAGGGACTGCGAAAAATACTTCCAAGGTTGCCCCCACTACACACAGAGACGAACACGTGGCAGGCTGGGACTCTATTGGTCATTGACATCGCTCTACAACTTGTAGATCTTCTCTGTCAATGGTTCGCGATTTGGAGATGATCCACTCAAGCCTTGACGACGTCTTGAAGACCCTTCAACTTCCCCGATTGTCTAAGCTTGAAAGCCCCGGGCAGATGCTACTGTCTCCAACTTATGAGGAGGCAACAGAACCTCGCCTAGCCGACGAATTCGGACTGTCTCGGGACAGTTCCCCAAAGCCCTCTCCAGAAGATGAACACGAACTTCCAAAGGTCCCCATTAACTCGGTCTACCAGTTGACGAAGCTCAGAGCGCTACGTTCTCCAGATGACATTGGGAAGGACGACGCTCCGAGGCAGCCTCGATCCAAGGTCGATGACCTCGTCTCCAGGGGAAATCTGTCTCTTGAGGATGCCGAGCGTCTTTTTACTCTTTACAGGGACCATCTTGACCCGTTTATGTATGGAATAGGTGGGCGGTACGAAACACTGGAGACGCTCCGTCACCGCAGCACAATCCTGACTACGTGCATCTTTACTGTTTCCGCGCTGCATGATCCCGAAAGCAATAAAATATACGGAAGTACGCAATTATTCCTCATTAAATCGTTATTCATGGCCTTTGTTGACAGCTACGGCTAGTATGCTACAAAGAGTGCCGGCGCCTCCTGGCTTCCTCTATGTTCGACCGCCGCATCGACTCAGACTACCTGAGGGCAATGTGCATTGCTTCATACTGGCTTTCCGATATCAGCTGGGAGGTCTCTGGCTGTGCGATAAGGCGAGCTGCCGAGTTCAATCTCATCAGGCATTTCAAACAGGCAACAGAGGAAGGGAGCGAGGACTCGGCCGATTACGTGCGACTGTGGTACGTGCTGCACATTTGTGACCAGCATTTGTCAACGTTATATGGACGGCAACCTATCATCAGAGAGGACCTGGCAATCCAGGGTTGGAAAACTTTCATGACGCGGTCTCCCCCAAACACTGCATCGGAAGATACACGGCTTGCCAGCCAAGTTGCGTTGGTGAGCATCATCAACACATTTCGTGACTTATTCGGTCCAGACACGGGCGACCCTGTGCCTCAAGTATACTCGATGCAAATCACACAATTCGCCCGCCAACTCGACCAATGGGTCGGTCATTGGTCAGGGGTAGTGACAGGTATGTTTGGCGAGCCTCAACACGATGGCCATTTAGGATCATAACTTACGTGTATGGCAGATCACCATGAACGAATTGGGACTTTCCCTCGCAAGGGAGTTCTGTTACACTTCCATTTCGCCAAATTACATCTATACTCCCATATCTTCAGGGGCCTTCGCAAGGGAGACCCTATACCTTCGTATTTCTTGGAGCCAGCTTCCTCGGCGGCGGCAGCAGCGACCTCCATCATCGATCTCCTCATAGCGGATGCTGAAATTCAACCCGCACTCGCAGGAATGCCGTCCTATATGCATTCAATGTCAGCTTTCGCCTGCATGTTCCTGGCCAAACTCTCCATGATTCACGGCGAGCAGCTGATCGACAGGCAACAAGTGGTGGATTCGATCGCACGACTTGCAGGTTTCTACCGGTCAACTCCAGTAGGGAAATGGCACCTGGTTAACCTCATGGCTGACGGCCTGGACAAGATCGTGGAGACCCTGAGGGCAAATGGGACGTCTCTTTCGAGCCAGCAGCCCCGCCTCGACCTGGCACCCGTTCACAGCGAAGACGGGGACTTTGCCAGTCTGATGAACCCTGCCTTCTCCGGCAATTCTGCTTTCAGCTTCGACGCCAACTTTTTGCTTGATAGCAACATGAGCCTCGGGGCTCAAGAGCTGATGTATTTCAGTAATGGGACCAATATTTCTGGGATGATCGACAACTTCAGCCCTGAGAGCTTGTAATATAATTTGTACGGATTGGAAGACCGAACGCAGCAAAGGTGCCTGAGCACCAAATCCGTGTGATTTTCAAGCTCCTCTAAATGAATCACCACCATTTTCCCTAGGCAGGAAAGTGAGGTCTATCGACTTAAGCTTCCCGCAAATTCATTGACAGTTTCCACCAATATCTGATCAGCCTCCAAACCCAAGCCTTGTGCTCTTGACGTATCAAATCTAGCTGGCCAGCTTCCGACAATAGCCTCAACTTTTGTGTCTCTAGCCTCCTCGATCAAACTGAGTGCCTGGCTTCCTCCTGTCCTCTCGACAGCATCTAGCATCTGTTGAACTGTCACAGTGATTCCGGGAAGGTTGAGGACCCTGCTCAAGCCGAATTTCTCCTTAGGCACGTCCTTCATCCGAATCAAATTCGCGACAACGGTCTTGGGGCTGCAGACCCACATCTCCAGGTCGCGCGAGACGGGCAGGATGCTCTTTTGCCCCTGCAATGGCTCACGAATAATGCCGCTGGCGAAAGAGCTGGCTGCTGCGGACGGCGCACCCGGCCGTACGACAACCGTGGGAAGCCGGACGATACGTCCATCGAGAAGACCGCGCCTCGAGAAGTCATTCAAATAAGTTTCGACCATGAGTTTCTGGGCGCCGTATGAAGACTGGGGCAGTGGGTTTGTGGATTCGCTTGTGATCTCTCCAGGACCGGTAGGGCCGTACACGGCCAGCGAGCTCGGGAAAATCACCACAGTGCCCGGGTGATGCACCCTTAATTGGTCCAATATAGCTCTTTCAGGGCAAATAGATTAGCTACTCGTATCACAAGAGGACTAGATGAGTCATCAAAGAGAGAGCCTTACCGGTGACTATCCCAATTAACACGCCAACCCAACTCGAGGTTGGCTTCTGCGCCGCCGGACATCAGGCCATGGAGGAGATAAACCGCCTTAAAAGGAGTCGAGAGGAGGGACTCAACAGCAGGAAGATGGGTCAAGTCGCTGCTGGTGGCTGTCACGCGACTTGCATGCTGCGAAACTGACGCTGGTACCGGTGGTGTTGTGACGTCGGTCAAGGTCAAGGTGATATTTGGTGATGATTCGAGTAACGCTGCTGCGAGGACCTGTCCGATGAAGCCAGCTGCCCCGGTGATCAGAATCGCCTCGTTTTTCGACATTGTGTGGCTGTCAGTCATTTCACTGCCAACGATTTTGAACGAGTCTCGAAATTTCAAATTCTGTCCTGCAAAGCACAGGTTTTCGTTTCCCAGGTGCCGTTGACGTTAGGAGCAGTCGTTGTCTTAGTCATCGACCTTCCTACCCTACCTACTGCCTTGCAGTGAAGGGCCTAGCTTTTCTCATTTGAGTGATCGCCTGCAATAACCCGGGACGGGCTTTCTTGGCCCGAATCACTCGAAATACTGCCGGAAAGGCCGAGCCCCTCATGTTAGGATCGCCGGTCGTCCTCGTGCTGGCGTGGTCTGTCGGAGAGAAAGCCGACACGGCATCGGAACCGAGCGCCCCCGCCCGCAAGGCACTGTCCCGGGGCGAACCCGGGAATAGACTGAGACCGCCGACATCCACATCACGGCATGCCAAGATCCATGAGGAGTTCACGATCGTCCAACTTATTCTCGAGATTCTATATCGAACAGCATCTCTCGTGCTACTGGCTGATACTTCTTCGAAGCAGAAGACTTATCTAGGTACCGAATCGGCTGCACCACCTAAGTACAATATCAGTGTACCTCTGAGTACAAGTTTCGTACAGCAATAAGCAGCTGCAGCTGACACGCAACTCAAAATGGAATACACAAGGTATGTTAATATCTATGGTCTAAATACAGAACTGGTACTGATCTCTGCCTGCCTCAGACTTGGCAAAAGCGGCCTCAAGGTGTCCAAGATTATTCTTGGATGCATGTCATTTGGCTCCAGTGAATGGGAGGGATCGCCATGGGTCCTGGATGAAGAGGAGAGTCTGAGGGTCATCAAGGCGGCCTGGGACGGTGGCATCAATACCTGGGTAAGTCGGGATTGCAGACTTCAACAGCGAATTAGCCCTTGTTACTAAGATTTGAAACCTCTTGCAGGACACAGCAGACACGTACTCTAATGGAAAGTCAGAGATCATACTTGGGAAGGCTCTGAAGAAGTTCAACATCCCAAGGAGCAAAGTAGTCATCATGACAAAGATATTCAACCCTGTGATGGATGACAATTCTCGACCGGCATCGGTCAACGACGGTCCTTTGGTGAACCAGATGGGCCTGAGCCGGAAGCACGTCTTTGAGGCTGTTGATCGGTGTTTGGAGAGGCTTGGTACAGATTATATCGGTATGTATTGTCCGGCAAACAACTGCAACCCAATCAGGCAGAACAGCACTCTGTCACACTATCCAGAACCACAATACTGACCAAATGGCGTAGACGTGCTTCAAATTCACCGGCTTGATCGCGAGACAGAGCCCGAAGAGATCATGAGGGCTCTGCACGAGGTCGTCGTCAGCGGCAAGGTCCGCTACATCGGAGCCTCAAGCATGTACACGTGGGAGTTCGCCCGCCTACAGTATACTGCGAAACTCCATGACTGGACCGAGTTCATCAGCATGCAGCCTTTCTACAACCTGCTCTACAGGGAAGAAGAGCGGGAGATGCTGCCCTTCTGCCGGGCCACCGGAGTCGGTGTGATACCATGGAGCCCGCTGGCGCGGGGAATGCTGGCCAAACCGGTGAACAAGGATGGGAAAGAGTCGGAGAAGTCCCTCAGGAGCACCTCGGACTCAAAGACTCAGAAGTGGTTCGCGGATGCGAACCTGGACATAGTTGACGCAGTGGAAAAGGTGGCTAAGACCAAAGGTGTTATTATGCCTCTGGTTGCTACGGCGTGGGTTCTGCATAAAGGCTGCTCGCCAATTGTTGGCTTGAGCAGTGGGAAACGGGTAAAGGAGGCTATTGATGCGTTGAAGATTAAGCTTACGGATGAGGAGATACAATCATTGGAGGCTGGTTATAGGCCGCGGAATATCGAAGGGATGTAAGGGAAATCTTGAATTGATACATGAATTCAAGTTCCTCGCGTGCGTTTGGTAATAATTACTTCTCCGAAAGGTATAAACCCCCGTACATTTCTTGCTTGAAACTACAGTATAGACATAATCACCGACACGAAGAGGTCAAGAGGCTGTCCCAAGCAGTACTGGCAAGTCATGTTGGAAATCGACACCTTTCTACGTTTATCAGCTGATGGGATTGAGACTCGTTTTGAAACTTGCAATCAGCTTGCTTACGGTCTGCTCGATTGGTTGGGATGGAAAGATGGCAATTCCCTGAGTGATAAACATTGATATGTACTGTCTTTACACTAATATGGATCTCTTACTCATAACCTGTTTATTATTTTTATACTACAGCCGTGATATTTCTTGACGCTCTTTCAGAGCAGGGAACCTCTGGGCCGATCGAATCAGGTGGTCGACGTCCGCCGTGTTGAGCAGCTCCGGGCCTGCTTGGTCCAGACTTGTCAAGCCAGAGAGTTTCATTGAGACTTCAATCTCGTCTTTCAGAACTGTAACATCATTAGTATCTAGGTACATATCCACATGGTGAATTTTGGGTGACTCTGCCTACTTTGAATGAGATGCTCAGCACCTTGCTGTCCATATACTAGGGAATATAGGAACGGCCTTCCGATACCCACAGCGGTTGCGCCAAGAGCAATGGCCTTGATGATGTCTGAACCTCTCTCGAAACCACCGTCGACATAAACTTCAAGCTTGGAGAAAATCTCAGGGCACTTGAGTCTGAGTTCGAGGAGGTTCAATATAGCTGGCTGGGCACTAGAGTAGCATGTGTAAGTAAATTCCCGCGAAACGCGTGGCTGAATGGTGATACATACGTATCCAAAGATCGACCGCCGTGGTTGCTCAAAAGGATACCGTCAACTCCGTATTCCACGGCTAGCTTCGCGTCTTCGACGTTCTGTACACCCTTCAGCACTATCGGCAAGCCTGACTCCTCCCTAATCCAGGGCAGGTCAGACCAAGTAAGCGACTTGTCGATATACTGCGCCATTAGCCGCCCCAGACCTGCCCCTTTCTTGTCGTTGCTCGATGTGGCGCCGCTGACGGCGGACTGGACGGCGGTTTCCGTGGCTAGACGCTCGTCCGCCTCGCGTTTTCCCGGTACTGGCGCATCGACTGTCACGAATATGGCTTTGATTCCCAGGCCCCGTGCTTTTCGGAGGATCTCTGTTGTTTTGTGACGCTCAGAGTTGACGTACAACTGGAAGAAGAATGGTTGTTGCTGGTGGCCGCATTGCACAATTGATGACAGCGGGTAAGATGCATTGTTTGATATCTTGATTCCAAATTTCAGCCCCAGGCACTCAGAATGTTGGAAAGGTAGCAGATCACTGGGTCATGGGCGACTCACACATTGTATAATATCTTCCTGGCCAGCCGCTTTCGCCAATGCCAGCTCACCGTCCTTGTGTGCCAGTCTTGCCATCGCAGCTGGGCTGATGAAGAACGGGGCGCTTGTCTTGTGACCCAAAATCGAGCGTGTCTGATTTGTGTCCGTGACATTTCTGAGCACTCGAGGCTTGAGCATTATACGCCTGAGAAATGACTTGTTTTGATGATGCGTAACCAGGTCAGTTGCTGCGGAACTATAGAAAGCCCAAGTTTTCCGCGTAAGTATTCTGCTCGCAACTTCTTCGATATCTGCTGCGCTCAAAAGCGACTGGAGCGGTGGAATATTGGTCTCGGGCGAGATCGCTGCTGAGTCCTGGTCTCGCGATTCTTTAACTTCTTCGAGAGCTCCCTGAGGCGGCACATCGCTGCTGGCTTCGAGGAATGCGCCTTTGAATTTGTCGGCTGGTAAATTCTCCTCTATAATTCCGGGTGCATGTACTTGATCATATTCAGATGTTGCGTTTTTACCAGCCACTGAGAGAAGAACTTTCGCATTACATGTCAGCAATCTCTGTTTTAAACGTTTCTGGAACCTTTCGACATTCCGAGTAACATCATCTTTTCCATGAATTGTGGAGAAAACACATTATCAAGTAGAGATGTTTCGACTTACTTTTGGCGCCTCCGGGGTGTTCATCCAAGAAGTCAGTGAGATCCCAGACCTTGGAATGCACAGCGACCCAGCAATCGTGTCTCGTGCTGTGCTTCCTTAACTCCGCGCTGGATATCTGCAACTCATTCGTGGTGTCCATTTTGTGATGGAGTGGATCTCTGTCTGCGTCAGCTATTCCGGTTGGGAGAATGTTTCTGAAAAGCTGGGCAGGTAGAGATTACGCAGGCAACAGCACCCAGAGTAGCTTCAAATTTACCGCTGCTGATAGCACCTTTGGAACCCGTTCACAGCTCACAGGGACCAACCGCGTCCGTGGCGGCCGAATTACCGGCCTGACGTCTGGGTCGGCTTTCTGCCCGAACCATCGGCCGAGCACGCCACAGTGCCTGTTCCGACTCCGCAGCCGCCCGGCAATGGGCCGAAATGCATCCACAGACAGCCGAAGCCGTGCCGCTGGACGTTAACTACGGGCATGGATTTTGAGTTGAGCTAGGCACATTGAATAGCTGTGTTTGACAACACACTCTGAATTGCAAGTAGTGTCTCAGCGCTGTGATAATGGCCAAGCCTATTGTGCTTCACATCGGCGAGCCGATCAAGTACAACCATCAGTTCTTTGAAAATGAGTTTCTCAAGCGATTCGACGTGAGGCACAATGAAGATCTTGACCGAGCCTCGTTCATACAAGCTCTAAAGGACAAGAAATATGGCAACTTCTCAGCTATATTTCGACCGCACTTCCAGACAGGCGGGGAGATGGGCCAGTGGGACGACGAGTTGATATCACTTCTTCCTCCTTCGCTTCGGATCTTTGCCTCAGCAGGGGCAGGATACAATTGGGCAGATGTAGATGCACTGGGTCGCCGTGGGATATGGTACGCAAATGGGGCCGGAGCCTCTGATGAGGCCGTCTCTGACACGGGCCTCTACTTCATCCTCTCTGTGTTCCGGAACTTCACCAGGTCGCAACTCGCTGCGCGGACGTGCGACCCGGAAATATTCAACGCCACGCACAAGGTTATTGCTACGATATCAGCGAACCCTCGAGGCCACGTGCTTGGCATTGTCGGCCTGGGAAACATCAGCAAGAAGCTCGCCTACAAGGCGAAAACAGCACTTGGGATGGACATCCACTACTACGATGTGATTAGAGCAACAGAAGACGTTGAGAAGGAGCTGGGGGCGACTTTCCACCCCACACTCCACAACCTGCTCGCCGCAGCAGACTGTGTCAGCTTGCACACTCCGCTGAACGCCCACACGCAGGACCTGATCAACGACAACGAATTTGCGGCTATGAAGCAAGGCGCGAGGATCATCAATACGGCCAGAGGCCAGGTGATAAACGAAGAGGCTCTGATAAGGGCCCTAAAGAGCGGCAAAGTATCTGCAGCTGCTCTGGACGTCCATTATGAGGAGCCTCAAGTGTCGAAGGAGCTCGCTGCGATGGATAATGTCACTTTGACTACTCATATCGGCGGAGGGGCGTTGAACACGAGGATTAACTTCGAGTTGAATGCAATGAAGAATATCCTCACGGTTGTAGGGGAGGATGGGGCTTCTGTTGGTGAACCTTTGACTCCTGTAAATAGAGACGTTGTGAGAGCGTCAGCGACTTAGAACACGATATACTCGATTTGACCTGACTACACCAAGCTTAATTGTAGCATTGCAAATCTGCAATGTTTTCTTCTCGCCAAGAAGCTTAACAGGGATCTTCTACTTGAAGCCCAAGAGCTTGAGCAAGCAATTTACGGAATCGTTTATCGCAAGCTACTCCCTGTCGCAGTACATCATGATATATCTGCCGTGCAGATCGCGAATAATCCGGTAAAACGGCGGTTTGCTGGTCTGCCATGCTGACAAGAGCATATACCTTGTCCCTGAGATCCGTGCACTCCCAGCCCTGGAATGTCTCTATGAGCGTCTGAAGCTTGGGCGTCGGCGTCTCTGGGTGTCTCCAGTGGGCCCTCTGCCAAACCATGACGAACGCCGGACTCCGCAGGACGTCCGTGACGAACTCGTGGTGTGCTAGGCGTTTTTCTTCCTCGATCGTCTTGATGGTGAGGTACAGCCTGTCGAGTACGGGCCAGTCAACGCGTTGGGAGCCACACCATACCGTGAGCCTATTTGCGTGAATAATCTCCTGTATGATCCACATGCGTCTCCAGTACGGCCTCTGACAGAGATCTCGGATGGCTTTGCCCTCTTCTCTGTCCCATATTGGGCGATAGTCGTCGAGCTGCTGCTTGAGAGGCTTTGCGCCTTCGTTTGCGAGGAAGTCCATTGCCAGGCGGCTGTTCTCCGATTCGCGACCCAGCCAGATGTAGACGTTCGAAGCCATCGAATAAATTTGTTTCATCAGACCGACTTGGTGGTTTCGCTCACGCACGTTGTCCTGGTCAATGCAGATCGCGTCGATCCAGAAGAGTCGAGGTTTCTTCATAGTCAGGCTTCGACAATAGAGGAACCACCACAAATTTTCCCCGATCTCGAAGTCATCTCGTCCATCCACAGTAATTTTCCGCGTCTTGGTCGGCTCTCCCCAAGCATATGACAAGGCAGTGTACTTAGGGCATGACTTGATGTCGGAATAAATGAATGAACCCTTGATCTGGCCCTCATGAGTCGTCTTCGCCAGACGGAAAAGTCTAATTTGACCTTGTGGGCGACTCAGTGGCCGGTATGGCGCCTTGCCTGGAGCTGGTGGAATATACTCCGATGCCAATCCCGATCGGGTGTGTTGTTCATGACTGACAAAGAATCTGATCTGTTCTGAATCTCTCCGCTGGCATGAACCAGATGTTTCGACGCTGCTTCTTCTTCTGTCCAGTGGTTGTGTTTCCATCGCGAGTAAGACCTTCCTGTTGAGTTGCTCCAGTCGTAGTACGCCTTCCTGGGCAATGTCGTTGAGCTTGGTGGCCACAACCTTAGACTCTTCAGAAACAGAGTCTCGGGGAGACAGAATCTCGTAATTGTCTGAATCCACGGACTCCTGTGCGTAGTTCCATCCACCACAAGCCTCCCGAGTGATAAGAGGACTGCTATGTCTCAGCCTCGACGTATAACTTGTTCGACGGCATCTTTGAGTATGGAGGTAGTTCTGTCGTGGCTCACTGTGTCTTCTGTTGAGATCCCAGGAGACTTTCGAAGACTTTCCAGCGTGGTGGCCTTCGTGTTCAGGGCCGAAAGTGCGCGGCATCACAGCCTGAGTCGGGCTTGGGGTCTTGAGGGCGGTGTTCCATTCGACATTTATTTGCTCGCTGATACCAGCCAACGAAAGGCGGTTAAAATTGTTGAGGGAGCGTGGAGTAGATTGTGTCAAATCGTAGTTGTAAGTGAAGCCTTCCATTTGCTGCACGAGAGACTCTGACAATAGTGCTTGCCGCTTTCTCTCCGCGCCATGGGAGTATCCGAGATCGAGAGAAGGGCCCATGATTCGGTCGTTAAGAAAAAAAGACCTTTTTCAGCAAGGCTTCGAAAGGCTGTGAACACCATGAATCCCAAGTTCAGATTCGATTCGTCTGTCAGACTGATTGTCCGTCCATGCAGCGTTGCTTATACCCGCATGCATCGGTGTTACCGGCGGCTGTGCTGCCAACTGTCAGCCATGAGTGGGTCATTTCTACAAATGCGGCCAGGCTACATTCCCTTGCCCCAAGGCAGCCAATACGCGTCTTGAATTCCAGGGCAGCTTTTTGCAAGTGCGTCATTCCACCTTCTAGGGTCTATGGCCGCGCCACAGTTCAGCCAACAAGTGGAAAAAAGGCTGGACCCCCATGCCGGCCGTCGTGCTTACGCTCCGAAACACTTCAGCCAATGGTCGGCAACACACCTGCCCGATTCATTCAACGGCTTGTCCGGTAATGGTCTCCTTCGCGGCATGCCCGAGCTTTGCTTGTCCGGATTAAAGTTGGCAGCTCATGAATTTTGCCCAAGATAGCCAGTCTCCGTCATCACTGCAGGTTATCAGATCTTCACCCGACATCACGTCCTCTGGGATTTATGTCTCTAGAAATCAGCGGACTTCTCCATTCGTTTATGCTCAGGTGATTTAGCTCCTGCGTCAAAATGGGGACGAAGGTAGTTGTCTGGTATGCGCCATATATTCAATAAACCATCGATCTACGGCGGAGCGGGATTCTTGAGCTTCGAAAGGGCACGCGGTATAATCGGGTTCAGGACTTTGTTCTCGACACAATAAACTTTCTTCTTTCCTACGTTGGACAAAGTGGAACGCATTGATCCGAGTCCTAAGTCTTTTTGATTTTCAACCGTCCGAGCTCATCGACCGCCCTTGAAACATCCGTAGTATGGAGACGACAGCCGAACTCCTGACCATTGACAACTTTCTCGTCTACATTAAGCTTGCTACGGAAATTAAAATCAACTCATTCCATTCGCAGATTCTTCTGCTTCCGCCCCGATCCGCTCTCTTGTTTCCTCTTCCTCCTCCTGGTGTCTTTTGCAGCATTCAGTGGCGTAAACAGATTCAAGGGGAAGACTCGTCTACCCGTCTCATATAAAGACTTTAAACTCTCTGCCATGATTGGTCCTCGAGCACCCAAGCCGAATCGTAGCGTGTTGTGGACCTTGGCGAGGAAAGGCAAGTTCCAGTGCAGCTCCTCCTTGTCTTTGTTGCCCAGGACCGTACAGAACTCCTCGACGGCATTCCTCAGCACCCCGTCGCTACTCAGCCGAAGGAATTCCGAAAGCACATCAAGGTAAAGTGCTTGGATCGGTGGGGACTGATCAAGGACGTCGAAGCAAAAGTCGAGGTAGACTATCGTCGCAGCCCTGCTCCGGTAGGTAGCAGACGTAGAGCTGGGCCCTACGATTAGCGCACTAGCGTCAGCTCCAGCCTTCAAAAACAGCTTGAGAATCTCTTCTTCGAGCAGAAATGAGAGAATGCGCGTTGCGGTTTTCCGCTGAGAAGTCCACCAGTGACAAATATGTGCCAGAAGTTCATTCCATGGACTGATGCCTTGGCAGTCATCTTCTTTGTTCGGGTCCATGCCACGATTCTCCAAAAGACAGACTAGGACATCGGTTCCTAGTCCTCGTTGTAATTGGATACTTTTGGTTGGATCCGGTGACAGAAATCGCAGTATCGGCAGCGTCCCGATATTGTGCAGAAAAGCCGGGTCAGAATCCAGCTTGCTCCGGAGATAATCGAAAAGCCCCAATTGCACTAGTTGCTCTCGCAAGAATGCATGCTTCATCTTCGACCAAGAGCTAGGAACAAATTTGCATTTGCTCCCGGAGAGCATGCATAGGAGACTGCGGTCAAGTTCGTCTAATAGAGCGCGATGGCGAGTATCACCGGCCATGTGAGATTCAATCTCACTGGCATACCCCAATGCTTGCAACACTAGCCTCATCACAATATGAGGACGTCTGTCGCTGTTGCCACCTGATTCAAAGATGCCAAAGCTTGAACGCGTGATCCGATTTGGAAGTGTGGAAGTCTTAATCATAGCAATGAGAGCTTTGAGGATGCTGAGGCTTGGACGGAAGTTCAGACGAGAGTCAGCTTTAGCAATGAGAAAGTCGTACATTTCCTGGGTGTTCAAAAAGTCCCTGGCAGTCCGATGAAGGAAGGTTACAGTCCCATCTTCAGGGTTGACCTCGAGAAGTCCACGGGTCCTGCTGTCGAGGTGCCAGGATGTATTGCTCCGTATCTCCTTGATTTCATCTTCACTCAAAAGCCGAATTGGATGATTTATCGCATAGTCGCTATCCTCATATTCTTGGAAGTGGAAACTGTAGACAAGGAAGCTCAAGGGGCTCTCGGTCGACGCGTTGGCAATTTGGAGTGCTGTTGACATGTGGCTGTGATAAAAAGGCTCCACGGCTTCCAGCATGGTCTTGAAGAACGGTTCAAGCTCCGACGGAAAGCTTTCAAGGCGCCGACGCAGGTCCACAAAAGCATCTCGGTTAGTAAGCCCTTCTCTCAAGAGCTTCGTGACGAGAAATACCCAAAGAAACACTCCGTTGGATTTTGCTGCAATTTCGGAGACCAACCACTGCCCTTGGGAATGGTTAGCGGAGACTGCAGCCCAACGTGTATGCTCTTCAAGACGACTCGAGACATAGTTCTGAATATCGTTCCGCGTAAGGTCCTGCATGTAGAGTTTGGGAAACTCGAGCCCAAATTCCTCCTCGAAAATATTCCAAGGACGGCTGGAAAGGCAGAGTTTCACGTTGCCCGACTTCGCAAGACCTTTCAAGGTCCGACAAAGTTGGATTCGGTCTTCGTGGTCGCCGCTGTATTCATCCAAGCCATCGATGATGAAGCATAGTTTGAGACTAGCATTGTCCCTAGTCACAAAGGTCTGCAAAGCTTCGCGGAGCTCCACCAACGACCAAATTGAAGAGCCCGCAGACTGCGAGCTGTTCCACCGCTCCACGCAAGTTTGCTCAATCATATCTGGGAATTGACGAAAAATGTCGTACAGCAATGTTTGGAGAAGTCCCTGTTGAGATTTTTGCATAGACGTCCCGGTAATCCAGAAGTAGTGACTGACGATTGCTGCTCTGCAGGGATGAGCCCACTGAGCGATGAAGCGAGAAGTGATAATGGAATCGGCGATGTATTTCATAAGAGTCGATTTCCCTGAACCAGGCTTTCCGGACACCCAAAATATCCCATCTTCCTCTTTGAGCCAAGCTCCAATGCTGGGACCAAGCGTCGAATCTTGATTTGTCGTGAGTGCCCATTTGAATGTCTGCTGGTGGGCCACAGCAATCTGTGTATGTCTTACAGGACGGCTCTCGAATGTAAGGCTCTCCAGGATCGCCTGCTGCTTTTTGACATCATTTTCCGAGAGAGACAATGACTGTAACTTCTCTTGCAAGCAGTCCACGTCGCCCATCGTGAACTGTCCTTGCCGATGTTGTGAGTACCCTGCTTCGAGGCCTGGTCGCAGCCTGTTCTGCAGGTCGTTGAGTCCATCACCGATCTTCTTCAGGGCATTTGCTTGATCTACCTGCAAAAGAAGACTTCGTTGTTGTAGATGTTCTAGCCGATCCGACTGAGCGCGGCTGCAGTAGCTACACAGAGCGTCAGATAAGTGTTAAATATTTATTGCTTCAGACGTTCTAGAACTCACTGTACCAGGGTGCAAATATGCAGTGTCATCGTGACTTGAGTTCGGGAGAGTCGTGCCTCAAGCTCATCAATGGTAGACTTTTCCCAGGCCGTTTTCAGAGCGACTATGAAACTATCCCATTTTCCCTTGGATCCATGCTTCGTCCTAAGTTTTTTCGTGATTCTGAGAAGTTCGTCTCCATCGGTTTTGCAAGCTGCGCAGAGGCTCTTGACTGCAACAAAGACCTTGGTGACATCATCCTCGGCGTGCGCTCCGAGGGTTTTATGATCGGTGCAAGACTGAAGACCATCGCACAAATCTTGCAATTGCTCGCAAACTGCGTCGAGTCTCGTAACATCGATACTGCATCCAGTGGCGGATACACTGATTTCGACGGTTCCTTTAATGAGACCGGCTGCGAATGAGACGAACGAGAAGACGTTGGACGCCAGTCCCAACGCTGTCAAAGGGTCCATAACAGCCTTGATAGTTTGGGAGGTTCTGGAAAGATAGCTTCAATCTCAAGAATTGCGGTGAAGCAACCAGTAATTAGATGGCAGAGCGAGGCATTTATGGATGTGGAAGAGGAAAATGGGTCGCTACGTTCTAGGCAGCTGGGTGCAGTCTACTACACCAATGGATGATTTGCAACCTCGGACTTGCACCGCATCTCTTCTGAGGTCTCCCATGCACATTTGCACAGCCTCAAGGATCAACTGAGTGCGGTTGCACAACAGCACACTTGCATGGGCCCTGGCAAGCCGCTGCGCCTCTGACGGTCGAACCAGCAACAGATGTGTCGGACAGCATGCAAGCCTCTCATCTCCCAATGGCTGAACATGATAAACGCCTGGCTCAGTTCAGCTTGTCACCCAGACAAGGGGCACAAATGACGTACGACGCACCTAAACGAATGCCCAGACAAAATACTCTTGGTTGGAGCCGTCTCCCTGTCCCCAAAATTTCTCAATCAGAGGTAGTGGTAGTAATACACCTCTTACAGTGAAGCACAATGAAGTGAAGAGTTTATCCACCTAACAATGATTCTATGTCAAATCATGTAAGACAAAGTGGCATAAGTGCATGGGTTTCTAATTACGTAGAACATTGATTTGAGGATTCATAGATTAATACTGTAGTTTTCAATACGCAAGGAAAAGATTCGGGGATTTAATAAAGCCCTTTCTTCGAATGTGGAAACAATAGTTCAGGCTGTAGAGAGTTATTCTAACGGCGCAACCGAAGATCTGCCACCTATTGTGTGGTTACGCCCTCTACTCACTGCACCGCCACCGCCGACCTGCAATAATTAGGCTTACTAGCGTGCGGCCAGTCGGACGGTGTGGTGGCTCGGAACACTTTGAAGTGTGCCTTGTCTAGCAGCATGTAATCTGGCCGGTCCTGCTGCATGCTAGACCGCCATTTCTCCAGTATTGCAGGAAAAGCTCGGATGGCGTCTGCATTCCTTGTATCAAGTGTGTGGTCTCGTGATGCAGCCCGATCGGCATATCCGAACATGTGGCGTTAGTGCCTAGGACAAAATCGGGCGACAATGGCAGCTGACAACCCAGAGACCAAGGGGTTCTCACATCCATTCCCCCCAAGGTTCGCAGTGAATTATCAGCCTGCTTGAAAAACGCAGCATTGGGGCGTCCGCTTCTAACGACGCAAATTCAGCTCCAGCTGGGATCCAACAGACGGTTTGTGGTTGCTCAAAACCCCTGTACTCGCAGGCTCGAAGGTCTGATTATATGAAGGCGGGTGGATAGATTTGAGGCTCAGGTCAAGGTAAATGGACAAGAAAAGACGGATTTTGCCAACAAAGACACCATGAGTGAAAGTTCATGCTCCAATGCTGCAAATGTACTGTGCTTGAAAGTAGACAGTGGGGCTATGAAACACGGCTGAACAGAACAAATATACCTGCTCTGAAAAGCTACAATTGCCAAAATCGTGTTGGGCGCATAATTGCGGGCTTGACCGCTTGCACTTTAATTACTTGCCAATGGCATCCATGCTTTGACACGGAACACATCCCTGGGCAAGAAAAGAGGCCCAACATTGAAGATAGAGCTTCCCGCACAAGAGATAGAGGAGCAAACTTTGTAATAATAATTAGACTCATCATGTTTTGCGCTGTCCTCTTTCTCGCCTTTATCAGATACTGATATTAGAATGGGTGGTCTCGTTTTTACCTAATCTGTACACACATGCTTCTTAATCAGTATGCATCCAGTCCCTTCATACAGCAATAAACGCTTGATATCAGAATAAAGGAGTAGAAGCCATGTACAAGTGAATATCAAAGTCTATCTAAACTATAAGTTTGAATTCGTAGGTTATGTGCAAATCCGGAAGTCAGAAATCTCCCATTGGTGGATGGGAGAGAGAAAACGGATTTGTACTTTCAAGAAATATTCAGCAAGGATCTGAAATAACTGATACTTCGTTGTGACAGCATGATAAGGGCATGTTCTCGTCATCTGCTAAGCTAAGCCACTTGTTGGACGCCCACGCATGTAGCGATCCCATCACTCTCAGCCAACGCAGCCGTACCCCCCGAGTTGCCAGACTGCTGCACAGTCTGCCTCACCGCCGCCGTACACTTAGCAGTAACCCCATCCGCCACAGCCGCAGCCACGGTCGCGTTAGCCGACAGCGCAGCAGCCATCGCCTTCTGGGCGTCCGCCGCGTTCGGGTGGGCAGCGGCCGCCTTCGCCCCGAGCGTGAAGATGGTGCCCTTTGCGTTGGCCTCGCCCTGGAGGTCCCCCGCCTGCTTGGTCAGGTTGACCGTCTGCGCGAGCTCGGCGAGCTGCGCCAGGTCCCCCTGTTCGGCCTGCGCCGCGACGACGTCGGCTGACACCTGGGCGCCTGCCAGGTGGGAGGCTATCTCGGCCTCGGTGGCGTCGGCCACCAGCATGTTTGTCGAGAAGATACAGCCGACTGGGTCGGCCGAGTCGTCGCAGATGAAGCCGTCGCCGGTGGGGTCGCCGACCTGGTATGCTGTTAGCGGTACTCTCAACTCACGAGACTCAACTCGTCCATAAATTCTTTATTGCAATCGTAGGGAAACTCACTGTGCCAGCAGGGAAAGTACCGGTCTGAAGGGCCAAGTTCGGGTCCGCCCCAATAGCCTGGAGCTGAGTCGCAAGGTCGAGAACAATCTGCTTATTTCCGGCTGCGTCAGGCGAGGCCGGGTCCTGATGCTGCTTGACAGCAGCGATCTCAGGGTTGACGGCAGTCTCGTCACAGGCCTCGGAGGCGCCGCCGACTGGAGTCGTATTACGTTCGAGGGCGCGGAACATGAGGGCATTTGCCATGCCCGCCACGTTGTTCGCAGCTTTGGCATTAGTGAAGGCCTGATCGGCTATGTTCTGTTGTAGGCACTTTAGGTTTGTGACATTGCCTGCACCGCTCTTGGCGCCTGCGTCGCCTAGCAGGCCAAACACGGTGTTCTCGATCTGGAGCGGATTGTTGAGTTCCAACATCGCTTGGGTGGCCTGCACGATGGCCTCATGCGAGTGCTCCTGTGGCGCCTCTGCGGCCGAGAGGCCAGCGAGGACAAACATGATGGCGATGGTCTTCATTTTCCTCGGTGAGTATACTTCTAAGCGTGGTAATCTGAGCAAGGCCTGCCTTCAATGTATTCCAAGAAATATGAAGAATTATAGGAAAAGACTGGGGTTCGCAGAACTCTGAAAGAATGAGAAGTAGGAAGCGAATGAAGTGTTAGTGTACGAGAGAGCATCTTCGGTGATCCGGAGGCCGGGAACGGCCATCATGATATTTAAATAACACTACGGAAGATGTGTTTCAAGCTCCCTGCGTACTCGCCCAGAACTGTCCCAATACCTTACACCGTCAACAGACCTGATATCCCGACACCTGACGCTGATACCCCGGAGGCGCCGGCGAGGTTCACTTTTAAGGGGGCTGCGTCTCAAGTATCTTAAGCAGAACTCAGTCGGGGAAAGAGAGAGTATATTTGCAGATCCGTGTGACAGGTATGTATTCTGGGAACCACACCAGTCCTACAGTTCGTTAATGAGATTCCGATGGGATGGGTTCGGGAGCGGCCGTTAAGGTTCTATGCTGAAGCATTTCAGACGATTCAGTACTTCTTGGCGGGCTTGTTCTGGAACACCTCCTGTGTAGCTTTCAATGCGTCAGGGGATCTGATACATTCTCAGGCTCTCATGGAGCTGTCAAAAAAAAATAACATCTGGTTCGATTCTTTCTCAGACCGGACTGCTTCCTGGGTAGGGGTTTAAGCACGTGTCGTGTGATTCTCAGCCTTCGGGCTCCCCTTAACAAACCGAGTACGAACCCGTTCTTAGAAAAAGGCAACGAGCCCAGATGATACTATGGGTTGATTTGGTCCTATATCGCTAAGAGATTAGCTTTATCTGGCCACCTGCAAGGCGGTCTTCAGCTCCATCTGCTTCGTAAGTGACCAGAATACACAGTGCATTTTTAAGGAATTTAGGCTGGACTTGATTTCTTTCGCGAACAGTGTAATTGCATCCTATACGCCTTTCATTCTTGAAATGGCTTTCGAATCGGATGGTATGGTGCTGAGGTTAGACTGTTTGGAAAACATGACAGCCTTTTCTTGGTGCATATGAGTGCCAGGTAATAGTTCTCATTGTCTATGCTTTCGGCTACGGCTATGTGAAGAATGTATAATATATACGAAGAAGAAGATTTACACAGAATCGGACATTGCACATGCCCATCTTACTTATTGCCTGTGCCTCATGATCCGGCTGCGCCACCAGCCACCAGAGTAGTCCCCAGAAGCACCGCCGAACCAGGAGGGAGTTGAGGAAGAGGAAGCATCCGATGCTGCATCCGTAGCAGAGCCGAATGAAGAACCGCCGAAGCCTGCTTCAAGATTAGTAAGAGGATCAACAAATCTGGTAAAGTAGAAGGTGTCACTTACTGCCAGATGGTCGAGCACCCCAGCTTCCCCACGATCCAGTTGGCCGCGCTCCGGAAGCCTCGGACCCGGATCCAGCAGAGCCGCCGCTTGTGGGAGAAGGCCCTTCGGACTCGCCTCCGTACGAACCTTGTCCGAAGCTGCCACTGGGCTGGGAAGCAGGGGCAACATCAGAACCCGAACCGGAAGCCCCGCCAGAAACCCCAGATGGAGATGCTCCGACAGCGCCATATGAAGGGCTTCCAGTAGGGCTGGCATAGGAGGCAGCGGCCGAAGCCGAAGGGGCCGATGAAGATGAACCCGAGGCAGATTCGACGACGGATTCGGAGGTGAAGGACCAGCCCGGGATGCTGATGGTCCCGATGGTCCAGGTGATGCCGTCCTCACTCGTCATGGACCCCTCCACGTCCGTGCCGAGGGCAAGCGTGTCCGAGTAGGCCGTGTCGGCGCTGTCGAGGATGATGGTGACGTTGATCCAGGTGTGCGCGGGGACGGTGCCGCAGTCCTCGGCTGCGCATTCGACGGCTGAGCCCCAGCCCTGGGCTTTCCCGTCGCTGGTGGAAAGGGTGGACACAACATCACCGCCGACGAGAACTGTCTGGGTGTAGTTGCCGCTGGCGTCGTCGTACTCATCTTTTGTTTGTTGTCAGCTTTCGAGGCCATGATCTGCTGGTTGTGAAATGCGACTTGTTGTGGTTGCTTACAGTGGAACGTGACGTGGGCGCCGGCTTCAGCGGTTGAGCCATCGTCTTGAACGGGCATCTGTGAATTGGCTGACCGGAAGATCATTATTAGCACTCAAGCCTTCCCAGAGCCTCACACACAAAATTGGACTGTAATAATGGGAAAACATACCGCCAGTCGACATCAGAGTGTACGCGTAAACGTTCCAGTTGTCGCTGGACCAGTTCTCAGCGATACTCTGGACAAGGTCGCCGTTGGACGTCCCCATTCCGACCCAGAGCGAGAGATCTCCGCTGTTGTCGCTCGGGGCGCTGGGAAGGACCAGTGTGGCCCAGGACTCGCGGACGAAGGTGTCGTCGGCGGTCGGGCCGGTGCTGAAAGCAGGGCCCATGGCGGCGTTGGCCTTGGCCACGACGGCCGCGGTCGCAAAGGCTGACAAGATTTGGCGGGAAGACATGCTGACTTCGTGTAATGTGTGCGAATAATATTGGAACAACACAGTTGGTACTGCCAGCAGTAAGTGAATGAAACTGTCTGACGCAGAAGAAGAAAAGGGAAATGAACGGAAGACTCTGTCTGTGAACGAGTTGAAGCTGGGGAGAGCTCCCTTACCAATTGGACGAGCAGTCTTCTCTACTTATATAACTACTCAGCCTAATCTGGTGGTGGCGCACCGGAACTTGCCATCCTATATGCCCTCCTTCCCAGGATCATGAACACCCTAGGAAAGATCTCGCCTAGCATGCGTGGAGCCTTCATAACTCCCAGTCGACGAATGTAGAAAAGCGCCGGCATGAGTATCACGCGTGCTGACGAACGTTTCCTCGTAAATGCGTTCCCTCGTCTCCATTTTCTTTCCGAATCTGCGATGGTTCCTGCAGGAGAGGCGGCTAACAGCCCGTTGGACGATTAGTTGAAACGGAAAATGCGTGTTTCATGGGCCCCTGCAATTTCGCTCTGTGCTCACCACGGCATCGCGCCGATATGAAACGTAAAGTGGGCCTCGGACGTGCAACTGGATTCTCGGAGTGAGGAAGATTTGGTCGCGTATCTCCCGATCGAAGGGAGTTATTTCCGATAGCGTAATAAACCCAGGGAAGACAGGCCGAGGCTTCGGCACGATCAGTCACTGCAGAATCTACCGTTGAAGGTTGACTTGCCACTGAGGTCCGAAATAATATCTTTGGCAGCCATTTAAAACCTGGTTTACACCCATCACTTGTCACCCCCACGGATACAAAGGTGTTCTCATTCCTAGATGTTTGATGTCCGAGGGCGTTACGGAAGCCAACAAGATATAGATCATGATGTTACCTTCGTTTTCATTCGCAGCATGGCCACTGCGGACATTTATGGAACCATATACTTTTAGGGTATTCCAACTTGTCTTCTAGCCCGAATTGGCTCTAACTGCTTGATCACACTCACATCGAGCTTGACAGCTGAGTCCTGTGGCTCGTGGCAATTACCAGCTCACCAAGAAAGAATCAGAGTTGAGCAGTTACAGAAGCACGGGTCCTCTCTTCGCCAGACACATTCCATCACAAGGCCCAACCGACAAGACCAGTGAGCAGTTTTCTCGGTGCACGAAGCTCCTCCTTCCTCGCCTTAAGTTCGTCGACGTCCCAGTTCACCCACAAGTATTTACCTTTCAAGAACTCGCCCTCGGCGCTTGATACCCAATTGACAAAGTGCCCCGCCAGGTCAGCTAGAGAAGTGGTCAGCCATTGAGCCAAGAGGCGCAGCATATTGCGCGCATCACGGAAAGATAAAACACTCACGCTCATCAACAGGCACGCCCAGCGCCCCAAGCCCAGACTTGGTCAGCATGTCCGACTCCACAACACCGGGGTGGACGTTGTAGAAGCGGAGCCCAGGGTTCTCAAGCTGCAGCGTCTCGACCACGCGCGCCGCCCCGATCTTGCTCCCGGAGTATCCAGAGAACCCAGGCAGCGAGGGGTTGATATGGGCGGCGGCGGCCGAGATGTTGACAAAGACACCACCGGGGCGCGCGGAGGCGAGGAACTGGCGCGCAAGCAGGAACAGCCCCTTCACGTTGACCTCCCAGGCCCTCCACCAGTCCTCGGTGAAGTCGGTGGCGCCCTCCCCGCCGGCGGCGGCGATGGGCCCCACGGCCGGTAGGTAGCCCGCATTGGCGACGACGATGTCCACTGGGCCGCCTGCGCCGGCGAAGGCCCGCGCGACGTCCTCCTCGCGGGACACGTCGCCCGAGACGGTGGAGATCTTGGTCGAGGGGTACGCGGCCCCCGTGCGCTCCGCGACCTCCTTTAGGGTCGCGGTGCTGCGGCCCAGGATGATTATGTGTGCGGCGCCTGCCGTCGCGAAGGCCTCGACGATGCCGATGCCGAGCCCGCGGGCGCCGCCGCTGACGAAGACTGTCTTCCCGGCGGCGGAGAGCTCGGGGCGGGTTGGTGAGATGGCAGGGTAGGACTTTTGGTGGTAGGTTGAGGTGAAGTTTGTCTCCCAGAGTGGACTCGACATGATGGAAGTGGAATGATGTGAGGGGTGTATGAGTGTTACTGTAAGATGGGTTTGTGGTGGGACGGTCAGGAATGGCTCATTCGACGTGGAAGGGACAGAGCGAGGCTGTATTAACCAGAATGTGCTCAGTAGGGGATAGGAGTTAAGTTAAGAAGATGAGGAATTAAGGAAAGGAGTTAAGGACAAGATGTTATCAGCTGGTTGCATGTGGTGATGCATGCTTAGTTGTTCCCGGATTGCTCCACCTCTACCAATGATTATTGGCTACGGAAAGTCGCTCCATAACCTCCTCCCACCCTGCATGTCAGCAAAACATCTGACACTGGATTCTACTCAAGCCAACCGAAGGAGCAAACGGTCTCCCTAGCTTCAAACGCAACGGAGAAGGCGCATATGGGCGTGCCAAGGGGAGGGGGCTGACGTCGCCCGGTGTAGCTTTCAAATCCACTTGAGCGGTCGGGAGTATCGGTTGACCTTTGTTTCGGACTTGTGACGCCTCCCTTCCAAGGGGTTTGCTCACATGTTACCTGCTGCAGTGAGCCTCTCTAATACTATCTATTCTATTCAATCCGGTTTATCGCCGGGTATATGCCAACCCAAGATGTTCCTAGAACAGGAGGTCCGTCCGAAAGTCCACAGCTCACCACGTTAGCTGCTTGCCGTCATTGTCCCACAACTTCCCACCGTGTGAGTCCTTTGTAGCAGCATCGATGACCTGCACGATGCCATCGCAGGACTCGTCGACTCCTATGAATGCTTTCTCGAGACCTAGCAGGCGAGCACTCGCATTGCCCATCTCTGTCTGGACGAAACTAGATAAATCGAGAATCAGCATATATCATCACGTCAGAACGCTGCGACGAATTCTTACCCAGGATGGAGGACAAAGGCAGTAAGGGAATCTTCCTCCCCATTAATCCTCTTCGTGAGCCAGTGAACGGCGGCCTTGGATGGTGCGTACGCAGCATTGGGAAAAGGAGCCTGATCCTGCAAGCCAAAACTCCATTAGTCTCTCGCATTCAACATTTCACGCCCTGTCCGCACCAGACCGATCTTAGGGAGCCTCACCTGCAACTGGCCCGCCGACGAGCCCATGGTAACCCATTTAGGCTGCGCGGACCTCCGCAGCAGCGGGAGCGCGGCCTGGTACAGCCAGACCACGCCGAACACGTTCGGCGCGATGTGCGCCTGCAGGTCCGCGACCTTGAGCTCCGACACCTTGGGGAACGCCCTGGCGACGCCGGCGTTGGCGATGACGAGGTCCAGGCGGTCGATCCCCTGCTTGGAAAGCTCCTCGACGGCCTTGAGCGCGTCGGCCTCGGCCGTCGAGTCGATCTTAACGACCACCAGCCGGCTGTGCTGGCCCGCTGGCAGGTCTGCGAGGGCCTTTGAGGTCGGGTGGTCCGGGTCGCGGACGGCGGCGACGACGGTGTGGTCGTCCCTGGCGAGGTAGCGCTCGGCGAGGGCTTTTCCTAGGCCTCTGTTCGCGCCGCTGATCAATATTATTGAGGGGGCCATGATGGTGAGGTGCGGAGTTGGCTTTGTGAGGTGTGAATACCGCGGTCCAGCTTCGTGATATGCTCCAGCGGAAACCGGGCATGTGCAGGTCTCATGGTTCTGGTCTTTTTATAAGAGTGCGTAAGACCAAGCTGTTGGTCCTCGCATGCTGAGAAATCAGAATGGTCATCCTCGCGTCTGTTGGGGTGTCGAGACCGTGCTGGACTTTTTGCCTCGACGGAATCTTAACCAAGTCGAGGTGACCTGATCTCAGGCTGCGCAGAATCCTGCGGCCGTTGTTGTTTAATCGGTCAATGCAATCCCGCCAACCTGCGGACGCTTTCTCGGCGGAGGCCTAGCTCCCGCTCTCTGCTTACATGGCCCGCAAATCCGTGACTGTTGGTCAGCGGCGTCCCCGCCGTTACCCAGGTCCGTTGCAGTATCCCCTTGATGCACGATCCTGTCCTACGCAGTATCCTTGGGGTCTCCCAGGGGCGCCCATATGGTACAACAAGAACCAAGGCAATGGCCAGCACATGCGTGCAGCGACAGCAGCGATCTTCTGTGGTATTGAAGAGACTCGGCCTTGGGTACGCAAATCGTGCGAAGTCTGGAATCCCACTGATACCAGGGCCATTCATTGACAACTCATGTGGAGGTCTGTAAAGACCCGAATATCAAATATACAGCTCCCAGAATATGCTCTGGTGTGGAAGCTGGTGTGGATGCTAGTAGTTAGCCGAAAGCTGAGACATGACAGATTGGCAGAGGGGAGCAGCAGAGCAGTGAAAGGCTCAACTATGCGTGTGGCCCAGGAATAGGGGGTTTGGTACGAGAGAAGGATCAACTGTCACGAGTGTCTAGGTGGACAGACTGGACGTTTCTCTTCGCTTGCAAGTGCATGGTGATATCTCCTTCTGCGATGGAAGCGAAATGGCGTTTGCTTGTTCGGAAACGTGCTACTGCTTTTCTGGATAAAATTGCGTGATATGCATGATATGCTTCTCGGCGGTTCAGACTGAGAAACTCAGTCGTAGCCGGAATGCATGTAGAAGCAGTCGCTTGGGTCATGCCAAGGCCAAGGCCAATGCCGTCTTCCATGATCGGAATGGGCCGGAGCACGGCTAGATGCGTGAAGACTAGTCTCGTGCCTATGCGGATGCCAATGACCATGCAAAAGATGCCTTTGTTCTCGCTGGAGCACCATACAAGCTTTCCTGTATGCGGGGCTTAGGGATAGCGGCTCGGTGCTCAAGCTTCCTCTTATCTCGGCTTGGGCTGGGAAGCAAGATATCGTAGTAACGTATCCTGGACGAGATCATGGTATCTGCTTCTACCCAGGTCGGTCAGAGACACTGGAGGGACCAGTGCAGTTTGGCTGAAATGAGGATGGTGGCCTGAACCCTGGAGGGGGTGAGTCTTCTCCCGCAGTATCGCTTGTGTCAGTTGATGGGACTTCCTGAGAACAGGCATGGTTGTGGACAATTGCGATGGAACCAAACCTAAATACCATGTGTTATCTGCGTTTATTCTCAGCCCTGCTCAAAGAAAGGTTGGGCTTGGCAATCTTTTCTTAGGCGTCGTATTATGAGGCGCTTGGGACTCGTGGCCGTGCTGAGATATCCACGCCCCGTCTTGGCCCATGAGAGCTTTTTGGTATGGGCACATGTCAGTCAACTTGGCGACGAATTGGTGATCTCCGACCAAGAATTAGACGGTGCAACGCAAATGGACCTCCGGGGCTACGGAATCACACACGACCATGTGGAAATGTGTAAATATCGGATATTAATCCGCTCATAATAAAGTTGGGAAGGCAGTGCCGAAACGAGAGTTAGTGCCGATGGGCGTCGACCTGCATAAGCACACACGAGGCCCCCCTGCCAGGCCATGGACGAGGGGGCACAATGCAGTATTCTACCGGACCTTCTCGATCAAATTCGCCTGTGCCATGCCTGTGATTGCGCCTTGCCTGTGCCTGTCGTTCGTCGGCTGGCTTGGGGGCCCAACCCAAAGCCGAACCCCAGAAAAATAACCACCAACTGACTGACTCGTAATCCGAGCGGCCCTCCCCCCTTGTCCCCCGCACTCCAGCGCAGCCCAAGCCCCAGGCCCCATGCCCCAAGCCCGTTGAGGCCAAGAAGCTGGGAGTTAGCCTGAGTAGTGCGCGCGGCTATGTGTGTGAGAGAGAGATGGCAGACAGAGAAAGGAGATCGACCTCGACCTTGACCTTGACATTACCCGACGACGTCGTGCACCACACCGGCATCTCTCCCTCTCTCTTTGACCCGAATTCTCTTCATCAACCTAACCTAACCTAACTGCTCCATCCATAATCTTCTATCAGAGCGACGCGGCATGGCTGAAACGGACGCCTCTGCCGACTACTGAGCTCTGAGGCTCATCTCTTGCACTGCGACGTCTCTGCCCGACTCCCCGGTCGTTGATGGATCTGGCGCGAGCTTGTTCGTGGTTGGACCGCTGCGAATCCTAGTGGGCATACACGCACACATATACATACGTGCATACATACGTACATACACACATACACACTCAATCGCTCACTCATCTACGAGCATCCACTTGGCCATTCTCACACCGACCTCGACATGATTGAGACAGAAACGAGCCCTGGGCGCATGGAGGTCGAGGGAGAGGCCGATGCCGATGGCGACAAGAGGTCCTTCAGAGACTTCTCCGCCCCGGCCGCTGACGGAGACGAGTCGAGGGAGCATGCCCGTCCCAGGAAGAGAACACGCCGGGCCTGTGACAAGTGCTCTTCATCGAGGACCCGGTGCGATGGTGAATACCCCTGGTGAGTACAGACAGTCTCGCCCACCGCCATGCTCAACCCCATGGGCAATCCAGCGCGCGTCTCACCCCCCCCCCTCTTCGTCACACAATGGCTTTGACTGCTGTGCCGCGTCTGGACCTCAACCGGCTGACCCTGCATGGTTTCCGATATCTCCAGCCGCCGCTGCGAAGGTATGTTATATCTGTTCTGTCCTGTCACAGCATCCGCTGCTTTTCTCTTGTCCTGTTCTCGACTGGCTCTTGACTCAGTCTCTCATCCCGATCCTTGCTCCTCCTGCCCTCCTCCGGCAAAGCCGTATGGCCCTACTAGTGCTTGGCCATGGCTGTCCCCTGGGGTTGACCCTTCGTCAGCCTTTCCCGTTCCGTGCCCTCCCCACCCACCGTCCCGTCCCGGGCTGCTCGTGGCCATCGTGTTGATGAAGCTTTGTGTTTGCGCCCGGCATTGCAGACTACGGCTATACCTGCCGCTACAACCGCGAGATCAAGAAGCGTGGCCGTGCTCCTACCACCTCCTTGGGTAACCATGCGGCTCGCTCGGATTCAACCGGGTCGACCACCCCCAGCGCCAAGGTCAAGCGCCAATCCTTGGGCGCAATATCGCCTTCGCCTCCGGTGGCATCGCCGGATACAAGCCTGCCACCGCTGCACTTCCCCCAGTCTAACGAGCGTTATAGGGACAGCATCAGCCTGTCCTCTGCTCACCCGCAGCGTCCCCCCTACGACGATGGCCGCGCCTCCCTCTCACACATTGTCATCCAGCCGTCCCCTGCCCCCGTGCAGTCCCCCTCGTACCTGTCGTCGCCCGCCTACAGCAACACCAACACCCAGATCCAGCTGTCCTCCCTCCTAGAGCCCAGCGCCGAATCGCCAGTCCTCAAGAAGACCCATGAGAGCCCGTCCCAGATGTCTGCACATGCTGGGCGCACCAGCGACCCGGAGCCCCTGGTGTCCGGTGCCAGCGTGGGCTATCCCTCCCCGGCAAATGCTGGCTCACCTCCACAGCGTGCGCCCAGCAACCGCAGCAGGCATTCCTTCAGCAACTGCCTGCCACCTCTGCCCCATGGTCGAGAGTCTGTCAGTACGTCCAACGGCCGTGAGGGGTCCATTCCGGAGGTTCAGAAGCAGCACAACTCGCTGTATAAGGCGCCCTCAGCCGACTGTCGCTACAGGTGTCTGGAACCTGTTCTTCCGTACCTGAGGGACATCATCCCGGCATCGGTGGCGTGTGACCTCCTCGATGTCTACCTCACAGAGCCTGGTAGCTCACTCTTCCGCTGTGCCTCGCCATATATCCTCACCCGTATATTCCGCAAGAACTCACTACTACATCCTACGCACCCACGACAGACCACTCCGGCCCTGTTGGCAACCATGCTCTGGTGCGCTGCTCAAACGGCCGACATAGTGCTGCTCCACGTGCCAGGATCCCGAGCTAAAATATGCAACGCATTGTATGACCTGGCAACCGCTCTGATATCGGACAGAGATCCAGACCGGTGGCGAAGGATACACGGTAGGTAGCCATTGTGCGGACCAGGCTGAAGTGTGCGAGCTGACAATGAGCAGGCGGCTTGCGGGGCGAGAGCGATCAGCCACAGACGGGCTATGAGTACTCGTCAACCCAGCCCCTGCTAACCGCCAAGAACGAGCCCGCCGGTGCCATTGATGATGTGCTGACGTTCATCCTCTTGTCCATCGCGGTCTCCGGGGGCGATTTCAAAAGCGACTGCTTCAAGTGGTGGAGCAAGGCGGTCCGGCTGACCCTCTCTCTGGAACTGAACAGGGAGGACGAACGTTGTTCGGCCACTGTGTCTCCATGCGCGAACCCTCTGTGCTCCTGTAAACGCGAACAGGAAGCATTTTCCTTGCCCGGTATGGAAGCTAGAGAGGAACGAAGGAGGGTCTTCTGGTTGATTTACTGCCTCGACCGGCACTTGGCGTTGTCATTCAACCGCGTTCTCGACATACCGGACTCCTACTGTGAGGTCTATGGTAAGTCAATTCCCTCGAGTAACAAAGATCCGGCACTTGATCTAATGAGTCGAAGCTCCTCTGCCAGAGAACGTCTGGGAGAACCTGGACACTATAGCACCCAAGGACATTCCGCCGAGGGTAATTGGTGCTTCGTCCATCATCACCGGGACAGGCTTTTTCGAATATTTCCTGCCACTAATGAGCATCCTCGGCGATATAATCGAAGTACACCATCGGAGGTTCCACCCTCGCCTAGGCATAGTCGACGACACACACGCCGTGGCCATCATCGGCGACCTCCTCGCGAACTGCGAAGCCAGCATCGACAAGCTGCGGCAGGAGATCGAGATCGTCGAGTACGCCGCGCCCATGCCCACGCCCGGCGTCGGGCCCAGCATCAAGGACCTCATCTCGGGCTACTCCAACCTGCCACCGCCGTCCCAGGGCCCCCAGCCGACGACCGTGCCGCCGCCGACGGCTGCAGCCACCCGGGCCAAGGACCGCTCGCGGCTGCAGCTGGTGACGGCCTACTCGACGCACATCCTGCACGTGCTGCACGTGCTCCTCCACGGCAAGTGGGACGCGATATCCATGCTGGACGACGACGACGACTGGATCACGAGCGCGCGGTTCAACAACTGCGCGTCGCACGCCATCGCCGCGTCGCAGGCCGTCAGCCAGATCCTCAAGTTCGACCCGGAGCTGACCTTCATGCCGTACCTGTTCGGCATCTACCTGCTCCACGGGAGCTTCATCCTGCTGCTGTTCGCGGACCGCATGCCGCGGGTCGGGCCGAACCAGAGCGTGGAGCTGGCCTGCGAGACGATCATCAGGGCGCACGAGGTGTGCGTGGTCACGCTGAGCACGGAGTTTCAGGTGAGTTCCGCCCATTTACGCCCTGTCGGCCCGCTGTACCAGTGAAGTATAGTTGGAACAGGGCTTGCTGACACAAGATCAGAAAAACTTCCGCAAGGTGCTACGGTCGACGCTGTACAGCGTGCGTGGGTCGAGCCCCACGGAGTGGGAGGAGCACAAGGCCAGGCGCAGGGCTCTTTCTTTGTATCGCTGGACGAAAGGAGCCAAGGGGCTGGCGCTCTGATACATCCAACCTGCTGGATCCCACGATCTTGTGTGTGCATCCAAGAAAGAGCACATGGTACCTATGGTGTAGATGGGATGGGGATATACTGGAAGAACGTATATAAATTATTCTATATTGGGGAGGGGTTCACATGGGTTGGGAGTATGATACCAGGCATAGGATGCGCATGACTCGCAAATTCATTCCTCACTGTTCACATTTTCGCCGTGCAGTATTACAGCGGAGACAAGTGCAATAAGGAGGGAAGAAAAGGGGAAGAAAAGAAAGTGAACACCAAAAAGACATGCAACACCGGGCATTCATTAGTCATTACCAAGCCAACTACTCCAGAGGGATACATATCTAAAGAATGTCCTAAATCGCATCACGACTTCCCAAAATGCTATCATCCAGCTTATAATACTAACTTTATGGTATTAAGGACAATATAAAAAGAAAGGCCATATACCAGTTCATAGCCGTTTGTGTATATAGCATAGCAAGACTTACTCAACTCGCCCATCCAGGGCCAGCTACGCCCTCCTAGCTAGATTCAGGCCTTCACTATTATCCAGACACCTCCTCCTTCACAGCAGCCTCACTTCAAAGCCTCATCTTCATTCACTATAGCATTCGCGCCCAAACTGCACACGGCCCTCCAGACGCAGTTGAAACAAAATAATAACCAGAAGGCGCATCAAGGACCCTCCCACTTGTTCCTCGAGATCCATTCCTCGAATGTGCTCGCCCTGACTCCAAGATCCTCCCATGAGGAGTCAGACGCGGGATCCATCGTCCCGTAGCATATCTTGTCCGCAGGCGCATCCCGGACCCACTGCACCATCTGTCGAATATCCTCTTCAAACCCCTTTCCAGCCACGGACACCACGGTAGAAGTCCACTCCTCCAGACTGATGCTTTCATACCGAGCAGGGACACCTGTCACTCTGGAGAAGATGGCTGCCATTTCCCCAAAGGATATCTTTGGACTCCCAATAGGATACGTCTTGGATGCGGTTCGTCCTGGCCCCGCCTCAAAAACGGCTGCGAATCATCAGTCAACAAATCCTCTTCAAGTTAAAAATTCGAACTTATACATACCGCGAGCAAATATCCCGACATCATGCGATACGTCTACCCATTCGCCAACTGTCGCACTCGGCACCGCAGAACAGAAACACACTGTGCCGTCTTCTGTCCCAGAAGTTAGCAAAAGATGCAACTTTGATTGATCAATTTTTCTCCTACCATCCCGGCGACAGTAGTTGGGCCACCGAAGGTTGTCGTAGAAAAGCCCTATTCACGACACCATCAGCTCTCAACAACAACAACAAGATCGGGGGGCTGTGTCGATGAGACCTCATAGCCCGCCCGAGACTCACCCGGTATCAGAGTCGTGACCGCCGGAAGCCGCTGCCGCGCCCACTGGTCAATCTGGTGCTTAAAGTCAAAGTGATAGACCTTGGGGTAGCGGCCGCCGCTGGCTCCTGTGATGTCCGGCAGGCTGCTGAAGACAAAGTGCCCGACGCCGGCCCCCCGCGCGGCGTCTACAATGTTCCGGCCGGCCTCGAGCTCGTGGCGGAGGTCCTCCTCCTTGTCGAACACGGCCCCGCTGATGTGGTTCTGCGTCATTGCGAAGACGCCGTGCGCGCCCTCAAAGGCGCCCAGCAGGCTTTGCGTGTCGTAGACATCGCCGCGGACTAGGCTGAGACACTTGTGGTGGCTGACGAGCGCCAGGAGGTCCTGGGCAGCTTGGCTGGCTGGGTCGCGGGTGATGGCGCGCACTTGGAAGTTGTGGGGGGAATCGAGGAGGGCTTTGACGACGCCTCGGCCTTGGTTTCCCGTGGCCCCGAGCACTGCGATGACTCTAGGTTCTTTTTCAGCCATGGTTATAGATTTGCTTTCAGATCGGTCACATGTGGTAGGATATCTAGAGGTGGTAGGATATCTAGAAGGCTTATATCTCACAATACTTTATCTCCAGGCAGTAGGGACTCTTCGCGTCCACTGCCAAACCGATTTGTCAACACGGAGACTATGCGAAGAAGAAGTGGGGCCGTCGGTCACAGAGTCTCTCCAGCTGCGAACGGGAAATCTCATTGATAGCTCAAAATTCACCTTGACTCTTTGCTACTTCGGCGTCGGCATGATTTAATAGTTTCTGCAATTTGTCAGCGATTTGGAGGCCATGTTTCACTCTAACCAGCTTTGCGAACCGTAGTGAATTCTGCATCCTGTTCAAAAGCTAACATCATGTTTCCGTGTTTGACGCTGTAAGTAGCGGACCAAACGTCTAGCTTCTGATGTCGTAGAATTGTTCACTCATTTCTTTATCTGTGATACAACTATCATAGTCCCTTTCCCTAAGCTATTCGCAATAAAGCTCTTGGAGGAATACCACGGCGGGTAGTATATGGATATGCTCTCATTAAACTACCTAGGTACCTGCTCCTCGAGCGTATCCTCGAGGTTGCGTGAATCAACATAAACATTGCTCCGTCCCAATTTAAAACGAAAGTCACACCAGTTGCTACCCTTTGATTATGCAATTACGTTCCACCGGGAATCATTCGGTTTCTTCAAAACTTGACAACCAGCTTGCTTCCCGACACCTTTCCTTGGCGCAGCAAGTCCAGCGACTCTAGCAACACTGGAATCCCGCCATCTATGGCCTTGATAGGAGGCGGCTTGATCAAGTCACGAATCTGCGGCAAGATCGAGTAGAACCGTGCCAGAGCCTTGCGATGCTCCAAGTCGACAGGGAACTTGGGGCCGACGGGCGGCAGCCACGCGAACTCGCGACCAAACACGGTGTAAAGCATGATCATGTCGTACGTGACGCCGGGGACTTTTGACTCGCCCTGGTCGAGCAAGGTCACGATCTTGCCGCCCTGCGGCTTGAGCACGCTGGCCACGGCCGGTCCCGATCCCCCCTCTGAGAAGCAGTCAACAGCAAGGCTGATGTCCGGAAAGGCCGAGGTGACTTCTTGGACCCAGCCCTCCGATTTGTAGTCGAACACATGGTCGGCACCGTAGCGCTTGACGAGCTCGTGGGAGTGCGGCGATGCCGTCGTGACGACGGTGTACCCTGCCAGCTTAGCAAGCTGAATGGCGAACAGTCCGACGCTCGTGGAGCCCGCGTAGATGAACACGGTCTTGCTGGCTGGCTTCGATGCCGCTGGGTCTTGATTGTTTCCCGCCTCGCCCGGCCAGGGGAGACCCAGGTGGACATTAACCGCCAACACGGCCGTCACGGCCGAGACGCCATACGTCGCCGCCTCCTCGTAGCTGACGCCCGGCGGGATCTTCCAGGCCAGGTCGCCCTCCGTCTTGAGGAACTCGGCGAACGCGCCGCGGTCCCGGTAGAGCCCGCCGTGGACGACGCCAGCGACGCGGTCCCCGACCTTCCAGGACGCGGCGGCGGTCTTGCCGACCTCCACGACCTCCCCGGCGTAGTCGCACCCGACTATGCAGCCCTTGGGGGAGATGACGTCGATGTGCTTGAAGTCGCTGGGGTTCAGGCCCACGGCGCGGACCTTGACGACCATCTCCTCGGCGTTGATTGTGGGCTTTGGCACCTCCGTGATGCTTGCGCCTTTGAAGACCGACTTTCCGGTGCTGAGGTTGAAGACGCGGGTTGCGAGGGTCCGGTTCGTGACGAGGGCCTTCATGGTTGATTTGGAAATCGAAAATGGAGTCATGGTTCAGTCTGCAGTACGTATTTTGTGTTGTATAACTCAACGACTTTGGCGTACGTGATTAGGGGGTGCACGTGAGTGACGGCTATCTTTTGTCGAATGTCCGGATAGGTCGTCAGCAGGTTGATATCAGAACGTGGTCTCTTGCTATCACCGAGGTTTGCTTCAGCTCTAGGTCATTCCAACGTAATGATTTCAAATTGCACGTCATTGGCTCATTCGTGTGCCAAAATGAAAGAAAGTTACCTAGGTAGAGAATTCTGGCAATCGCGGGAAAATGCTGGCCAGTGCTGGCCTCCCTAGCATTATTAACCCAACCAGACCTTTCCGCGTATAGAAAGTAGACAGGAATGAGGTATGTGCGCAAATTGCACTGACTAGGTGGGCCGACTCAGGCTAGGAATATGTTCACTAATCAACGCTGATAGCAGGCAAGCGTTGCCGCGCATGAAATCAAGCCTAAAATAAGTGGCATGAACCCATTTTGAGAAACTCGGCTCAACAGTTGGCCCACGACCGAATCTGGTCGCTTTAACCGGGTTGGTTAATGGCCCCCAAGCCGACGGAGCATTCACTGCTCGTCAAGGGGAGGCCATCGTCAAGGGGAGGTCAGTTTGGTAATCTTGTCTTTATCACACACGGAAGAGCTTGGAGCCTTAACCCTGCCTCTCATTTGGGCTGATATGTGACCCCAAGGCGTGCTTGGTAATCCGGACAGAGACTTCCCAGGGTTGAACCAGAATCATATCGATCATGATGGCTGTACAAGAAAAGTCATTGTTAGACTATGAGTCTCAAAAGAACTATTTAATATGCTCGATCCAAGCAGTTCGAACAGAAAATCAACAGAGAATCACCATTCTACGAAATTGACTGCATAGCCTTCCCTCGAAATCTTTTTACAAGATGTCTCTGACCAAAGTTGTTCTGGTTGGCGTAAGTCTCTCTTGGTCCTCTCACATCGACTGAAACTAGCCAACTGACATTGAATGAATGCAGGCCAGTGGTAACATTGGGGCCGCTGTGCTCCCGCTCCTGCTGAAATCCGGTCTTGACGTCACAATACTCAGTCGTGAGGGCTCATCTGCGACTTTTCCGCAGGAAGCCAAGGTCATCAAGAGCGATTTCAGCGAAGAGTCACTCGTGCAGGCGCTGAAAGGCCAAGATGCCGTCGTTAGCATGCTCCCGATCATGGCACTTGGTGAGCAGGCAAAAGTAGCCGAAGCTGCCATCAAGGCGGGAGTCAAGAGATTCATCCCCAGCGAGTATGGGTCTGATTCTTCGGTAGGGCACTTCATTACCTTTCCTGAATCGTGGCTCTTGCTGACAGTGATTTTACAAAAGTCTGAGGATGTCATTGCAGCCGTGCCATTCTTCGCGCCTAAGAAGGCTCAGCTGGATTGGTTGAAAACCCAGGAGGACCGCATCAGCTGGACCGCCATCATCACCGGCCCTTTCTTTGACTGGGTAAGCTCCCAAGCACACCATCTTGATCTCTGTCCACTGACACTATTTCTAGGGGCTGAAGCAGGGCATGATGGGCTTCGACTTGCTAAACAAGACCGCTACCCTGGTGGACGGTGGCAACACCCGCTTCACGACGAGCAACGTGTCGCAGATTGGACGTGCCATAATTTCAGTTCTGGAGCACCCCGCCGAGACTAAGAATCAGTTGGTCTTTGTTGAGTCCTTCACGACGACTCAGGCCGAGGTTCTGGCGGCCTTGCAGAAAGCGACGGGGCAGGACTGGAAGGTGAGAGAGGAGAGCTCCGAGAAGGTGAGACTGGAGGGATTCAAGAAAGTGGGTGAAGGCGACATCCTGGGAGGTGGAGCTCTGGTGATCACCGCTTTGGTGCTTGGCCGCGAGGGGCTCGAGGACCATACCAGCGTCAAGGGTGGCATTTGGAACAAGAGGCTGGGTTTGGAGGCAGAGAGTGTTCAAGAGACGGTGAGAGCCGTTCTCAAACAGTAGCCGCTTCTTCTACAACATCTCGTACCTCCTATAATTTCAAATGTAACCTTTTATATTCAACACACTCACATTATCTTCGTTGTAAGTTCCTGTGATTGCTATGACATCTAAGGGTCACAAGATGCTAGTTCGAGAAACGGACGATGGTAGTGTAACATCTCTCTTCAGAAAATTGCGGAGTCATGCTTTCAGGCAGTCCCCTCTCAAAAGCTTTCTAGTCGAAGGATCACTCGCGTCCGAGCTCAAGTTCCCTAAATGGTTTAAACTTTTCAGCTGCAGCTTTCGGTATCGTCTCCCTGCTTCCAGAAGGGCGCATGACTTCCATATGGGTAGAGCAGTGAAACAGCTTCCGCGGCGGCCTGTTCTGTGGAAAGCGTGATTCAACACGGCACGAGCGGGATTTTACCTCCGTGGCGGGACCACTTGCATCAGCCTGCTGGCCGAAGTGAGTGCTGTCACTGGCAATGATGGGCATAAATGAGGCATCAATCTGGCTACCCAACTGGGAGCTTTTCGTATTCAAGTTTGACTGACCACTCGTGGCAGGATGATATCATGAAGGTATGTCCATATTCTGGCAGCTGCAAGTAATCAATGATAAATATTGTCTCAATTTAAGTAACCGTCTTGGTCAATCACCACCCAGTATGATCCAGCTTGCTTACACCTGCCGACTCGCTTGCAGTCGCCCTGTTTTAACCAAGAGACCATCAAAACCAGCATTCCAAAGCTCGCGTGAAGCGCCTTGAGCCCTTCAAGTTCCACCTTTCTTCAAGCCGAGGGACAAATTCCCCAACACCGAAGAGTCCAACCAATTACCGACGTACGAGTCAACTTCTTCAGGCTTTTCCCATCGCGCCCAATGACCCCCATTGACCTCGCCCCGGGTCAAGTTGTCAAAGTAGGTTTCCATCCCTTCCGATAGAACCGGAGGCAATGTCGGGTCCAAGGTCGCGGCAATAAACAGCACGGGCTGTGGGAACTTGCCAGTATATTTGATATTGCCAGGTACGAGCGGCAACTCTTCCTTCCAGTTCAGCTCCATAGTGCGATACCAGTTGAGTGTATTGTTGAAGGGCTTCTTGGTGTAACTCTCCACAAAGGAATCAATCTGCTTCTTAGTGAGAAGTGGGGTGTCCCCATTTACACCCTCAAGGAGATCAAAGTCAAAACCTTCGCCAGTAACATCGATAGCCAGTTTACCGGTGGGTCCTGTGACCCCATAGATAGAGTTGAGCAGCTTCCGCACGCGAGTAGCGTCCTGTTGCCCGGCCGGACCGAGGTAGTCCTGGATGGCGTTCGTGCGGAACTGCAACTGGTAATGGAAGCCGGACCACGAGTGCGCCATGTCTGTGAATGCAGCGTGGGGCGGCACAAACGGCGTGTTGATGCAGTAAAAGGCAGCAACGAGCTCTGGGTGCCACATTGCCGCGCGGTAGACCACGCCACCACCCCAGTCGTGCCCGCCGAGGATGATACGCGATAGGCCAAGTTTCTTCGCCAGCGCGGCGATGTCATCCGAGGCGCGCTTGAAAGTACTAAATAGCAAGTCAGTCTTTTTATAATTCTGGCGAGGTTCCCACGGAGCAAGTTGGGGCCTACTAGAATCTGGGGTCTTCGGGGGAGTCAGTGCCTCCGTACCCCATCATGTCCAAGGCAACGACGCTCAAGCCCTTGGAGAGGAGGAAGGGGATGTGGTTGACCCATCCTAGAGCCATGTCGGGCCAGCCATGGACGAGAAATACGGTTCCGGCCGCCTCTCCAGCCGGTTCTGCATAGATATAATTGTACTGGACCCCATTGAGGTTGGCAGTCTGGTAGCGAAACTTGGCGTTAATCTCAGCAAGGGCGTCCATTTGGATACAGTTGAGGAAATATTAACGGAGTGACTGGTGGCCGCCTAAGATGTTGATCGTATTCGAGGGAGATGTTGGGGACAAATGGCTGAATATATATTGCTCTGTGGTTTGGCCTCTACTACCATGGTAAAACATGTGGATATGGTCTTTGATACGAGAATCTATGCCTACACATCATATGCCGCTCAGAAGGTTGGAAAAAGATATATCCACTGAAGCCTTGTTGGGTTAGCAATGACGACAACCATCACCACGCAGACTTCATCCCCTCAGGCTGACGGAAATGTCACCCTGGCAAAGCTTATCACTCCGACGGACTGTGCTTACAATTCACCACGCAGGCACGAGTCAACCTATTTGATGGTGTAAACCCGAGCTAAGAATTTTGGAATACTAATCATTCCGCTCTCGCGAGTCAAATAATGGTACCACAATGCCAAAGCATCGGCAGTGAGGAGATTTTGTCACATTCACGTCTATTGAAAAGCGAGGCAACGAAATAGGTATCGCAAAAACACCCATCTGCTTCAACGGCCGGACTCAATCCACTTATCAATGGCATTTCCCTCGAATGCAATGGGACTCTAACTACCTTCAAAAATTTCGGCTTGTCTAATTGGACCAGTAACGAGATCCTCTAGGCTTCAATAGTAGTATTGTAGATCACTATCCATTTTTAACATTGTCTTATAGTGTAATAAGAAACTTTGTGCCTCCGAAATGGTAAGTAGGCCTGGAGGGCTGAGCTTAGTATGGCTAGCTGTTTTTTATGGTTACTAGGAGGGAGATTGGTAAGGCAATAATAGGTAATTTGGCGGTTAACAGCTTAATCAGCGGAGAACGGACGGGATCCCATATTTTCCACTACCTGTGCTTGCATATGTTTGAAGGCGGGTGTTGGTGGTTGATGAATGTATTGTATTCTTCGATGTGAACTCACGACACGTGTGAGCTGAACTAGCAGCAAGGCAGGCGGCGAATTGGAGACATGGCGCCTGGTCCGTGCACGCCCACCACCCCCGGTCTGCTTGGTTGTGTGGAGGAAGCTCTGCAGCTGCAACGTCAAAGCTCCAGTGCTGGTTCGGTGCCACCACATTGTCGAGCTCCCACCATTTTCTGGCGACCTCCCTCACGACCCCATCCTAACCAAGGCAATCGTCCTATCCGATTGCAACTCGCACGGCATTGCCATCGCCAATCAGACGACTGTCCCACATGGAGTAAACACGAAGAGCCACTGATCCCCCCGTACATCCACAAACCAAGGCGCCGGTCCGCGCAAACCGGGCAAGATGCTCCTCCCATCATCCCTCACGACCATCACCGCCCTCCTCGCCCTCCCCGCCGCCGTCCGGGCCGTCTTCAAAGATGAGGTCGGCGACGTGGACTTCCACTACGAGCTCCTCGGCCTGCCACAGCGCGAGACCACATTCTTCCACCGGCCGCGGCCCGAAGACAAGGCCAGCCTGCTCTACACCCTCAGCGACGTCGGCGTCCTCGGCGCGGTGAACCCAAGCAGCGGCGGCGTGGTGTGGAGGCAGCTCGTCGGCGGCAACGCGACACATGGCGGCGGGCATCTCCGGGCCGGCGACGGGGAGAGCTGGGTCGCCGGCGCATACGGCAGCGCGGTGCACGCCTGGGAGGCTGTCAGCGGGCGGAATGTCTGGTGGAGGGAATTTGCCGGGGAGGTCAAGGACCTCGAGGTCATGGAGGTGACTGAGAAGGGCCGCAAGGACGTCCTGGCGCTCTACAACGAGGAAGGGTCCACGACCCTGAGGAGGCTGAACAGCGCCGACGGCAGCGTGGTCTGGGAGTTCAAGGAGACGAGCAAGGACCTGCCCCTGCAGGTCAGCACCAATGTCGCGAAGGTCTTCGTCATCAGCCTGCACGGGAACCTCTTGTCATATAGCCTCAAGGTCACCATCCTCGACACCCTGACGGGAAAGCGGCTGGACGAGATCAGTATTGGCACCAAGGGCGACGTTAACGGCGAGGGGGATGTCATGTTCGTCGGCGCCAACTCCGCCGCGCCGATCGTCGCCTGGGCCGACGACTCGCTGACCAAGCTGCGCGTCAACGTCCTGGGCACCCGCAACACCCAGGAGTTCCCGCTCGTCGCCGACACCACGTCTGTGGAGATCCACGCGCCCCACCTTGCCCAGTCGCAGCCGCACTTCCTCGTCCTCACCCGCACAAAGGTCGGCACCAAGGCCGAGGTCTACCACGTCGACCTCAAGAGCAACGCCATCAAGCGGGCGCACGAGCTGCCCCACCTCGCCGGCCCGGGCGCTGTCTCCACTAGCTCCGACGGCGCCAACGTCTACTTCACCCGCATCACCGAGAACGAGATGACGCTGGTGTCGTCGGGCTCGCACGGCGTCCTGGCCCGCTGGGACGTCAAGACCGGAAACTACAAGGCGGGCGCAGTGCACGCCGTCTCGGAGGTCATCAAGAAGCCAGGAGACGAGTTTGCGGTCCGGTCGGCGGTTGTGACCGATGCAGACGACTGGGTGCTGCTGCAGAACGGCAATCTGGGCTGGTCTCGGCCCGAGGGTCTGAGTGCTGGTGTCGCCGCTGCCTGGGCTGAGATCCCCGAGTCCGAGGACCTGGTCAAGACTCTCGAGGCAGAGGCCCATGATAACCCGTTGTCTGCTTATATCCATCGCGTGACCAGGCATTTGGACGATCTGCAGTACCTGCCGGGTTACCTTTCCTCAATCCCTGAGCGCCTACTAGGCAGCATCATTGGCACCGAGGCTTCGAAGAAGAACACCCTGTCTCGGGACACATTTGGCTTCAACAAGATCATCGTCCTTGCCACAAGGAGGGGCAGACTCTATGGTCTCAACGCTGGGGACCACGGGAAGATGATCTGGACGCATAAGGCCGTCAACCTCGCACCCGGTGAGACTTGGGACGTCAAGGGCATTGATGTTGATGACACCAAGGGCCTCGTCACTGTCCGTGGCTCAACAGGCGACTATGTCATTGCCAAGACGGACACTGGCAAGATCACCGAGACCACGGCACCTGGATCCCGGCCAGCTGTACTAAGCACCGTCAAGGTCGACACCCCCTCCGGCAAGTTCCTGCTCTCTGTTGGCGCTGATGGCAAGATTGGTGAGATCCCAGCCGCCTTGGCGCCGAAGCAAACGGTTGTGGTCCACGCTGCCAGCAATGAGCTCAGGGGTTTGAAGTTTGTCGTCGATGGCACGCAAGCTCACGAAGAGACTGTATGGACCTTTTCGGCCCCAGGCTCGCAGCGCATCGTCGACATTGCGACTCGGTCACCACACGACCCTGTCGCGTCGATTGGTCGCGTCCTCGGAGACCGAACAGTCAAATACAAGTATCTGAATCCTAACACGGCAGTCATCGCCACCGTTGATGACGCTGCTTCGACTCTCACGACATATCTGCTGGACACTGTTTCCGGCCAGATCCTCTATTCTGCCACGCAAGAAGGGGTTGATACTGGCAAGCCCGCAGACTGCGCCATCTCCGAGAATTGGTTCGTCTGCTCCTTTTTCGGCCAGTACGAGCTCCGAGACAACGCTCCGCAGAGCTTGAAGGGCTACCAACTGGTCGTCTCCGACCTCTACGAGTCCGACCGCGCAAACGACAGGGGCCCACTGGGAGAGTCGGCCAACTTCTCATCGCTCAAGCCCATCGAGAACCCCACCGGCCCCGCGGTGCCGTCCGTCGTCTCGCAGACATTTATCGTCGCCGCGCCGCTCGAGGCGCTGACCGTCACGGAGACGAGGCAGGGCATAGCCACCCGCCAGCTGCTGGCCTACCTGCCCGAGACGCACGGCATCTACGGCATCCCCCGCCACGTGCTGGAGCCCCGGCGCGTCGTGGGCCGCGATCCGACGCCCGTCGAGGCCGAGGAGGGCCTCATGAAGTACCACCCGGCCATCGAGGTCGACCCCAAGTTCGTCATCACGCACGAGCGCGACGTGCTCGGTGTGCGCCACATCGTCGCCGCCCCCGCCGTCGTAGAGAGCACCAGCCTCGTGCTCGCGTACGGCATCGATGTCTTTGGCACGCGCGTCGCGCCTAGTTTTGTCTTTGATATCCTCGGCAGGGGGTTCAACAAGGTCTCTCTGCTCGGCACGGTGGTCGCGCTGACGGCTGGCGTCGTGGTGCTGGGCCCGATTGTGAGTTTCTAACCCACCCCCTTACCGTCCAGCGTTGCGAAATAGTTTTGCTAACACTTGTACACGCAGGTCCGGAGAAAGCAGATCAACATGCGTTGGAAGCCGACGCAATGAGTTTAGACTATAGAGGCGGCAGGCGCAATGTAGAGATTTCACAGGCTGTGTAACAAACATTTAGCGCACCATGAATGAACAAGCAATGAACGTTTTTAATTTTTTTTTCAAGATTACTCGTGACGTCCTCCTGTCTCTCAAGCGCAATATTCAGTCTACAGATGTCGACGGTGACCCTGCTCTCCGCCGGGACCGACCCCTGGTTTTCACAGCCACCCCGCCGGCCACTGATGAAGGGGCACTTGTCTCGTCGGTGTCACTGTCAGTACCCCCGTCAGCTTCCTGCTTCCCGTCCCTCCCGCGGCCGAAGATGATCTTCCCGCCCGCAGACACGCCCTTCTTCTTCCCCGTGGACGGCCGAGTCCCAGAGCCGGAACCATTGCGTTCATTGGTAAACTTGACCCTCGGCGCCTTCTTCCTCGTCGAAGAAGTCGTGCTCTTTCTCCTCGTCTCCTCCCTCGATCCCCTCCCCCTCTCTTCCACCGTCGAGTACCCGCCCCGGCCCAGGAGCACCATCTCGTCCACCCGCCGGCTCAGCGCGTCGAGCGCGCCCCTCCACCCGTCACCGCTGCTGCCACCGCTGCTAGACTCACCTGCAGTGTCCTCCCGCCTCCTCTCCCGCCGCCGCCTCTCAGCCTCCCCGTCCAGAAGCACCCCCAGGATATCCCGGGCGTCGAGGCCTGCGCTGCGGTCGCGGTCGCGGTCCCGCTCGCGGCCCCTCTCCCTCTCCATGAGCCCCATCATCATCGCCTCGCGCCTGTGGCTCGCGTCGGCGTCCGCCATCTGCCGCTCGCTGTCGCGCCGCCTCTCCCGATCGACGAGCCTCAAGATACCGTCACCATCATTGTCATCGTCGCGACGCCACCGCAGGCCGTGGCGACCGTGGCTGCGGCTGTGCCCATGCCTTCTTCTTCTCCCGCCATTGTCATCGTTCAGGTGGTAGTGCGTGTGCGGCTGCTGCAGGTCATAAGGATCGGTGGTGGCGGCCACTGGCAAGACGGCCGTGGCGGGCAGGGTTTGGGCTGCCTGGGCCGGGGCGGTGCCGCCCTCCTCGACCTCCTCGATTGTCCCGCCCGGGTCGAGGGCGTCCGGGCCGTTGGTGGTATTGCCATTTGGCCCGCCGTACCGCCAGGGCGAGTTGCGCGAGCCGTCTGGGCCGTAGGCCCATCTGGGGACGGTGCCGGTGCGCTGTGGTGGGTTTGTTTCTCCGTCAGCATGGGCTGGACAAATTGAAAGGGAACAGAAGGAGAGGGCACTGTGGGTAACAAATGGGAACAGCAATGGGGCCGAAACAGGAATGGCCAGTTGTAACCCACCCCCGGACCCCAGTACTCATCCTCGTGGTGCACCGTCGGCGTAGTCCCCACGCCGCAGCCGTCGTCACAGCAGTCGGCACCGTCATCGCACCGCCGCCGCCACTGCCGCTCGGGTGGGTCCCCGATTAGCCACCGGCCGAACCGCGGGAGTATACACCGCCGCGGCGACGGGGCGCGGCGGTGGTGATGATGATGGTGATGTCCATGCCCGTGCCCATGGCCACACCCCCTTCGCACCCGCTCGCCGCCCTGGTAATGGAACCGGCGGTAGCCATACCGGCGCGGGTGCTGCTGCTGCTGCTGCTGCTGCTGCTGAAGCTGGACCTGTGTCTGCAGCTGCGGGAACACCGTCGTCGCGTTGACGAGCCCCGGCCCCGACACGAGGCCTCCTACTACTCCTCCTCCTACTACTCTTACTCCTCCTGGAGCCCAGGGTGAGTAGCCGGGGTATGTAACCACGCCCCGCGGCCAGCGCCACCGCCTCGCGCGGTGGGGTAAGGAGACGCGGTGGTACGTGCTGTCGTCGCTGTCGGAGGAGTCTGAAGAGGCGGAGTAGGTAGAATCTGTGTCAGAGTCCGAGTGGTAGTGATGGCGGTGCCTGCGCCGCCTGGGTGGGTTGAAGACCACAGGGGCGCACGTGTTTGGTGCTGAGAGTTCCATGTGAGGATTTTCCGACAGCTTTGTGGTTAATCGAGGGTACTGTCGTAGTGTCTGGCAGGTCACGCTTCCATGCGCTGTACGGCTGGATCGTCAAGGGACTCGCGTATGTGTGCTCGACTTGGAGCCCGTATGCCTCGCCGCGTGCGCGGTGGAAGATGCTGGAGCAACTCCGGCCTGACCTTCGACTCATCGATCCATGAAACCAAGCCGCTCAGCCAGCTCACGAGGACGCACCGAGAAATGCCCTCAGTTGACAAACACGCCGCCATCTAGCCGGGCGTGCTGGTTGTGTGGAGCGGAAAGCGCCCACTCTCCGGCCTCCATTGTTTCCGCCAGGCCTGTCGACCTCTTCGCCCTGGCCCAAAGAGAGGTAAGTGCTTCCAATGATTCCATGTGCAAGTATATGGAAGAGAGCGGTGTGTGCTTGTTTGCTTATCCCATCTCGACGAGTGCGAGCCTTCGGCCTGGACGAGTCGATCTTCCCGCCTCTTCATCCGATTTTCTCTCAGCAGCGAGCAAGGCAAGCACACTGTTCTCTTTGCTTCGTCGTTTCCATGAAGTACTAGGCCGAGTATCAAGTCGAGCTTGGCTGTCCAAAGACAGCAATATCAGCAAGGCTTCACCTTCTGTGCTGCCTGAGCTGTCAGAGAACCTGTGCTGTTCGAAGAACGGTTCCCAACACAGCCCATGTGGCCTCGAGCTCAATCCGATGGGATGCTGGTGGGCATATTTATATGTGCGTGTGCATCTGACCCCCACTACAGCCCATTGCAGCCAAAAGGGCTCTTCGGGGCGCACGAGATATCTGCCGGTAGGACGAGGGGTAACAAAGACGGATGGAGGTGGTACACGCTGAGGCCGGGCAAACATTCCGGCTCAGATTGATATTTTGAGGCAACGATGGGGTGCGATATGACGAGTCGGCGGGAGGAAGCGAGTCTAGAGAGGCGGCAATGCTCGTCATCTTCCTTCTGCTTCAGGCCTATTCTAGAGTTCTGGAAGCTATCTCGAACTCAGGTACCACTCGGCCGGTCCAGTCAGACGCCATGCTGCAGACATCGCATCCCGCTCGAGTCGCATCTCATATGGTATCCCGCACCGTAATAATGGTGTTCACCCTTGTCTTCAAGTCACCACTACCGATAAAGAGGTCTATGACATACCGAACGCTTGTTGTAATGGTATAGGGGCCTAGACCACTTCCATCTCGCCGCCTCTTCAGCACTCAATGCGCTTGCATAATCCACATGATCTCTATCGCTCGCGGTCAAGGCTTTTCTCACCAAAGCTGTGATGTAAATAAGGCTGTGGTGTGTGACTTGCACGGTAATGCTCACACACATGAAAGAACCATAATGAACCGCCATGCTGAAACTTCAACTTGAAGCTGTTTCTAAACCCTTTAGACACGCGTTTGGCGCGACGGACACCCACCTCCGGCGGTTGGTGTTGTCAAGCCGTCCCATGTCACGTCAAGCGCAGCCCAAAAGAAACTTCCGGATCAACACTGGCCTGTGACCCGGGAGGCTTAGCTTCCTCAGAGGGGACCCTATAGGTCGCTAGATAAACCTCGAGCTTCGACCGATGGGGACGTGGCCCGGGCTTGCGGGCAGCCTGCGGCTGGTGGAGATTGCTCGGGGAGTTGAGCTCCTCGGCGCGACATGCGCTGTACGCCGCCGTGTTATAAATCGGAAATAACTTGCAAGAGAGGCCATTCCCGGGACCCGATCATGCGAATCTTGCACAGGCAACAGATCCAAGGGCAAGGTCAGATGAGGAAGGTTTCGCCAAGGGTTGCGGTAGAGAGAGAGAAATGTGATGTGAATGACGTCGGACGTCCCTTGTAATGTTCGCAGCGTGTTTCTGTTGCGGTAGGGTTTGTGGGATTGAAGACATAACTCGAGGCGCACCCAGCTCCTATAATAAGAGATAATCAAGACGTGAAAGCATAAAACTTCGTCACACAACCTCGATGAGGTTTCAAGCCTCGATGGAACGGTCTGGACCACGGCGTGGAGTTGCTTGCAGTAGTGTCCTGCAGACGGAGCAGACTGTTGTATCCAGCCCATTGGGCTGGTGCTCGGACTTGACAAGGTGAGTAGGGTGTTAGCATGCGGAGCCTGACGAAGTCAAATCAAGTAGAAGGGCGAATCGACTGGGTGCCCTGTTCGGTCCGGCATAGTCGCGGGGTGAGAGCAGGCTTGGTCACATTACTCGGCTCGATATCTGCCGGGTGAGGAAGAGAGTGACTGCAATTGCTCATAGGGGCCAGCGACACATGGTTTTGCTGGGAAGCCGACCGACTGCAACCCCCGTCACCGGTCCAAGGTGTTGTGGTCTGATGATGGAGGGGAGGCCTTGATTGAGCATAAGACCCCTCGGATGCCTGATCGGCATTGGAGGTCGTCATAGGGAATACCCCTGTCTGGCCCTGTCTGCAGCCACGGCCCTACGGTTAGATGGGCAATCCGTGTTTGGAGCTATTCCGGCTGTCAAAACTTCCATGGCGACCCAATGTGAACGAGTGCCAAGGTATTGACCTCGGACGGTCGTCAAACGCGACTTGCAGAGGCTCCTGGCAGCCCATTTGCTCTGGGTTTGGAGCTGGCAGAGAGGTGTAGCACGAGACACCACGAGCAGTGTTTCGAAAAGCCCGCGGAAATGACCGAATGGCGAGGGGTCGTTTCATCAAGCTCCGTGTGTGTCCGGGACTCGAAGAGGTGCCAGGTTACCGAACGGGCAAGGCCATTGGGTGGTGAGGGCAGGGTGCCCAGGGTGCATGGCATGTTCTACGCTGTACCTGCGGATGTGGTCAGAATGACGGCCAGGCTGCCAGGATGGGACTGACGATCTGATATATATGTGGCTGCATGGTTTTGGCAGATGTGTGGTGGACAGTACCGAACTGGCGGGTTCCGGATCGGCTAAGCACATTAGGTGGAAGCCATCCACAGCCATTGATCAACCTTGCCGAACCTGGGCGTCGGGTGGTTCCAAGAGTAGCGGGTGCACTGTGGGATGATGTTCTCGTTGTAGTATAAGACGTGGTTGGCCGACCAATTCTCGGGCGGTTTCGCATATGTAAGTGTCGGACAAAGGCCCAGCCCTTTCGAGGTTGGGAGGGAGCCGTTCAAGCGGCGGCGGCGGCAGCAGCTGGAGTCTCTCTGCGGACCACTCTCGGTGGACTACATTACGCCGCGAGGTACCTGGCTCAGTGGTCTTGGCTGGCCATGGGTCAGTATACGGCGAAGACGCCCTGCTCACCTCACTTGCTCACCGTGGTGTCGTGCGACGGCGCACGAGTTCAGGCAGAAGCGAGGGTTGTCGGCGCTAGGGGACTTACGCCGAGGCTCGCGTGGGCAGACTCCAACTCCAAAGCCTGGGGAGTCAGAGAGGTTGCTTTTGGCCAAGTCAACTTGGAGGACTGACGGTCTGAAGTGTCGACTGCGCCGATTCGCGAGCAGTCGAAAAGAGACAGGCCAAAACGGGCTGGGGTAACCTTAGGCAGGTACCTGTGTCTGTGCGGTTATCGCAGATGTTTTTGGATCCGGAACTTGTACCCAGATAAACTGGTCTGTGCTCTGTTCCTCTGTGCCCCGTGCTCTGTGCTCTGGGTATTTTGGACTTACCGGAACATCAGCCGAGCTGAGCTTGGGGCACAGGCCACGCACTTGACAGACAAGCTCGACGCTACTCTGCATTGGCCCACTTCCAACTCCCGCTACTTTTACCCTGCGACAGGACGACAGGGCTACGGCGCGACAGCGTGACAGGGCGACAGAGGCCCCCGCATGCCCTGCAGGCGCAGGTCTCGAACGTCGTAACGGGTGGGCGGCTATTGAGGTAATGATAATCATTCACGGGCATTTATTGAATATTTAGTATGCACAATACAAGTCCATCTGTAAGAGACTGGAACTAGTCGACTACCTCCACAGATACTGTACGGTAGGCTAGTGGTACGTGCATTGAAATCTGAGGTCCCTTGGGTGGGTTACTCCGTCCTGTGCCTAGGCTAACCATGGTCGTGTGCAGCGGCCCCATACCTGACATTCCCGCGCCTGCGGGACAAGTCGCCGGATCCACTCTTTCGAATTTAGCCATTCATTCTCTGGCCCGTTTGATCCCATCACATTCATCCATCCATCCTGCCCACCCGGGAGCATGGGCAAAGACAGTGGAATGTTATGCTGACATGTGGGCCTCGCTCATCTGTCAGAGACAGAAAAGTAAGGAAAGATGAACGGAAAATGAAAACCAAAACCAGACGAGGAGGAAAGAAAAGCCCCAACAAAGGGGATGATGCGATGCGATGCGATGCATGGAAGGCAGGCATGCATTGTGCCTCGGTGAGATGTGAGATGAAGGTGTCTCTGATGGTGTGCTGCTTTTGCCCGCCATGCCCCCCCTTGTGCAACTCGCCTATAGAACGGCGCAATCAGAGCAAGATACACTACACACTTCGTGTCTCACCGGTCCCCTCCTGGACCAGACTTGCTAGCACCGCCAGTCCGCTTGACCGGCGAATCACCACAGGGCCTGGAAAGCTTATCCCCGCCCTGCTCTGGATCAACCTCTCTCTCAATCCACCTACAGCTGTCCTTCTCTGTCTCGCCCTTATCCTCCTCTATACTGCGACTGCTCTGCTGAAGTGCATGCATGTATGGCGCAGGCTCCCGGCAGTGAGAGAACCTCGGGCGGATGCGGGACAAACGGAAGTGCTCGCGTCAAGCCGGATGTCGTCGGTTGTGCAGGCTCGCACACACATCGAGGCAGGTTCTACCTGGATAACCGCGTTAGACCTGTCGAATCGCATCCATCCCAGCACCGACAACGGGCAGACAGCGATGGCCGCGTTGCAGGCCTGCAGCTGGCAGGCCGTTATTAACTTGTTGTCAACGAAGGGCTGAAAAATTGCCGACCACTGCAAGGGGTGCCTTGCAGTGTTTGGGGCCCAATCTCAATCTCAACGTGGGCGTGATTTGCCCTGTATTTGCCCTGTTTCGAGTCCTGATGGGGCAAGGCGCCATCGGGCTCCCATCTGAGACAGGGCAGGGCCTCACCCCGAGTCTGAGCCAGCCCCATTTATCACAACCCCAAAACTGTGTGTAGTGACCCAGTAGGTATGTAGGAAAGCTTGATTGACGAGTGGATCAATCATCTAGTTCCTGTCGCACATGATAATTTGTTGAGCTCATTCCAGGCCAGGAGCGTCTCCCCTTCTGTCTGTCTGTCGGGACTGGATATGACGAGCAACCCCCGAATGGGCTGCTTCCCGTGGGTGGGCGGGAGACAAAACGGCCAGACTACCGCAGCAATGGGGAAGAGCTAGCTTCCTAGCTGCTTCCTTCCTCTGCAAGTGCACGGCAGTGGGAAAAGTACAGCCCAGAGACAAGGCAGGCCCACCACCCCCCCTGCTCCTGCCAGTAGTATTAGGGACGGATAAGGCCGTGTGATTGGTCCGATAGCAGGTCGCATGGCTCTCGATCAATGATACCCACTTTCGAGTCCCAAGTCGAAACATGACATCTCAACCTCTGAATATTGCACGTAGGCATTGGTGGTGACAAAAGTTTCCGGAGATGTTTTAGAGTCGGCTATCTGTGATCCTTCTAGGACGGGCAGGGAAGAGAATATGCACGGACATGACAGGCAGGCAGGCAGGACAGGACAGGGCCGGGGGGGAGGCGTTGAGCAGAAGGCGTCTTGTCACATGCTGCTGCCGGCGGGCCTGGCTGGCGGTGGGAAAGCTTGATGGCATCTGGACGCTTACCTAACTCACGTCGACGGTCTGGACCTGGGCATGCGACCGGGCCGTGATTGGACCGACGGTTCTCAAGGGGCCCACATAGCGCAAAGGGCCTGCGCTAGCGCTGGACGCTAGGCATGCAAGAGCTGTCAATCGTACCTGTCCTGTCCGGCCTGCAACAGCCTGCAACCCGCCCAGCCTGCAACCCGTCCGGCCTGCATTGTGTTGGTCTCTATCGGACTGCTGGGTATAGGGAGGGAGGAGCAACTTGCAGCAAGTACCGCAGTACGCAGCAAAACCCCACGCGCACGCCTTCCCAGGTGTGTGCGTGCATCGCGTTTGCTCTTTCGTCAGAGTCCCGTCGTCGTCCACAACAGTACAGTACTTCAGAATCATCAACATCATCATCATCGCCTTGCCAATAGTTCTGATCCAGCTGGCCCAACCACATTCCACCAGCAGCGATGAGCAGCCAGCACGGCATGGAGAAGCAATGCACATATCAGTCCCCTGCGTTCTATCATGTCCCCGTCATTGTCAGCGACACCATGCTGCAGACTGCGCTCCACCAGCAGCAGGCTCCCTGGATACAGTACAAGCGATAACCGTCGACCGTCGACCATCAACGGTTGTCACGTACTCACTCACCTGGTGGGCGGCCGGCTGGCCAATCCCTCCAGCCGATCCTGATTGACAGCATCGCGTCACACAGCCGGGAAGACCAGCCCAAATCCAGACCAAGAGGCAAGAGCCCGGCTGGGTGGCCGCCACTATGTCAGAGACAGGCATCCTGGAGACATCAAACAACGTTTCCCCCCTGACCTTGATGGCCGCCAGCTCGCAGAGTACTCAACTCGACTGCTCTACTCGATACCAAAGCACAGTAATCCGACGTCCCGACTCGACTCGATTCGGGCCTGCTCGGCCACCCAGTGACGAGCTCCCACTCCCAAGCTCGAGACAGCTCCCGCCCGTCCGCAGGCGATAGCGTAGGGCCAGGACGGAAAGCCTTCCCCGGCTTATTAGCCCTCATCACCTGGCGGGGCTAGCACGCAGCCAGTCAGAGGCGCCGATTGCCTCGATTGTCTCGATTGTCCAAGCCCATACCCATGCACATGCGCTCATGGCTGCTGCTATTCGAGAGAGACACACACTTTTCGTCTCTCTCTCTCTCTCTCTGATTTATCATCGCGCCCCGGTGGCTCGGCTCGGCCTCGATCATTCAGTCGTATCAGCCCGCACGTTCGTTCCGCAGCCAAGACCCGGACAAGCCTGGTCCAGTGCTGTCGGGGCCTCGCATGTGGTGTGTGTATGCGCGCATGCGTGTCTGCGTGCGTGCGTGTGGGGGGATGGGGACTGGGGATTGGGAAGTACTTTGGTGTGGTACGGGTTTGGTTGGTGCGATGTAGAGGTGGACGCAACCGGAGTGGAAGGTACTGCAAGTAGGTGGTCTAGGTACCGGACCGTGTATCGTGTATCTCTTATGCCTACCCTCCCTCGCCTATCAAGGTAATAAAGGTCACTAGGCAGGCCAGGCAGGTCGGAAGGGGCAGCACGGGCACTGGGCACTGGCGCTGGCACTGGCACTGGCACTGGTTCTCAGTGCCGAACCGAGCAGGAGTCGCCCAGCACTAGTAGGCACCGCGTCGCTCGTGGGCTTGGCCAAACGTCCAAAAGTTGACACCCAGCATCGCGGTGCTCGGCATGGTTAGTTCTGGTCTCCTTGGTCTCTGAGACGGAATGGGAGGGCGGCAAGGCTCTTCCTGGGAGGCCCTCGACTGGACCAACCATCCACCCACTAACCCCGGCCCATCTAATTAGGGATTACCTAGTTCTCCGTATACTATCTACCGCTACATGTGTCCAGTGGGTGGGCTCCCGCTGCGATAGACAGTTCATCTTCCTGTGGCATTCGACCCTGCAGGGCCATCTTGCAGCAAGTCGAGGCTTGCGCTCACCTCAACCCTGTTTCTTCTCGTGCTGCTGGGGTTGTGACAGAAGGAAGGAAAAGACATTCTGCCAAGCCATCGACACGAGTACGTACCGAGCACAATACAGTATCCCATGTACGTACCTAGGTACACCACCAGCGTATGATATGATCAGGTACCTCCAGGCCTAGGCAACCTGTGCTGTAGGCAGTCGGTAGCTGGCAGTTGGCAGCCGGCAGCTGGAAGTAGCATTGAGTGACCGATTACAGCGAGGAGCTAGTTGCGGTAGGTACAGTACCTGCCCACCTACCTACCTAGCGAGCCCCCCGCGCCCACCCCCAGGTCCAGGTCCCCAAGTGCTCCAGTCCAGCCCAGGTCCAGGTTTACTCTAAGTCGCAGTCCAAGTCCCAGTTCCCAGTCTGTCGAGGTCCAAGTCCGTCTCCCTCCTCATCCCGCTCCTCCTTCCCTCCCTCCCTCCACACACCATCCTCGCCCACATGCTGCAGCGTACTGTACACTCACACGTCTGCACTCACACGCTCACACTCGACACGCCCCAGTCTGCGGCAACCCCCAATCCCATCCCATCCCATCCCACCAGATTCCTGTGTTCCTCCTCCATCGAACACCACCCACCCCCCCTTTCGAGGCTCAACTCAAACACCACATTCTTTTTCCTCCCGCTCCCTGAATTTCCTACCCACCTCGACAGATTTGCATTTGTTCCCGACACTCAGCCAGTCTGTCAGTCTCTTTCCCTCTCTCCAACCTCTCCAGTCTCTCCCAGCCAAAACCTTTCCCTCACGCTGGCATCCTGTTTCGCTGGCTTCCCTTTTCCATTCCTCCGCGCGCCCGCCCGCCTCGCCTTTGTCCCCACCACTTCCGACAGCAGCGCAGCACAGCGCCCACCGGCCCAGACCCAACCCAACCAACCCCCATTGTGTTTCTCACCCTCGCGACCGCGTCTTGGCCAAACCGGCGACCCAACCTCCCGGACAATCCCATCTCAACCTGCCGTCCCCCCTCCTTGTTGTAACCTCGACTCGGCCAGCGCCAGCACGCACGCACTTGACCACTACCAAACATTTCATTCAAACGACATCGCGACCCTCGCGACCACCGTAGCTTCAAGCCCAGGCACCGCGACCTGCTCCACATTTTGACATCTAGCCAGTCTGGTTCGATCAGCGCGATCGTCGCCCTTCGTCGTCGCCTCCCATAGGGTCCCGTAGGGCTGTGCTGCATGCATCGCGACTCATGTACGGGGATCCAAGCACTACCGCCGCCTCTTCTGGCGCGTCCCTTGCTGGCCTGCAATCGCAATCGCATTCACTTTCCCAGCCGCCGCGGTCCCAGTCGCAGTCGCAGTCGCAACCGCAACCGCCATCAACGTCGTCATACCCGTCCTCCTCCCACCCACTGACCTCCTCGAGTCGCACCAGTCCCTTCGCGCCCACCACCCTTGCGCCAACAACCCTCTCCACAACCTACACGAGCTCGAACGTGATCGCGCCTCCGGCCTCATCATCCATGGCAGCCGTCTACTACCCACCGCATCAGCCCATCGGCCCACCCTTCTCGGCAGCGACACCATCGCATCCATCGTCGTTCGCGCAATCCTTCGAGAGAGATGCGCCAAACCCCATCGGAACTCGTCAGCCCGCCGTTGACCATGCCGTCCTCGTCCAGCGATTGCCTCCCGAGACCAGCGAACAGAACCTGCGGGTCATGTGCATATTCTCCGACGAACTGCTGGACGTTGACATGCTTGGCTTGACATCAGAGCCCGATGGCAGCTACTGCTCCGCTGTCCTCCGATTCAAGTCCTTCGATGGCGCCCAAGAGGCACAGACTATACTGAACGGAAAGAAGGGAATGCGTGTTGACCACCTCGGTCTCAGGGGACCTGTTGCTGTTGACAGGAACAAGTCCGGCCCATCCAGCGGGGCATCTTCGACAACCTCTCCCGGGACCGCTGCGACACAGCCGCCCCGTTTCGACGGCACTTTCTCGCCGCTTGAGAAGACCTCGCCATCGATCAACGGCAACTACGTCACCAGCGACTTTCCCGGTGCAAAGCCCAATTACAGTTACAAGAACTTCTTCTCGCCACAGTCGCCCATCGGAAATCATCTTAGCGAACAGCCTCGCAATACTGGCAAGAGCCTGATCAATGATGCTACCGACGACGACGATGACACCGGAGACATCCTCCAGCTTCCTCGCGCTTTCGGAGAGAACGGTTCTGTGCCAGCCCAGCGCCGAGCGACTGCCCCCCAGATTCCCATAATGGAAAGAATGGGGTCCCTGTCCCTCAACACAGGCCCGGCGAATGGAGCGCCCCCGTCTCAGCGTGGGCATGGACAGCCCAGCACGTATCAGCCCCATTCGGCCCACCCAAACACCATGTCTCCTACTGCTTTGAACGGTACCAACGGGCAATATCAGACCGGCCCGGTACAATGGGGGCGCCCGCATGCTCCGCCTCCTGCCAACCCTGCCGATATGAATCCCCCTTGCAACACGCTCTACGTTGGCAACCTGCCTATGGGCAGCTCAGAGGACGAGCTTAAGGGCATATTCTCCAGGCAGCGCGGTTACAAGCGATTGTGTTTCCGGGCAAAGGCGAATGGACCCATGTGCTTTGTCGAGTTCGACGACATTTCATGCGCGACAAGGGCACTCCATGACCTGTATGGGTATCCGCTCACTACCAGTGTGAAGGGTGGCATCCGACTGAGCTTTTCAAAAAATCCTCTTGGTGTCCGAACCCCTCAGCCCCCTGGGCAGGGCCCGTCAGGACCTCTAGCCGGGCCCAACGGACTCATGAGTCACTCGACGAACGGGTTTGCATCCGCTGGGCCTCCTCCTGGACTCGCCGCGCCACCGGGTCTCAACGGCAGCCGTACGACCGGGCCGTACCCTGCTTCTGCCATGCAGAATGGTTCGAACCCGAGCTCATCTTATCCGCCTTCGACCATGCCCAATGGGTCGAGCGCGTTCGGCAACACTGGCGGTGCACCCAGCTACGGAGGGAATGCGTGGGGCTCTAACAGCTACTTCACCTCTGCGCCGATTTCCGCGCCCAACGGCATCACCTCTCCTCCGCCGATGGCTGGGGCCCCAAACGGATCTGCCAGCTTCAACACGTACAGACGGGGCCAATTCTAGTGGCCGTGGACCCAGCCCATGCGCTTATTTCTGGTCACCTACTTGCTCATCTCGTCCTGTCTTCCTGAGGTTTTTACATTATATCTGTTGTCTTTGAACGTATGTTGGGTTTTGTTTGCGGCTTTGCATTGGCATGGGCTGCACTTTATTGGATTGCGCATTCACCGCCGCGCTGTCCCCTTGACACACGTCTTCTCACAACACATCACTTGATTCCCCCCCTGCAATTTAGCAAGCACGACATGGAAGGAGTTCACAGGGTTTCTTTTCTCTACATGTTACTCAGGACGAGTGCTGTGGGTCTGGCTCCAGATTGCACGGACATGATGAACGACTAGAAGGGTCCCTGGCTCCTGGGCTTTCATCAAGACACTCGGTGTTGGGCGGTCAGGCGCATTTGGAGAAAGGGGAGCCGACTACGACACCATCACCCAGCAGCGTGTACCGGTGCCATCTACAGCATGGACAGAGTCACGCTGTGCCTTCGGAGACGATGCATTTTCATAGAGCAGGGTATGGAGTTTTTCTTCGGGTTTCGCATTCTGGGATGGTTTGGTGCACAACACCATACGCACACGCGCTTCCGTACGCATGCACACAGCTGCGCGTTCGATTCGAATCTTTGAGGCTCGGGCGAGTACCGCAGATCGGCAACGAGACACTGTCGGTGCGGGAGACGACATGACGGGAGGGGAAACCTGCACGATACAAGGAAGCGAAAAGCATTCTAAATACCATGGCATCATCATCATTCGTTCATTCATTCATCAAAAGCAAGGAAAAGAGCCGTGGGAGGTTGGGTCTCAACTCATGATCTCTCAGGAAACGTCTCATCACATTGCTCGGCGCGGGGGGGAAAACGCATCTTGCAACTCAGCAACTACTACACATCTATCTCGGCGCCACCATCCGCAAAGTCCAGGCCTCGCATGGCCGGGGCCACACCACCGCGGATTATTCCAACTTTTCATTATACCCCGTTTCCCTTTCGATTCTTTCCGACTGGTGTGAAAGCCCTCCAGACGCGGGCCTTCGGTTGAGTCGGTAGCCAACTTTGTGCACACCCGACATGTACACGCATTTCTCAGGCGCTATAATACACCGACTACTTGGTTCGGGAGCGATACCGCTGCAGACCGTTGCAGAAGTGAGGCAGTATCTGGTGGGAGTATTGGCAACGAGGGCCACCCAAGGTCCGTCTGGGTGACGAGACCAGCAGCGAGAGCGAATTGTCGGATCTTATTTCCTATCCCTAGTTATTTCTTCCCCTTCTATGGTGCGGACTTCTCTTTTCCATCATTCAGATTACCGGACAAATCACCACATACCCCCTCCTCGAAAGAAAGAGCGTCTGGGATCACGTGTAGCGAAAAGGGCGTTTTCTTTTTCTCTTTTTAAACCTATCTTTCATCAAAGACGGGTCGGGAGCATCGGGGCTGCTCCAGACGGTGGAGCCTTGCCAGCGCGGGATGTCAACATGGGGAGGGTTGGTCTTTTGTGTCTTTTGAGTGTTTATTTGGGTGTTCTTGATGTAATTTGGGTTGAGCGAGGAGGACGAGTGCGAGCTTTGGACACTGGGACGGGAGAGCAAGGGCAGGAGGGTTGGTCTTGAACCGTTCCCACCCCAACCAACCCCATCGTTTTCAAACGGCCGCTCGCCTGTCAGCTTTCAGAAGCCAACCAACCAGCCACCCCGGCGTTCTACCCCGTGTCTCTCTTCGCATCGATCCGAAGTACTGGTGCGAAAATTATAGCTTTCATCTTTTTCTATAGACGGGGCGGGAGGGCTATGTTTTCCTCTTATTTAGCTTCTTCTTTACTGTTCGTCCTGAGCGCGAGTAAAGAATCGAATCGAATGTTACGTTGGTTCTGTTCACACACACGCGAGATTGCCTCGTGATATCTATCGCTGTGCTTGCGTGAAACCTGGGGCCCAGTCTGTGAGTTTCCCTCGTGCGCCGCATCTTGGTTGCCAAACATTCGTTGTCGTCGCCCAGACATTGTCATTGTAATCCACTGCCGCCGACAACCTACTGGGCTTGGGCAACTGCATGCGTCCACTCCGGGTCCTCGTCTTGTCCCGGCTGCTCGCCCTCGACTATCTGGGCAGTCACGACGATGTTTCGATACACACAGTGGAGAGTCAAGGTGGCAGATAGTGAGGCGAATATCGACGGGGCCCCAAGCGTCGAATTACATGTGAGTAAACGACCTGGGGGTCGCGGCCCAATGGAGCAGGAGGCATGCACGACGGCGACGAGGTTTTGTAAAATTTTCGACATGGTTCCCGTCATCCTCACCCCATCCCGCATCACACCGTAGCAGAGCTCGCCGTATTAGTCCCCAAGAGGAAGGAGGTCGTGGTCGTACACTGCGCACAGGCTGGGGCGGGGCCTCGGCAGTCCCCCTGCTCTCTGTGCCGTGGTCGCAGTCGTGGGAAGAAACCAATCCCAACCCGCAGGCCAGAGACCAGGCCTCGACGTGTCCCGATCCGCCGTGCTGGGACCTGTCATGTCCCCTTTCTGTCCCGCGCTCGATGGGCGGTGGCAGCAGCAGCAGCAAGGAACGGCCAAGCCAACCCCGGCGACACGAGTGCAGCAGCTAGGAATTCTCTTGCGCGTGTCGTTCGCTCCCCTCTGTTCCCGATGCTCGATCTCGTGTACCTCTCTCTGTCGATCTGCCTCCCGTCTCTCATTCTGTCTGTCCCTTCTTCCTTCCTTCCTGTTCCTCCCAGGTCTCCACCTCGGCTGTAACCCCGAGAACGCCCTTGGCGACGCGCGCAGCCGGCAGGAAGGAGCAAAAGAGGGCGGGCGGGCCTGCAGGCCTGACGGGTTCGTCCCAGGCGGTATGTGGGTCCTTCCTTCCTTTCTCCCACGTGGGTGGGCCGCCCGCGGAAGGGGCGGCATGCGGGCCCCCCCTTGCCCTTTTTTTTCTTATTCCCTGCTCAGTGGCTCAACTCCTACAGTAGTTCATCTGTACCTGCACCTAGACTTGTCGGCAATGAGGTAACAAGCGGGTTATGTGGGATGTACACCAACGATCTACAGCGGGCTACATGAGCCGACTCAAAAGGTGACAAATCCCCCGGTATCACCATACCTCCTGTTCGATATCCGTGGGCTTGCGGCTCGGACACGCTGCCACAGCGCGCTGCCACAGGTGTGCGTTCCAAGCCATGTCACTTTATCCTTGATGCGCGGCACGCACAGGTCGCCAGACCTCACAGCACAGTCCAAAACACTCTATTTTTCCACTTCTTCTGTGGCTCGGGAATAACACAGCGCTTGCATCGGTGAAGGGTTGGATTACGCGCTAAATAACCGTGCTCCATAGAAGGCGCACATCTTCGGGGGCTGGTGCCCGGGTATGGCCCTCGCGTGCCGAGGATGGGGTTCGGCCCTTCGAAAAAGCGGAACCCCCTTTCCCACGTTTCTTGATCCTCGGCCGGTTGTTCCCTCGGCTCGGGGCGACGGCATCCTTGGTGCTTATTTTGTTCCGGGGCTGGAGAGTAGATCATTTTTTCTGGTTGATCGCGTTGGCCGCCAGGATGTTCTCGAGGAGAGCAGAGGAGCGGCTCTCGCGAATACAAGACGGTGATGATGAAAAAGAAAAGGCCACGAGATCATGCCATAGGCTTCATCAATTATCATTATTCACACCAGGAGCAGATAGACCATCAAACCAAAAGAGAAAACGAACCCAGCGCTTTTGAAACCTGTGCGCCAGAGCCATAAACCATCAGATCCCGCTTTTTATCCCTCAACACCTTGCCAAATCCCGTTTTTGCCTTGACCATGTCCTGCTGCCTCTCCTGCCCAACCCGTAACTTCTCAGAAGTCATACCTGAGCACCTGACCGTTGTCCTTGAACGCCGACGTGAGCTGGGCCACTGCCATCGCCTTGGGGCCAAACCACTGCAGAAAGGTTACGTCAGCTGTCTGTTCCAGGCAAGATCAAGGCCACACAGAAGTCCTTATAACGTGAAGAGTAGAAAAAAAGGAAAGGAAAGCGCAAAGCAAACTCACAGGCGGCGCAGTCTCCCGCGAGATCTCCCCCTTGACACCCATAAACTCATACCACCGCACCTCATCCCTCAGCCTGAGCTTCTCGTGGAACGCAAGCACGTCCCGCGCGTCGTCGACCCCCCACTGGAACCTCGACCCGCTGGGCTTGAGCACGTTGGCGCGCTTGGTGTGCGACACGGCCAGGCTGCCCACCGTGTCAAAGATGAGCTGCCCCTGCCCGAAGTAGTCCAGCAGCCCGCGGATGACGGCCTCTGCCTCCGCCGGGGAGAGATAGGGAAACAGGCCCTCGGCCACGACGAGCGTCGGCCGGTCCGCGGGAATGTCGCTGTACCACCTCCCCTCGGTGACATTAAGCGTGCGCAGCGAGTAATCCCCCACCGGCCTCAGCCCGACCCCGTCCGCCTCGTCCTCCTCATCCTCCACCACCTCCGCGCCCATCATAAGCCTCTCCCTCAGGTTCGCGACGAGCGGCCGGTCCACGTCAACCCACCGCACCAGCTCCGCGTCCCTTCCCACCCGCCTGTCGCGGCTGTCGAGCCCGCACGCGAGGTGCAGCACCGTGACCCGCCGCCCGGGCCAGGACGCCAGGAACTCCCTCGTCCACCCGTCGATCCGCGCCGCCCTGCCCGCGACGTACGCGACCCACCGCGGGTCCGTGCCGTACGCGCCCTCGAGCCAATCGACGTCCTCGAGCCGCGCGAGCACGGCGCCCGCGCGGCGGCATCCGAGGGTCGGGCTGCGGGACTGCGCGTCGAGGGACTTCCAGAAGAGCGTGATGAGGAGCGTCTGCTCCACCTCCTGCAGCGTGACCTTCTCACGGCGCCGCTGCGCGCGGGACGACGAGGTGGTGCTGCTCGTGACGGACCCCGGCGCCGAGGCGACGGAGCCGCTGCGGTCGGAGCCCCGTGAGAGCTCCGTCGAGCGGGAGCCGCGCCGGGAGTCTGGCGAGCGGGTGTCGGTGGTGGGTGTACGCCCTGGCATTCTTTCTTGTGTGGGATGGATCGGGGGATCTGCGGGAGGGTATATCGTCCGAGTGGCGATCTATATATCTGTGGCTACAATCCCTTTGGCTCTCCGCAAGAAAAGACTTTGAAACGAGTGACTGGAATTCAAGAGAACTGAAGGACAAGAAGACCACTCCCACCCTCGCCAGGTGATCGAGACTCGGCTGTTGGGTTCGCACTTATGTACAGCAACCCAACAGCAGTTTGCCCCGGTGGGTCGACTCGACACGGCACTAGGGCTTTTTGTCCGGCGCCCTCCTTCGTCGCCCCCCAGGCATCGCGGGTCGGTCCCCCATCCGACGGACGATCACCATGCTACCGCGCGGTCTAGATCGCTCCAAGTCGCGGCTGCCTGACCGAGGCTCTGTCCTGGGCCCCCTTTGCTTGGGGGGAACGGCGCTGCTGGGGACGTGGGCCCGAGACCCACTGGAATAAGTGGTCATCCTGTTCGTATATATAACGTGTCAGCTTTTTTTCTCTCTCTTGTTCCTTGCAACGCTAGAAAACGACAGGGGTGGGATGACATCCCGATGGTTTGTGGACGGGATTTGACATTGCAATCGGGACACGCGCGACTCTTCTCTTTTCATATTTTGCTCATTTCGTACAGACGCTGGTACAGAGCTGGGAGGGACACAAACCCCCAGCCGAGACAGAACAAGCCTTCCCGTATATACATGTGGACGACAACAAACAAAACAAAAAAAGAGTATTATGCTCATGTCTGGATTAGATATGTGACGTCAAGAAGGGCCGTCCCACACTCAACAACGTTCCCACGCCTCGCCACCCTGGCTATGCCTCATCCCCAGCCCCGGACAAAAAAAAAAAGACATCCAATCAGTCGCCCACAACGCCCGTCCGGCTTAGCAGCATCGCAAGGAGCAAGGAAAACGTGGACAAAATAAAAGACACACGGGTCTGATTACCCGGTGATGATCCGAACCCATGATTTTGAGTACAGTGAAAGCATCGCCAAATGAAACCCGGATAAAGATGTGTGTGTGTATGTTTGTGATTGTGTGTTGAGAACAATCGCTGGCCCAGACGCGGCTTCGCCAAAGTTGGACTTCTCTCCAGCTGCCGGAAACCCAATCGTTGATCTAGACGGGTCTCGGGGACGAGCGAGGACGGGACTTGTAGCAGATATAAGAGCAAGAGATTCGAGCCAACCTTGGACATGAACGTAATCAGCCAATGCCACTAGTAGGGCGGCCTGCTGACGTTCCCAAGGCTCCCCTCTCCCACCCGCGAGTCGATCCCCTTGAGCAGCGACTGCAGGTCCATGGTTGGCAGCGCCTCATCCCTGGAGTGAATGCTGCTCCAAGTCGATGACCGCACCGTGTCCCCGCCTCTGCTCTTGACACTCCGCTGCTTCGGGGCCTTCAACGGCGGCAGGGAGTGCGGTGAGCTAAACTCGAGCGACGTCGCATAGTCTTTTGTCGCGGTCTGCGGTGCGGGATGCGAGGCACCCGCGAAGTCGGAGGGCAAGGGCGGGACGGGCGGGACCCCCTCGCTGTCCTCCTCGTCGTCAATAATCGGCGCGGATTCGCTCGGGGGATTGGAGTTCAGCGGGCCCAAGGAAGCACCGTCCGAGCCCTTGCGCTCGCGAGACATGGACCGCGATCGCATATGCACGGGTGAGGAGCCATCAGTCTGGCCGCCTTGCGATTGTGCGGTGGCAGGTGGCGGGTTAAAAGACATTTCCGAGGTTGACATGTCGTAGCTAACGAGGCTGTCTTCGCTACTGCTGACATCGCGCGCGCCGGCCGTCAGGGGCGGGGCGGGCATCTCGCCAGAGAGGATCTTCTTCATCTGGCTGACAGATGTGGTGCCTTCCTCCGGGGTCGAAACCCCGTCAGGGTTGCGCGAGAGACCACTGCGCACACTGCTCTTCCGCGTCCTCGTCTGCAATGGCGCAAGCATGCCACGTCCCCCATCCGGCGCGGGCTGAGACCGTGGCCGCACGTCGTGGTTGCTACCGGCAGGCGTGTGCTGGCCCCCGTCCTTATGCCCGTTCGCCAGCGCGCCATTAAGGCCGAGGCGGTTGCGGTGGGTCCCGTTCGTCCCGGCGCGAGAGCCGTTGAGCGAGGCCGACTTACTGGCAGCCTGGACCGTGGCCATGGCTGATTCGCGGGACCAGTCGAACAACATCGCCTCCTTGAAGCTGGACGGGATCTCCCTCTCATTGTGCGTCGGCGAAATCATGCTCCCCGCAGAGCCAAGGATGGGTTGGGAGAACGTGCGTCCAGGTGACCCAGCCGGGCTGGTCGGTGGCGAAAGTGTGGCCTCCTGGTAGCTCGTGCAGATGCAGTCAACGAGCGACAAGCGGTCGTCGAAAGGAAGCAGTGCCTCAGACTCGGCCTCTTGCTGCGATATCTTAGATTGCTGCGTGACCACGCCCGGCATCCCGATCTTCTCCAGGGGTGGCGCCGGCACCTGCACGCCGTCAACCCACAGTTGCTTGGTCCTCCGTCGGATAATCTCATTCTGGATTGCGCGTCCGACAAAGGAGGCGTCGAAATCGAATTTCTCCGTCAACACCCAGAAGTAACCATGGCACAGACTCCCCAGGCGCACCTTCTGTAGCGGGGTTTCGGCATCCTGGATGTCTTCTTGCAGTCGGAATACCATAGGCAGGCCAAAACGGACCGCGTTGACTCCCAGGCGGTTCACAAGCTTCGTAAGCAGTACATGAAGGAGAACGACGTCCGAATCGTAGTCCAGATACTGCAGGGCATTGTCGTAGATGGCTATGTGCAGAAGATGCAGGAACCTGCTCTTAGACCTCTTGGACGGTCGTTCGCGGTAAGAGGCAGCTGACCGTGCCCGTCGGGCGTCCGTTGGCGTGGCAGGCTCAGGCTGCAGACCGGATCGCAGGTCATCTTTCGCAACAAGGTCTGTCTTTCTCGTCTCTCGATCCAGCCACGTCAGAAGCGCGTCCACGTAAGCCTTTCGGACCTCCCCATCTGTGTCCTTGAGCAGCCACTGCGTGCCCTCCCACTTCTCAATGGGCACCGGGTACCTGGACAAGCTGATACTGCCGCTCATTTTCACCTTCGGATTAGCAATCTTCAGGATGCCCTTCACTGCCTTCAAAGCTGTGAGCTTCGCAATCGTGAGGAAGAAAGGCGATTCCGAATGCTGGTCATCCGATGCTTTCGTGTCGGTGTCTGTTTGCTCGCCCTGGGCCGTTGAGTTCGCCGTGGGCGCGTTCTTTGATGGCTTCAGCCGAAGCAGCAGGGCCGAGACCATGTCGATGATCTGTTCGTTGTAGTAGACGTGGGTTGCCAGATCGCCCATCGTCTGTTGGATGCGCCCCAGCAGCTCCTTGCGCGCCCCGCCAGTCGGGTCGCCCGGCATCTGCACCAGCCGCTTCATGTGTTGTACAAGGCCCAGCATTATATCCATCACACTCAATCCTATCAAGTTCACGTCCGACCGGAGCAGGGACCCAATCATGGCCGTCAGCACGATATGCTGTCGCAGCGTCTCCTCCTTGAGCTGTATCTGAATCATGGTGTCCATGGCAGTGACCAGGATGACATAGCGCTCCTGCATGGGCGCCCACCGGGAGACGAGTCCAAACAGATGAATCGCCCACCCGCTGTCCTGACCGTTGCTCGTCCTGACCACCGTCTCGTCCTGATGAACCCGCTCGTCGATGAACTTCAACAAGGCTGTGGTGGCTGTGTGCATTTGCTGTCTGTTGGGCACGACAAAGATCTGCTTCAGGCACTGGATGGCCAGCACGCCTGTCTCCTCCTCGGCCAGCTTGTCGACATCACCAGCCGTGCCTGACAGGGCTATGGGGTTCGGGTCTCCGCCTGTCTCGGTTGTGCGCACCGTCGCGTTACTATTCCTCCGCTTAAGCAGCTGATCCGTGTTCACCTTCTCCTCCATGTTGGCCCGCTGCAGCAACACGTCCAAGAACCCCTCGTTGTCAGTCCATAGGTTTTCTAGGATCATGGGCACTATGACCTCGAGCTGCCGCCCGGCAACAGAGGATAGGGCATCCGAGGAGGCGACGCTCTTGATGGCCTCGAGGCCCGCGTTCCTCCATCGCACGGCTACCGGCTTGCTCGGCTGGTTCTTGCCCTGTTGCTCCCGTGTCGAGGCCAGAGCCGCGTACTGTTGGATCACAGCCTCGTATTGGCGGAGGTAGGCTTGATCGGCAAATAGGGACGAGGCGTCGTGATTTGCGCAGAAGGCGTCGAAAGTGGGGAGCGAGGACTCGACCAGGGTGATGTCATTTGACCGCAGGATCAGGTCCAGGATCTTGAGCACAAATCTGGCGAATAGGGGCAGGTCCTTTGGGCTCTTCTCGATCAAGGCCTCGAGGATCTGGAGTGTGACCTGGACATTGCTGTGTGCAGGGTCTCTGTCAGTTTTGTGTCTGTGTGCGTGTGTGCATGATTGTCTGCTCGACGCTGGAAGCATACCCAATGCGCTGATGCCAGACATCGCTGGCGGTCTTCTTCTCGAGGAACTCGCCGACCTTGTTGATCTTTGTCTTGCGGGAGATGAGGTAGAATAGCAAGTAGCTCAGCTCGCTCGAGTTTGGCTTGACGCCTATGGTGGTCTTGTTGGTGCGCGGGTAGCACTTGAGCACGAGGACCTGGTGCTTGGGGCGACACTTTTGCTGGATGGACTGCATTGCGCCGACGGCTGCGGCAAGCTACCGGATCGAGCTCGAGTGTTGGGAGAGTAGGGGCGTCCTCGCTACCCTTGACCAGCCACCGTGGCCTCGGTGGGCTTATTCGTCGCTGGGCTGCTCGCGTATAAGGCGTGTGCGTGGGAGTTGGACCGGATACGATGGCGGAATGCACGGCGCGTCAGGGCAGGATGCTAGGGGGTGGAAGGCAGAGAAAGGAGTGACAGAGGAGGGACATGAAGGAGGGTGAGGAAGAAAAAGAGGACGAAGGGACAAGGAAACTGGATTATCGCGGCGTGGAAGGCGGAGGTTGTATCACCATCTGGAGGGAATTAGAGGGAAAATGGGCCTCCCCGTACCGCAATAGCAGGCAATCTTACTGTCACGGGCAGGTTGGAGCTGGAATTGCGGATGGAGCTGCATCAAATCTGATTTCTGGGATCTTGGGAGGCACAGACCGCTGGCGAGGCTAGGCTCTCGGGCTTGCACGGGCCACGTCATTCCAGGAGGCAGTGGCAGGACTTGCAGGACTGGCAGGACCGGGTGCTGCTTTCTGGGGGGAGCTGGAAAAGTGACTAACTCTCCGGGCTGATCTCTGCATTTCTGTATTTATTCTTCCAGCATTTGGCCCCTGCATCACAACAGACATCGCCCTCAGGCTCGCGCTCGCCCTTGGCTTCTTCCTCGCCGCACTGGTCGTAGTGCCGCTCTGGTCAGCTACAGATATAGCCACTGCCGCGTCTCATGCTCGATCTGGGCCCGGCTGACTGCCTGACTCTCTGACGGCCTGACTGCACAAGCTCCCACCTGCCGCTTATTATTCTTATTTCAGGAGAAGGATCTGGTGGCACAGCAGAGAAGACCGCAAACGACGTCACACCCGACCCGGATTTGTTGGGGATTCTGGGAACGGCGACTAGCAAACCCACAGTCTACACATGTACATGCCACCAATCCTGTCGAAGCGCGGCCCAAGAAGCGAACCATGTTGCCTGACTATCAACCATGTGGGCGCAACGCAATAGTCTAGGTAGTCTAAGTGGTGGCGTCCAAAAAAAATGAATGGTGGGCAGAGTGCGAAGCTTTCCCCAAAAAGCTACTTCCGTCACTCGGTCGCGACCAGGGCAGCCAGGATGAGCTTTCCCGGCCGGGAAACAATCGTCATGAGCTAGCGACCATCTCCATCTCCAGATGGAGCTGCATCTCTTGGTCCTCACCTCCAGAAGACCAGACACGTATTAATCCAGCCACTAAGCCACTGCAGCCCAGAAAGTCGGTGTTACTGTGGTCAACCCCACAGTAATAAGGTGACAGTTCAGCATCATCGTCACCTCCCATTACTCAAGTAGCTGGCACTAGCTCTCGCCCACAACTTTGCTCCAGACCCAGCATTCCTAATATGTGGACTACCTGGGTACCTAGGTACCTATCTATCTGGTCTACGTAATTCTACAGTCCTCCCTCCCCGAACCTGGGTTCAAATGCAGGTCTTCTTCTGAGTTGAGTGAGTGAAGGGTGAGTGAGGGGTGATCAATTTTCACGCGCCTTTTTTCGACTTGCCCATCCGCGGTAGCCGAGGCGCACATGCTAACCAGGCCGATGGCGCCGGCAACAGTGACGATCATATTCGACTTCTCGCACGTCTCCCGGCGTTCCGGGGAAGTGACGTCTCGGGGCTCCGAGGTGGGTCTTTGAGTACACCGAATGTCTCGCGTGGGTAATATGATTTTCTGACTTATATATGTAACCATGGAGGGATTCTGCAGCACTCGTCCTAATACTGTGTAATTGTCGACCTCGAGGGCTTTTAGCCGCAAGCTTAGCACGGCAACGTACGCCCCGTGCCGCTGCCGGCCAACTTGTCAGCGGACCTTCTCAACTGACCCCGACGGAAGAGCATCGCCGCCCTGGTTGGCCTTTCAGTCCGCATCATGTCTGCGGCATTCAAAAATATTCTGCCTTATTTCTCTATGCCTATTGGTCCGACTGTCACAACTCACTTCGGTCAGCTGGGTTGTTGATCCATAGCTACCTTATCAGACATCCTGACCACAGCTGGGCTACAGATGGCCGGCCCAGGTGAATGGAATACACATGTGTGTGATCAGTGCATAAATGTGCATACGTCCAGTGATTATGTCACCCGGCTCATCAATCGTACAATGAACAAGAACCAAGCAAGGGTTTTCACGTTCTAGGTTCGATCACTTCGGCCCCGCTGCGGCCCCACCGCGGCCTCAGATTGTCCACAGCTTTGTCTAAGCACCGCTGGCAGAGACGGTCAGGGGAAATAGAACGGGTTAACGGGAGATAAATCGAGGTAGAAGCAACTCTAATACGGTGGAGAGCCGTATGCTGATAGATAATGGGTTTCGACCCTGACCAAAGTCCACTTTTCTCGTGCAATCGCATGACTTTCTTCCCGCTCCATCACCACTCACCAACAGCACCATGGATTCACCCAACGGCAGACGGACTCAGCAGCAGCAGGCTCCGAGGAAGGGCAGACGTTTGCGCGCGGCTCGTGCCTGTGACAGGTGCCGTACCAAGAAGTACAAATGTGACGAGAAGCTTCCGTGCTGCCACTGTGCAAGTAAGTTATTGACTTGTACTCCTTAGAGTTGCCAAAATGTGGATAGGATATTCCGGGTATGGATGTCAGAATGTCTCTGCTAGCAACCGAGGCCCACTATCTATAGGGCCAGCTGATGGGCTGCTAATAACAACCCATTGACGAATTAGAAGCCGCTATGCAGTGTGTATACCAGAATGGATCAGTCAGGCGGCATGACGACATGTCGTTAGAGTGAGTTATGAGGCTGCTACCAGCTAGTACTATCCCTCCTGGGTGCACAAGACTTACGCTATAACACCCCGACCATCATTCTAGATGTATACGTACCCTAGAATCACAAGTTCGCGACCTCAGCGCCCAACTGAATGCTGTCGGGGCCGCCCTGCCTCTCCATGGGTCTCCTGCTCCTCCTGGTGCAAGTGCCTTCACTTCAGCAAATACAACTAACGCAAATGTCGATAATTACCTCGGCGGCGAAGAAGAGCCTGCTGTGGTCCACCCTGGAGAGACTGCAAGCTCGACCCTGTCAGTGACGCATGTTGGGGAGGATGGACAGCACGAGGAGCTTGTGTCACCGGTCCAGGAGGAAGACACAGACTTCGACCGGCAAACCAAGGCGATCGAGTTCCATGGATCCACTTCATCCATCGCCCTGCTCCGGGACCTTCAGATATCTCTAGGCCGCCTATTTCAAGGCAGTCAACAACCACAACAACAGCAACATGGAGTCTCATTTGCACGTCCCAGTGGAGGCGGTAGCAGCAGCGAGCAACGACAACAGCCTTCGCCATTCTTGCCGGGCTCTGGCGACGCCCATGGCCGCTTCAACCTCGTGTCGGAGCTGCGTAACACGTCCTTCACCCCACGGGCCGGCACCGAGGGCAACATGACGATGCAGCAGAGGAATCTCTACGTCAAGGAGGCGCAGTACTTCATCGACGCCTACTTCCAGAACTTCCACTTCATCCACCCCTTCATCGACAAGGAAATCTTCCGCCGGCGGGTGGCTGAAATGTGGGCCATCGGTGATCCTGCCTGCGACATGTGCTTCTTCTGCACGTACCTGAGCCTCATGTCCCTCGGGGCGCTCATCGGCGAGTGGGAGTGGGAGGAGGACCGCCTCGGGGGACTGAGCAGGTTCGAGTGGAGTCGTAAGCTTTTCGACGAGGCGCTGGCGAACTTGGCCGACTTGCATTTCCCTGCCAACCTGGACACGGTGCACTGCCTGTACCTGTGCGCCAAGGTCTGCCAGAACGAGCTCAACCACAACATGGCCTACTTGTACTCGGGCTTTGCAGTGCGCATCTGCCTCACGGCCGGGTTCAACCAGGACAACGGCGGCGGCGGCGGGTTCGGCACCAGCAACAGCAGCCTGTCCTCATCGTCACAACAGATATCACGCACCTGGTGGGGCCTCTACTCCCTAGAGATGGAACTCAGCTTCGCCCTAGGCCGGCCGGACACCCTAGGGCTCGATGAGTACCACGACAGGCCAATACCGCCCGTCGACGACTCCGAGTTCGCCATAATCCCCCAGATGGTGGACTTCGCGCGGATCGTGCGCCGCATCGCCATCGGCATCTACCACTCCCGCACGTCCTGGCAGCAGAAGATGGCCCGCGCGCAGGGCCTCGAGGGCGAGCTGGACGGATGGATCGCCGGCCTTCCCGCGCGCATCAGGCCTGCCTGTCCCTCTTCTTCGTCGTCAACTTTTTCCACCGGCGGACTGGCTGCTCTCCGCCAGCCCAAGTGGTGTCGGCGCCAGAGGATCATCACCGAGATTCGCTACCACCACGTGAGGATGCTGCTGTTCCGGCCGTTCCTGTCCATGCTGACGAGGAATGACCCTGGCACACCGCCACCTGGTGTGGCTGAGGCCGTGGACAAGTGCATCGTGTCGGCGAAGCGGACGATTGAGATCGTCCACGAGGCCATGATTGCCAACAGCTTCTTCCGGACTTGGTGGGACAACACGATGCACATCCTCTTCGCGACGGCAGTGCTGCTCCTCCACACGAGCCGCGACGGGCAGCAGTCCCAGTGGTCAACTAATGTTGCCCCCCAGGTAGATATCGCTGTGGAAATACTCGAGGCTATGGACGAGTGCATGGTGGCCAGGAAGTCGGCGAATATCATTCGGCATATGTTGGCGCAGGTCAAGGGCGAGCCGACTTTGGAATCGAAGACAGCGGCCGACTTTGACAACACCAAGAACGTTCAACCACATCTGGTCGAGTCTATTGCAGCGGCGGATACTGATGGCTCGGAGCTCTTTATGAACGATGCTTTGGACTTTGTGAGAAGACCCTTTGCTTTGAGATCCAAATGTCATGTGGATTACTGCTCGAAGGGTTGCTGACAAAATACTCCCAACAGAATATTGGTTCGAATTTCTTGTTTCCCAGCTATCTTTTTACCAACGACCTCTCTTTTGGGGGTTTGTGAGGTTACGGGATGTATTGGAGAGCATTTGGGTGATCGATATGGGATTATAGAAAAAGGAGTATTTTTAATTCAGGGACAGCCCAGAACATCAGGAATAAGCTTGTTTAACATCTGCATACAGTCCTTCCTCACTTCTGTCGAAACATCGCTGGTACCTCTCCTGGTACCTGGTCTGCAGGAAACATGGGACTCCCAAAGTATTCTCCATTCCGAACCAGGATTGCGTCGATCCCATCATGAGAAGCCGCCACATAAATCACCTTGGTAAAGTGCGCGTTGCTGTGGTAGCTGAACCTCGAGTGCCTCGGCACATAAACCGTGTCACTTGTGTACAGCTCAGCCGGGTTATACCCCTCGACAGAAACACTAAGCCGGCCTTCTAGGACCGTAAACGAATTCCCAAACTCAAATTCAAACCATACATCCTCAGGCTGGTCCGGCCCAAGCCCGCCGTTGATAGAGATCAGGGACTCGGTGAAGTTGAAATCACCCGATGCGGCTGGGGATATCAGGGGCTGGATGACCTGGTAAAACCCCGTGACGTTGCGGTTGAGATACTTGGGGCCATGGCCGTTGGCCACGAAGTAGCTCGCCCTGCTGTCGTTGCCCACGCCGTTGAAGCCGTCGTGCCAGACCTCCCCGGCGGGCCTCCTGTCTTTGACGAAGTCCCTCTCGGGCACGAATCCCGGTTGCGCCCAGACGTCAAACGCCTTAAGGCCTTCAAGAACGGTGTCGTTGATCCCCCTGTTGGACCCTTCCCCCAGGGATGGGTCATAAGGCGCAAAGTTAGGCGAGTCATAAGTGTCCCCGATAAAGTAAAACAACCTCTCAAACCCGCCCGGGAACACCGTCCCAAAGAGTTCTGTATCATGGTCGATGACCTGCAGCGTGTGGTTCGTGTTGGGCGGGCACGACCCGAAGTCATGCTGCGTCATGACCCGCGCCTGCTGCTCGGCTTCGCCTCCGCTCTGGGTCCACAGGTGGATCCTCCCCTTGACGGTAAAGAAGTTTTCATAGTGTTTCTTGTGTAAGTGAGGGTGGACGACCAGGTTCTTGGAGGGCGGCGCGTTGGTCCCGACGATGGTGAACTCGCCCCCGGAGGAGTTGGCCGTGACGGGGAAGCGGAAGATTTGGTTGCCTGTGGCTACTGAGTGGGCAGGTGAGCTGCTGCGGATGAAGTAAGGTCTGGGGTGGTCTGGTGGCGTTATGAGTTCTAGATCGAGGAGGTTGATGGTGTTAGTGGAGGAGGAGACAACGGGCTTGGTGGTGTCGTCATGGTGCCAGCACACGTTTCCGAGGAGACATGACGATAGCGAGAGTAAGGGGGAGAGGATCTGTTGTGGGATAATCATGTTGAACAAAGTGTGAAGATGAGGATCAATGGGAGTTCTCTAGACAGACGAGACACAGCGCGAGCACACACGTCCAAGTTTTGGTAAATTCCCTAGAGAACGTTTCTAACCAGCACTTTGACAAGCTCATTTGACGTAGGAAAGGGTATTAGAAGGTCCAAACAGTGGCAGAGGGGATCCATCAGGACGACGGTTAGCACGGAAACAGTCTAGCATCTCGTCATCGGAATCCGGCGCCGGTCAGATGTTCAATGTTGGCTCAGGGAAAGCAGAAGTTCCGTAGTACCCCGTTTACAGCTATATTCCCGTAGTGTGTGCGAATGCCAAGCGAATCTTGTTTTGTCTTGTTAGAGGCAAACGGCCTGCCTCGGATTTGCCGAGACATGTTGAATCGATCTATGTTGGATCAGACAGAGTTCACAGAGCTCGGGAATCCCGATAACGATGTGCAATCCCTTCCTTCCAAGAAACTCAGGTCATCTTCACGCCTGTAGTTGGGGAGAACCAAAAATATTGATTAGAACAGAACATCTATAGCTCAAAAAGCGCAGGTCAAAAATGGTTTAATTGTATGTGTACTACGCAGCTTGTACGAGATATGACAGATCCGTTCATCTCAGAAATCGCAATCATCCTTCACCATGTCTTTTGGCAGGAAACAGTTGCAGTGGGTCATCGCCTTTGGCGCGGAAATCCTCAAGGGTGGTTTTCCTGGCGAGGTGTCGTTTGAGGAAGCCACTGCTGCCCAGTTCAAGTCTCCAAACTCTTGTACCGAAGGCTCTCTGAGCAGTCTATTGCCAGACGGCACTAGGCTTTTGCTTTCCCAAAAGTTGGAAGACAATTCGACCTTTTACGTACCCGAGTCCGAGATCGCCTACACACAATCGCCTTCGGGTCTCAAGGCCCTGTGTGCGCTCCAGGTAGAGGTGACGGGTGATAATGACTCCAAGTACAACTTTGGCTTGTTCTTACCTGAGATATGGAATGGGAGATTTCTGTAAGTTGTACACGGTACCTTCCATCATATTTTTTATCATACATATGGCCCGTTTATTGACATTGATAGTGGTGTCGGCAATGGTGCATTTGCTGGTGGCGTGAACTGGGCAGACATGGTGAGTCCCCAGAGTCAGAGAATGATACATTGGTCAGAGTCTTTCGGTCAATCACCAGTTTTGCCCGAAGCGTTGTAAAATTCCGAATGCTGACACGAGAACAAAGGGCGCAGGAGCCCAGTATGGCTTCGCCAGCATGTCCACAGACACCGGCCACCGCTCAGGCTTCCAAGACGGCTCCTGGGCCTGGCGAAACCCGGACGCGATCGACAACTGGGGCCACAAAGCAATGCACGGCTCCATTCAGGCCGCAAAGAGCATTGCGAGGGCCTTCTACGGCAGCGACGACAAGAAAGCGGACATATCCTCCAGTTACTACAGCGGCTGCTCCACAGGCGGGCGGCAGGGCCTGAAAGAGGCGCAGGAGTACCCCGACGACTTTGACGGGATCCTCGCCGGTGCGCCGGCTTGGTGGTCGAAGCGCCTGCACCTGTTCAACCTCGTGGCGGGAGTTTTCAACTTGCCCGTGGAGGCTGCGCATCATATCCCGCCTGAGATGTTCCCTGTCATCGCAGCCGAGACTTTGCGGCAGTGTGACCCTCAGGATGGGGTGATTGACAACATCATCTCTTCGCCCGAGACTTGTTTGCTGCAGCTCGAGACTCTGCTATGTGGCCCGGAGTCTGATGCGAGCAAGTGCCTGAAGGCGGCACAGTTGGAGACGCTGCATCGGCTATATAACGACTGGACAGAGGCGAATTCAACTTTCGTCTTTCCTCATTTGCTGCCGGGCAGCGAGTGGGAGTGGACGAAGCTAAGTGGTTCGGACAAGCCCAATTCATTGGGTGTCGACTATGTCAAGTACTTCCTCAACCTTGGCCCGGATTGGGACTGGCAGAAGGGCTATAGTCCCAATCTCCTTCGAGTTGCTGAGGAGATGGACCCGGGCAACGCGACAGCCGACAATTACAACTTGTCCCCTTTCTTTAAGCGAGGGGGGAAATTGCTGCTGTACCATGGCCTTGCGGATCCGGGCATCCCTCCTGGAAGCACTTTGTACTTCTACAACCAAGTTGTGCAAACTCTTGTGCCTCAAGGTTTTGATGTGAGCGACCATGCTCGCGTCTTCTTCATTCCCGGGATGTTGTAAGTCATGCAATCCCGCTCGCTACTTTCTACTTATCCTCCTCTAACCATTACGTTATAAGACATTGTCAAGGCACACCAGAATTCAACGATGCCCCGTGGTATTTTGCCGGCGCCAACCAGCAAGCAGCCCTCAAAGGTCCCATCCCACTCTCGGTGCCTGGCTTTGCCGACGCCAAACACGATGCCATGCTGGCATTGATGGACTGGTTTGAGAAGGGTCGCGCCCCTACCGAGATCATCGCAACGAAATGGGCAGACGATGATCCTCGACGAAGTGTCACCAGCCAGCGGCCGGCATGCATGTACCCACAGGTGGCCAAGTTCCAGAATGGCGATGGCTCCAAGGGTAGTCGCGCTGAAGTGAAGTCTCCAGAAAATTGGGCGTGTGAGAATCTGTGGAATTAGGCTACCGGGATTCAACAAGAATGGTCACAGTTTGGTCTTCTCTGCGATAAAGATGGAGACTGTGACACTGAAACTCCCAGGCGTTTGCTCATATACCTAGTTAGTCAAGATTGCATCTACATTGAAGGACAGGGGAGGAGTGGCATATAAGCTCGTGTTAAATAAAATGAGGTTATTGGAGAACGGTCTCAATTTTTAGGAAAGGCCTTGCCTAATACCGTCTTTAATCTCTGTTCCCAAGAGCTTGCAGCCGTACTTTATATCTATCTCTTGGTATGCAACATCCTCCCGCCCCAATACAGCTTTTTGCTACACTACTATTATGAGACTCTCAAGCACTGTGTAAATCTCTGTGCTTTACACCCGAGGAAGCTCAGGCCATTTGTGGCTTCCTTATCCATACCCAGACGTCGCATCCTGCCGTCAAAGCATCATGCCTTACATGATCAATTGCTTCCTGCTTTGAGCGAGGCGTGCGGCAAGGAAGAAGAGCGCTCCGATCGTCATGACAGTGGCACTGAATAGGATGGCACGACTGTAGTTGCCATCTGGTTTGATGAGAGCACCGGCAATGGGGGCCCCAGTCAATGCGGCGGTACCCATAATGGCCGAGGCCATGCCAACAAAAGTCGCGATCTACATAAGTACACATTTGGTTAGTTCCACAATTCTAGGACCAGAGGAAAAGAAAGATCAAGATACACACCTGACTAGGATGGGGCGCAGAGTGGCCCAATGTAGCAATCATGATCCCTATGAGCACCCCAGACTCTGCACCATAAGCAGCGGCAAAAACAACCAGTGCCGGCGTCGACGTAATACCAAGCCACGAAAACAGCGATATGGAAGCCAAGAACGCCGCGAGCACCATAACGTTGAACGGTCCTAGGCGCAGAGACGCAGCCCCTCCCAACGTCCGACCGATTAAGGAACCTGCGTTCATGATGGCAAACATGTACGTGGCCAGCTCCTCGGGCATGCCGTGCCGGACGCCATACTCGGCCACAAAGACATAAGGAGTAAACACGCCAAGGAACAAGAACACCATCGCGCACACCTGCAGCGTGTACGCGGGGATCCTGAACGCCGACAGCAGGATCAACGGGCCGGAGCGGCGGCCTGCGTCAGTCTTGGAGTGGAAGCAGGTGCAGCCCAACAGGACCGCGAGCACCAGCATCGCGACCATGCGCTGCGACCAGCGGAACCCGATCTCAGTGCCGTGGAGCAGCTTCCCCAGCAGCAGGGGGAACACAATCCCGCCGAGAGGGGAGCCCACCGAGGCCAGCGCCATGGCTAGGCTGCGCTTCCGGTGGAAATGGTGCGCCACGGCTGATACGCAGGGGACAAATATCATACCCGCGGAGATCCCCAGCAGCAAGCCCTGACACAGGAGGAACTGCCAGTACTCGGCGCAGAAGCTCACCATCAGCACGGCGAGGACGTAGACGGCCGTGCCTGGCCACAGGATCACTTGTAGGCCGAACCGGTCGGCAAGTGGTCCGCTGATGATGCTGGTGGACAACAAGGCCCATGTCTGGATGGAGCCGATCCAAGCGATTTCCGAGAGGGTATGGTTTTTGAGCAGTGTCTCGGAGTAGTACGTCTCGTAGACGCCGAAGGAAGTTGCGTAGCCGAAAGTGGAGAATTGTACGCCAAAGGCGCCCAAGACGGTGAGCCATCCCCGGCGACCGCCCTCGGCGAAGGTTGGCGGTGGTACATCTTCGGGTGGCAGTGCCCTGGATATCAGGGGGGAACGCTCGTCTTCCCCGGACGCGCCGTTTCCGGTCTGGTGAGGTACATCAGGCATTCTTGTTCGAACTTTTTGGAAAGTGGTGGGACGTGTTTGATATAAATCGTTGATGTGTATGTTGAAAAAGTGATTGTGGCCTTTGGAAGATTGGGACGCGTTGCTCTCACTTTGAACGTGCTATTCACTCATGCAGTAGATACCTAGGTAGGATCTTGGACACAATTGAAAGAGATACACCAGTCACTGGGAGTAAAACCCTGGCTGCTCATCACCGACATAATACTTGAGCTTACTAAGGGAATTCGGGACCATATCCTGCCAAGATGAGCTCGGTACCAAGAAGTATAGACCACGCGAAACAGCCCTCGTGGTCGTTTCTGTTGAAGACCGTTCCGAACTCGTGGAAAATGGAACTTCCATAGTCTCCTGAGAGCTGATTACAGACTGAGACCTCTTCGGAACAACTCCGACGGGAACATTTGATTCCTTAATGGTTGGTTCAACACAGGAAGTATGCACCTCGGAACAGTTCCATAGCAAAAGTGTCGGATATTCCGAGCCTCGCCGCCTCACAGCCGCGCATGCGGGATCATTTGTGATTCGCAGACGCGGTATATGCGTCCCATCATTACTCACATGCGCGTCTCCGGGAATGGAACAGTACTTAGCTACCTCGATCTAGAAATCCGTCTCACATTTGCAGCTGAGATCAAAAGCATCAAATTGTATCAAACAGGATATCCACCTGACGACGAGCTAGTTAACACATTTACATACATACACACACACGTAACCCCCAACATGACAATCATGGCCGACGACGACGACGACCTCCCCATAGTCTGGCGAGACCACGGCGACAAGACCGCCTACGAGGCAGCACGCACAAGGGTCTTCAGCACCAAGCTCCCAGACCGCTACCCCACGGCCGTGGTGCGTCCCAGGACGGACAAGCACGTCGTCGACAGCATCAGGCTCGCGGAACACCTGGGCGCCCGGGTGGCGGTCCGCTCGGGCGGCCACAGCTGGGCGTTCTGGAGCATCCGCCAGGACGCGGTGCTGGTCGACCTGGTGGACTACAAGCACATCGGGTACGACGAGGCGACCAGGATCGTCACGACGACGACGAGCGTCACGAGCTCGGAGATGACGGCGTTTGTGGCGGAGAGGGGGAGGTTTATCCCGACGGGGCACTGTGCTGGCGTGGGGCTGGGGGGCTTCATGCTTCAGGGTGGGATGGGTCATAACAGCAGGGTGAGAACATTTGAAGCCCTAAAAGTCCTTTGGAATATTTCTGTTCCATCATGTGGCAATGCGCTGGCTGATGGACTGACACGCGACCAATCTCAATAGTCCTACGGGTATATGTGTGAGTACCTGATCGGTCTCGATGTTGCTACTGCAAATGGGGAGATCAAGCACTGCGATGAGTTTGAGAACCCTGACCTGTTTTGGGCTGCTCGTGGCTCTGGCCCAGGTGAGTCTGCCCTCAAGATCATTCGTACGCAAGAGTGTCTTGTTCATGTCGTATCGAGGTTTCCCTGGAGTCGTCTTAAGGTTCTATTTCAAGACTCGACCGGCACCCAAAGTATACAAAAGAAATGTGTACATTTATCCTATTAGCCACTATGAAGAGGTTATGAGGTGGATGGTCAGCGTGAGCATCTCCCCTTATTCTGGCTAGGGGAAACTATCCAACTGACCATGAACCTCAGATAATACCCACCATCAGCCAGGATATCGAGATAGCCGCCACATCAGTCATCCCACGAGGCCAGCACAGTCGCATCCTCCTCGTACAAAGCACTGTCTGGGCAGACTCAGAGGAGGACGCACGGTCCAAATTCGCCCCTCTAATCGACACACATCCCGCGGGAGCGCTCTTCAGCGAGGACTGCGCAGACACGACCTTTCAACAAGAATACGAAGAAGCAGAAAAGGCCGTCTGGGTCGAGAACCACCGGTACATAGCCGACACGGTTTGGCTCAGCCAGGACTCCGACATGGTCAGCATCTGCAAGGCGGCCTTTATAGACATCCCCGACTGTGGCGTGGCGTTTTGGGAGCCCATGAACCCCGTAAGCAGGAGGAATCCCCCTTCAAATGACATGGCTTTGAGTATTACTACCGACTACTATATCGCACTGTATGCCATCTATCCGGACAGCAAGGACGATGCGGAGAATGAGGCGTGGGTGAAGAAGTACATGGCTACCCTGACGCCGTATGCGGTTGGTACGTACCTTGGAGATCACGATATTCAGATGCGGGAGACAAAGTATTGGTCCGATGAGGCGGGGGAGAAGCTCATGGCTATTCGGAGGAAGTGGGATCCGGAGGGAAGGATATGTGGATATCTGGACAAGGGGGATAAATCGGGACGAGATGGTTTACCGAACAAGCTATATCAGTAGCTAGACGTTGTATAATACGCCCTTTACATATGAATCGATGGAAGTCTCTCATCCATGTGATAAAGTACTACATCTGAACATTCACAACATTTGAAATGGTATCGCGTATGATTTATTTGTCCTCAGCTCGTATACAGACCGCGGTCTTGCTGGCGCGAAAGTTGATATTGGCTTTCATAATTGCTACCCCGAACAACTTCCACACATGCCTCGGAACCCGTTCTCTACTAGGTTACGTAGACGCATCGAGTGCCTCGACTGAAAATCGTGTTCTTGGATACTCGGAAATGCCGTGGCAAGTCGAGCTAGTGTGCAGTCCAGTTCGGTAGTATGACTTGGAATCATATCCGATAGGCTCGGCTTCCATTCACACCTCACCTGCATGTGCGGAGATATCGGTCACAGCAGTTGTTCTTAGTGAAAGACGTCAACACGGCTCTTTGATCTGTCATCGTTTCATTGGGAGGTTTGCTCCTCGCGGATGCTCCTCGGCAATGCTTGTCCAGCCGTCATAGGTAGACCTCCGAAATTCTATTTGTCCAGCTCTTTGAGCAGCGAATTAAGCGGCCGCCTGGTATCTCAGATGCCCCTAAAGTCGTTGCGGAGTCGTCGAAAATGGTGACGTCCCTTTCTCTTATAAGTCGCAGCAGTATTGGAGGGCGAGAATATTTTGAGCCCAAACAGAGTCCGTCTCCGAAGTAATTAACCTCTACAGCCATGGCACCAAAGCTACCACCCTTGAAGGAATCACTTCCTACTCACTTTGACCTCTTCTACGACGGTCAATGGCACAAGCCCAAAGATGGCTCCCGCCTGGAGACCATCAGCCCCGGCACCGGCGAGGCCATCACAACGGTAGCCCAAGCAAAAGCCGACGACGTCGATGCCGCGGTCCAGGCAGGCCAAAAGGCCTTTCTCTCCTGGAAGAACACAACAACCCAGGAGCGAGCAACCTACATGTGCCGCGCGGGCGCGGTCCTGCACGAGCACGCCGAGGAGCTGGCGCTCGTGGACGCCTACAACACGGGCAACCCCGTGGCCGAGATGATCATGGACGCGCACACGGCGGGGAGCAGCCTCGAGTACTTTGCTGGGCTGGCACCCATGGTTCGCGGCGAGACGCTGCCCGGGACGTTCCGCCCGGACGAGTACCTGCACTACACGGTCCGCGAGCCCCTCGGCGTCGTGGCGCGCATCGTCGCCTCCAACCACCCGCTCATGTTCGCGGGGGCCAAGCTGGGCGCGCCGCTGGCGGCGGGCAACGCCGTCGTCGTCAAGCCGCCCGACCAGGCGCCCCTCGCGGTCCTCAGGATGGCCGAGCTGCTGGCCGGCGTCTTCCCGCCCGGCGTCGTGAGCGTGCTGCCCGGTGGCGCAGAGTGCGGCAGCGCGCTGGCGGCGCACCCGCTCGTGAAAAAGGTGACGCTCATCGGCAGCGTGGCGACCGGCAAGGCCATCCAGCGGGGCGCCGCGGAGCAGCTCAAGCCGACGCTCCTCGAGCTCGGGGGCAAGAACTGCCTCATCGCCTGGCCGGACGCCGACGCCGAGAAGCTCGCGCAGGCCGTGGCGCGCGGCATGAATTTCACGTGGGCCGGGCAGAGCTGCGGCTCCATGTCGCGCGTCTTCCTGCACGACAGCCTCCACGACAGGGTCCTCCCGCGGGTCGTCGAGCTGGTCCGGGAGAGGTGCCAGCCGGGAGACCCCACCAATGTCAACACCACCATGGGGTCCATGATCAGCAAGGCGGCGCAGGATCGTGTGCTGGGATATATCGAGTCGGGCAAGGCCGAGGGGGCAAGACTCGTCTGCGGAGGCGGGGCGCCCAAGACTTTCAAGGACGCACGCCTGGCGAAGGGGTTCTTTGTGGAGCCGACCATCTTTGCTGATGTGTTGCCCGACATGCGCATGGCCCGGGAGGAGATCTTTGGGCCTGTCATGTCCGTATTTCGCTGGAAGGACGAGGACGAGGTCTTTGAGATCGCCAACTCGACTTCCTATGGCCTGACCGCGTCCATCTTCACAAACGATATATTGACGGCTCAAAGAGCTACGCGCCGAGTCGAGGCGGGTTTTGTCTGGGTCAACGATGTTGCCAAGCACTTCTTAAACGTTCCTTTCGGAGGGTTCAAGGAATCGGGTATGGGCAAGGAGGAGTGCCTCGATGAGATGCTGTCTTTTACTAACACCAAGAGCGTAAGTTGGAATTTAATGACATGAAAACGTAATGATGGAAGTCGGAGATTTGCTCACCATCGATTCAATCTTGTTACTACTTTTTCCGCTGCTGCTGTTTCAGGGGGATCCACAATTTTAAGGGCTGCCGAGCCATACTTGATTATTTCTCGTTGCTCAAGCTCAGAGCATGAGTGCCTTCAAAGACTCGGTGATGATGTACAAATACATGTGTGAACCCAACCTATGGAGAGAAGATGATTCAGTGGTTTCTGCTTTTGGCTGCCATTTATTTTGCAATCTCTAGACTCGCGCCGTCCAGGTAAGCACCGACATAGGTGCTGGGTTAGAAGATCAAGGGACATGCCATGCAAATATCGTCACATTCCCTCCTGGTACCAGTTTCTCAATGGAGACAACATGCCTATCTCCGTGTGTCGCGAACATACGCAGCCCAAGGTGCCGAATTACAAATTGCCTCCCAATATTACCGTTGTAGGTCAGACCTGCCTCCAACATATGTGCCATGCTCCTCACATGCAGTCAGAATCCTGTCTCGTCACCAACAATGCCTCAGAGTGCCATGAAGGACCAAAGCCCAGATGTCAGTGACCATTCGAAGTATGCAGCTGTGCGATCTCGTTTCGCTCAGACCATTTCTATGGCCGTCACGGGCGGGTTGTCTGCGGGGGTAGCTATCGAAGGTGGGTAAGTCAGCATTGTCCCATCCTATTCTTCATACACACACACACACACACAGAGAGAGAGAGAGAGAGAGAGAGAGAGAGAGAGAGAGAGAGAGAGAGAGAGAGAGAGAGAGAGATTTTGGGGAAATAGGGGGAGAGACACCCACCACGACCGCTCGACTTCTTCCCTCCTCCCCACCCAAACAGCCCCTTCTTCTTCACACCACCCACACCGGCAGGCCTATTCGTGGTTGCCGACCCTCCGCCGCAAGTATCTTCGACCTCCCCAGCGACCACAGTAACCGAGGACGGCCGGCGCTCCACAGGCCGGGACTTGACATCAGGCTCCCGGTGCCGATGGCGATGGTGACGGCCAAACTCATCACCATCACCATCGCCGTCGAGCATCATCTCCACCCCCTCGTCGCCGATTGTCGGCGATGGTGATGGTGATGGTTGTAGTTGCTGCGGTGCTGGATGGGCGCCGCCACTGTCCTCCTCGGCGGGGCCGCCATCGTCATCCTCAGCCTTGAGGCCGCGGCGCGTCTTGTCATTCTCAAGCTTGGCGCAGTAGAAGAGGGCGCACAGGACGAGGACGAAGACCACGACGGTGCCGGCTATGATGCCGACCACCATGGGCGTCACGGCCCCCTCGTGCGCCCCGCCGCCCAGGGAATCGTTGTCATTTGGCTGGTTGTTGCAGCTGACGCACTGGGACATGTCTGCGGTCGGTGCGGTGGTTGGAAGTGTGCCGGGAAGGAGAGAGAGAGTATTTGCGAAGTCTCGGGTAAAAGGTACTTGGCAGGCTTGGATCTGTTTGGTTCTGTCAATCTTGAGAGAGTCACAAGATTTGGGGACGGAAGGTTTACCAAGTGGTATTATCAGTTGGCCTGACGTCGGCGGGTCTCAAGGCTTGCTTTGTCGAAGCCTTTGATTGTGACAAGGAGTCAGAGGGTTGGGTGTTCCAAGGTCTGCGTACTTGGAGATTATGTGAAGGCCTGATGGATATCCAAGTGTGGTGATTTCGCAAGAGTTGAAGGTGCTCTTGCCCGTGCTCACTCGTTCCTTCCCCTTGCCGATCGAAAATCCAGACGGCCTGTGGTAGACTCTGAACGCAGCAACAATGTCCCCAGAAAGACTCTTGACCATTTGATTTAGAAACCAATGACTGGCAAAAGTGAAAACCAACTTAAAGCCCTGCCTCTCCAGTTACCAAAGACGGCCCTCGGTCCCGTCCACCATTCTATTCCCAGAGAATTCCTTGCGTCACGTTCCAACCGACCACGACCGCAGAGCACCAAGTCTTTGTGCGACGACGAAAATAGAGAAGGGAAGGCAGGAAAGATTAGCCAAGCCTTTGAAGAAGCGATGGAGGGAAGAATGACAGCCGTCTCGTCGAGGGGGCGATGATCGGGGGCCGCCAGGTACATATTCCCAGCTGGAGTATCATCCCTCACTTCTGACCCATCACTTTCGTCAAGAAAAAGCCCTGGGCCTCGTCAACGATTGTCCAAATTACGCTTCGACCCCAGCTCTTGGCCATGAAAACAACAGGCAGGAAAGACAGAGACATGGCTAACACAAACCGCGGCATCTTGCATCCTGCGCTCCCGCCGGGGTCGGACGTCACTCGGCCACACAGATCCTAATTTCCAATCCTCGAGCCCTTCTCCCCCAACGCCAAACCACCCCAGTTGGCGGTTTGACTTGTCCTGAATCAGGCAGAACAATAACATACGTACACACAAACACACACATAAATACATATAAATGACCATGGGCGTATACATCAACAGCTGGAGTTCGCCAAGACGACGGGACAGAGGCGAGGAGACGGCCGCGTCACACAGCCCGTTGAAGATCTGTGTCCCCCCCTCACCGTCCGCAGCAGCAGCTGCTGTGCGATGGGCAGTCTGCGAAATGGGGGAGTGCCTGTCTCGCCCTGTCCCCATCGCCTGCCTCCAGATGAGACCTCTGATCTCCTCCCCCCCCCCCCCCGCCCAGAGCTGAACGCGAGGACCCGGGGGAGGGGGGAAAACGAGGCCCACCCGCAAACATTCCAAGACATAATCTCGTCCAGCAGGCCGAGACGACTTGTTTCGCCTCGCTTCCAAACAATGAGGGCTTCGGAAGCGTGCTTCCCATATACGGGAACTGTATATGTGGAGATATATAAGCTGAATGATCTCCCATCAAAACATATTTATTTCACTGACCTGGGCGGGCGGGAGCGAGGTAATGCCTCAGAGACACAACCTCCCGCAGGCATTTTACCTGGAACCCGTATGCGCTTCCACTCGAGACACCTCAGATCGCACGTCACACAAGATCTCAGTGTGCTCGAGTATCCGCGTCAGCAGATCATGGTGGTTCAGGAGACCGTCGTCTCGGGGACAGCCGCAGGATTCCTTCGTGTGCACGCATAGGTAATGATCTGTCCCATTTCGCTGCCAAAAGAGATGTTTGATCCAGTCAGTGTGCGCAAACTCCGACCTGCGTATGCGGTGCCAACCTCCGTGTGAGCTAGCCAATGCAGCCTGTGCCTCCTGATAGTTCACATGAACATGATACTAACACCCTCAGAACCGATATCAAAGCCCCTCGCCGCACAGTAAGGTTCCAAAAAAGTCCAAGAAGTAGTGGGTTAGACCAACGTCCCCTAAAGCTTCCTATCCGCCACCCCCTGACCCGTCATCTTGCTGCCCAGCCCGGGTCTGCCCGGCAGCGGCTTTCGCTCCAACCTCAGTTTCTTCTCAGTCAGAGTTCGTCCGGAACTAGTCTCGCTCCAGAAGTCCTTCATCCCGGATGTGCCAGCAGCAGATCGGCCCAAGGAGACATCCTCCATCTGCGTGTCGAGGATGCCGAACCCGGCGCCATTCCTACGGCTGGGATCAAACGCACCGGCGTAGTCCCCTGGGCGAGCTTCTCTCCTCCACGGCTGCTCATCCGGGTAGTCGTTTCTCCGTGACAGGGTCAGCGAGGGCCTCACATCTGGGGTGTCGTAGAAAGAGACAGAGCGCACAGACGACTTCTTCTTCTCGCAGTCAAGCTTTGGTGCGGGAGTTGATGGGCCGTCCAGGTTAACATCTTCGAAACCGTCGCCTCGATCCTGATGTTCATCTTGCTTCGGTACCTTCTCTCCTTGTTCATCTTTCTTCAATTCCTTCTCTCCTAGAGGTCTCAAGACCCCTCCGGGCTTCATGTCAACTTGCAGAGTCTTCCACCTCTCCCCAATGGCCCTGCCCTCCTCGTCATCATAAAAGACAAATGCCATACCTGCCAGCAGAGACAAAACCACCAAAACCGTGAGCAAGTAAGCACCAGCCCCGTCCGCAGTCGATATCGGCCTCATCTTCTCAAGTGCAGAGAGGGCATTGACCTGCCCAACCCCAGTCTCTCCTACACCTGGGTTCCCAGTGCTCGTGCCACCCGTCGAGTTTGTCACAGGTGCGTCCAGCTTCTGGATCATTGTCGCAAGGACGACCTCCATCGCGGCCATCTGCTGTCCCACGCCAGTGCTCCCGTCCCACTCCCCGCTGTTGTTCGCCCACATGTGCCCGCACATTCGGCCGTTGTCTCCGCCCGTACACTGGACGGCGGCAGCCGCGGCGGATGCCTCCAGCAGCGGTTTGATAGTACCGTACGTCCACGGGGCCCACTTTGTCGTGGCGGCCATCCAGCGCGCGAGATACGCCTTGAAGCTCAGCTCGTCGTTGTCGCAGAGGTGCACGCCCTCGCAGGCAACCTCGGTCATGATGTCGTAGTCTGCGCCCGTGAAGAACACGTGCAGCCCGGTGAGGAGCCCGTTGACCCTCGACCGCCAGAGTGCCTCCACGACCGGGTCGGTGCCAGCTGTGTAGTTGTACATGGCCGCGGCGCCGTGCAGGAATGCTCCCGCATTGTATGTCCACTGGTAGGGTACGACCTGGGTACAATTGCCCTCGACTGGAGCACCGTCGTATATGTAGTACGAGTCATCGTGCAGGAACTTGACATCGACCATCCAGTCCCAGATGCGATTCGCCCACTTCGCGTACGTGTGATTGCCCGTGTACAAGGCCAGGCGGCTCGCCATGTTGAAGAAGCAGGCCTGGGAAATGCTGTTCTTGTACAGATAGCCATTGTTCCACTGGAAGATCTGCCACCGCAGCCCACCGCCACACTGGGCGGTGTTCCACCTCGCCGCCTGCGAATTGAACACATTTTGTGCCAGGGCCAGCCACTGCGGCCTGGAGGTGGGTGGGTTGGGGAAGTTGTACTCGGCAGCAGAGAGAACGGCCATGCCCCAGAATCCCTTGCCGCTTGGTCAGCGTCATGCCAGTGGTGAAATTGGAGACTCGGAAAAAGGCTCTCACCTGATCATCGTTCCCCTCCGTCATTGTCTGGTTCGGTGGCATGTAGTCGTCGTCGGGGCCGACCTGGAAAAGCAGGCCCTGCTGGGTGATCTGGTTCCACGTGGTGTCGCCCGTGTAATACCAGTAGTCGATGAGCGCCCCCATGAGAGCACCGCCCTCCCACCCTGTGTTCAAACCTGTCAGCCATCAAACCAGATTCTCGGATGGTATTTCGTATCACGGACTCACAGTAGTACGGTTTTGGGAGGAGACCTGGTGTCTGGCCCGGCTCATTGCCCTTGTAGAAGGACATCATGTCCTCGGCCATGGCTGCTGCAACGGACCTGATCGATGCTGTTGGAGAGGAGATTAGCCTTGACTGGGGTACAAGAGAGCCTTAAACAACCCATGGCTCACACTGGGATTTCAGATCCAGATCATAGCCTTCGCCTGGCCGCACTGCTACGAGCAAAAGGGTGTGCCAAGTCATAAGGAACCGCGGGCCCAGGCCTCTGCTTCCATATTCGACGAGTACGAGGGAGAGTACAGTGAGAAGAAGCAGCCATCTGATTAGGTCGAGAATTTCAAAATACATGTCAGGAGGCGAAGACCGGCTGTCGGATCTGGCTCGATGAGGAAAAGGCGGTTCGAGAAGGGTGAATTAAAACACAAAAAGACGGACAAGGAGGTCCTGGTCTGCGAGCGAGAAGCAATGGTAGAGAAATTCAGTTAGAGCCAAGACACGGCGAGCAGCACAGCAAAAGTCAGCAAAATAGCGAGGGAAGAGCAACAGGTTTGACAAGAAAGTGAGCCACACCACAAGAGCCGGCGCTGGTGATGGCAAAGTGGATGAAGTTGACATTCGAAAAGGGTGGGGACGTGGTGAACCCTTCCGGATCACGACAAATACTGGTCCATGGAAAACCGCCTTTGATTTGCCCAGCAAGGAAGGATCTTGAATGCACCTGCCTGGGTTGACGTGCCTAGGCTGACACCGGCCAGGAAGGCACAACTTGAAGAAAACATCAGACCTGGTCGGGCACCCGGGTATATAATTACCCACTGGGTTGAGATAGCACAAGAACATGAAAGATTTTCTGGGTACAAAGTCGTTACTAGCTTATCTGGAGGGTAATAAGACGTTGGAAATGGTCGTAGCAGATAGAAATACGTGCATGAGACAGTCCCCAGCATCAGCAAACCTTAGTAAAACCGTCGGAGACAGAAATTCTGAAGGGTCCATCCAGTATGTATGCACGTACCTAGGTTCTCGGAATGGAAAGAAAGAACGCAGCATCTATTAATCCTAAATAATACCCAAGACTCCTCGGCCTATCCCAATTACACGCAACCGATGCACCACAAGTCTCATGCGCACCCCCTCCCCCCCAAGGATTAAACCAGCAGAAAAAAGGTCCGCTCAGGCAAGAAATAAATATCCATGAAGTCATCAAAGCATCTCACTTCACATCCCGTCCTTCTCCTTACAATTCCCGACGACGTACTCAAGAGCCAGTGGGATAAGGGCCCACGGTGAACTGGCCGATCGTCCAGTATTCGGTGGTAACCACACACACCCTGTCGGCCGGCGATTGTCCTGGGAAGTAGACCCCCGGGGGCAGGATCAGTGTCTCCTCGGCAGGGAGGAGGCCGTTGTCGGGGTTGAGTCCAGGACAGTCAGCCACTGTGGGACGGTCGTGGTTAGCGCGATGGACTATCAGAAATGGCCAGGGCCTGCCGAGATGATGAACAAGAAGGGGACTCGACTTACTAAAGAGAGGCGTCAGTTCGATAGGCGTACATCCAACAGGCTCGTTGCCCGCGCCCGTCGTGGAGAAGATAACCCTGCTCGTGGCGGTGTCGACGCAGAAGGTGGCCTCGCCGCCGACAAAGGCCGCGTTGACCCAGAGGAGCTCGTCGTCCACGATCTCCCACGTCCTGGTTATCAGCCCGACGGCGGGCCTGACAGCCAGTGGCGCCGAACTCACGCCGGGGTTCGTCGACACCCTCTGGCCGCCGCTGAAGAGCTCGCCGTCGATGATGGCGAACTGCGTGGCCTGGGAGCATTCGACCGGGTTGTTGACACCCGCGTTGCCGACGAAACCGCCACCGCTGCTCTGCCGGCGGGCCTTGGATCCCGGGGCGCCCGACTCACTGGGGTTGGCTGGGCCGATCTGAATGACGAAGACACCGGAAGATGGGACCGCCGATCCGCTGGGGGACGTGCCGGATCCCGAGGCTGAAGGCGCCCCTGAAGAGCCCATGCTGCCGGTCGGGATGGAACTCATGCTGCCACTGCCGGTAACGGGTCCAGTCTGAGAGCTTCCGGAAACTCCAGTTGTCACTGTGAAGTACTGCGTGCTCGAGGAAGTGATGATCGTGCCGCCGCTGTTCGAACCTGAAGTGGCAGATCCGCCGCCGCCAGAAACCGACGAGGATCGTGATGTGCCGCGAGATGTTGTAGGTCGGACTCCTCCAGAGCCGGTGGAAGAGTTCCCAAAAAAGCCAGTTGCGGTTGAAGATAATCCGAATCCACTGCTGGGAGTCGAAAGTGACCCGGATTGAACACCAGATCCCGATGATGTTTCAGCTCCACCACTGGCAGTCGACGAATTTCCAAATAGACCACTGGCAGTTGAAGATGCTCCGAGCCCACCGCTGGCGGTCGAAGAGTTTGCGAACATTCCTGACGAGGTGGACAAGGTAGGGAAACTAGCCCCCGATGTCGAGGATCCACCAAGAACAGGCGTGGAGCCGGTCCCCAGTGCCGACGACGTGGTACCGACAACCGCCCCAGAGGTACTACTTCCGAGAGAAAGGGAGGATGTACTTTCCGCGACAGAGGAAGTAGAGGAGGAAGACGGGGCCTCGACGACGACTGTGACCCTGGCCCTGTTCAACACCTTGAAAACCTGGAGATAGCCAAGAGCCCTGTGAACGATGGACCTGCCCACGATGTCCTGGCCATCCTGGTTGGACCTCCCGCCATTCGATGAATTTGGGGTAGGGCATGGGATCTGTGAGTACCGGTCTGGGCTCGTCGGTGCTAGCTCATTACCACAGTAGCATCTCTGATCAATTGCGCCGTTGAAGTCAAATTGTCTCGCGTAGCAAAACTCTGCACAGCGCTGGGGGTCGCCGAAACTCGGGGTCGCCGCCTGTGGGCCCAGGAATGGGGTTGCGCCGTCCTGGAGGACGTAGCAGCCATTGTTCTCAACAACCACATCTTCCTGTTGGCTGTTGGGAAAGATATAAGCTCTGATGCCCTCACCAACCGGCACATCGGCGGCAGCGGCGTAGTCTGTGTACTGAGGATACGCGAGCGTCACGGTCTCCATAGGCTCGGAAGTGGACGTGGTTGCCGAGGAAGTGGTGGACCGCGGCTCAAGTGAGACAGAGGGACTGCTGGCAGCAAGTGATGTCGTGGGGATCTCACCGCCAATACTGCTGGTAGCAGAGCTGGCCGCAGAGCTGGCCGCAGAACTCGCCATAGAGCTGGCCGCAGAACTCGCCATAGAACTCGCTGCAGAACTCGCCGCAGAGCTAGCCGCAGAGCTAGCCGCAGAGCTAGCCGCAGAGCTCGCCATGGAACTGGCTGCAGAGCTCGCCATGGAACTGGCTGCTGAGCTCGCCGCGGAGCTGGTACGGGCAGCGGAGGTGCTGGAGGGAACAGTGCTAGCAGTGAAAGCGCAGGTACCGCATGACGTCGACAACGTCGACGACTGAAGGACGGCGGTTGACACCTGGGAGCTTGAAGTCTGGACATTGGGACCGGTAGAAGGTGAGGTCGGCACAACGGGTGGGATGCTGGAAGCCGACGAAGACGAGGCAGCAGGTGAGGTTGCTCTACTGACAGAGCTCGTTCCAGGGGCGGAGCTTGTTCCCGCGGCGGAGCTTGTCCCTGCGGCAGAGCTGGTTCCCGCGGCAGAGCTGGTTCCCGCGGCAGAGCTTGTTGCAGCAGCAGAGCTCGTCCCAGTCGGGGAGCTCGTCCCAGCGGCAGAGCTCGTCCCAGTTGGTGAGCTCGTCTCAGCGGCAGAGCTCGTCGCAGTCGGGGAGCTCGTCGCAGAGGTGGAATCGGTGGAGACAGCACTGCTGGATCCCGAGGTGGTGCTGGGATTGGGGGCGCACGTGTACGCCGCTCGGGAACTCAACGTCAACGTCGTCTGAATGGAGCTCCAAACAGCATTGCCCACGGTGGCCTTGCCATAGACGATGGGGCCGCTCCCGGCACCGCAGTTCTGCCTCGGGGTGCTGGCACACTTGCGGTTGCAGACGGACATGTCGACGGCGTCGGGCTCGATCGCCAGCGTGTCGCTGCACGCGCACCACAGGCCTCCGTTCTGGAGGCCAAAGTACTGGAAGCTGGCGCAAATGTTTGCGCACATGTCCAGGGAGTTGGCGCCGGGCTTCTGGGCAGGGGACGGGATGCCGAAGGCAACTGACATGTCAGATGAATAACAGCCGCGGATGTAGAATGAGCCGACCTGGCGCTGGCGGACGGGCAGGACAGTGTTGACTTTGTTGGTGCCTGGGCTGGTGATGGACAGCGGCTGCACAGCCAAGTTCTTAGAAAAGACAACGTCGGCAGCGCACGTATATGAGGCCAGGTTGCTCTGCGCGTCCAGGTTTCCATAGCCCGGGACGGGTGGTATGTAGCAGCCCTGCAGGTCGGGGTTCACAACGACGGGGCGGCCGCCCTGGCCGGTCTCGCAAGTGTCGGCGGGCCTGTTGAACTGGTAAGAGCCAGGTCCGAAGGAGACACCGCAGTCGCATTCACCGCCCGCAAAGGAGGCGTAAGGATAGCCCTCCTGTGCACAACGCGTATAGCAATTCTCCTTGGTAGCGCTCGTTGTGGCACCCTTGTTGTTCCGGAAACCCGCACTACCCAGGTTGAAACAGCCGAGATACTTGTAGCCAAGCGCCAGAGTGGCGGTATTGGCACGAATGTCTGCGTCTGACGGGAAGCTTGGGTCCGCAGACACTTTCACACCTTCGCCAGTCGAGGCACCACCGCAGAATTGGTCGAAATCACCAAAACAACGGGCGCTGGTACAGGACGGCGCGGCACCGCTGTTGTAATTCGTCCTGGCCGTGAGAGCAAGCATGACTGTGCACGTGCAGCGGTTGGTCAGAAGCTGACCAATCTTGTAGCCGTAGCCCTGGCATGCCGCAGCACAGGTGAAAGGGGTCGTGGTGGCGTTGAAATTGGTTATCCCTGGGACATCACCCCAGAACTGAGGATGGGATTTCTGGTAGTAGCCGACATTTGCTGTTCCTGGAACGTAGTTACTGATCTCGAAAACGCTTGTGCCTGAGACGGGAGTGGTAGATGCAACGTAGCAGCCCATGTCGAAGAAATTGTACGGGCCACAGGCGGCCGCTTGCTGGCTCAGGCTGGAGAAGAAGCCTTGGGCACTAGCATCGACCGCTGCCAGGACGGCAACAGCCTTCGCCTGAGTCCAGACCATCGTGACCGGGGAGTACGCGCCGTGTCTCCTTGTCGAGATGTATTCGGGTTGGGGGAGGGGACCGAGCCGGAGATTTGACAAAGTGGTTTGGGGCTATAGCAGAGGCTATGATTTGACTCGATCGTGCGCCGGCTCAAGTGAGTAATTAGGTAGCAAAGCACAAGAACGAAGTGACGAGAGGCGTGACCAAGGAGAGTGATTGCGAGAGACGGGAGCCTCTCAAATACCGTAGCCGACGTGACGAGTAGCTTCAACCCGTGCCACTGGGCCATGGGCAAGCGCGTATGAACATCAGCGCACACATGTTGTCGTGAGAGTCCATCGAGACATGGCTGAAGTGCCCCAGGTGGAGAGGCGGAGGCGCATTCCTCGCCGCCGTCAGGGGCATGAGTATAACATGATGTACAGCTGCATGAGAACCTGCGAGCCCAATCAGTTTCGTGGATATGAGAGAAGCATGAGGGATGGAATGCTGGTGAGAATGGTTCATCTGCAGCTGTCTCTCCTGCCACTGGCGGCCGTGGTGTAGAGGCGGCTTCACTCCGCGGTCGAGGAACGTAGGGCTGAGGTTGGAATTGACGACCCCCATTACGTAAGGCGTCCCTGAACAGACGGCCACTGACAAGACTCGACGAAGCCCCTGAGTAACAAGATATACTACACCCTGAATTGCCCATACTACTTACATCTGCCATTTCAACAGATTAGCCAACCAGAACGAGAACCTACATGTTTCTTTTTGGGAAGAAGCTCAAAATCTGGGTCCGGTCAAGCACTTCCGGAGTTGAACTGAGCGGTGGCTTGACCTCGCCTCCGAAAGCATGCTTCTAGACTAGGCCCAGAAATTGGCAATCGGGGACACATACCTGACCAAAAGCCAATACGCCACCAGCAGGAGCTCGGACAAGGTCTTGTCCATGCCAACACGACCTGCTCGCCTCTTAGATAATAACAACAAACAACAGCACGCTCGGCAGAAGAGGTTAACCCAGGGGAGGTTATCCCATAGGTGATTATCCCACAGGAGACAAGAGGTTGTCCCACAGGAGGCTGTCCCACAGGAGGTTATCCCATAGGAGGTTATCCCACAGGAGATTATCCCATAGGAGGTTATCCCACAGGAGATTATCCCACAGGAGGCTGTCCCACAGGAGGATAGCCCAGAGGAGGTTATCCTATAAGAGGATATCCTATGGGCGATTATCCCGTAGGAGACAGGAGGTTAATCCAGAGGAGATCACCCCAGAGCAGGTTACCCCAGAGGAGGTTATCCTAGATCAAGCCTGGATGGGCTGCCAGTACCAAGGTCGATTGAGCTTAGCACCCAGATGGACAGGTCTGGATTGGGACTCCAGATGTACACGTCTCGAGTAAACAAGAATTCCTCCCGCACGGGTTCGGTACGAGCCAAATGGTACCTGGCACATTTTCTCACTATCCATCGGGCCGGGGGGTGGGTGACAACAATGGACCGACGCTCTCTTTCCATGATGTAATAGTAGTCTATGCTTCACGTTTGAAACCCTGTAAGCCTCACATGCCTCCGGAAGGGAAAAAGGGTAGGAATACAATGCAGCAGGAGCGATGGGGATGAAAATAGCTCACCGCCGCTCACGCCATGAACCCATCTCACAACAAGCAGAATGCCCCCCCCCCCTCTCCCCATGAAACCCACCCATGTGGTCCGTGTTCCCTTTGGTACGTACATTCATCTTATGCCGTAATCACCTGCGTCAGCCCTCAAACTCGACCGTCCTGGTCGCATCATCCTCGATCACACTCTGCGGGCGGGGCTTCGGCTCCGCGTCGGCACGCGCCCCGGCTTTCCCGTCCGGGCCCTCGCCCTTCCCGTTTCCGCCTCCGGCCTCGGCGTCCGCTCCCTCCAGGAGCATCCGATCCTCGGTCCTAACGCTTCTGATGCTCCTTGCATCGCCACGGCCCGTCGGCGTCCGTATCGTGTGCACGTCAATGTCCGCGTCTTCCTCGTCCTCATCCTCTTCGTCCTGCGCCGCCTTCTGCCCTGGGGTCGCATTCTTCTCCAGCTCCTTCTGCGCCTCGTCCATTCTCCTCCTGACCTCGGCCGCCACGCGCATGCCGTCGGTGACTATGCCGTCCAGGACGCCTCGGAGGCCGCGGTTGCCGCCCGCTGCTGCCCCGGGTGCGCCGCCCATGGCTGCTGCCGCCGCCCGGCCCGCCGATTGGCCCAGGCTGGAGAAGGTGGTGAGATTTGAGGAACTTGCTCCCGAACTAGTTGGGAGGCCTTCGATGATGTGGAACGATGATGGGAAGCTGGACTCGAAGAACTGTTCCAGGAGCTCATCGGCAAGGATTACCATCCTAAACGTGGGCAGAGTCATGTACAGGGGGTTGGATGGATCGAGAGCGACGTTCGCCTTTTCAGACTGTGCTTTCGAGACACGCCGGTGGTCGTCGGGTTCTCCTGGTGTGACGTTCTTGTTGCTGTCGATGATGTTGATAGCTGGGGGAATGTTTGATTTCTTGGGCGTCTTCTTGGTACTGCCCTCCTTTGGTGTGTCTTCTAGGTCTAGGAGATCTTCCTCCTCCTCCTCCTCCTCTTCGTCATCGTCATCCCCAATCGTGAATGCGCTGGGATCGGCCATGTTGTCCTCAGCACCAGCGCTGCTGCTTTTGGCGGCCGGGACTTGGTTATTAGGATGGTCGGGGTCCGCATATTCGAAGCAGCGTCGGATGAAAGCGCTAACACTGCCGAGGAATCTCTCATTCACAGTCGCTTCCGGCATCGAGCTATTTGGGCTGGTCGGGTTCACGCCAGAGTCCTGGAGTCCGTTTAGTCCTACTTGTGAGGCTGAAGGGCTGAGGCTGCCTTCTAGGCCCCGGCGTGAAAGGAACAGCAATGCTTCGGAGATGCGCAATATGCCTTCTCGGTCTACTCTGCCGTCACCGTCGTCGTCGTAGAGTTCAAAGAAGTAGGTGATAGTGCCCATTATGTCGGTCTTGCCCTTGATCCGCGCCATTCCAGAGACGACATCCTGAAGGGTGACCTGGCCTTTGGAGCCCTTGTCCCACAGTTTGAACAGACGTTGAAGGAACTCATGGTCTGCCGGCTCGGGTCCCGTCCCCCAAGGCCCGGTGTAGACATCTGCTTTCCGAATGCTGCCAAAGTAGGGGTTTTTGTCCTTCTCCTGGAATGTGTCTCGACGAGGCGTTGTTGGCGAGTCCGAGATCGCCCATTTTGACATGGCAGCGAGGAATTCGCGAAAGGCGTCGTAATCCATCTCGGATGTGCTCGGAGCCCCGACGCCTACCCTCCCCTTTTCTACAGCCTCCTGGTGGTGCATATCGCCCAGCTTGGGCCGGCCTGTCTTGGCTCTTCGCTGCTGCTCCTGCTGAAGGAGGTTGCTGCGCTGCTGTCGCTCGTACAGCACGCCGAAGAATCTGTCGTATAGCGCGCCCAACTCGTCTGTGCTCATAATCTTGGCATCTGGCCCTAGGTTCCTGATGGCTGTTCTCTTCGCAAAGTTCTCGATATTATTGAGAACCGCGTCCTTGTTCTTCAGCCTCAAATCCGTAATGGTGCTGTGCGTTACCTGCGAGAATTCCTTGAATGCCACCACCATCAGCTCCTGGAACCGCGTTACGGCCCGAAGCTTAGGGTTTTCTGACTTGGGGTGGGCCGACTCGTCCAACCGCGAGAAATATGACTTCAGGACAGATATAAAAGCTCCATCATCTGTCGAGTCCAGGAGGTCTTCCCCGTTTATCCTCAAAATTGCTAGTCCAACCTGGAACAGGACTTTCGGCCCTTCAACGAAGAAGACATCTAGAACCCTGAACGCGAAGACCAGGGGCATGGAATTTATGTAAAGTGACAAGAACCAAGGCAGGGACACCACGGACAGTTGCACGTCGCTTTTCACCAGGTGGTCCCAGAGCACTGGCATCGTCTTCTCGACCAAGCTCTCGAACACCTTCTGATCGAGCAGGGTGCCGTACATAGTCGTGGAGTAGTATCCGGGAACGAGACGATCGCACAGGGCTGACAACAGAAAGAAGGCTTGTGCCTCTGACATATAGATCAACAGGGCAGCCACGACGATGTTCATGGCTTGACAATATCCAACATCAGCATTGACCCAACTGTATGCTGTAAGCACACGGCGTAGCCGGCCAATGCCCTCCTCGCTTTGGAATCCTGGGTACTCGGGCAGACTTCGGTTAAGATCCTTCTCGATTTCATCGATTGCAAGAGACTCCTGCCCTTCGAATTTGTTTAGTGTTTCGCTGTAAAGCGTGGGATTCTCGAGGCGCAGGTACAAGGAGCCGGATGTCAGCTCCCAGATCTCCCCCCTTAACCTATTAGGGAGGCCGACTCGGATGAGCTTGTGGAATGTGGGCTGTCGGATGAGATTCGTGTTGCGGCCATTGTCGCGCAGGTACTCTGCCCAAAGACGCATCTTGGCTCGATCTCGCAGCTTTTTGGCGTCACCGGGGTATCGAAACAACATGCCAAGGCCTGCGTCTGGTGGGCTGGCGGCCTTCTTGTCTTCTGGGCGGAGCAGGTACTCCGAGTAGCACTCGGCAACGACCTTCTTGAGCTTTCCCACGCTTCCGACTCCGGCGCGTAGCCCCTTTTTCAGGCCATCGCAGAACCTCTCGCAGGCCGGCCGGCTGCCGGCGAGTGTGATGGTTATGCGTTGTTCTCGTATCTCCTTGTTGTCCTTGGCGGGCTCTTTATCCTTATCCTTGCCCGAGTTCTGGGCTAGGCCGTTCCACGTGGTGATAGCCAGGGCAAACTACATAAGCGTCAGCATTCATGTACCTCTTTCTGTGTCCACTGCGGGCTGCGCACCTGGAAGTTCTGGCTGTGTAGTCTCTCGACCCTCCGGATGGAGGACAGAGGGAATGTGAAGCCATTGCCGCTTGGACCACCGCCGTGGGTCTGACCGGTGAAGGCCATGGAGGTGGAGGTTGTGGCCGAGGACATGAAGCTCGAGGGGGTTGTCGAGAAGCACATGTAGGCCTCGGAGAGGTGTATTTTGCCGGCATAGTGGAACCCATTGTCGTTCTTACCGCCCTGGGTGGCGTTGGAGGGCGGGATGGTGAGCTCGGCATTGATCTCGTACAAGGGATGCTGGGAGGAGGGCAGTCGGAACTGGTTCTGGAACAGGGTGGCCTTGGAGGGGTTCTTGTCCGAGTCGGTGAGGTTCAGGCCCTGCATAGGGTCGAGCAGCTGCTGGGCCTTGCTCACAAAACTCGAGAGGTTGAACATGGCTGCTTGCGAGGGCAGAGGGCGCCCTCGATGCCGTCACGGTCGGGAGCTCGGTCGGTCGGTCGGTCGCCAGGGGTTCCAGGCAGAGAAGGGAGGGTCAGAGCATGGCCTGGAGAGGCGAGGGCGGGGAGAGAGGGGCAGGACTATTCGTCGTCGTCGTCGCCGCCGTCGTGGAGCAACTATCGCGAGGGTGGTCTTGGTGGATGGGGTATCTGGTTTAGCCGCAGAATACAGTACGTCCAGAACACGGTACGTAGGCTCGATTATGCGAAGGGGAGATAGACGTTGCTGAGACGGGCTGCGCCCAGGGGTCTGCAGTCGGCCAGCCGGCTCGCTCGAGCTCCCCCACCACCTGCGGCTAAGCTAAGCAACTGCCATATTCCCCACCACCAACCTAACTGGGGGACAGATGGGTCCCCCATACCAGTGTACCTCTAACAGTCTACCATCCACCAGTCTACCATCTACCAGTCTACCAGTTTACCCTCTGCCAGTCTACCAGTCTACCATCCACCAGTCTACCATTCTACCATCTACCAGTCTACCAGTCTACCAGCCTACCAGTCTCCTAGTCTGCCAGTGGGGGATTGGTAGATTGGCAGAGGGTAAACTGGTAGATGGTAGAATGGTAGACTGGTGGATGGTAGACTGGTAGACTGGCAGGGGGGGGGGCGAGCGCGGGTGCCCAGGGAACCAACTCTCAACCTGCCAGTCTACCCGTCTGACCGTCCACACTACCGCAGTGCCGTCCCCAATGCAACCAAAACAAGCCAGGGGTCACTGTCTCATGTGGACCCTCATACGCAGACCAAGCCCAAGCCGCCCGCTGACCTGCCGACCTCGAAAGCTCAGGCTCGCCTCATGCCCACATTGGATGATGGATGGCCATCAGCCTCAACGGTTCAGCTGTTCCTGTGCCTGGCGAGAAAACACATGACAGCCTGGCGTCCCGCCCGTCTCTCAAGACCCCAACCGTATGTGACCTTATGGTCGACCGATTGTCCTGGACGCCTGCTGCCCTCTGCCCTGGCCAGCCGCAGCTCGAATCGTTTCAGCATCGTCTGTCGCCGCCAACATCGAGCACAGATCAAGTGCACACTCCCGAGCCGACCGTCGAGCCCCGCTGTACTGAAGCACAATGAAGCGGCTTGTGGCCGACGTCGAGGGCTGATCTCCCATCGGACACAGATCTGCTCCAATCTTGTCGTGGGCCTCGATACGACTTACTGTGTGCAGTCTTGTCGTTGTCGTACGTACATGTACATTAATCTGCACAAGTGCCGAGGCTGCGCGTTCCCACAACCGCTCTCTCTCTCTCTCCCCACGCTTGACCCGCGCTTCATGTCCCTCAGGTATCCATCCAGTCAATTGGATCTGCGACACTGAACCTTTGCCCGATGCGCGTCTCAAAAAGCGCCGAGCCTGCAAGCACACCTGATGTTGTACCCAATTCCCGCATACAATCTCCATCATCTGTCCTCAGAACAAGAGCCTTATGCTTGCATCCCGGCGCAGAGCCCAGGAAGGGGCCACAAATCCAATGCTACGTCTTCGTGAATGCCTTCGTCAAGCAGCCCAGGCTCTGTCTGTCTCTGCCCAGGCTGGGAACATGATCCTGCGACCTTCTCGTGCGCCGTATTGTGTAACGCAGACTCAATACGGAAGCACTCTCCCCTCTCACAAAGGCAAAGAAAAGCCTTGATTAATTTGACACTGCTAGCTCACGTCACAAGACAACCACGCAATCCTCTTGGGAGAACGCCTCGTCCGTCTTGAGACCAGAAAAGGGCCGAGGCTAGGCACGACGGCCTCGTGGGCAAAGTCGCGGCAGGCCGGGACTATCCAGCTGTGCTCGTCGTGGCCCCCCTTTTTTTCTTGAGCACACTGGTCCCTCCTTCATCTATATAACTGTCTCGCATGTCATCCTGGGCCCCAGAGTCATCCGAAGGTCAGTCCCGCTATTCCAGGTCGAGGATCCCGGCCAGCGACGCCTCCATCGGGAAAGCAGACCAGAAAGAGAGAGCGAGAGAGGGTGTGAGAGAGTGATCTCATATCGGCTCCCCCCACGCCCTGGCTGTCCGTCCCTCATCCGCGCCGCTCAAGAGGGAAGTTCAGAATTAGGTTTGCGATCGATCTGCAGCCGTGACGTCAAATCTCTCGCTGTTCCGGCCCTTCTCTTGCACGATAAGCGCAGCGAACAGCCACTCGATTCCTGGCCCAGCACCAGAAGTAAGCAGCGGTTCCCTAGGCTCTCGCAAGCGGCCTAGCCACGAGATCCAGCTGCTCGCAATCCCTCCGCGCCAATATTCAATCCACAATTTTGCAGGACTACCGCAGATCCAGTTACGAAACGCATCCTCCGCCGGTACACCCACTCTGCCCCGGCTAGGCCTGTGTCACCGAGGGTTGCATTTGACTTCTGCTCGCCTCCCATTTCACCTACATAATTCCTTTTACAGACACAGCCCTGCTGGCTTGGCCTTCTTGTCCGCCCCTCGACTGCGAAACCCTATTGTCAGCATTCGTCACTGACTACCTATCACTCCTTCTCGAACGAGCCTGCCAACGACAAGCAAACTAAGCGATGACTAGGCAGCCAATGCCGATTAAATGTTGTTGATCCTTCAGCCCCCGCATTGATCAACGCAAACAGTGCCGCCCAAGGTCTCAACGGGCCTACCGCTTCTCAACGGTCCTACTAGACAGGACAACGCCTCGTCCTCGTCCTACCGACGTCTCACAATTCAGCGCCGTTAAAACGGCGCCGGCGACCAACGCAACCCACAGACCGGTACTACCTAGGTAGCCCGGCCCCTACTAATCACACAAGCCCCCGAGCGCGCAATTCGGACCCGGGGCGAAGTTCGTATACGAGGCTGCAGAGACGCACACGCGCTCAGCCCCTATTCTAGCAGACGTTGGTCCCGTCCGGCGCCGTCGCCCCTGTCTGACGTCGCAGAGCAGCGACCTGGTCCGGTACGACCCTACAAGTAGTAGCGGCGCAAGCAAGGTCTCACACGAACGCACCAGACCCGTGGTTCTCTCGAGAGCCCAGAATGGCCGCGACAGTAGCCCAGGTGCCGGCGACAGTAGGCCACGCAGGTGCAAGTCGAAATCTAGACAAGGCGCAAGCCATGAGCGGCGTCATAGCCCCCGGAGCACCCAATGATGCATCGAAGACGTCGCGGAAACTACAGTTGGACGACTTCGCGAAGGTGCGCACTTTAGGCACAGGTACGTAGAGTCCAATGCACCTTCTAGGGAGACTCGGCGAGCTGACTGGACTCTTTCAAAGGTACATTTGCTCGCGTATGTCTTGTGCGATTGGCGAGTCCAAAGAACGAGGCCGAACGGTCAAGAGTGTTTGCGCTCAAGATCCTGCGAAAAACAGAAGGTTCGTGCAACAGAGTACCTGTCTTGGCAGCTTCTCTGCAAAGCGCCGGGCCTGGTGGCTGACAGCAGACTGCAGTGATCAAACTCAAACAGATCGACCATGTCCGGCACGAGCGGGCGATTCTCGGTGAGGTGAGCGGCCACCCGTTCATAACGAACCTCCTCGCCTCCTTTTCCGACCGCGAGTCGCTCTACCTCCTCCTCGACTACGTTCCCGGCGGCGAGCTCTTCTCCTACCTCCGAAAGTTTCGCCGCTTCGACGAGAAGATGGCGCGCTTCTACGCCGCCGAGATCGTCCTGGTGCTGGAATACCTACACGAGCAGCAGGGCGGCGTCGCCTACCGGGACCTCAAGCCGGAGAACCTCCTCCTGGACGAGGAAGGGCATATCAAGCTTGTGGACTTTGGCTTCGCAAAACGGCTCGGCGGGCGGGATGGTGCATCAGAAACCTATACGTTATGCGGCACGCCCGAGTATCTGGCCCCAGAGGTTATCCATAATAAGGGGCATACCACAGCGGTGGACTGGTGGGCCCTGGGGATCCTGATATACGAATTCTTGACGGGCTACCCCCCGTTCTGGCATCAGAACCCAATTGAGATATACAAGCAGTATGTGGCACCCCGCAGAGCGTGACCGGCAAAGCGCTTGGTTGAATTCCCAGTTACTGACCCCCAAATCACAGAATCGTTGAGAAGCCGGTCATCTTCCCACAAGAGCCGCCAATCTCCCACGAGGCGCAGGACATCATCCGGTCCTTCTGCAACGCGGACCGGTCCCGCAGGCTGGGCAACGTGAGCGGCGGCGCCAAGAGGGTCAAGGAGCACCCCTTCTTCCGGGGCGTCAACTGGGACGACGTCTTCAACCGGCGGCACAGGGGCCCCATCATCCCGCCCATCAGGTTCCCCGGGGACGCGCAGTGCTTTGACATATACCCGGAGGAGGATGCCACCCGCGACAAGTATACTGATGACCTGAGGGAGAAATATGACGGGTATTTCCAGGATTTCTAACGGTTCTTGCTGGAGTTGGGGGATTTTCCTCCCAGCCGCGGGTGGTAGGCTTTGTTATGTACCCCTTCCGGAGATTAAGGAGGTACGAGAAAGAGAAGGCACAGAAGAGGTTGGCGTTGTGGGTTATCTGAGCGGGATGACCGCCCATCCAAACCCGCTTTTGGTTTTATTTGGTTGAGGGTTGGTTACAATTCACCCTCGAGCGCTGCGAGCGCTGAGCATGAGCATGAAAGTCCTAGAGGCGAGCGCAGAAAGCACGAATGGCCACGATGATACGTTTTTATCATCATCATTATCATCATATCATGTACAGTACAGGGCAATATGACAACACGCGAGACAGGGCCAGCAGCAGCCATCGTCAGCTGCGACTCCTCCTTGCCTCTGCCACCACGCCCCATCCAACCCATGTGTGCCTTTGTGTTTGTGCTTGTGTGTGTGTGACTGCGTCCCCCCACGCCTCCTCCCTTGGAGTGGCTCGCTCCGATCCTCCCATGTGCACCCACCACCGCAACACAACAGCCCTCGTTACGCAGAGATCCGATCTGGCTGGTTCTACCTGGGTACTTGAGAGTACGTGTTCCGCGGGGGGGTGGATGGGTACACAAATGCATGGGCACAGCGGGACCGCCACCACAGGCGCAACCCCAGAAGCAGTCTCACAGCCGCCATGTGGATCCGTGTACCATATGTATACCTACAGGTCCACCTCCCCTTGCGTCTTCGGTAGTGAGGGAAAGCTGGTTGGCACATACTCATGTTTCTGTTCCGTAGACCACTGGGTTGATTTTACCAGGATAGTCCTCTGTGGGAGAATCTCCTCTGGAATAACCTCCTGTAGGACAATCTCACTTGTCCTGTTGTGATACCACCCTGTGGGATAACCTCTTCTGGGATGCTGTCTGGTCGGAATCCACCTTTTGGGATACCCTCCCATAGGATACCCTCCTATAAAATAATCTCCTGTGGGATGACCTCCTATATTCTGTCGGGCAACCTCCTTCCTTCTTTGGTATAACCTCCTCTGGGATAACCTCCTCTGGGATAACCTCCTCTGGGATAACCTCCTCTCTTCTCTAGGATACCCTCCTCTCTCCTTTGGGATACCCTCCTATGGGACAACCTCCTATAGGACAACCTCCTATTGGACAACCTCCTATGGGATACTATCTTATGGGAGCTCACCCTTTCGGATAGCCTCCTATAAGATAATCTCCTGTAGACAACCTCCTACCTCCCATGGGATAGTCTCCTGTCGGATAGCCTCCTACATGTTATGGGACAACCTCCTGTGGGAGAACCTCATCTAGGACAACCTCATCTGGGACAACCTCGTCTGGGACAACCTCATCTGGGACAACCCGTGATGCCTCGTGGGATAATTTCATATGTTGTAACCGCTGTTTTATTCGCTAGCGTGTATCGGGTATCTTATGCCTGCCAAAAGACCCACCGGGTGTGATGCACAGATCATCTATGAGCGCCTCAATAAACTACCAACCAAACCACCGCCTCGCGCCAGCCCCCAAACTTCTCCAATGGCCCCTGCCCTACAGGCCGCCTCGGTACAGCCACCAGGTCATCAGGGACACCACAGCCACCGTACTCAGGACTATCGCTCCTTCCCTTGTAGAGAAGAAAAGGGTCATCATCCCCGTCGTGATTTCCTTCTTTCTGGCGCTCGCACGGCGTTCCCAAGCAGCCAAATCGACTGGTAGAGGCAGATGTAGCCGCGGGTCGGTGGCATCGGTGGAGCCTTCCGCTGTACCTTCCGTATCTTCATCACCGGGCGACAGCTCCTCCGGGGTCAGGAGGGGCACCGATACGCGAAGAAAAACTGGCTGGTGGTCCGAGCTGAGCATGGTTGGCATCGAGTTGTACTTGTGGACGACAATCTCGGCGGCGGCGGCTTTGTCTGGATACCGTCGTTTCACCCACGAGGGAATGTCGAGGTAGAGGATGCGGTCACACCATCCCGGCCAGCGGTGGGGAGCCCACTTCCACGGGACGACGTCTTCGCCTCCGTCCTGGATCTCGTCTTTGTTGACAGCCTCGGAATACTTGTCGTGGCCCAGATGCTTGATCTTGTAGGTAGGCGGGAACTTGACCTCTGCTTCGGAAAGGCCGTGAAGCGTGCGGTTTTCGCGTCTCTCTTCTGTGAGCTGGTCCTTCTCGAAGAAAGACAGGTAGTTGTCTAGTGTGGGAAATGGAGCAGTGGTAGGTGGCGATTTGGTGCTGACGCGATAGTTCAAGTCTCCGGCAACGAAGAAGTGAGAGCCTGGCTTGAAGATGCTTGCGTCGTGCAACCGTTTTGCTTCATCTTTGGGCATGGACTTGAACGTCTGCCGGCGTTTAAGCAGGTGAGCGCGCTCGTCTTCGGTTGGAGGCGGGATATCCTGGCCCCCGTCCGTTTGTTTTCCCCCGGTAACGTCTTTTGTCGATGCGTCGATGACATTCTTAGCGCCGGGCTCGGCATCCTGGTGGAATTCTGGAGATACGACCTCTTTGGGGTTCTCGAACGTGCATGAAGACACAATGCTTGCCCAATTGGCATTCCTCCGCCTCAGGTTGTACTCCATCGCGGCGAGATGCGTAGCAACGAACGTGATGACGGTGGTCCTTGGCTCCGCGGCTTCGGAATCAGCGGCAGCCTCGTCATCCTCGCCAGGGGAACCAACGCCCGAATAGGTGACCCTCAGGGCAACAGCGCCCTTGTTGCCCATGTCGGCGATACCAAATGCGCACTCGGCGAACTGGATGTGGTGGATGGCGTCGGGCTTGCGGGCGAAGAGCATTATTGCGGTCATACCGACATTGCGCGAGCCAACCAACTTGTACGGGTAGTCTTGTTGCCGGCGCCATAAGGTCGAGATGGTAGATGTGGAGCGTTGTAGGCTCTGTTGGGGCCTGGAGCGTCTTGATGCGGAACCTTTGGACTGCTCTGGCTGTTGTTGCAGCTGTTGCTCCTCCACCCCGGTTGCGGCGAGGTTGAGTGCCTCCTTGAATGGCATGAGGTAGGGGTTCAACAAGTATCCGCCGACGAAGCTCTGCGCCAGGGGCGAGATCTCTTGTAAGGAGCTGCGAGAAAGGAGAGTCAATACCACCACGTAGCCAGCCACATCAAAAGCCCTCGTCCGTAGGGAGGGACTTACAACACAACCAGGTCCGGCAGCTCGACAGGGTCCTTGGGCCGGGAGCCATCGCCTTCTCTCCTTTGGCCATGCTGCTGGAGGGCGCCCTGCAGGTGTCGCGCAAAGACATCAACATCGATGATATTCTTTGCGCAGTTGAAGGTCAGGACAAACAAGTCCAGGGAGGCAGCTGGGGTCATGGTGGGCGGGCACTGTTGTACTGCAAAGAAGATGGAGGGGTGTCGGGAGACGTGAATGGGGCTGAAGGAACCGTGGTCAAGGGTCAGGGTCCTCTTCGTGCTGTGATCGGCGGGCCGAGGCCGGAATGTGGATTGTAGCTAGATGGTCCAGTGGGGTGACGGATGTAAGCGAGAGAGATCGATCTGTGTGCCCGATCTTGTTTGGAACGATGCTCTTAGCAATGATTGTTCACCAAGACGAATGGGAATGTGTAGAGAACAAAGGAAGACAGACGAGAGACACACGGGCTCTCTCAACAAAACAGGCCTGACCAAACCTGGGTGGTCCAGTCGCACCTACCTCTGTTCATCATTACGTGAGGAAGTCAGTCACACGACCACTGCATCATGAGACTGAGGAAGGTCCAAACCCGAGAAAGTCACCAGGCACGAAAGACGAGAGGCTCATCACTCGGGAAGTCACCCTCAGGCTCGAGAGATCATCCATGGACCTTCCTACAAGGCTGCCTACTCAGGTACCTAGGTACCTAAGCAAGTATCCTGTAGGTGGCTCTCCTGCAGGTGGTTGTCAGGTAGCAGGTTGCCTAGATATCCCACAGTAGATCGTCCTGCAGTAGACATCCCACAGCAGATAATCCTATGGAAGGTTCTCCCACAGTAAACTATCCCATAGGAGGCTATCCCAAAGGAGGTTATCCCACTATCCCACAGTAGACTATCCAGTAGAAGGTTGTCCTATAGGAGATTATCCTAGGAGACCGTCTTATAGAAGGTTATCCTATGGAAAGTAATCCCATAGAAGGCTATACAGTGGAGGGTGAAACAATGGAAGGCTACCTACCCAATAGAAGCTTACCCTACAGTGACTGATTCCATCATAGGATGTCCAGTGGAAGACAATCCAACAGCAGGGTCCCCTATCGTTTCTGCCTCTCTACCCAGATAGCTGAGACACACACGTCTATGACGCAGGGACGTGAACCCGACCACACACCCCCCCCTCCTTCACTAGAGATTCTCTCAGGTGAGCAGACTGACACACCTGAGGAGGCTTTCATGCACCCACCCGGGCCGATAAAAGCAAATCTCACCTCGAAAGACAAAGAGAGAGATCTCGATACCCACCAATGCACCAACCCATGGAGGGAACGTAATGATCCAACCTACACTAACCCCCACTGGCCTGCCTGCACGTACCCGAGACCACTTACACATATTGTGGAGATAGAGGGGAGGGGGGCTCGGTTGCCGTGTCTCAGTTCAGAACCGTTGTCCAAAGGGGTTTGTCCTCGGCTGGACAGGCCCTCAGGTAGGTAGAGAGACTAACAATTGTCCCCGGGGCTTGCGTGCTTACTCTGCATCACTGCACCTGATAAAAACATGGTGGTGGACAACAATGCCCAACTGATATATTTTCCAAGCAGCCGGTTTACTACTTTGCTGTAGTTCATGTACAATCAAGCTGTGGCTGCACACCATGTTTACGTGTTGGACTCACCACACTTCGTATCAAGATTACCTGCACTTTTATCACAGCCTGTCCAGATCACCTTTTCTTAAGAAGATTTCAATGACATGGCTGAGCAGATTTTGACTGTTGCCATTGCTGCTATTGGATCTGACCTTCATTCGGCACAACCCACCCTCACTTACGACGTGGCTCAGGATCAGAGTCACATGAAGGCTAGGAATGAGCGATCTACACGTCAAGTGACCACTCAATCAATAACAGAACAAGTTTTGTGAAAGCAATTTTAGATTCAGTGGTAGACTAGCAAATCCTAAGGTGTGTATTGTCCTCCATTCTGCGGAATCGAACCATGATATACAGGCATCCCCAATGCAACTCTCACCCGCATCTCTATGTCACGTGGACACTGGTGAGTTACACACGGGCGAGAGGTAGGAACTCTTGTCATGGGAGGGATCCAAGGCAGAATGGCAGTGAATAGGGAGCGGATGGTAGTGAAATGAATGAAATCGGACTGGGTTTCAGGGCAACTGTTGGGTCCTCCACGCTGCTGGAACGGATTCCTCCCGAGTTCATCCAAGCCGCACAAGGTCGGTGTAGTTGTCCTTGTTGGATGGTGGCATCGGTCACAAGCAGTTGACGGGTTGAAGAGAGATCAGCGAACAACACTGACACCCAATTCTGGTCCACTGTGGCGTACCCCTGTGCAGAAGTCCGGATCCCACGAATAAACACGTCCCCTCAATATTACCTCCCCAGAAGCGTGTCCCCGGAGTCGTCAAGTCGAAAATGATAACCAGGACAAGGAAAGAAAACAAGAGCAATCTCGATGAAAAAGATTCGGCATGCAGGCTACCACAAGTAGTAGCCGTTGTGTCGCAACGACGGGGCTTGTCGCGCCCAGAGCGGTCGTGGTCATGCCGGTAACCAGCTCTGGTGGACTTGTGCCTCTGTTCGGTTCGTCGAGTGGCGAAGCTGGTGGTGCTTCCGCTCTCTCAAACGAAACTCTTATTCCTCACATGCCGGTGCCCCAGCAATTGGTGCACCGGGCGTGCCGTTCAGCCGTTTCCAGATGGGCGTCGATGCCGGATCTACTGGCCCAATGCCGTAGAACCAGCTCGCCCTTCAAGAATTGACCGAGCCATGAGTGATAACCGAAATACGTCGAAGAACGAAAAGAGTTCCCCTGGATGACGGGGGGGGGCTGTGGAGTGGAGATGTTCGTGAAAGCAATCCCTGAGCGAAGACATGTTGCCATAAGTGAGGAAACGCCGGCAGAAGGACCCGTGGCATCACGGCGTGCCATCCTACCAGTGTCGCTCAGGGATGAACAATCTTTTTCCACAATAAAACAATGTGAGTGTCGTACGGCCGCGTGTTGCAATCACTTGGGTCGTTGGTAGGAACCGGAAGCGTAACCCGAGCCAGCAGCGCCTTGGCCTCTGGAAGCCGAGCGCAGCCTGTTATCGCAGACTGATGGTCAGCACTCTTGTCAGCATGTTCCCTCGGCCAGCGTTATGAAGCACACCAAACTCGAAGGAGGATTCCTTACAAGGAATGTAGTGGGCCGGGCTTAATTTTGCACTCACATCCTATCGCTCGTACCAACACCACGCGAGGCGTCGGGGTTCTCAGCGATCATCTTGCGAGCGCGGTTGCTCTGGATGGCAGGAGTGGCCTTGGTAGCCGCGGCGGTGTTGGCCTGTCCGGAAGCAGCACCGGTCTTGTCCTCCGCCTGCTGCTCGTCCCGCTTGATCTGGGCGGCGTTCTTCTGGTACTTGTAGACAGTCCAGTCGAAGACATAGTCGTATTGGAATCCCTCGCGGACAAACAGATCACGGAAGATCTTGCGAAGGTAGCTGTAGTCGGGCTTGTCGTCGAAGCGCAGGGATCGGGTGTAATTGAGGTAGATGGCGAATTCGTTGGGGAAGCCACGGCACAGGACCTCAGTCGGGGTGGTCATCTTCTTTTCCATGATGCGGTCGTACTTCTGCTTCTTCGTAGCAGCCTTGAGTCCTTGCCATGGAAGGGAGCCACGACAGAAGTAAAGCATGACGTATCCAAGAGACTCCATGTCATCACGGCGGGATTGTTCTGTGCCACAGTCAGCGGGGATTAAGCACGGCAATCATGGGAAGGACTGTATTACGTACCGACTCCAAGGTGAGTGTTGATGGAGGCATACCGGGCCGTTCCGGTCAAGTTCTTGTTCTCTCTGTAGGGAATGTGGAAGTGCGTCTTGGGGTCACGGTACTTCTTGGCGAGACCAAAGTCGATAACATTGACCTGGTTGCCACGCTTGCCGATACCCATGAGGAAGTTATCGGGCTTGATGTCACGGTGGATGAAGGACTTGGCGTGGATGTACTCGATGCGCGAGATGAGCTGGTCCGCAAGCAGGAGGACGGTCTTGAGCGAGAACTTGCGGTTGCAGAAGTTGAACAGGTCCTCCAGACTGGGACCAAGGAGGTCCAGCACCATGGCGTTGTAATCGCATTCCGTTCCAAACCAACGGACGAAAGGGATGCCAACACCGCCGGCCAGGGATTTGTAGACACGAGCCTCGTACTCCAGCTGGGGGTGCTTGGCCTTGACGCTCTCGAGCTTGATGGCGATCTCTTCCCCGGAGATGATGTTGGTGCCCAGGTAGATATCACCGAAGGATCCGGAGCCAATCTTGCGGCCGATGCGGTATTTGTTACCGACTCTGAGATCCTGAATTAAATGGAATGTTAGCCAATAGTATGTGGATAGGCTTGTGTTTGAAACCAAAGGTGGGACAAGCTTCAATCGGAGGCCACAGCTGCATGTCCATGGTGACTTGGGGTTGCCAAGAGGGACGACGTCACAGCCCAAACCCGCAATTATCATTTAAAAAGCCTTGACCCCATACTTGGTCGGGAGACGATGGTAGAGCAACATACCATTGTGGTCATCTTGTCGGATTTTGATGGAGAGCTTCCGTCCTGCGAAGAGGAAGGGAGCTACTTGGTGTTCGTGGTGAAGTAGTCGGGTCGACGGAGCTATGGTTGCTGAGAGACTATTTTCCAGGTTGAAGTCAGAAGAATGCTCGAGTAAGGAATGCAAATAGGTTGAGGTCTGAGGGCGGTGTGATGCAATCACGAGAAAGGTGCAAGGAAGAGGGTTGGTGGTGGAGTACGGATCAGGCTATGGAGGCGTTGCACTGCAGAGTGTGAATGGATTTGGGTTAGGAGGGGGTGGCCAAGGTCGTTTGGTTGCGGCAGGCGAGCCGGTTTAGCAAGCAAGCCTGAGGGGCAATAGGTACGAGGTAGGGAGAGCCGAAACCGACAATTGCCAACGCAGCCCAAGCAGGTAAGCAGGCAAGCAGGTAAGCAAGCCAGAGCGGCCTCAGGCTGGTAGGAGAGTCGTGAGGCCGGACGCCCTTGCTTGGTTGATGCGGCTGATCGGGTGCCGAATTGAGGCAGATTGGAGGGGACAATGCCGGCTCGAGAGGGAGCAGCGGAGAAGAATGGGTAAAGAGACTCACGTATTGACTTTCAGATCGAAAGGATAGGTCCTTCGAGGCGGGCGGTGACACTCGGGAGTGTGGGAGTGTGAATGGAAATGGTTCGGTGGGCGGAGGGTGGTGGATGACGAAGAGAGGCGATCGATCGGTGGTCGACTCGGAAGGGCGTGTGAATGCAGAGAGGATCAGGCTCAAGACCGAGACGACGACGTAGAGGAGGCGGGCGGAAATGCCTCAATGCAGGGAATTAATAGCGCTGCGAAAGGAAGAAAAACCTCAATCAGGTCTTTCCTGCTCAAAACTCCACCGTCTTTGGCTGCAAGACGACGAGTTGAGGGAAGGAAGAGAGATGGTTAGTCGGATGAATTGGGGAGGGAGACGGGAGAAGGAGTTACAAAAGGGAAGACGCAGGAGGAAGGGGGGCGGGCTGGCTGAGAAAAGGATTCGGTTTTAAGCGGAGCCCTCCACCAGACCAAACCTGGACCACGACGACACGGACGGACGCTGCTGGGTGGGCTTGTGTGGGCTTGTGGGCTGTGGACTGCAAGGACCTCCAACTCGGTCCCAGTGCTAGTTCCTCCACTGGCGGGCGTTGCAGGCTGGCAACTTGGGAATCTCAGGCACCCTGGCACGCCTGGAGACGGAAAGGGGGGCACTGGCCACCTGTGGGCTCCTGGACATGGCAGGCCCGAAAAGGGCGTGTGCGTTCTGGGCCCTGGGCTCCTGTCGGGCACCAGCCAGGGGGTAAGCGGCGGAGGCAGGCTGGCAGGAGGGGAGGAGCCCCCATGGGTCCAGGGTTACAGGGCTACAGTTCAGCTCAGGCCAGGTTTCCGAGATCTGCTGAGCGAGATAGCATGAGCATGAGCCTGAGCCTGAGCATGAGCATGAGCCTAATATCCCTGGAATGAGCTAAGGTTGTCAGGACTGCTGCACCGTCTTGGCACTGTACGGGCCGTTGCGGTTAGACTCCTGATTTGTAACTTCCTCGCCATGTCACCGCAGCTGTCTACTTTGCCCTGGTTCGCATGGGTGCCTCACGTTCTCTTTCCTGCACTGTCTGCCTCGTGCATCCTCGTCTTGTTGCCACTGGCAAGCATAGAATATCTGTCAACCAGCTGCCCGCAGGAACACATGCCTCCCCACCGACCAAGCTTCCTTCCTCCTCACCCGCCGGCCTGCCAGCTTGCCCAGCCCGGCCAAGTAGGTGACGAGAGGAGGAGGACCAGAACGAGGGCGAGGGCGAGGACGAGGCAACGGCCGCCCTGGCGACCTGCCGGCCCAAGATGGATGGCAGGGGCTCGTGCTGAGGCATGACCAACAGGGCCGACCAGGCAGACACCGGCCTAGGTGCTCCACGATGCTGCATTCGCTGGACTGCTGCGCACAGTAACAACAATACGTGTAGATCTGGATTACCCAGCTGCCAACTCAGATATCTGCCTGGCAGAATGCCCCCATGTCCGGCTGGACAGGTGGCTAGTCGGTGAGCATGCCGAGAGAATCAAGTTGACTGCTGACCTCGGAGCCTCGAGAGCCTCGGTCCTCCTCCTCTCTCCCTCTCCTCCCTCCGTGGCACGGCATGGCGTGGTGCGGTGTGGCGTGGGCATGACAACCGGCTTTTGGGCGGGCAATGCCATACTCGGTACATGACCTGGCGGATATCTAGAAATGAACTGACGGATCCGTCGTTGGTCACACTCCGTCAGAGCTCCCGACAGCTTGACATTTGGCTCATTTCCGGCTGGCATTGGGCCCATCTCTCGCATCACGGCAACAGCGTCCGTCCTTGTTTCGGTGCGGTGCCCCGTCCGGGCCTCTGTTGGGCAGGCCACTTCACATTTTTCGCGCCGTCCTGTCCGGGAATGGGCTTGCTTGCTGTCCTGTTGCCTGTCCTATTTCCGTCTAGATTCATCACCAATGCTACCGTGCCTCACTCCTGCAGGGCTCTCCACTTCTTACTGCCTCGCTCTCAGTCCTCCCTTTCCCCTTCCCCCCTTCTCTGCCTGCCGGCCAGACCAGCACATCGGGTCGATTCTCCAGACCAGCCAGCGAGCCAGCAAGCCAGCGAGCCGGCCAGAGCTCCAATGCAAGAACAAGGTGGGCAACCAGACCGCCTTGTCCTCCCATCCACAGCCTATCACAGCCTCGTCCAAAGCCGCCCATCCCAAGATCAGCGCTTATCCAGAAGGCCTCGCCAACTATGGACCTTTTGATCGGCCGTATCACCACCCCCTCATGCCTCTCCAATTGTGAACGGCCCGCCATCATCGGACGGTCTTGTCCCTCGCTTGCCCGGGCGTCTCGGCGGCGCGTGGTGGGTGGTGCTGGTCGACCAAGGTGCACACGCTTATTCATGCTATAATTAACCTTTCCGCCGCGGGTGACAAAGCGAGGTACGTTGCCGGAACGCACCGTGACCCACGCCAGCCCGCCCGCCCGCCTTCCATCCCACATCACGTTTGGGTGAGCATGGCGAAAGGATCCCGGATGCGGGCGGCAGGTAGTTCTACACTATAGCATTGGGCATTGGGCATTGGGCATTGGCATACTGGCACTGGCATGACGGGCTGTCATGCAATCAATCTCCGCCTTGCTGATCCGCCCACAACCTCCCCAGAGGAAGGTGATGCGATCTACAGCCTGGTCATCTGCAGTCCTGCAGTCCCAGTCCTGCACTGCGCCGAACCGCTCTGCACTTGGCTTGCAACCAGTGTGCCAGTGAGATTAGATCCTGGGGCGTACCCACGAACCAGACCACCCACCTTTTCTGTTGTCTGCGAGGTATAATAATGCCATGATTCGTGGTGACCTTGCTGCATTTGTCACGTTGGCGATCACCCGTGCTGTCCCCACGGCCCACCATCAGCTAACTCGTAGCGTCCATCTCTAATCCCGTGTGCTATGACGGCACTTCGATGTTACTCCAGCATCTAGACAAACCCGTCAGGCTTCCCGGAGACCACGGATCCGTAAGCTATCTTATCACGCCCGGAACCGTGCCTCAATAGGGGAAGCTGACTCGAGATTCCAGGCTTGATTCGCCCCCTTCTGCAATTCAGTTTTTGTCGGTGCCCAAGGCCAAAACCTGCTTATTACCTAGGTATGACTGTCGTGGAACAACCATTTTGCCAACTTGGGCCGGCAATACCGCAGCCAACCGTTAGAGGCGCCGCTGATTCCCCCGCCTCCCGAGCCCATTGACGCCCAACGCCGACTACTGAAAACAGGGACGGGATGTTCCCTCTAGCAGAAGCTGACGGGCTTGACAAAGCGGGATTATACCTGCCGGCTGTCGGCATAACCCACACGAGAGAGCCCATGTCTCATCTCAGAGGGGCTGCACCTTACCCGCATGACTATCAAAAACGGGCCTGCACCTCGCGTTGCGTACCACCACGGACGCCACCCAGTTGTTAAGCCCGGCTCTTGACAGTATTAATTAGCAGGTGAGTGTCACCACAATGCTTAATGATTAAAACGCGTCGGTCTCGGGTTCCCACAACCTTGCATTGCAACACGCGAGGCCTTGCCTCATCATCCAACAATGTCGTGACAGGGCAGAGAGGCGAGACGGCTTTCCGACCAAGCGGGAAGCGAGAGCTGGAGGGGCGCTTTGCTTCTCCTGTTTCTGGTCTCTTTTCTGACGTCGGACAAAATGCAGTAGCGCCAAGACAGGGTCTCGGCTCGAACTACCCTGCTCTCATCCTAGACGTTCATCTTCATTGAATTCCGCCCCTTTTTCGCTGGACATGCCCGTTGACATTATCACTACGATACTATGCAGTGCTTGAAAAAGCGACACCGACTCCTCAATCGACCACGATGGAAATGAGAAAGCACAAGTAAACGATTTGTCATTTCTCGGAGGCAGCACCGTAACTTGCTCTGGCAGATTCAGGAGCTATGGGCAGCTGGTTCTTCGACCTATAAACTGCCATACGAATGCCGATTATCATCTGAAGGGCAGTTCGGCAAGCTTGACGGAGTTGACAAATATTTCGCCCCGAAAAGCCGGACATGCCAGTATGGAAATGACCAAATTGAGGCAAGGACAACAATGATGGGCAAACCTCGAGCCTCCGCAATCCGGCAAGCACGGGATTACCTCCACGGTTACCTCAGCGCACTGGCTGGGTCGTTAGTGATGCGGTGGACGAGCATTGATATACCCACATGCAGCTTTGGGAAAACCAGGCCGTCTACAGCACGCTCCAAGCGGATCGTGTAAAAATGCTTTGGACTGACATCGCTGCGTCTCGCCACGGAGTTGGAGGCCAGGCCCCATCTTTTATGCCTCATGCGGCACGTCACCATCACGGCTTTGCTGGATGAATATGCCTGTTGCAAGTTGTTCCCCAACCGCCAAAACGGCCAGCAACGTTCCTCGTCAAGTGGGGAGGGTGGTTTCACTTTCAAGAGAAGCAGGCTGTAGCGGAGCGACATCACTCACTCTAATGGCCGACTCTTAAGATCAGGACTTCCAGGTCGCCAAGTGGGACGCACACGCGATTGGCCTCGTTTGGAGACTACCTTCGGGGATGAAGTACCGTCTGGCAAGGTACCACTGACGCCGTGTTTGCACGAGGAGGGGGAGTTGCACGCGGCCCATACAGCTCGCGAAGCCCGGAAGGTGCGAACAACACATTATCCAATGCTTGTCCGTTCCATCAGGCCCCGAAACAAAGTGTGGGATTATTGCAGTCGTGTGGCCCCTTACCATGAGACGGACACACGGGAGAGAAGATTGTGTACGTTGGAAATTCTATTCTTACGAATCCAGTTCTGACAGTTGGGGCTTCTACAACGGCTCTGGGTACGTTGCGGGCGGTCTGGGAGTCCGGTCCTCGCCAACAGAGATGGTCAAAAGGCTAGCAGATTTTAGGTGAAGGGAATGACAAGAATTGCAATGAATGATCTGAACATCCTGAGCTCGAACAATTAACAAATACCTGTCCTCCGTCTCGCTTTATTCATCCTGAGCTCGAACAATTATCAAATCCCATCCTCCATCTCGCTTATTGTTGGCCGTTGGAAATCATTGGCACCAAGAACGACGTCAAAACTGCGATGCATCAAACTCAAAAATGACTTGGACAGTTCCCATGTTCGGGCGATCAGCCTGCGCCGGCGCCTACATCTGTCTGATGCTACTTGCCGCGCCAACAGGAGTCCCTGGGCGCCTCGTGGCCCATGTACACCACGCATTCTGGTGCGCCGTCATCCACGCCGCGGTCCTATGCCCCGTCGACGCGATCACTTACCTCAGCGAGGGGCGGCTCGCACCACGGCCACTCCAGCGGCTGGTACCCTTCATCAGCCTCCTCGGGAGCGAGGTAGTCTGCTCGAGCGTCGCGCGATGGGTACACCTCTTCGTGGTCCACGCGTCCCTCTCGCCGTTCCTGGCCGGCACGTCGGTCGCCCTCGACCTGTCGCGAGAGGGCCCCTTTGCTGTTCTGACACAGGGTATTATGTATCTCTGTATCGTCCAGATCGTGCACGACATAACGGGTGTTTTGAGAACCTTCCAGGTAACGGTCTGGCCCGAGGCCGACAACGTCATGGCGGACGCCGACCCGCTGTTTAACAAATCTAACGACTTCGCATATGCCATGCTCGAGAGACTAGTGTACGTCTACCTGGCCGGGCAGGGCGTGGTATATGGGTGCGTGGCCCACCTGTTCACGATCATGGCCCTGTACCTAGAGCGCATGGCGTTCGGGACGATCGTGACGGCTGCCAGCAACGCCCACAACGCGCTTTCCGTGACATGGTACTGCATCTTCACCACTTGGGTGATGGTAATCCTCACAGCCGTCCCCCTAATCGTGTGGTCAGCCTACGAGGACGCCCGCCGCGCCGCCGAGGACGAGCTGGGGCAAGGTTGGCGGCTCACCGCCACCAACACCACCATCCCATGGGAGATGCTTGTGAGACTGGGACTGCGGCTCGCCTGGGCCCTGGAGGCGTGGCTCCGCCTGCTTGTGCCGCGGCGGCGGCACGCTGGCGAGCTGGGGCGGTGGTCCTGCCCGGAGCTTGCGGCGCTGTGGTCCGAGGACGAGCGCCGGCGCTTCTACGCCGCCGCGCTTACAGGCGTCCCGTCCTCGGCGCTCGCGGCTTTGTGGGACCACCTGCCGCTCCGCCGCCGCCACGTCGAGCTGTGGAGGAGAGCAGGGCTCACTACGGACTTCATACTTGGGACTGAGGCTGCTGTCGGCGTTCCAGGGGCAGCTGATGTGATGTTGTTACTGGGCAAAATTGCGGGTATTCTGGTTCGCGGGCTGGAGGCGACTTTTGGTGTTTTTGTGGTTGTCGGTGGGATTGTTATACTTTTTACAAGGTGAGAGGAAGACAAGTGATAAAATCACGAAGCTATGAGCCTGTCCACGCAGACGCTGACAACGACAATACAGTTACCCATTTATCCGAATTCAGGAAGACGAGCAATACGCACGGCGATAGCATCGCAGTACTGTCGATCCCGGGATTCCGCTTTCGAGTTACAGAACACTTCATGAGGAAGTTGATGACTCGGGCTGAATGAAGAGATGCTTGTGAGACAGGTCGGAAAGCGTGCTGTCCTGGTTCAAAATTCCCACTGGTTTTTGCATTGTTATATACAAGCCTTTAAAGAACACATGCCAAACATTTAAAAGTCATAAAATTCAGGACTGGGCAATACACCTCGATTTCTTCCTGTTTTCTAAACACGGTTTGAAGCGGTTTTGATCTTTCCATATTCTTGATGAGTTCACTTTGATACCTATAAGTCAGATCCGCCAGTTGGACACATGCGCGTATGGTTTTTATAGAAATCAGTGCTTGTCCACACAATTTGGAGTCGCAGACCGCCCGAGCAGTTCGCGAAGAACCAGATTCTGCCGCTAACACAAAGCCCAGCGTTCTGGTTTCCCATAATGCACCAGGGCTGATTGGCAAGTGCTGCAAATTGTATCTTCTTGGTCGGACCCGACGCACCTAGCGAGTTGATGAAGGGTCCGTCTGAATGATCAGGTGAACAGCGGAGGATAGTCATTACCTAAGGGCGGATTAGTGGTACTCGCGAAAGTCAACTAAGTTGTTCCTGAGCACCCTGCTGGACGGCGCTGTCGCCGCCTGTGTATTGACAAATTGCGCGAAAAGTGATCGGCTTAAATTGCAGAAAATAGAGAGGCGAAACGCCATATTAAAGCATGAGGTCGAACAATTAATTTAATACTCATTTCTTTGTATCGATTCCATTGTTGGTTGACAAACTCTACAATTCATCGCGAAACATTCTTCAAGAAGCGAAACGCCATGCCGTGGAACATGTTCAGATCAGGGCAATCTGCCCTCGCCATCCTCATCATACTTTTCATCGCTGGAACCAGATCTTCACAAGACATACAACCCATTAGAGCCTATCTGCCCCATGCGTTCTGGTGCAGCGTTATCGAGACAGCAGTTTGGTGTCCCGCCAAGGTCATCACATACTTCACACACAGGAACCGCCGCATCCCGCCGAGAGTTCGTCAGAGAGTGGACCAATTCATTTCCTTCCTCTGGCGCGAGATGACCGTCTGTATCGTCGCACAGTCTGTCCAGCCCTTTATCGTCCACGCATCACTTACGCCATATCTGAAAGAGGTGTCAACGAATACAAGCGCGCCTGAACCCAACCCTTGGGGGACTCTAGACCAGGGCGTGGTACTTTTCTGTGTTCTTCAAATATTTTACAGTGTAACGCTCTGTGCGAAAATTTTTCAGAGCGAATTTGAATATCTCGCAGGTCTCAGATTCCCCAACGTCGATCCGAAAGATGTACCCATAACCCTTTTCCACGTACTCACAGCCGTGCAAGGGTGCGTATGCCATTTATTAGGCACCGCGGGACTCTATATCGAGCGAATAGCAACAGGGACGCTCGTGACGAGCCTCGCAATTGCGCATAGAAACCTAGATGGGCCGAGATACTGGGCGTTCACGGCGGCGGCGGGCGCCCTCATGATGATGGCCCACGCATACATGTGGTGGATGGCGCTAGAGTGGGACGATGAGGAGGATTTGCTGATGGCCGACCAAAGAAGATGGCGCCCGGTCAGGCAGAAGACCATGGTCGGGGAGATGATGGACAGGCTATGCCTGCGGTTAATCTGGGTGTTAGAGGCGTGCTTCCAGAGGATGGTGCCCTGGCGACTTCCCAGGCTCGGGCGCTGGTATTGTCCTGAGCTGGCAGCGCTGTGGCCTGAGGGTGAGTTGCAGCAGTTTTATGTCGCGTCGCAGGCCGAGTTCCCACCACTCGCGCGCCTGGCTCCGTGGAGCAACAGCATTCGCCCTGTCCTTAAGTGGCGGACGGCTGGTCTCACTAGAGACTATGCGCCGAGGGATTATTCGACCGTTCCTGCCCTTGGACCCACAGGGTGGTTGGGACAGTTGTGCTATGTGGTACTGGGTAGGATTCTCATGGTCCTGGTCTGGTTCCTCAGGGCGGCTTTCACTTGGTTCTTTTCCCTTGCTTTGGTCATAGCTGGTAGCATGTGGAACGAGGAACGCAAGGCAAAGCTGAAATTAAAAAGAAACTAGATAGTTTCGGAGGTTTATGCCAACCTATAGAGTACAATTTAGTCACTGCAGTATAACTAGTTGCCTAGGTAGAGAAGTCTACCAAAACAGCCATGTTGAACGGCTGAGGACTTGTGTGACTTATTATGAAGTGTAAAAGCAATACTATTGTCCCATTGGGACGGAGCTGTGCAAGATCAAGAGATGCCAAGACAAATGGGACAAATATCAAGAAGTTGGTGGTTTGGCACAGGGCGGCAAGTCAATTCATTGCATCCATCCATTCGATTATTGCAATGGAGTGGGGGATCTGAGGCCAGAAGTGTATTGAATCAGGTTGATACGCCTTCTATTGTCCTTAATGAATCAACTTGATTTAGATTGACTATCTTGGCGCAACGTTTGCTTGCCCAATAGAGGATGGATAGTGGTACTAATTGTGTCTTTTTTCCTTCTAATCACTGGCTGACATTCACAGAGCTTTTTGGAGGCATTCACCGTCGGAAAATGTAAAACGGGGTTTTGGTTCGTGATTGAAAGAGCACGGTCCGACTCCGTCGAAGTCGTGGATGGAAATGGAGTGTCTAGGAGCAGTCCGGCAATACGCAGTCACGGGTTACCTCTCTTTTCAGTCCGTCTGGCTCTGCCTCCTCGGGTGAATAATACGGAAGGACGATAGGGCATGACACTGGTGTAGATCGCCAGCGGTTCCGGGCTTCCCGTTGTGAACAGACATCCTAACCATCTCGGAGGCAGCGCCGGAGGATGCGGAGCTAACCGGGCTGCGAGAGCTTCAACTCCCCTGGTCTCCCTCTGCAAGGAAGTGAAGTGAGCCATCTAGAAGCCACCTGATTGGTGAATAGGCGTGGACGTTTCGCTTCCAGAATTGGCATCGAATTGGTGCTTCTCGTTGCTGGTAGCCCCAGGCAGTTAGTCTGAGGACTTCTTGGTGTTCCAGTGTATTGTCCAAATGCGGTTCGACGTCGATTGCCTCAAGGGAGATCGACGGGTTCCGTGTTTCTGGTCGGCAGCCGGAATAGGGCCCTTGTCGGGTCATCCCTGGCGATCCCAAGACTCAGTGCCCTTGAAAGACCACATTATCGTGTCGAAAAAGTGACCTTCTGTCCGCATTTGGAACCTATCAACACGTGCCACAGGGATGAAGTGCAATTGTGGTCTCAAAAGGATGTCCTGCTGATCACGGGGAGGGGGAGAGCCGAGGCAGCAAGGGGCGAGTTGGTCGGACGAGTTGATGGAACCGAGAGTGTGGCTGACGGGGTTGCGTAAGACCCGGACACGACCTGCTATGTATGGCCACAGTAGACCACCGGCCTGCCTGAGGCATCAATGAAACTGGCCTGCCCAGCTGCCAGCCGCCCAACCCGGGCACTGCCAATGTCCCTCCCCATCCTGCTGGGAACCAAGGCAAACACCACGTTTCTTCTGCGACTGAGTGAGGCAAACGTGCGTTCATCTAATCTGCCAACACCAACAAACCCGGGTCCCCATTTCCTTCATTTCTTCCACTCCCACTCTTGATTTCGACGGCCAATCCAATCCCCAACCCAGCCGTCTCAACAACGACATTGTAATACCACAGACCAGACCCAGGCCTCCCCACGGAACTAGAATTTGGGAACGTAACAGCCTTTTTAATACGAGATCCGTTCTTTGCGACCCACAGACCTCAAGCTGCGACCTGCGACCCGCGACCTGTGACCTGCGACTCGACAACTCATCCACCCCAGCGGCTTATCACAATCAATTCTACTCGTCCACGGCCCGCCTAGACCCTCAAATCTCCTATCGCCAAAGATACCCTGATAAACTTGGAAGCCTGATCTCGTCATCGAGACCAACAACTCACAGGCAATCCACACTCAACACCTGAAACCACTCACCCCCCATCGCTTTCCATCGAGACGGACTGCTGTGCAGATCGCATCACCTCGACCCGAATCGCTACGCTTCGTTGGCCCAACGAGACAACACACGCTCTAACGAGACCGATTTCCTTGCCGTTCCTAATCGACGACCTACACGACCCTCTTAATACACCGCAGCCATGGCTGTCGCAAACATCCAGGACCGAACCTCGGAGGTATGTCGCGCTTGCGTCGAGCCTGCCGCGTCTGAGCGTGACTGATTCTAACAATACCCCAGTTCAAATCCATCCTGACACAAGCGCAACGACGACAAGCGCAGGCCAAGGTCGGCTCCCAACGGCGATCCCTCCTCACAGACGCCCAGAAGGCAGAAGCGGATGGCTCCCGACAACCCCGCCGGTCCGACTTCGCGCGGAAAGCCGCAGACATCGGCCGGGGCATCAGCGGCACGATGGGCAAGCTGGAGAAGCTGGCACAGCTCGCGCGGCGGAAGACGCTCTTTGACAACCCCGTCGAGATCAACGAGCTCACGTTCGTCATCAAGCAGGACCTGTCGGGGCTCAACCAGCAGATTGCGGGCCTGCAGAACGTGGTCAGGTCGTCGCAGCAGGGTGGCAAGTCGCAAGAGTCGGAGCACAACAAGAACGTGGTGCTGCTCCTGCAGGGCAAGCTGACGGACGTGTCGGCCAGCTTCCGCGAGACGCTCGAGATGCGGACCAAGACGATACAGGCCAGCCGCTCGAGGCAGGAGAACTTCCTGTCGTCGGTCTCGACACAGGCGCAGGCCCCTCTGCAGCAGTCAGCGAGCCCGCTGTATGGAACGCCCAAGACGGGCACGCCGGTGCCGGGCGGGGACACACTGTCGCTGAACCCAGTGGGCGACCAGCAGCTGCTGATGATGGAGGAGGCACAGCCCCAGAACACCTACATACAACAGCGCGGGGAGGCCATCGAGGCTATAGAGAAGACCATCACGGAGCTGGGCAGCATCTTCGGGCAGCTTGCGACGATGGTGTCGGAGCAGACCGAGATGATCGAGCGGATCGACGCCAACACGGAAGACGTCGTGGACAACGTGGGTGGCGCACAGAGGGAGCTGCTCAAGTACTGGAGCAGTGTGTCATCAAACCGATGGCTCCTGGCTAAGATGTTTGGCGTCATGATGATATTTTTCCTGTAAGTCTCCTCACTGCCGCGTTCCTCGAACTACCCTTTTCGCCATTGCAACGAGCATCTTGCTAACGAGACACGCAGGCTTTGGGTCTTGATCGCTGGATAGTCACCCACCAGTATGCGAATTTCGATACCTACTTTTCTAGTTGTAACAGTACCAACATCCTGGGTCGCGGCGCACAGCAGCATTTCGTTTTAGGACTCAGGCATAGAAAGACTTTACGGCGTACTTGATATAATGCTCAAAAAGACCATGAATAGATGCATGGCGGCGGCAGACAGCCCGTCCGTTTATTTCACTTCGATCAAGCTTCCTCCCTTCAATGCGTGACGTAGGTATGTATGTCCTGCAGCAGCAACAGCTACTTACAAGAATTCACATCCTGCCCGTGCAGGAATCACATGCTCTGGAAAAAGGTACCTACCGCCTTCTGCTTGAAGAGTGAAGCGGGCAAGTAACATGGCAGAGACTGCATCCAAAAGGTCGGCTCAATGAAGCACCGAAGGGAAAACGACGCCAAGTCGCTCCTTTTTCCGCCTCGCCTGCAGCTTCGCCGAAACGAGCCTGTTTGGGTTGCCTTCAGCGGGTCCCTGGCACCGTGGTGGGCTTCGGCAGAGGGTTCCCAGCGTGCTGTCAACCCACAGGCCTTGGCAGCCCGCGGGGGAGGGGCACCCGAGGACTGGAATTACATTTCCTGGAGGGGTACCTTGGAGGGGCATTTATCCGGGCGAGTCTCGGTTTCCCTCAGCGTTGCTATCTGGATTAGTTTACTTGGTCTTTTCTCTTGAATCTTGTTTCTCTGAAGAATTTCATTCTGTTCTCCCTCAATTGACCACTCTAGATAACCTGTTCGAGCTTCACAGACCTCGACGCCCAAGCTAGCTACCAAAACACCTATACACACACAAGACCTACCAGGCAGATCATACAAGATGGCCGACATCACCTTCACCCTCAACAGCGGCCACAAGATCCCCGCCGTCGGCTACGGCACCTGGCAGGCGGCGCCGGGCGTGGTGGCCGAGGGCGTGTACCACGCGCTCAAGTCCGGGTACCGGCTGCTGGACTGCGCGTACTGCTACGGCAACGAGGCCGAGGTGGGCCAGGGCCTGGCGCGGGCCATCTCGGAGGGCGTGGTGAAGCGGTCGGACGTGTTCGTGGTGACCAAGGTGTGGACGACGTACAACACGCGCGTGCAGCTGGGGCTTGACAAGTCGCTCGCCAACCTGGGGCTCGACTACGTCGACCTGTTCCTCGTGCACTGGCCGCTGCTCATGAACCCCGAGGGCAACGACGACAAGTTCCCCAAGCTGCCCGACGGGAGCCGCGACATCATCAAGGACGGGTACCACCACACCGACACGTGGCGCCAGATGGAGGCGCTCGTGGACCCGGCGCAGGGCGCCGGCAAGCAGGCGCGCGCCGTCGGCGTGTGCAACTACTCGACCCGGTACCTCGAGGAGCTGCTCAAGGTGGCCAAGGTCGTCCCCGCCGTCAACCAGATCGAGAACCACCCGGCGCTGCCGCAGAACGACATCGTCAGCCTGTCCAAGGCGAAGGGCATCCACATCATGGCGTACAGCCCGCTCGGGTCGACGGGCGGCCCGCTGTTCAAGGAGGAGGTCGTCACCAAGGTTGCGCAGAAGCACGGCGTCGAGCCCGCGGCCGTGCTGCTCAGCTGGCATGGTAAGTTTCTGCTGCTGCTGTTGATAGGTGCTGTCGTGTTCGCTTTCTTGCCTGATGCTGACCACTCGTTCGTCGAATTAGTGCCCCGCGGGAGCACCGTGCTGCCCAAGTCGGTGACGCCGTCGCGCATCGAGTCCAACCTGAAGCTCATCAAGCTGGACGACGAGGACGTGAAGCAGCTGAATGCGTACGGCGAAGACCTGGAGAAGAACGGCAAGGTGCAGCGATTTGTGTACCCTCCGTTTGGAATCGACTTTGGATTCCCGGACAAGTCATGATCGGGGGTGGTCTAGAGATGCTGCAGGTAGAATAGAAATAGAGAAATCGGATCTCCTGTGGTCTTTGCACATGTACACATGTGATTAAACCGTGCTTGCCTCACCATTGGCCACCGGACTACTGCAGTGTGACTTGACTTGATCTGAATTTGACGTCTAATTGGTATTGACCACACACATCTAGAATCAACCACATGTACAAGATTACCTGCCCATCCACCCACCATCAACAGTCAAAGTATGCCCGCTCATGTACGCGCCAGCCTTGCTCGCCAGGAACACCGTCGGGCCCTTGAAGTCCTCAGGCGTGCCCCACCGCCCAGCCGGTATCCTCTCGCTGATGCTCTTCAGCCTGCCGGGGTCATTCAGCAGCGCCTCGTTCATGTCGGTGGCGATGTACCCGGGAGCGATGCAGTTGACGGTGATCCCCCGGCTGGTCCACTCGTTGGCGAACGTCTTGGTCATCTGCGCGACGCCGCCCTTGCTCGCCGCGTACGCGGGCACCGTGATGCCGCCCTGGAAGCTGAGCAGCGAGCCGAAGTTGACGATGGACCCGCGGCGGCCCGTGGTGCTGTGCTCGGGCAGCTCGAGCATGTGCGCGGCGACGTCGCGGCACAGGGAGAAGGGCGTGTTCAGGTTCACCTGCAGCACCTCGGCGAAGTCGCCGTCCGGGAACCGCTCCGACGGGTGCCGGCGCTGGATCCCCGCGCAGTTGACCAGGATGCGCACCTGGTGCCCGTCGGCCAGCACGCGCGGCACCAGCCCGGCCACGTCGGCGGGCGAGGACAGGTCTGCGGTGTAGATCTGGGCCTTGCGGCCTAGGGCTTCGATGGACTGGAAGGTGGACTGGTTGCTGAGGTCTCTCTGGTTCACGGAACACTTGTCAGTTCTTGATGTACTTTGGGGGGGGCAACTGCAGTGAGGGCCTGGGAGGGAAATGGGTGAGAGTGCCAGGACATACTTGAACCAGGAGAACGTCTGCGCCTGCCTCGGCCAGTGCGATGGCAATGGCCTGGCCAATGCCTCGTGTGGCGCCTGTGATGAGGGCTGTCTGGCCCTCGAGGGAGAAGAGAGCGTTGGTTGCCATGGCTGTGGTTGTGACGGTGAAGCGATCGTGAGATTGCGACTTCTAAGTGAGTGAGTGAGTGGGTGAGTATTCTACCGCTCTGTCTCTATGCTCTCAAGTTGCTCTCAACACTTCAATTCGTCTTCGACGCTCGTGGACAACTTCTGACATCACACGGCACGAGGGGGGAAAGAGTCAGGCAAGGGTCATCTGGCACGGCCAAGCAAGCCTCCAGTTTATTAGTCTCGACTTATCTATCCAACAATCTCATGATTCACGGCCGTGTACCAGAAAGCCCCCAGTGCCCAAGCTGCTCCGATGCAGGCGCGTCATATCGAGGGCGGCAACCGTCGGCGATAATTGCCCACTTTTTCCCTCGCCCGTCGGCTGGGAGTCGTGCGAGTCTAGGGAAAGAGGGACAGTTGTGCGGGGACACCGCCAGGTAGGGTGGTCTACAGCTGACAGTGTTCACAAACCCCCGCACCTACTACGCCTACCCCATACCTAATATACCTACCCTTTATTACAAGCAGAAGGTTCTAGGTTCGAATTATACTATAAGCACTATTTATTTTTTTATGAAATTATAAATTTATATATGAATATTTTTATTATTATTTTTAACTTTTTTAATATATATAATAAAATATATTTTATATATAATTATATATTTTATATATAATTATATATTTAAAATATTAATATATAATTTATTAATAATATTTATATAATTTAATAAAATAAAATATAATTTAATAAAATAAAATATAATTAAATAAAATAAAATATAATTATTTAATAATTATTTATAATTAATATTTAATAATATAATAAATATTATTTTTAAAAATTTAAATATTTTTAAAATAAATTATTAAATTATTTTTTATATTTTATAATTATTTATTATATTAATAAAAATTATAAATATAACTTTAAATAATAATAAATAATAATAACTTTAAATTTTAATATTTTAATTTAAAATTAAATTTATTTATTATATATTATTTATATATAAAATATTTATATTAATTTAAGAAATTAAATATTAATTATTATAAATTTAAAAAACTATTATTAATAATAATAATTATAAAATATTTATTTATAATATATTTATATTTATAAAATATTTAATTATATATTAAAATATATTTTAAAATTATATAATTATATATTAAATAATTTATAAAATTTAAAATATTTATTAAATAAATTTAAATATTATTATATTTAATAAATAAATATTAAATTTTATTATTTTAATAAAAGTTTATATATTTTATAATATTATTTAAGTTTATTATTATATTTATTTTAAATATTATTTATATTTTTTAAATATTTTTATTAAATTAAAATAATAATAATATTTTTAATAAAATAAAAGATAATATAAATTATAAATAATTAAAATTAAATTTATTATATATAATTTTAAATAATAATTATTTTATTTTTTAAAAATTAATATTATATTAAAAGTTATTTATAATAAATATAATAAAATATAAATTAATTAATTTAATAAAACTTAATAATTAATATTATAAAAAGTTTTATTTAAAGAAATAATTATTATTTATTTTATAAATTATATTTTTAATAATATAAATTATTAATTATAACTTTTTAAATTATTTTTTATATTATTAATTTATATTAATATTATTAAATTATTATAAATTAAATTATTTTTAATTATTAATTTTATTTAACTTAATATTATTAAATATTTAATTTAAATATTATTATTATATAATTTAAATAAATATAAAATATATAATAATTATAACTTTATTTTTTAAAATTATTTAAAAATAATTATTTAATATATAAAGATTAAAATTATTTATAAAATAATTTAAATTAATATATATAATTATTATTAATTTAATAAATTAAATATATTTTATTATTTTAAATTATATAAATAAAATAAATTAATAAAATTAATATAAATAATTATAAATATAAATATTAAATATAATAAATAAATTCTTTTTAAAATAAAAATATTTTTAAAATATAATTTAAATTTAATAGTATTTAAAATAATTAATATATTTATATTTATATTAAAAAATAATAAAATTAAGAATAAAATAAATAAAATAAAAGAAAATAATAATTTAAAAAATATAAAGTTTTTAAAATAAATTAATAAAATATTAAATTCTATTTATAAATAAATAATAAAATAATTATAATTTAAAAAATATAATTATAAATCTTTAATTATTTTTATATTTAAAAATAAAAGGTAAATATTTAAATAAAATTAATAAAATATTATATATTATTTATAAATAATTAATAAATTATTTATAAATTAAGAAATATTAATAAAAAGTATAATTATATATATTTAATTATTATTATATTTAAAAATTTAAATATAATATTAATAAATAATAATTATAAAATAAATTAATTTTAATATATTTAAAATAAAGATATATTAAAATTAGAAAATTAATTATATATAAAATCTTTTATAAAATTTATTTTATTTAATTTATTTAATTTCTTTAATTTATTTAATTTATTTAATTTATTTAATTTATTTAATTTATTTAATTTATTTAATTTATTTAATTTATTTAATTTATTTAATTTATTTAATTTATTTAATTTATTTAATTTATTTAATTTATTTAATTTATTTAATTTATTTAATTTATTTAATTTATTTAATTTATTTAATTTATTTAATTTATTTAATTTATTTAATTTATTTAATTTATTTAATTTATTTATTATTAATTTATTTAATTTATTTAATTTATTTAATTTATTTAATTTATTTAATTTATTTAATTTATTTAATTTATTTAATTTATTTAATTTATTTAATTTAATTATTTAATTATAAAAATATTTATAATTTAATTTTTAAATATTTATTTTAAATAACTTTAAATATAAATAAATTATATTTTATTTATAAAAAAATTATTTTATAATATAAATTATATAAATTATAAATAATTATTATTTTTATAATATTTAAAGTTTTATTTTTATATTTTATATTCTTTTATTATTTATAAATTTAAAATTAATTAATTAATATTAAATTAAAAATAAATATTTAAATATAAAATTATATATTTAAATAATATCTTTTAATATTTTTTAAAAATAATATTATTTAATTAATAATATAATAAAAATAATATTATTTTAATTATATTTAATATATATATATTTAATTTTAAAAATATAATATATATTTTTAAAATATAATTAATATTTATAATAAATATAATAATATTTAAATATATTATTTAAATAAAGCTTTAATAATTAATATTATATAAAAATCCTTTTTAAAAACTTTATTATTTGTTATTTTTAAAAAATTATTTTATAAATTATATTTTTAATAATATAAATTATAATATTATAAAGTTTTAATTATAAATTATTTAATATTATTATATTATAATCTTTATTTATTTATTAAAAAAAACTTATAATAAATAAAAATAAAATTATTTTAATTTAATATATATCTTTATAATTATTTATAAATAATTTAAAGAAATAATATTATTTAATTATATATTTTAATATCTTTTAAAACTTTATTAATATATTTATTAAAAATATTATAAAATAAAAAGAATTTAATAAAAAAATAATAATAAATTATAAAATTTATTAAAAGAATTATATTATTTTTAATTTAGTAATTGTTTAATAAATTAAATATTCTTTTAATAATAAAAATATAAATTTATTTTTATAAATATTTTAAAAATATTATTAAAATTTATATTTATATTTTTTATTTATTAAAATAAATAATAATTTAATATAAAATTTATTATATTATAATATTTAAATTTTTAATTATATTTTAATTTTATATAATAAAATAATATTTTAATTTTAAAAATATATTATTATATTAATTTATTTATTTTTTAATATATATATATAATTAATTCTTTAAAATAAATATTATATTTATTAAAAGCTTTATTTAATATTTTATAACTTTTTAAAAATAAATTAATATAAATAATTAAATAATTAAAATTTATATTATTATAAATTATATTTATTTAATAAAAATAAAGTTTTATATTAAAATATAATTTAATATATATTTTATTATTTAATATTTTAATATTTTAATATATATTTTAAATTATAATATAAATTATATTTATAAAATATTATTTATATTATTTATAATTTTTAAAAATAATTATTATAATTTTAAATTTATTTATTTATTTATTTATTTATTTCTTTATTTCTTTATTTATTTATTTATTTATTTATTTATTTATTTCTTTATTTCTTTATTTATTTATTTATTTATTTATTTATTTATTTATTTATTTATTTATTTATTTATTTATTTATTTATTTATTTATTTATTTATTTATTTATTTATTTATTTATTTATTTCTTTATTTATTTATTTATTTATTTATTTATTTATTTATTTATTTATTTATTTATTTATTTATTTATTTATTTATTTATTTATTTATTTATTTATTTATTTATTTATTTATTTATTTATTTATTTATTTATTTATTTATTTATTTATTTATTTATTTATTTATTTATTTATTTATTTATTTATTTATTTATTTATTTATTTGTTTGTTTGTTTTTATAAATAAAACTATAAAAAATGCTTATAGTATGATTCGAACCTATAGCTTGTAGGCCCTAGGGTGGATGTGGAATCTAGGGGTGGGCGTAGTGACCCATTTGAGGTTTGTGAACACTGTCAGCTCGAGACCGCCGTAGCCAGGGGCCCAGGCACAACCCCGCTGACGTCGTCTGGGGAATGCCAATTTTTGGAGAAATCCGTCTGTTCGCTGGTCCCTTTTCCGACCCGACTTTTTTTTGTCTCCACGCGAACAGAGGCAGGCAATGTAGGAACAGACTACAACCGGGAATTGTCTGCCTCCCAGGACTATTTAGGCATCTTGGGCCATTAGCAGATCTTTGCATCTTAGTCAGGGCCATGGCTAAAACATTTGCCGGCGCAATTGGCAGGGCTGGACAAGGGGAAAACTCGCCGAGGCAAATCCGCATGGGATGCACACTATCGTGTAAGTCGACAGTCCACCGCGCAGAGACCCCCGCGGGATAATGGAGACGGTCCAAGGTTTGACCCTTTTCGCTCGGGCAAATGCACCTGGATTCGACGACTCTCTGGCTGTGTCTCTGCCACGATCGATATCGGAGCAATTATCTGGCCTGCCATTGATCCAATTGTCAATACAGTACCTAAGAGCTCCACACCCTTCCTCGTCCCCAGCTTGAAGCTATCCATCTCTCTGTCTCTGCCTCTGACTGTCTGACTGCATGTTCACCCACGCGACACTATCCATCTTGCCATCGTGAGCCTCACTTTGCTTCTTGCTTTTGAAACAGTGTACCGAGTGACAGCAACACACCTCTTCACCTTCCTCCCACACCACCACCCCAACCACAACCACACAATGGCCACACAAACAGTCAGGGCCTCTGTGCTCCACGCAGCAAAGGACCTCCGCGTGGTAAGTAATGACCCCAGACTCTCCTCCCACGGGTGATGGCGATGATGCACCACCTAACAACCACCACAGGAAGAGCGCACCATCCCGACCCTCGGGCCCACCGAAGTCCTGGTGGCCGTCAAGTCGACGGGCCTCTGCGGCTCCGACCTGCACTACTACAGCCACTACCGCAACGGCGACATCCAGGTGCGCCAGCCCATGACCCTGGGCCACGAGTCCGCCGGCACCGTGACGGCCGTGGGCTCGGGCGTGACGGGCCTCGAGCCGGGCGACAACGTCGCCCTCGAGGTCGGCCTGCCCTGCGGCGAGTGCAAGCTGTGCGCCGCGGGCCGCTACAACATCTGCCGCGCCATGTCCTTCCGCTCCTCGGCAAAGAGCTTCCCCCACGCCCAGGGCACCCTCCAGGAGCAGATCGCCCACCCGGCCGCCTACTGCCACAAGCTGCCCGCCGGCGTGCCCCTCGAGCTGGGCGCCCTCGCCGAGCCCCTCTCCGTCGCCCTGCACGCCGGCGACCGCGCCCGCCTCGCACCCGGCGCCACCGTGCTGGTCCTCGGCGCCGGCGCCGTCGGCCTGCTCTGCTGCGCCGTCAGCAAGGTCCTGGGCGCGAAGAACGTCGTCGTCGCCGACATCAACGCCGACCGCGTGCGCTGGGCCGTCGACCGCGGCTTTGCGGACGCCAGCGTCGTGGTCCCCATGAAGAGGCCCGACACGGTCGAGGCGAAGCTCGAGTTCGCGCGCGAGGTCGCGGCGCTGGTGGCGGGCGCGAAGACGGCGGCGGGGGAGGCCGTGGGCGACGTGGACGCCACGTTCGAGTGCACGGGTGTGGAGAGCTGTCTGCAGGCCGCCATTTACGTGGGTTCATCTCCTCTCTTCTTTTCTACCTTGTGACCAGGGTCTGTGACTAACTTGTACCAACCTTCCCAGTCCACACAACCAGGCGGCAAGATCCTCATCATCGGCATGGGCAACCCCATCCAGACGCTGCCCATCTCGGCCGCCTCCCTCAAGGAGGTCGACCTGGTCGGCGTCTTCCGCTACGCAAACACGTACCCGCGCGTCATCGAGCTGCTGGCCGGCGGGAACCCCAAGCTGCCGCCCGTCGCGGAGCTCATCACGCACCGCTACGACGGCCTCGACAGCATCCCCGAGGCCTTCGGCATGGCCGGCAAGGTCAAGGACGACAAGGGGGACCTGGTCCTCAAGGTCATGGTGAATATGTAGATACCACACATATATATCTATATGGATGTAGCGAGCGGGTTGGGGAAAATTTAAGGTGTTGTGTTGGTTAAGTCATTGTCATTTGAATAGCAGGAAATGCATGTTACGCGGTGTGATATCTCAGAAGCAAGATGAATCAAAATCAAAAACACCCAATCCTCCCATCCGCTGTTGACGCCGTGCCATGGTGACAAATCCATCCGCACCGTAAAATCATACATGTACACATACACAGGATATTGACTAGACCACCGTGTCCAGCCTCAGGAGATCCTCCACCCAGTCGTAGACCGCCGCAGCGCCCGCAGCAAGAGACCGAACCGCGGCTTCAGCGCCCACGCCCCGAGTTCCGTACTCGAAGAGCGCAAGCCCGTCGTCCCCGAGAGCCAGTTCCGCATCCGCACCGGCCTCTTCATTGTCAGCGACGACCAGAACCCGCCCACTCGATCCCCAGCCACCCGCGGAAGCCATCACAGCCGAGGAGCCTCCCCCGACGACGGCAACACACCCGCGGACCCGCGCGCCCCCGACGGCAGCCGCGAACTGGCCCACTAGCCCGGCGGGATCGTCCACCGCCCCAGCCGCCGCCCAGACCACGACCCGCGCCATGTCGAACACGCGGATGGCGCCCATCCACTCGAGCACCGACGCCCACAGCGCCGCCGCCGCGTCCTCAGACGATAATAACGGAACAGGACAGTCCCCACACCCAGGCGCCTCAACAACGACACACCCCCACCCGCGCGCGAGCAGGTCCCCGCACAGCGCCGAGTGGGCCGTGCGGTCCTCCGTGACGACCAGCACGGCCGGGCAGGGCTCCCCGGTGAAAAGGGTGCGCTGGGGCAGGCGGACGGCGAGGGGGATCTGGGGCCGGGCGGCGGCGGCCGTCGTTGCTTTCGCGGTTACGCCGCGGTCGCGCACGCCGGACGCTGCGGAGTTGGGGTCGGGCCGCGTCGCCGCGTCGTGCGTGTGCGGGATCGTCACCTCGTCCAGGGGGCTGTCGGGGAACAGGCGGCCTGCCTTGGCGTGGTAGGACTTTTGGAGCTGCCAGGCGCGGGCGCGCACGGGGCAGGTTGGTTGGGATGGTGATGATGCTGCTTCTGCTGCTGCTGCTGGTGGTAGAGACGAGGAGGATGGTGAATACCGCGCCATGCGCAGGACGGCGCACGCGCGCAGGTACAGCTCCGCGGCGAGGCTCTTGTCGCCGTGGTGCAGCAGGGCGTTCTCGGCGCTCAGAGCAAGTTCGTGCGCCCTGGGGTAGAAGGCGAGGGTGTACTCGGGCGAGGTGACGTCGTCTGTGCCGCTTTCGATCAGGGTGTCAAATATGGGCTGCAGGTCCTCGTAGTGTGCGTCGTGGAACGGCGCCAGGCCCTTCCTGGCGGCGGTCCTCCACCCATTCTCCCAGAGGGCCTTGACGCTAGTGCTGCTGGGTTGGTCATCCCCCGAGTAGTAGGCGGATGATGGAGGGCTGACTGGGCGTGTTGTCGTGAAGGGCCATGAGCGTTTTCGTTTTTGTAGTGGTTGTGTGGCGGCGGTAGTGGTGATGGTTGGCTTGGACTGCCATAGTCCTGAGGGTCGGACTTCGGGTTCCGGTGAGGTTTCCGGGGTAAGCATCCTGACGTGGGCCATGTTGGGCCTGGCGTCCTTCTTCCTTCCCGTCCTTCTCCCTCTTTCTTTTCCTCCCGCCGCAGAGCAATAAGCCGAACGACAACGGCCCTTTCTCCCGGAAGAATAAGGCGCTCAGAGCGATATGAGGCTGTTAGGTCGTGTTGAATGAGACGATTTTGTTGATATAGTATTTGCAAAATTCGCCCGACGGCTTCTGATAGACCACGCTGCAGCGCCTAACGCGGATGTGTGGCCGAGGAGCAATCTGTTCACTCAGTGCACGGCGAGCTCTGTTGGCGGGGGCGGAAACAATATCGCGTCAGCAGAGGTTTTCAGAGGAGTGAGAAGGAGAAACAGGAACGGAGGAATTCCAACCGGCAGCAAAAAAGATGAGCAGCAAGAAAGTGTTGAGGCCCTGCGGCTGAGAGGCGCCCGGGACCCGAAATCGTGGATTTATAATTCGGGTCATATGCACAAATGGGTGGAGTTTTGTTTGCTTGGCTCCGGGGTATCTTGCTGACCGGGGAATGCGCTCGGGTTTAAGACCAGAGTCCGCAACGGGGCAAAAAGAGAGAGCAAAATGACGATATGGCAAATTATGAATGGGGATTGTGGATATGAAATGGCAAACAGATATTTTTCTTCCCCACGATTTAAAACAGTGGACCACTTGCAAAAAGACCAGGTCAAGCCGCATAGAAGAAAATTAATGACTTACTCTGCCCGCAGGGACGCAATGCGGATCTTGTCCAGCCTGAGATACAGGTCCTTCACATAACCCTCGTCATCCTCAACGTCGACAGGCCGGTGTCTGTGAGGCATGTCTGCTTTTTTGACTTTCGGCAACGGCACCGAACCTGGGGGGAAATATGGGGCTTATTATGAGACAAGTAAAATTGGGAGCAAGTGAGACGATCGGCCCACGGTGACACACGCCCGTGAGTAAGTGAGTACGAGCCAAGCAAAGCACAAGCCCGAGGACGTCACTGCCGCTGGTGCTGGTCGTACCGTGTTGTGTGTGTGTAAGTATGTGTCTGAACGGCTTACGGGCTGGGGATCTCCGAAGGATCGGGCCCGGTGGAGGTGGGTGTGACAGGCAACACAGTAGTCTCGGGGCAAAAAGGACAAGCCAGGATGAGGCGGGACGGGATGGATGTTTCGAAATGCCACGGACTAACGGTTCGTGCGATCTTTGCAACCAGGAGGCAAAACAGGTTCAGACGAGAGAAGACTGGACGCCTTCGTGACACGAGAGGATGGGTTGGGTGGGCAGGAGCTGGCAGGACCATGGGGTGCATTGGGATGCGAAGAGGGGGAGGGGGAGGAGGCTTATGGACACCATCTTATACCCTCGCTGCTCGACAAGACATCCGGACAGACAGTATACGATCCTAGAGAGGGCTCGTGGCAGGCCGGACCGGCCAGGCCAGATCAGACTCGATCAGACCGGACCAGACAGACAGACTTACTTCGGTCATGCTCACGTGTGCTTTGTTCGTGGGAAGAGCGGACGAGAGACGCTTGCTCCCCTTTCCAGCTCCAGTGGCTCCAACGCCCTCGTGACTTCTGGCGCTTTGTGCCTTTGTGTTTAGAACAAGACGAGAGAAGGGAGTAGGCCGTGCTTGATGCCCTGCCTGTGCCCTTTGGCCGGGCCATGAGGCTCGTCTGGGCCCCTCGAGCGCGGCGGTGGCTCCAGCTCGTGACGATGGTTACACGTATTATGCAGGAGACTTGTGCTGTGAGAATGATCTGGCATGTGTCGGGAAGGAGGGAAGCACTCGGGAATGTGGCCGTCCACCCAGATGCGCTGATGTCGATGCAGCCAAGCTTTCATCGATGCAGTCGGCCCAGAAAGAAGGTTTGTCCGTACTGGTGTTTTCTGTGCTGTCCGCCTGTCTGGCATGTGAAAGCGGGAACAGGTGCAGGGAATCCCCAGGTGCTGCCCGGTGCCGCCCCCAGGTTTTCGTTTCTCTTCGGGAACCGAGTGGACGGCAATTGGACTATCCCGTACTTAGGGTCTTGCGGTGGTTCGAAATGGTCGCATTTTAGCTTCGGCTTCGGCCATTTCCTGGCGCTACCAGCTGGCCCCATTCTATTACTCAGACTCACTCTGCTTCTCTCTAACGCGGCAGGCGTCCCAAGGGCATCGGCTTGGCCGACTGCCGGTGTGTGCCCAAGAAGCGTCCAACAATAGACATCAAAACGCCGTTCTATCCTGAGTGTACACCAAAAGCAACCCCCCCCCTCCTTTATTTGCAAATGCCCTCGACGTTGGCCATAGAATTTGATAGGGTTCACGGCGAAGCCTCAACCTGTGACCGCATCATTGCACGACGGCATCGCAGGCTCGTCTTCCCATTGCCTTGTTAACAGGGGCCCAGTGGATATGCTCTGCTCTCCATGGCGTTTGTTTACTCAAAAATCAGATTTAGCAGGCAAGATCGATCACAGCCTCGAGTCCGTGGTGCTGGCCATCCATCAGCTCGGCTTGTTTCCCCGCTCCAATTCGTCGCGTGAGCGCGCAAACACACGCGAGCACACGCCCTCGAGCTGCGGAGAAAGGAGTTCGACTTATTTCTTGTAGTAGTGGGCCATCTCCAGCCCGGCCCTCTTGAAGCCGCACTTGATGTAGAAGCCCTCGTTGGCCTCGCTGCAGTCGAGGATTGTCTTGTAAGCGCCGACCTTCTCGGCAATGAAATCGAGGGCCTGGATCAGGCGCAGGCCCAGCTTCTTGCCCTGCTGGTCCTTTGCGACCGCGATGTCCTCGATGTGGCCGACCAGGCCGAGGTTGTGGATGCTGGTTGGTGGCGACGTATGTTAGCACGAGGACTAGATCTTGCAAGTTTGGACAGGAAGTAGAGCAGGTTTGTGCATTCCACTGCCCACTACGGGCAACGTTGGGCCACGCGGCTGTAGAATCTTGAGGAAAAGGAGAGCAACGTACAACTTGCGCTCGACAATGAGGGCACCAGTTCCGACAACCCTGCCGCCGTCCTCAATGACAAGGATGTAGTAGCCGCCGTCCTGCTTGCTGAGCCACTCGAAGCGCTCGGCGAATTGGGCCTCTGTGATGTCACCAACAGTGGTCAGGACGCGCAGGCAGTCGAGGAAGCCGGCGTTGAAGTCGGATTGTCGCAGAGCGCGGATCTTGTATCCGTCGGGGAGGGCCTTTGCGACTTCGGGGGAGATAAGGTCGTCGCCGAAGAGGCCTGCGTCTGGGGCGGCTGCTGTGGCAGTGGTGGTCGTGGAAGTGCCGTTCATCTTGACGATCTCTGTGGTCTGCGTGGCGGCAGAAGCTGCTTTGGCGGGCTCTGTTGTTCCGTTCATGTTGGGCGGGCTATGGGAGAGCGCGAGGGCGGGCGTGAGGTTATAGCAGCTGGAGAACAAAGAAGCTGTAGGTCAATGCGGATAGCTTCACTGACAGCAGACGGACTGGGAGTAGTCGCGGTATATAGAGGATCGCGCAGACTATTGGAGTCGATGGAACGAGTGACGTTGGAATAAGATGGGCACAGAAGAATGAATCGAAACAGGACAAGAGGTAGGATTCCAATGTCCAGGGGACAGGTGTTGCATTTATCGCAGGCGAGGTGTTGGATGGAGCAAATGGTATTCACTCGATCCTCGACGTGACGTCCTGCTACGCTGTCCGTCCTCAGCCCTGGGCGGCTTCCAAGGCCCAGCCATCAAGGCCCTGCAGCCGATCCTCTCTCGTCCCTTTTCCCCTGAGCTATTTTAGGCCCCCCAGCTGCACCTGGACCTGGACCCCTGCGTCGGGATGCCGTTGATCTTGGTCCGTCAGTGCTGGCTGCACCCGCAGACCCGGAGAGGGCGATACCTCAAGGCGCAGCTATGATGCTGTCGTATGTAGGCCATCTGCACGATAGAATACGGCATGTGGTTATTATCTAGTGCCCTCTGATGCTGATGCCTATGTTCCCAGCTTGTGCTGCAGTCCAGGCCCAATACGAGTCGAGTCGAGTGCAGGCGAATCAGGTCCAGACTCAGTGTTCCAGACTCGAAGCCTCCCGACCATACAGCATCTTCAACCCCTGGCCGAGATGTCGTCACTCTTCTTGTCTTCCAGAAGAGTTGCTATGGTCGGCTTGACTTCTGCACGCAACGTGCGCATGCCTCGGTACGGGGCCGACCAGATAGATACATGTAGATACGTACTTTCCACGCGCACGTCTGACAGATGCAATGGCACACCACACCTGCAGGCACTCCAGATCAACCCGTCCAAACTTTTCCAAAGACAGGAAACGCACACATCACCTCGCATCACACCCAGCCGGGCCTCGGGTCCAACAAAGCAGCAAATCGGCGGCTGATCCACCTCACCCAAGCTTTCGGCCTCGAGGGCCTGAGGGGGAGACAAGCTCCGCTTTGTCCACGTCAAAAGGGTTCCTCGAGGTTTGATGACTCCTCAGCCCGCGCCTTTGCTTGATTGTCACATGTCACTGCCCATTTCCCAGGACCTCTGCCCAGCACTTGCACCCACTGCACTACACCACAGGTGCTCTTGATCGACATCGAGGATTTGTTGGGACCAGAACTGCCCATTCCAGCCTTCGATGCCATCATGCCCTGTTTACTGGCGACCCCCAAACTGCTCACATTCCGACCTCTCCACTCGATCCGCATGATCAATAACCACACGGACCTGCCTTAACACATCATCAGTTCGCCACCCGCGGCCGTATTCACCTGAACGCCCTCAACAATATGCGCCAGACGCCAGACGTATGCACCTGCTTTACAATTGTTCTAGCTTGCACTCCCACTGCAAAAGATCCCACCTGAGCCGGACAACCCATCTTGACGAGCTCCCGGGCCTCTGCTCGCACCTCGTCCAAGATGGAGGATCGGATACAGCATGGTTCGGCCAACGCCCCCTCCGCTGTAATGCCAGACCCCCTCGGACTCCCTGTCGAGCCGCGAGACGTGATCCCTTCTCCTCCGCCAGGGCGCACTCTCCTGCCAGCACCCGTCGCCACCGCCATCAGCCTGTGGACGCGCTCCACCAGCCTCGCCCTCCGGGTCGGTACGGTCATTGGCGGCTATGGCTTCGGCGCCGCCAAGGCCACCACCTTGTCCAGCCTCGAAATCGGCCGCGGTATCATCGAGGGCATCCTGCACCGTGCCGGATCCGAGTCTTTCTCCAGGTCCAACTCGGACCTGGCCAGGGCCGATGCCGAGACCATCATGGAACGAAGCCTCGAGAGCCTGCACATAGCCATGTCTCAAGTCGTCTTCTGGACCACTGCCGGGTTCAACCTAACCACCACGACCCTATCCGCCATCTCAGAGGTCTCGCAGTTGACTCTCTCGTACCTTGACTCCATCCTCGGCTCCACCGAGTCCTCAAGAGCCATCGCCAGCATCATCACCCTGATACGGCGCGAGTTTAATAATCCAGCTACTGGCCAACCGGGCGAGCACGTTGGCGTCTTCGATCTCATCGTTGGCATGGTTGGGCTGGCATACTTTCAGAGATGGTCCTGGAGGCTCATTATGCAGGAGAATCAGCGTCTACAGGTCGACGAGATACTGTGGGACGTCGTGATTATCAATGACGAGGAAAGGCTGGACTACAGCAGGGTCGACAATGGAATGCAAGTAGCTGGCCGTGACCTGGAACCAGGCCCCAATGAGACGGTCATACAGACCATCCAGCAGCATGATGCCGTCGACAGCAGCGACGGCGAAGACGACCTCCCCGAGATACGGCTCAAACAGCAGATCATGCGCACGCTGCCGGCTGGCGCCAAAGTATCGATCATGACAGAGACCAAGACGACCAAGACCATCACTGTCGACGTCTCCGGCACACAGCCGAGCGCCCTCTCGCCACCAGCAGGTGTCGAGCTCATCGAGGAGACTCGTCTGCGGCCGGCCTCGTCGCAAGGGAATCGTCGTTTGTCGGTTTCATCAGACCAGCTTCTGCAAGGGTCCAGTCCTCTTGATTCCACTTATCGAGTGGTCTACAGGGTTAACAAGAACAAACTTAGAAGTACGGAGATGGAGAGGGGGCCCGAGGAAATCGAGGTGCCTCGATTCGTGGAGCAAATCGACTCAGATACTGAGCAAGCTCTTGACGACCACGCGATCTCGGATGATGAGAAGGAGATATTACCACCCTCGCCGCCCCTACCGCCTTCGCCACAGTCTCCGCCCCCGCCTCCTCCGAAGTCTCCACGCCATGAGACTCAGCCCGAAGTCTTCCCTCCTGCGGCTGGGGGACCGCCTGTTCGTTCGCGTTCAAAGAAAGGCCGGATATCTCCAGTGATCAGCCGCAAATCTAGCGTCGACAAGACTTCACAAATACCCTTGCCAAAGTCGAGCCCGGAGACCTCTGCAAATCAGAAACGGCCAAGGATGCCCGTATCACCCCCGGGCTCAACAAGCAGCATCGACAACCCGCGCAAGAAGCAGCAGTCCATGTCGAAGCTGCTGTCAAAGAGAGCAAAAGGCGACGTGACTCCACCTAACTCAGCAAAACCACCAAGCGAGAAGAAGGGAGGTCTGCGCAATGTCTTGAAAAGGGGGTCAGGAACCACCTTGGGCAACCTCGTTGCAAGAGATGAGAAAGACACCGTATCCTCGAATGCGCCAGTGGCTTCGAAAGGGAAGCAGCAGCCGGCGAGAGACTTGCGTCGCGGGCCGGCGCAGGTCCACCAGAAGCCGTCGTCGTCGGCCCCAAAAAAGCAGCTGTCTGTCCCAAATCGCGACGCCTCTCTGGTCCCAAGGCGAGACGCTCCCCGCCCGCCCCATGGAGGACAGGCGAGGAATCCACTCACGTCGCGAGCACTCGCCGAGTACGAAGCCAGCGGGGCAGTGCCCCGAAGCCCTTCCCGAGCAAGCTATATATCCATCCATGAGCGCAGGCGGGACTCGCTCATCTCACAGACGGACACCTTCTCCATTCACTCCGTAGAGCATCATCTTCGACCCGTATCACCCACCTACAACCGCAGTCCCATGGCGAAATCGAAGTCGGGGGGAGACATTGTCGACAGACAGCTGCCTCCACCGTCGCCCTCGCGAAATCACCGACGAGTCTCTTCTCAGACCTACTCACCAAGCATTTACACGTTGAAAACCGCAGATTCACAGATGTCCCTTATACCCTTCCACCATCGCAGCCCCTTTGGCAATGCCGAAGCGCTCGCTACACTCCGTCGCACGGGTAGCATCGACACGACATTCCCACGCTTCCACCTCCTTCGAAATATCACTCGTTACATGCGATTTTCCTCTGCCTCGTACGGCTCAAGCTTCCTGAAGGTTTTTGGCATATCCAAGTCGATGCCGCCCATGCTTAAAGCCCTCGACGACACCCACCACGAACTCCGCATGTTCGCCCATCATACCCAATCTCAGCCTCAATCCATCCTATTGTCGTCCTTCGTCGATCCGCAGGGCGGCAGTGACTCCTCGGGAGCGACCGAGACCGGCGTGCCGCTTGTGCACTATGTTTCCCTGGACGACGAGTCGAAAGCTGTCGTGTTGGCCTGCCGCGGGACGTTGGGATTTGAGGATGTCCTGGCCGATATGACATGCGACTACGACGACCTCGTATGGCGTGGGAAAAGCTACAAAGTCCACAAGGGAATCCATGCCTCTGCGAAAAGACTTCTCTATGGTGGCGACGGGCGGGTACTGGTAACAATCAAGGCCGCACTGGAAGAAAACCCAGACTACGGGCTCGTCCTCTGCGGCCACTCCCTCGGCGGGGCCGTCACCGCCCTGCTGGGGGTCATGCTCAGCGAGCCGATCGACGGCGGAACGTCCTTCGTGACGTCCGACGAGCCGCACAGCCGTCTCCTGACGTACCCAGGTTGCACACCGACCGACTCTACCACGCAACCGCAGCAGCGGCCACACGTCTGCCTGCCGCCCGGTCGGCCTATCCACGTGTACGCCTACGGCCCGCCGGCGACCATGTCGCCATCGCTGCGCACCGCGACGCGGGGGCTGATAACGTCGGTCGTGCATGGTCAGGACTTGGTGCCGTACCTGTCGCTCGGAGTTCTGCACGACTTCCAGGCTGTAGCACTGGCTTTCAAGACAGACAACGCGGACGCGAAGCAGGAGATCAAGCAGCGGGTGTGGGAGGCGCTGCAGGGCGGGCTGATGGACAAGTGGCGAGGGGGAGGCAGTGCCAGCAGCAGCGCCAGCGCCAGCGGGCCCGCCAGCAACGAGGACGAGGAGTGGGCCTTCGCCGCGTTCAAGACGCTCCGCGCCAGCATGATGAGCGAGAAGCTCCTCCCGCCCGGGGAGGTGTTCGTCGTGGAGACGGAGAAGGTCCTCCGGAGGGACGCGTTCGTGGGGCCCGACGGCAACGGACAGCATCAGCAGCCGAGAGAGGGGGACGACAACAAGGGACAGCAGCACCAGAAGTCGTTCAAGTACGTCGGCCGCCCCGCCAGGAGGATCGTGCTCAAGTACGTGAGGGACGTGGAGGCGCGGTTCAGGGAGGTGCGGTTCGGGGCCACCATGCTTACGGACCACAACCCGGCCAAGTACGAGGATGCGCTGGATGGGCTGCGGTTTGGGGTCGTTGAGTCTTGATTCCTTTGGTGGGCCACCATTACCGGACCTGTTCCCGGTGTCCAATCGTCGGTGTTTTGTCGCATGATGCCAGCCCGAACAGGGTCTCCTCGAAGTCCCTCCGCCCCCTCCCCGCCTCCAAAGGACACAGATATTGAGTGGTTCGGCCTGTTGTCCTTCCGGTGCCCAAAATGGCCCGGGTCCAGAGGCACACGGCGTGTATATCAGCCCTGCGCCAACCTTGGCCTCAGCTACGTGAGGATGTGCATCCTGCCTCGCTGATAAGGCTACCTACCCATTGGTTTCCCATTTGTGCCTATCGATTTTACCCAGTGACTATCTGTCTGCCCATATCACACCGTCGCTTACATGTTGATGAGCTCACGTTAACTTTGTACATACCTTGCGCGTCGCTAGATGTGTGGATATATCTACATGTATGTATGGATTTTGTGCCTGGAGACGTGGGCACTGGGATAGATCTGGTTTAGACTCTATATCATATACACATACATATATAAACTGCCTCTCGTGGCCACGATTTCCTGGGCCGGCTTTGTGTGGTCGCTGGCCACCTTCGGGGGCTGAATGGAGGACTCGAATCTTCTTCGATCAATGAAGAGCACGCAATCCTTGATGACTTCACGGGCACGTCAAAGAGATGAGCCAAGTCCACAGCATCATTTTTGTAGACTTTTAGCAGCCCCACTGCTGCTACTGGACACGACATGTTTCCTGCTCTTCTGCTCGGGCACGGATTCCCACTTGGCTACGACTGTGCACTAGTACCGTAGGCGAACACGGACGCAGTTTTCTACTCTCTCTAGATTACTCTGATCCTGCTCTACAAATTTCCCCATTCCGACCGAGTCCGTCCCCGGTCCGACTGACGGTGGCCGTTTCTGGTCTCGGTACAAAGCCCACAGAACAGCAGGCCCACCCTTTCACCCCCCACAACATGGTATGCACTGGCGATATGGCATTGGCAAAGTCAGATTTATAGTTTATTTTCTGACTTCTGCCGTCGAGATTCCATGTCCACTTGCCACGCGCACATGGGCTGCGCCGACTCAGCTCATCGCGTCTCGCTGGTCTGTATGCCCCACAAATTCCGGCCCAAGCATATATGTTCGAAGACAAAAATGTCAGAATGTTGAAATAACGAAAGTAAGCACTGGTTCCATGAAGCAGGCCAAGCAGCTCGTTCATCATCCAAAGTCCTTAGAACCGACGCTGGGCGAGGGAGACGTAATCAGGAGCCCGCCCGTGCCGCCCGGAGTCCTCGAGTGTCTGAAAGAAATTTCGCAGGAAGTTGAAAATATGCCAGCCCAGTTATTGGAGTACTGGGTTGTCTTGAATCTAGTCAAAGCACTGCGCCTGTTCGGAGAGAGATAGTGAACTCGACGGCGCCGGAAACTCCACGAGCGGCCGAGGAAACCAACCATGGGATCAAGGACATTCACACACTGGCTGATGTTTTGCAAAGCGGAAGCCAGGCGCCATTCCCCAATCCACCGGGCACTAGAGCTCTTCCCGTCTTGTCCTGGCCTTTTCGGGAGAGGGCACATGGAACGGGATGGTTGTGACGGAGCCCAGCTGGTCTGTCTGTCGCTGGCACGTCCACTATCTCAAATCTCGAAGACGGAGCCATCGTTTATCGGACATTTCTGCGGTCAGAAGATGTCTCATAGTTGACACAAAAATGCCATGGCCTTCTGTGCCACAGATCTCGTAGTCTTCCGGAAAGGGGATGGCGAGGGAGTTCCCGCGCCCGTTGTTTCCAAGCTCCAAGCGGACAAAGAGCGCCTCGCATCCTCGCCGGTACTCATCGAAACCATAAGGACAAAGTTAGGACACCACTGGTACTCAGTGATTTTTTACTGAGTCAGACCGTTCAATGTAGAGATTCCTCTTCAAACATCAACGAATTGAGGGCAAGTGGACCAACGGCGACAAAAAGCAAGCCTGTGAAGCAGGATCCAACGCAGCGCTTTCAGAAGACAAACTCGATCACAATTGCTTCGCTGCCCCAGTGTTTGCGTGTCAGTCAGGACAATGTATTCCTCGAATATTGCAGGAATTTGGAAACCATACAAACAGAATGAATCTTCCTCAATTTGGATTGACGTGAGCAAAAACAATTCCGCCATCGCATTCATTCCCGACGGTAAAACTCCACAGGTTGACACCGTGAATCCCAACAAAAGACCCGCCCACAACACAACTCAAGTCACGGATTCATGACGATTTTCCTAGTTACCATTTCGCTCGCCCCGTGGCCATCCGCCGCTTGAACATGCTACTCGCGCCCAGTGATGTCCGGCGTGTTTCGACCCGGGCCGTGAAGGACAAAGCCAACGGCTCGAGCGTGGGAAGCGAAGCAAACAGCGCCAGGGACGGCACGCAGCGCAGCGCAGATCAACACAACGCAGCGGCCATGCTCCCCAGAGGTCCGCCCCCTAATGGGATACCTGCTCCCTAGTGCCTACCCGAAGTCCGCCCGTCGCTGCCGCCGCGCGCTGCTGCTGCTACTACTACGCTGGGAGCTCCCGAAGCTCTCCCGCGGGCATTGAGGAAACTACTGAGGGCCCGGTCGTCCCTCCTTCCAATTCCCGAGCCGTCGCGCCTAGGCGCCCCTCGTGACGGGGCCTCACAGGCCTCATCCCTCTCGAGGGCTAGGCGGTGACGAGGCGGGACGGGATGGGAGGACTAGATAGATCGAGGGGGACTCCATGCTCTCGCTGAGACCGAGCCGTGTTTCTGACGGCCCGCGAGACTTTACCCTTTTTTTTCACTAAGGAAGTCAGACGGTACCGATCATGGATCGAGGAGGACGGGGCGCGCCTCCTGACTGACCGTCTGACTCTCTCGCACGCGAGCCATCACATCTCCCGCGAACTAGGGCAAAACGGAAGACGTAGTGAAGTTACTTGCACGCGGATGCCATCAAACTTATGAGCGGAAGTCACTGATTGGTACGTATAGGTTTCTAGTTATTGCCTTTGAGCCCGGGTCGAGCCAACGATGGGGCTCGAAAGAGGCATGGCGGCGGCTGTCGTCGACACCCTCTCGTCGATGGTCGAGCACCAGCGCAGAAACGGTGTCCCTCATCAACATAATCACACAGAGAGAGGGAGATAGAGGCGCCAGCCTGCTTGCACACCGCCCCGTTCGTTCCCCCCAGCCCGCGCCTCCGCCTCCTCTCTCCCTCGTGATATTCCACTTCCAAGGATTGGGCTTCACCACAACAGGCAGCGCTTCGCCTCTCCTCTCCTGACCTAGTCCGGTCCACCATCCAACCAACACAGTCTCTTACTTACTGTAGCCAATCCCCGTCCAGGGGGGTGGCTCCAAGGAGTTCACCAGCGGGTGGTGGCTCAGGGAAGAGATACATCCAGGGGTATACCCACTATCACCCAGAGGTTTAGGCCCTTAGTAAAGTTTCATGTCACATCACGCAACCCCGTTTTTGCCGCACAGGTGACATGCCCGTTCGTTCTGCCTCTCTGATAGCCTTGCCCCAGGAAGGGAAAGACGTGGGGAGTGGACAAAAAGAGAGTCAGGGCCAGCCCGCCCAAGTCCTCAGAAGTACCTGTACGTACCGCTGACTTCCCATCCCATCTCCCAATCCCTCCATCCTCCTTCTGCCTTCCCAAATCTCCCCCGGCCCTGGCTCGAGCCCTAGTCACCCTGGCCCCGTCGGGGTGAGTAGCTGGGGGAACCCCTCGCCTCAGAGCCAGAAACCCTCTCACTGACGTGTTCCGGTATTCGGGCCATCATGAGGGAAGCAAGCGCGGTACTTATTGGTCCCTGCCGCTGCCGCTGCCACCGTCGCTTTTTGGGTAGCGTGTGATACAGTACAACCCGGGGGTACCTGTGCCCACGGTGCGCGGGGCAGACTGTGTGAGTTGGTGCGAGGAAGAGTGGGATCCATCTTCTGGGCCGGCTCGCTGGAGCGGCTTCCACTGGCAGGCTGGGCAACGGACCTAAACGTCTCGCCCGCTTTCCCGTGGGCCAGCAGCAGCATCAGACGTGGGACGGACGGCTCGGGTCTCTCCCTCTTGCAAAACGCAACGCTCTGGGCACGCCCGCGGGCACGGGTGATCGACTAACCACACTGGTGCCCCCCTCCCCTCCCCCCTCCTCGTCCCAGGCTAGGTAGCTAGGCCTTGTGGCTCCCAAACGGCGTTCTGGTAGGGCTGTTCATGCTGTTGATCTAGGTCTCTCCCTTCCCTACCCGAGGAGATTGGATCGTTCAAAGTCTGTGATAGATTTTAGTTTACTCAGGAGCAGCATTTGCGGATTATCAAGCGGGCAACGAAGTGATAGAAAGAAAGAAAGAAAGAAGGGGGGAAAAGAAAAGAAAAAGCAAAGAAAGAACAACGCCAAACAGGAGGGCTGTCAGGTGAGCTTGATGCTCCTTCCGGGCCTGGGCCAGACCACGCAGCATCTGAGACATACATGCGCTCGTAACGCACGGAATCCCCTTTCCGCCCGTGCTGTGCCTTGGAGGGTGCGGCAGGTCAGTCCGTCCACCAGAGTTCAGTTAGCTGGCGTTCCGGGCCGTCCCCAGTGGTAAAAGAGACACGCGGGAGACAATTCTTGGGGACCAACCGCCTGCGCTGGACCTCGGGGCAGGCGCTGTAGATTTTCTTAGCGAGAGCCTTTCCTTTCCATCATTATCCATTCACTCAACATCTTTGGGTCGCTCTGCCGAGTATCTTGGTGCCAACAACGACCGAAATTCAGCGACTGGGACCTTTTCGGCATGTTCATTTTGTTATCGAAAGCTTCGCCCGCAGAATCCTTTCGCGCACGCGCCGAAAACTTGTGTCTGTTGTGCTGGAGCTTTAGGAGGGACAGCTAAGTAACATCTTCCTTGATAACCGCACCTACCACGCAAGACGAGAATTCCAGCATGGGTATCCAGTGATATGACCACAACTTGATAAACATCCTTCTTGACCCTCAGAAGCAATAATGTCTCATCCGTGTTGGATGATCATCAATTGCAGCAAGGCCGACAAGTCTGTCGTTTGATCTCGCATGGTAGGAACATGTCGCGCCCTACTGATGCTTCATTTGGTCGATGGAGACTGCCGCAGCCTTTTCATCATACTGTCCACCTCTCATAATAATGCTATGTTTATTTCTTGTCCTTACTGTGTTAGATATCTATCTCAGAGGACAATTTAACCCCCATAACCCTCACTCCTTAGTACCCCTCGCCATGAACAAAGTCCTCTTCCCATGCTTCTCCCCGAACTTCACCTGTCCCATATCGTCAAGTGCGAAGTCCTTCCCTGCCCCAGCGCCAACAAAAATCTCCCTGATGCGCTCCTCAGAGAACCCGTGGTGCGTCACGGTCTTCAAGGCCTTCTCGTCCGCAGCAATCTCCATATCGGCGCCCTCCTTCCCATGGCTATGAGCATGCGAATCGTGAGAGTGGTCGTGGTGGTGATGATCATGATGACGATGGTCATCATGACCACCCGACGCCCCAGACCCGTGCGGCGCGTGCGGCAGAAAGTCGATGATCATGAGGACCCCGCCTGGCTTCAGCCGGGCCGCGAGCCGCTTCGCCGCCAGGTCCGGGTCGTCGAAGTGGTGGAAGCCGAGCCCGACGACGGCGAGGTCGAACCCGAAGAACTTGCCATCGCGGAAGGCCTCTGGGTCTTGGTCCTCTGGCACGCAGAGGTTGCCCTGGAACGCGACCATCTCATCTTCAGACAGTCCCTGCCGATGACTGTTAGTGGAAGCAAGGCGGCCTGGCTTCTTAAGGGGACTTCTCTCTTCACCTGGCTTGATGATCAAAGGGGCTTGGAAAGTGACAAATGCCTACCTGATTACGAGCACGGGCATTATACATGTCCACCATCTTCTCAGAAAGGTCAATGCCCACACATTGCGTTGTGTATGGCGCAAACGCCTGTTACACCGACGCTGGTTAGTTTACAGTCTGAGAGAGGCGGCAAAACAAAGAGAAACAAACATGTGACCACTTGAAAGATTGAAAGGTCCTCCTTTTACTTCAACTTCGGACCGTTGCAAGGCAAGAACAGGATCATTACTGACTCTAGACATCGAACCGGTGCCACAGGCGTAATCGAGGACTCTCACGGCCCGCGCGGGAACCGCGTCGGTAGTGCTGACGCCCTCCTCATCGGAGCTCTCATCCTCCTCGAGCCATTCAACGCCGATCAGGCCCCTCCGCGCTTCGAGCCGTCGGGCTATTTCAGCCGTTGTCTTCTCGTGTTTTGCATCATAGTCTGCTGCTTCATTGCTAACATTTCCTTTGGTTAGCTTTTGATTTAAGTAGTTGAGGTCAGTCACCGAACTCGGTCATCATGAACCGCCAATTTCTTTTTCTTCACACAGCACGCCAGCACTCAGATATTTGTTAAATTCACCCGTGCAAAACTGCCAGTAAGAAGGGCGATGATGAATGAAGGGGACTCATAGAGGCTTACTCGAAGTGCTCTTGGTTGAGTTTCGTCTTGCCGTCCATGTCGGCGAGATCTCTCAGCCTCGTCTAAGTCCGGAAGGCTAGCGTAACGATTTGATCAGTTCGCGGTGCTGCTTTGGATGGAATAGTATAGTGGGATGAGCATGATCAACTTCAACTTCCTTCTCTTGAAGGTTTTGACCAAATTCTATATAGGCCATCTGCCGGCGACTTTCCAGCTCATGACGCACCCTCAGGCCACGTCTCGGACACTTTTCACGGCCACCATTCGCCGTTCTGCGGGCACAAAAGATTGCACCAAGACACTATCATGACAAAGCACGAGAAAAGTCTCCTCTGGGCTTTCGTCGCTTCAAACAGACATGCTCACTGCTCGGCCTCGCCGTGCATGCATCGCCATTTCCTAATCGGGAAACCGTCTGGGTATTGGAAATAGCCAGATAGCCAGACACCACCCCCGGTGTTTGAATAGCAGCGGGGACAAGGTTTGCAGGTACCCATGTGTACACATTGGGCACGAGGAGGGGAAGGTGAGAATTGGAATAGGAAAACAAAATCAAGGCTCACAGTGAATCGAAGACAGGGTGTGCTCCACAGGCTTGCGTCGTGCGGAGTGGCCACGAATGGGGGCCACGATGACCCAAAGAAAAAAAAAAGGATGCTCAAGGAATGAGGCGAGGCTACTAGCCGACCCCGTTGGTGCTGACGTCCCGTACAGTAGCAGAGTTTCTTAGCCGCAGGAAAAGGAGGGGGGGCGGTGACACAAAACGGGACAAGAACGACTCGGGTGCAGAAGTCACTCGGTGCAGGAGGTGAGGGAAAAACAAGGCGAGGTGTGCCTGTGGGATACCACGAGGGGCGGGCAGGGGCAAGGGGGAAGGGAGCTCGAGCGATCCGGTCGAGCGACGATCCCAGGACGTGCTGCAGGCCCTCGCATCGGTCCGCGATCACAAGTCGAAATCCACAATGCGGCCCAGGCGGCTAGTAGCAAGCTGTGCGCAGTTGCAGCGGTGCGTGGCGCGGCCCTGTGGTACGCTCCACGGGAAGCAGCAGGGCCGTACCGCTGCGCTGCGCGGCGCGGGCTGGGGTATGCTGGACTAAGTTGAGTTTTGCGATAAAACGTTGCATTACCCTAATTTAGCGCTTTTTCCCTATACCTATACCCTACCTTTAAACTTCCCTTGCTATATTAAATAATAAAGCCTTAATTTTTATATTATATATCTTATTTAATTATTATATCTATCCTTATACCTTAAAACCCTTTATAGCTAAGCTTATATATATTATAATATTTTATAATATTCTTAATTACCTTTAAAAAGCTTTAATTATTAAATTATTTATTAAATATCTTATAAATTTAATAAATATTAATAAACTTAATATAAACTTATAAAATTATAAAAAAGAAATATTTATTATTATTATTTATTTATTATATATTATTTTAATAATTATATAAATATTTTATTATTTATTATTATAATAGCCCTTAAAATTATTAGCTATAAAATCTAAGGTAAAGTAATTATATATAAGGTTAAGAAGCTTAAGGATTATAATAATAACCTTAACTTTACTATTTATATTATTAATAAGCTCTTTAAAATTAATAAATAATAAATTAAGATTATTATAATTTAAGATAATTTAATAAGATATTATAATATTATATTTATTATAATTATTATTAATATAAAGATATATTATAAGATATTAATTATTTTATTTATTATAAGATTATTTATAATAAGAATAATAAAAAAGAGTTAATAAAAATTATATTTAATTATTTAAATAAGGAGGTTAATATTATAAGCTACCTTTTTAAGAAAAGTAATATTTTTAAGCTTAATAATAAATATAAGGTTAAGATATTATTTATTTAATAATATAAAAATAATTATATTACTTATTATAACCTTTTAATAAATAATTTATTTATAAAGTATATTATTTATAATAAAGATAATAGTAATAAGCTTAAAAATATATATTTTAATTATTATTATATTAAAATTTTTATTAAATATTTCTTTTATAATAATAAGTTTTTTATAATAAAAGGATTAATAAGGTAAAATTTAATAAGAATAAATATTAAAGAAGTTATAAAGAATAAGAAGTAAGTAAGAACTTAAGAGTAAATTAAGGAAAAACTAAAGGTTATAATAATATTAAAGTTTAAAGCTTAGCGCTTTATTATTAAGAGGATAAGAATAATTAAGTTATAAGTAATAGATAAAGTAATAAGTTAAAGTTAAAATTAAAAGAAGAAAAAGTAAGATAATAAAGTAAAGAGTAAAATATATATAAAAAAGGAGTTTAAGAAAAGATTTATAATTAAGATAAAAGATATTTAAATTAAATAAATAATTAAAGCTAATAAAGTAAGTTATATTAAAGAATAAATATTAAATAAATATAAAATAAATATAATAAGGAGAAATAATAAGGATAAATAAAGAATAAATTAAAATAAATAATAAGAGGATAAAGTTAATAAATATTAAAAGAGTTTAATGATATTTAATAGGGGCTTAAGGGTTTAGATAATATTTAAATTATTAAGATATAATTAAGGCTTTTTAAGGGTAATTAAGGTAGTTTAAGATAAATAACTTAAGTATATAATAATATTTAATTCTTTTTTTAATTCTTTTTTTAATTTATTATTTAAATTTAATTATATTTTAATTATAATTTAATATAAATATAATAAATATAATTATTATATTAATAAAATAATAAATAATATAAATTATAAATAATAATAATTAAATTAATTAAATATTATTTAAAATAATATATAATAAATTTTTTATTAATTTAAATAATTATTATAAATTTTATAATTTTTTTTAATAATTAATAAATATTTTTCTTAATATAATAAATTAATTTATTTTTATTATATTAAATAATAATTATAATTAATTTTTTATATTATATTAAAAATAAATTTAAAAATAATAATTATTTTAAAATTATTTATATTAATAATATAAAAAATATAAAAATATTTTATAAATTATTTTATAAATTATTTATATTTTTTAAATTTCTTTATTAAATTAAAATAATAATAATTATTTTAATAAAATAAAAAATAATATAAATTATAAATAATTATAATTAAATTTATTATATATAATTTTAAATAATAATTATTTAATTTTTTATAAATTAATATTATATTAAAAGTTATTAATTTATATTAAAAATTTTAATATTAAATTATATTTTTTTATATTAATATTATTAATAAATTTTAATTTAATTATTAATTTATTAAATTATTATAAATAAAGTTATTTTTAATTTAATATTATTTAATATTATATTTAAATATCTTTATTATATAATTTAAATTTTTAAATATAAATTATTTAAAATAAATAATATAAAGTTATTATTTTTTAAATATATTTATATAATATATATATAAAATTTATTTTTATTTAATAATTATAATTTTATATTTTTATATAAAACTTTTTAAAAATAATTATTTAATTTATTTTTTTAAAATTTTTATTAAATAATTATAAATTAAATAAAATTTAAATATTAATTTATTAAAAATTTTTAAAAATAATTATTTAATTTATTAAATTAATAAAAATTAAAATTATAAAATAATTTAATTTAATATATATAATTATTATTAATTTAATAAAATAAATATATTATATTATATAAATAAAATAAATTAATAAAATTAAAATTATAAAAATAAATATTAAATATAATAAATAAATTCTTTTTAAAATAAAGATAATTTTATATAATAATTTAAATTTAATATTATTTAAAATAATTAATATATTTATAATTATATTTAAAAATTATAAGATTTATTTAAAAAAATTTAAATTTTAAATAAATATTAAATTAAAAAAAAATATTTAATAAAAAAAAAAATAAAAAGATTAAAATTTTTTTTTAAAAAATATAAGATAATTAAAGAAAATTAATAAAATATTATATTTTATTTATAAATAATTAATAAAATAATTATAATTTAAAAAATATAATTATAAATTTTTAATTATTTTTATATTTAAAAAGGATTTAAATTATTTTATAAAATATATTTAATATATTAAATTATAAATTTTATTTTAATAAAATAAAATTTAATTAATTTAATTTATTTATTTAATTTATATAAAAAATTTATTTAATTATTATATAAAAGCTTTTATTAAAATAATATAATTATAAAAATATATAAAATATTATATAATAAAAAATATTTAATATAATATAATATTTTTTAAATTTTAATATAATAAATTTAAATAATTATTATAAATTATAAATTTTTTTTTTAATAATTAATAAATTATTTTTAATATAATAAAATAACTTTTTATAATTATATTAAAAATAATTTATTAATTATTTATATATATATATATATATATATATATATATTAAATAAAATATATATTAATCTTTTTATATTATAATTATATTAAATATTATTAATATATATTAAAAATTAAATTATTAAATTAAATTTATATATATTAATATTATTAAATTATTATAAATATAATTATTTTAATATAATTAATATTATATTTTTAATTATATATTTTATTAAATTAATATATAATTTATAAAGCTTATATATTTTATTAATAATATATATAATATATTATTTTTATAATAATTATTATATATAATATAATAATTTATATTTTATTATAAATTTATTTATAATTAAATTATTTTATATTAAATTAAATTCTTAATATATAAATTTTTAAATATAATTTTATTTTTTTAAATATAAATAATTTATTATATTTATTATTTAATATAATTATAATTATTAATTATTATATTAAAAAAATTATTAATTATTTATAAAATAATTAATAATTTTTATTATATTAAATTTTTAAAATATATTATATTAATAATATAATAAAAAAATATAATTAAATTATTATAATTTAATTTTATAAAAATAATATAATATATAATATAATATATATTATTTATTATTTATTAAAATAATATTAAATTAATTAAAATAAATTATTTATAATAAATAAATAAAATATTTATTATATAATTTAATTTAAATTAATAATTAATTATTTTAATAAATAATAAATAATAATATAAATTATTTAAAATAAATATTTTATATATTAATATATATTTATTTTAAATAATTTATAAAAAATATAATAAATATTTAATTATATTTATTTTATTATATTATATTATATATATAATATATTTTATTATTATTTTTATTAATAAAATATATTATATTATATATATAATATATTTTATTATTATTTTTATTAATAAAATATTTTTATATATATATATAATTATATAAAAATTATTTATTATTTATTATTTATTATTTATTATTTATTATTTATTATTTATTATTTATTATTTATTATTTATTATTTATTATTTATTATTTATTATTTATTATTTATTATTTATTATTTATTATTTATTATTTATTATTTATTACTTATTACTTATTATTTATTATTTATTATTTTTTTATATATTATATATTATTTATTATATATAATTTTTTTATATATTAAAAAAATTGCCTTAATAAGTTTTTTTAGACCTAATCACCCCTATTTAATACTTAATTATTAAGATTACTCCTAACTTTATTTATTTAATCCTATACCCTAAAACCCTACCTATATCTTCTTATTACTCCTTTTATCTAGGCTTAATTCCCTTATATATTTAATATTTTTTTATTATTTATATTTTTTTTATTTTATTTATTTCTTTATTTTTTATATTATTATTTCTATTTAATCTTTATTTTCTTTAATTTATATATAATAGATTTAATTTATTATTTTATTACTTATAAAGATTATTTTATCCTTAATATATATAATTTATGCTAAGTTTATTACTTTAAATATTATAATTATTTACTTAGTAAATCTTTAAATTATTTTATTAAGTTTAATATTCCTTTATTTCCCTTTAATATTAAGGCTATATTTCTTTCTTTATTATTAATTTTTATTATATATAAATAAGGCTTTCCCTTTAATAATATATTTATTCCTATAAGGAGATATACTCCTAAGTCTTTATTTTATCCTCTTCCCTTAGCCTTATTTATAAGCTTTTCTAATTATTATTATATTCCCTTAGCTTTAATTATAGGCTCCTTAAATTATTATAATCTTTCTTTAATTTTCCTTATTCCTCTTTATTTATTTTAACCCTTATTATCTTTATATAATATTAATAATTTATATTATAAATAAATTAAATTATATTAAGAAAGTTTTAATTAGGTATTATAATTATAAATTAATATTATAAAGCTTTTAGTTAAGCTAGCTATTATTTAATATAAGATTATATTTATTAAGATTTTAAGTTACCCCTTATATATTTAATTTTCCTAGATTTATAAAGGCTCTTTATATAATTTCCCTTAAAATTAATAATTTAATTTATATTATAATTTAGTTAAAAAGCTTTTATTTTTAAGTAGCTTAATAAAATAATATAATATTATTATAAATAATTATAAGCTTATTTTTTAAGTAAATAGTAATTAATAATAAAAAGAGGTTGATTTTATATTTTAGCTTTATTTAAAGTTTAATTTTATTATATTTATTAAGGTTTAAGAAATTATAAGAAAAAGATTATTAATTATTATAAAGTTTATTAAAATTAATAATAAAAAGGGTAATATTTATTTTATTAAATTAGCTAAGGATATTAAGGTTATTAAATAAGAATAAAGATAAGAAGAGCTTTAAGATAATTTAATTAATATAAAAGCTTAGTTATAATTATAGAAGATTTAAGATCTTTTATAAGGTAATATAAGGAAGTAGAAAAATTAAGAGAACTTAGCTTATTTTTTTAAATAATTAAGGAAGAGTAATTATAAATAAAAAAAGGATAATAAGCTTTTTATAAATATCTTAAAAGCCTTATAATAAATAATAAAAAAATAAAAAAGGTTTTAAGTTATTTAGGTTATAAAAAAGGAGGATTTTTAATTAACTTAAAAGTATTATATAATTAATAATAATATTTTTTTAATTTTATTTAATTAATTAAGTAAATTAAAAGGAAAGAGATTAATAAGTAAATAATTTAAAGATTTATTATCCTAAATTATAAGATTAATTTTTAATATAATAGTTAGAAGTTTTATAAGGGGAAGTAAAGTTAAGGAAGGAGAGAATAATTTAAATAGATTTATTAAAAGCTAATTTAATAAATTTTAAAGAAAAATAAATTAAATTATATTAAGGCTTAAAGAATTATTTTTATTTATAAATTAAGAGGGAATTAAAATAAAGATATATAATTTTATTAATATTAATATAAGTTAAATGGAAGATTTAATTATTAAGGATAAAAAATAAGTTAAAAGAGAAGAATTAATTAATAGTAATAAGGATATTTTAAAATAAAATAAGAGTAATAAAGTTAAAGATTTATTAATAAAGGTAAGCTTTAATATATTATTTATAATTTAATAATAAGAAATTAATATTATAAAAGCTAAATTTTTAAATAATTTATTTACTTTATTTAAAACTTTATAGCTTAAATTAAAATATAATTAATTAAATTTAAAATAGCTTAATTTATAAAGAAATAATAATATCTTAACCTATTTTTTATAATTTATATAGCTATTAAGAAATAATAAAATATTATTTAAAAAGTATTATTTATAATTTCTTTATATAATAATAAATTTTATTTTATAATATATATTATTAAAATATATAATATACTCTTAAATTCTTATAATTTAATATATAATAAGAGATATTTCTTATATTTAGAGATTATAAGTATAAAAGAAGTATCTTTATATTTAAATAAGCTTAATAAAGTTTAAAAAGATTTATTTAAGATAACTTTTTATTAATATTATTTATTTTAAGGGGGTAGTAATAAGATAATATCCTTTAAATTTTTATTAATATTGCTTATTTTAAGGGAATAAAGGTAAAATAATATCCTTTAGGTTTTTATTAATATTATTTATTTTAAAGGATAAAAATAAAATAATATCTTTAAGGTTTTTATTAATATTACTTATTTTAAGAAGGGTAGGGGTAGAATAATGTCCTTAAAGTTCTTATTAATATTACTTATTTTAGAGAGGTAGGAGATTTAGGGGTAGAATAATATCCTTTAAGTTTTTATTAATATTACCTATTTTAAAAAGGGTAAGGGTAAAATAATATCCTTAAGGTTCTTATTAATATTACCTACTTTAAAAAGGTAGGGATAGGATAATATTTTATAAAGATAGAATATTTATATTTAAATAAGCTTAATAAAATTTAAAAAGATTTAATTTAAATTAAAATAATAAAAAGATATTAAGATAAGCTTAAATATATTATAAACTTTATAATCTTAAATTATAAGCTTAAATTCCTCTTTATCCTCTTTATTTAAAATACCTTTATTATTATTATCTTTAAAATTTATATTTTTAATATTATTAATATTAATATAATTATTTTTATTTAACTTTTCCTTAGCTTATTTAAGTATATTTTTAATATTAATACTTTATATAGCTAAATTAACTTTAAAGTCTTTTTAAATATTTATTAATATTATTAATTAAATTAAATAAGGCTTTTCTTATATTATATAATATTTATATAATTTACTTTATAATTATAAATAATATTAAAAATAAAGTATATTTTTTAGATTTAATATATATTAAATAAAATTAATTATAAGGGATTTATAAAAATTATATATCTTAAGTAATATTTAGGTATTTAAATTAGCTTTATTTATTTAAATTAAGTTATTAAGAAAATTATTATTAGCTTTCTTAAATAATATATTATATTAAATTATTATAGCTAAGTTAAAAAAGCGCTAAAGATTAATAAGCTTATTAGTATAAATATATTAATGCTTATTTTAGTATTAAATAAAATATATATTTTAATATTTTATAAATAAATATACCTTAAAGCAAATTTATAATATAAATATAAATAAAAGCGTTAAATAATTAAAAAGATAAATATAAAATTAAAGTTAATTAAAATAAAATTATTAAAAGTAATTCTAGAGATATTAATATAAAATAAGGTTAATTAATCTTAAAAAGCCTTATATAAATATATATATATTTATATATATATACCCTTTAGAATTTTATTATACTTATATTAATATATAATTAATAACTTTTAATATATTAATTTAAAGGGCTTATGTTATAATAATAAATATCTTAAAATTAAAGTAGTTAATTATATAGCTAAAGTAGGAGTTCTTTATTAAATTTATTAAGTAAAATAATAAGTTGCTTTTATTATCTACTTTTATTATATATTAAAAGGAATTATATTTCTTTAGTTAAATCCTAATATAGTTTTATTAGCCTTTTATATATAGATTATAATAATAATTAGTAGTAAATAATAGCTATAATTTTATATTTATTTTTATAATTTAATTATATTATTATTAATATAATCTTATATTTTTAAATAACTTTAATATATTAAGTAAAGATACTATATTAAGTTTATATAATATTATTAATATAAATCTAAGGAATATATTATAAATAAATATTAATTTTAATATAAATTTAAAAATTATATCTTAAAAGCTTATAATAATTATTAATATATTATATATAATTAAGTTTAGGTATTATAAATCTACCCTTTTTATAATAATATATTTTTTATCTTAAAGTTTATTTTTTTAAGAAAAGTTATTAAAATATTATATAAATATATTAATAAGGGATAATTAACTTATAATATTATTATATATAATAATAAGCTTAATGATTATTTTAATAAGGAAGGAGAATTAAAATATAAAAGGTAATTATTATAAGATATTCTTAAAATTTATTTTATTAAAGTAATAAATACTTAGGAATTAAATATTAATATAGATTAAATTCTTTTTAAATTTTTATAATAGTTATTTTATTAATTATAAAGCTATCTTTATAAAGTAGGATAATTAAATTATTATTAAAAGAAGTGTTATTATAATAATAAAGAATGAGTTAATTATAAAGTTTTTAAGAATCCTAAGTAATAATATATTAAAATAAAAAACCTTAGGCTTTAATATAATATTTAAGAGTTTTTATAAATATATTTTATTAATAAAGATAAGAAATATTTATTTTAATAATTAAAATAAGTAAATTAAAAAAATACTTTAAAAGAATATATTTTTAAAGGGGATTTAGGTTTTCTATAGTATAAGGTATAATAATTAGAAATATTATATTAATATTAGTTTAAGAATAATAAATATAAAATATAGTGAAGGTATATAAAGTAGAAGGAAATAGATTTAATTGATTATAAGGGAATAGTATTAATAAAGGTAAAATAGAGTAAAAATAAGGTTATTTAAGCTTAAAAAGCCTTAATTAAAGGATATATTTTATATAAAGTTTTTTATATAAGATAATATTTTTATATAAATAATATATTATATATTTATATATTTAAATATAAATAATATATTAAAATAATATAATTATAATTATTTAATATATAATTAAATAAATAAAATTATTTAATATATATTTAATATTTAATATTTTATAATTATATATATATATAAATTAAATATAAATTTATTTATTTATATATATATTAAATTATAAAAAATTAAAATATTAAAAATAATTAATTTCTTTTATTAATAATATTTATTTTTATATTATAATATTTATTTTATATTATAAAAAATATTTTATATTTATATATATTTTATTTTATTTTATTTTATTTAATTAAAATATTTTTTTATATTATATTATATATATAAAATATAATTTATTATTATTTTTATTAAAAATAAAATTATATATATATAAATTAAATAAATATTATTAATATTTTAAATTATTTAATTTTAAATTATTTATTAATATTATATATATATATATATATTAAAATTAATTTAATAAAATAAAGATTTATTAATAAATTTAATTAATTATTATATTATTATATATATTAAAATATAAATATAAATATAAATAATAAATTAATTAATATAATAATTAATATTTAAAAATATTAATAATATATATAAAATAATATTAATTTAATTTATTAATTAATTATTTTAAATATTATATAAAATTATTATATTATTATATAATTTATAAATTATTAAATATTTTTAATAAATAAATTAAATATTATTAATTTTTTAATTAAATAATATATTTTATTATTAATAATATATATATTATTTTAATTTTTAATTTAAAAATATAAATTTATATTTTTATATTTTAAATTTTATTAAAAAAAATTAAATATATTTAATAAATTATAAATAAATAATTAAAAATTTAAATTTTTTATAAATTAATATATTAATTAAATTTATAATATATTATATAATATTTAAAATATTATATATTTAAAAAGAATTTATATTTTTATAATTATATTTATTAAAATATATAATATAATATATTAAAATTTATTATTATATTAAAAAAAAAGAATTTATTAATTATTTAAAAGCTTTTTTATAAAGTTTATAATAATTATTAAGTTTATTATATTAAATTTTAAAAATTATATTATATTATAATATATTTAATTTATATATTAAATTATTTTTTTATAAAATTATTAATTATATAATAAAAATATTTATTAAAATCTTTAAATTTTATTTTTTTATTTATATATTTATATATATAAAATTAAAAATTATTTATATATTTATTATAATAATTATTATATTTATAATATAATAATTTAATATTTTATATAAAAAAAATATTTTATTAAATAAATTATTTTTATTTTATTATATTTAAAAAATATAAATTTAATTTTAAAAATTATATTTTTATAATTATATTTATTAAAAATAATTTATAATTTTAAAAATATAAATAATTTAATTTTTTATTATTAAATAAATAAGAATAATTTTTTTTAAATTTATTAATATAATATAATTTTTAAAACTTAATATAATAAGCTTAATAATTATTATAAGCTTTATAAAAAAGTTTTTAAATAATTAATAAATTCCTTTTTTTTAATATAATAATAAATTTTAATATATTATATTAAATAATAATTATAATTAATTATTTATATTAAAAAAATAAAATTATATTTAAAAATTATAATTATTTTAAAAATCTTTATATTTATAATATAAAGAATATAAATTTAATTTTTTTTTATATTAAAGAATTAATTTAATATAAAAAGATTTAATTATAAAAAGATTTATAATAAAATATAAATTATAAAGATAATCTTTTTAAAAATATATTATATAATTAAATTATAAATAATTTCTTAATTATTTTATAAAAAATATTTAATATAATATAATTTTTAAAGCTTAATATAATAAATTTAATAATTATTATAAGCTTTATAAAAAAATCTTTAAATAATTAATAAATTTTTCTTTTTTTTAATATAATAATAAATTTTAATATATTATATTATATTATAAAATTATAAATTATATTTTTTTATTTATATATTTATATATATAATTATTTAAATAAATATTATAAATAAATATATAAATAAAAAAATATTATTATTTATAAATATATATTATAATTTTAAATTTTAAATTTTTTAAATATAATATTTTTATTTTATAACTTTTATAAATTTTCTTTTTATATAAAAAATAATATTATTTTAATTTAATTTATTTAAATATTTAAATAAATATAATTTATAAAATCTTTTAAATATAATTATAAAAATATTATATTAAATTTATTATTAAATATATTATATATATTAAATTTAATTATAATTCTTTATATATTAATATAATAAATTTAATAATATATTTAATATAATAATTTTATAATAATATATAAAAAGCTTTATAAATTATATTTATTTAAATATTTAAATAAATATTATTTAAAATAAATATTATAAAATTATTATTATTTAAAGAAATTTATTATTATTTTATAAATATATAAAAATTAAAATTATTTATAAAATATATTTATATTTTTTTTAAAATAATTTTTTTTTTAATATATTTAATAAAATATAATTTAAATATAATTCTTAATAAATTTATTATTATAAATATATTTAAATTATATTTTATTAAAATATATTATTATATTATTTAAATAAAAGCTTTTATATAATAATTAAATAAAATTATTATATAAATTAAATAAAAATATAAATATAAATTTAAAGAAGAAAGTAAATAAAGAATTAAATATTATTATATACTTAAGTTATTTATTTTAAATTAACTTAATTAGCCCTAAAAAGCCTTAATTATACCTTAATAATAAAGACTTTACTTAGACCTTTAAGCCTACCTTAATATTACCTTAGATTTACCTTATTATATATTTATTTCCCTTAGCCTTTTATTTTTAATTATTTCTTATTTATCTCTTTAAATTCTTATTTCTTTTTATTATATTTATTTTATATTTATTTAATATTTATAGTTTAATATAATATATTTTATTAGCTTTAATTATTTATTTAATTTAGGTATTTTATATTATAATATATTTTAATTATAAACTTTTTCTTAAATTTCTCTTTTATATATACCTTATTTTTTATTTATTTATTTTATTTTATTTTTTTTTATTTTTTTATTAAGCTTTTATTATCCTTTTTCTTTTTTATTAAGTATTTTAAGTACTTATTAATAATATAAAGAATAAATTTTAATTCTTTATTTATTATATTCTTAAGTATTTTATTAAAAATATTATTAAATTCTTTAGCCTTTTTTAATTTATATTTCTTTTTATTTTATTTAGCCTTTATTCTTATTAAATTTTATTTTATTAATCCTTTTATTATAAGAAATTTATTTTTAATAAAGAAATAATTAGAGATATTTAGCTTATAGTAATAATTAAGGTATTTACTTTTAAGAAAATTATAGCTATTTATATTTATAATAATATATTTTTATATTAAATTATTATTTTTTTTATTAAAATAAATAATATATTTAATCTTAAGGAGCTTAATTATTAATTTATTATATTATTTTATTTTTAAGATATTATTATTTAATATTATAATATTTAGCTTTTTAAAAAATAAGTAGTTTATAATTATAGCTTAGTATTAAGTTCTTTAAATATTTTATTTAATTAAGGCTATATTTTATTTATCTTTAAAAATTTTAAGTTAAATAAGATGCTTAATATTTTATAATATATCTTTATATTAATAATAATTATAATAAATATAATATTATAATATTTATTTATTTTATAATTATTTATAATAAATATAATTAAATTATTTTTAGCTTTAAAGAATTTATTAATAATATAAATAATATAATTAAGCTTATTTTTATAATATTTAAGCTTTAATATTAAATATATAATTTTTTTATTTTAAATAATATAATTATATAAATTAAAATAATTTATAATAATAAAAGGCTTAGGGTTATTATAAATTAATAAAGGCTTAAGTATTAATATATAAGAAATAAGTAATAATAATAAATATTTTAGCTTTATAATTTTATAACTTTTAATTATATTTATTAATATTTATTAAATTTATAAGATAATTTAATAATTAAGGCTTTTTAAAGATAATTAAGGATATTATAAGATATTATAATATAAGTAAGTTTAATTATAAAGGGTTTTAAAATATAAGGATAGATATAATAATTAAGTAAGATATATAATATAAAAGTTAAGGCTTTATTATTTTAGGTAAAAATAAAAGCTTATGAGTAGGGTAGGTTAAGTAATTATAAAGTAGGGTATTTATATTAATGCGACGTTTTGTCGCAAAAAACTGTTTGGTCCATTTTACTGGGGTCCAGCTCCTGCTCCCATTCGACTGGGACTTTTTTTGGTTTTCCTTGGACCTCTGCTATCTCCACGCCTGGCATGCACATCGCCCCTTTGGGCGAGGGCCGCCTCCCTCCCCCCTGAACCCGGTCCTGGGACCTGTCAATGACACGGTCCTCCCCTCCTTCCTTCCGTCCTGCAGCTGACGGGCAAACAGGATGGTCGCAAGCGAAGCAAACGGAAAGTGCTGCTGCAGCCGAGATGTCAGTTGGGCCCGTCCGCTTGCCTAATGCATGATAGCGTTGCGACGGCATCTGCAACGGGAGGCAGCAAAACGGGCCCAGCGCCAGCTGGTGACGGACGGGCTGGGTCCCGAAAAAGTGGGGTCCCGGTCGTGTTGCATCGGTCTATCTACGGGCTCCGTCTCGGCCGCCTGTGGATTGGCTGTTACGGAGCTCGAGGGATCAGAAAATGGGGACCGACAGGCAGGTAGACCAACCCGCAGGCCAGTCACGACAAGGCATTGTGCTCGGTGCCGACAAACGGCAGGTTGGCTCCACCACCCCTTGCTCCCTCAGCTTGGCCCTTCTGTCTCGCTGCAAGTCCTGCAGGCGATCGAGGAAGTGACTGATCGCAGCATATGGGCCAACCTTCCACGGAGGAAATATCCAAGGGTGGCAAAGTCGGGTGATGCGACTGGCGTCTGGTATCGGTCATATATCACATTCTTGTTATCCGTCTCGGGGGTGGCTAGGCCCCCATATATATAACATATATGCGGAGTGCCCGGTCGATATAGCTATTCCTTGTATAAATGCCAGCCACTTTCTTACTACGTCGCGGTCCCGTAATCTGGGTCGCGGCCATTGAGTGCTCGGGGAGCAGATGCCAGGCGGCCAACCGCCGGGTGCTGATGGGAGGGCTCCCAGATTGCTCATGACGGTTGGAGGTCCTGCAGCGCGGATGCGGCCGGCCCAGTCAGGGCCGAATTGGATCAGTTGCTGTGAGACAGGGACGTGGAGTGAGATGGTGGGGAGCGCTGGGCAACGGCAGCTGGCCGACAGAGGGCCTTGCTGTCTGATGCGGGTTTCCCTGTTGAGATCTGTCATCCCCCAAGTCGACGCACGCATTCGCCGTTTGGCGCCTACGCGCTTGTCGGCCGACATTTTTAGCGACAGCCGTGAGAGAGCGTGTGTGTGTGTGCGTGTGTGTGTGTGTGAGAAAGAGAGTAAGACGTAAGTTGGTCTCGTGGCGGTACGCTGTATGAGGTATAAGGCCAACGAGAAGCGAATCCTGACGATTCCTCATTCCTACCCACACCGCTGCTTTGCCGAAGAGGCACGATTGCCGTGGCACCGCAAACAGGTTTCGATCCAGTGCGCCGTATTCGCCGTCAGTTTTCGGGGTTCACAAATGGGCCATGAACCGAATTTGATCCAAACCTATGGGGCTAGGGTGGTGGTATTCGAGGGATGGGACGGCGCTCGTGGCTGATCTCGCATGACCAAACGAGGCACGAGGTTGCACAGAAAAGGGCTGTTGCTAACCCATTAATGTGTAGGGAGCTCTTCCCCGGGAAGCTTTCCATATCCGGCGTGTACACAGTAAGGCGCATGCAGACTTGGCCGGCAGGATTTCATGGGATTGCGGTCATCCAGTGAAACGAGGTCTGATGCGTCGCAGTTGGCGAATCTGACGGAGGGGATCGCTGCGGGATGTAGTGTTTGAACCAGAGGGGTGAGAAGAGCCAGCCAACATAGGTCAACCCGACGGGATATCCCTTCTTGATGTCCGTGTGAGTAGGTGCACCATAGAACAACAGACCTATATCATCTCGAGCGTAGTGATTCATGGAATTACCACCACCCAGCAAAGTGGTAGCGCCGAGTACAACAGCATCGTCTCGCCATGAATTCGCCAGGCTGTTGCTACTGTACAGTATAGTAAGTAGGTAGTATGTAGTAGTAGTACAGACGGACCGAGTCAGCGTTTGGCCGAAGCTGGCTTAAGCCAAGTGGACCAACCCGCGCGCTATCAGGCGGTCCGTCGCCAGGCCCGAGGTTGTGGTCTCAGACAAAGGCTTGTGGATTGGCATGTCGACAGTCGGGGGGGCCCAGGATGCTTTTTCTTGTGCAAGAGGGTGTGTGGTGAGTGGATACGTGCGATCCCCGACAGCTTCCCAGTTACATTTGTGGGATGCTCTAGTAGGCCAGGTCAGGCAACGCTGGGAAGGGACTGCGGACAGGTATGCAGGCGAGGGATGGGCGGTCTTCACACGGCCGCGGGAGTTGCCGTCCTGTTCGTCTTGTGTACCCCATGTCGCTAAGGGACCCCGCGACCTGGCTCAATGCCTCGACGCCGCTGCGCCTCCATGTGGGTGACGCCTGCGAAGCCGAACAACGCGGCGTTGCGCGGTGCATCGCTGAGTGTTGAGTGGCCTGCCTCCAGCTCTGCGACACGATGTACACGGCAGAAACGGCATGGCCCGGCCCCCATCCATCTCAGAGTCACTGCATGTGAGTGTGCGAGCGTGCGAGTGTGCCTCGTCCGATGTGGCGCGGAGTCGCGGTTGGTTCCGCTGCAACAGCTACACTTGCACCCATGACGGAAGCTGTGCTCGGGAAGGCAAAGCTGAAGATCCGTCTCCGCTACAGAATTGGAAACACGCCTTATGGTGTGCGTTATAACGCGGCGCAGTGGCTCCGTGTTGGAGCGGTACGTGCCACTGAACCCGGCTTGAAAGGATGGGCGACACAAGTTGCCTTGTGCCTCTCCTGTGCGTAATCGCCCCTGTTGGGTAGCACGAGTTATGTATGTCTCGGCTAGAATCATACTCATGTTTGCCTCATGGGACTAAGACAGGGTGCACAGAATCGACAGAACCGCAGTCTGGGCTCAAACTGGTGGGATGAGTAGTCCAGGAGAGGAAAAGCACGGAGAGACGAGCGAATATGGGAATTACGGTTAGATAGCCTTGAGCCACGGGCTGTGAGTGCTCCTCATGTACGCCGCTTGAAGGTGGTGGGAAGTCCCTGGGCATGAAACAGCCATCGCGAAGCGGCCGTCTAGATGCGTGCCTTTCTGTTATGATGAGCTTCGTTGGTGTGCTGACTTGGTGGAGGCATTCATTTCTGAATATCTTTGTTCAACCGGCTTCCTGCGCTGGCCACCGAACTGCCCTGACAGACTGACAGACAGACTGACAGACAGACTGACAGACAGACTGGTCGACATAAAGCAGGTGGATAAGGCGGGTGTTGATAATTGGTGGGGGTGGTGCGTTTTGCAGAACAGCACTTCTCACAGTGTGTATTTCTGGCTCCGCACTTGCGTCCTCTGTACTCCACTGGAGTACCGTGCGGTACTCCGCAGTGCAACCTTGGCTCAATGACATGCAGAGGACCGCCTCGGCCACAAGCGGAAACGGGAAGGTACTTTGCTCAATTCGCAGCGGTGGGCGGACGGTCCACCGCTGTTTTGTGGCCAACGGTGCACATCTCTCGCAGACCCTGCCGCCCCCGTCCGTGTCCGTCAGCCAGGCATATTGTAGTGTAGGCCGAGCAGGGTGCAGATGCAAACGGCATAATTCATGACAGCGCCCGCAATGCATGCTTTACGTACGTGCGTACACCATGGTACATGGCCCGCCAACGCATCACACGATGTAGCTTGGCCGCAATCTGACATCGATCTCCATAGGGTTCGTCAAGCCGTAGGCGATCTGCATGACGATATGCACCTGGTCCAGGCAGGCAGGCCGGCATGCATGACTACCTATCGGCTGCCTGGGTGAGGCGACAGCCAACGAGGTGTTGCGAATCTGCCAGAGCGTCCGTGCAGCGTATGTATACTGTACATGCACGGCCACTGGAACTCGCCCTCTCCGACCGTTGCTTCGGCTGGGGTTGGGATTGTGCGTTGGGCACGATCCAGGACTTGACCCTTTCGGTGTCTTGTCGGGTTCTGTACTGCTCTATCGTCAGTCGTTTGCTGTAGCCCTGTCCCCGCCGCGTCATGGATAGTCCCTTCTCAGAGGACCAGTTCTAGCAGCAACTGCCAACCGGAACACAGGACCCAGCCTGGGAAAATCGGGGCGGGTTGACGGGAGGTGCGGGCCACCGCAGCTGCCAGCGCGCACGTGACCGTTCCGAGAGGATAATCCTTGTAGTCCATGGCTGCTCTCGAGTACTATGTCACTTGGGTACATAAGAGCCAAGGAGAGCAAATGTCAACAGGAAGGCAAGAGGGTGACACAAATTAAAGGCATCCTCGTCCGGTTGGTCGGCTGATTGGTCTGCTTGCCGCCTAATCAAGTGTCGTCCTCCCTCCCGTCGCCATTGGCATTTGGCGTCTGCACGCTGACCACCACCGCTTTGACACCACAGGCAGTCCCTTGGCTGCTGGTCAGATGCAGAGTTCTTTTGACGTGGCATCAGATGATGGGGCTCATGGCAACACGTGAATCACCATTGCCGCGTCTTGCCGTCCCAAATGCCGCCCTGCCAGGCATGCGATATTATGTCAGTCTCGGAAGGCCCCCGAAGTCCACGCATTTATGAAGTAGGCACCGGCGCCACAATGAGGTATTTGTCTTGCTGTTTGTAAGACCCGTCGTTCTGTCTTGTGAAGGATTCGTGGTCGGACTGCTCAGTCGCTTCAAGCCTCGGTGACATTGTTCCAACTTAATTCTCCGGGGAACCTGAGCAAATAGTCTGCTTGCCAGGCGGCATGGCGCTAGCTGCAGCGGAACTAGACTCACGTTCCGGAGTGTTCATAGCCGATGTTTGACATCGCCGACTCGGGTCATCCATTCGACATGGTAGCGTGCTCTCGGGAGAAGGAATTGCGTGCCATTGGGACCACGCGGCTCTTGAACAGAGACCAACAACGATTTTGTGACAATCTCATGTCTTGCAGGGCTGTTTGGTTCCTGAAGCCAGCTGCCTTACGGTGAATTCTTCGCCTGGAAGGCCTTCATGTGTGGAGACTTGGAGTGTCCGCTGCCCTCCTGTATCTGTCTCTCTTGTAGTCTTTTTGATGGACCGGGCACGTCACAAAGTGAGTTGAGTCGACGCTCCCCTTTTGGGTGAAATTGTGTTCATATCCCTTATCAGGATATGATATCGCACGGCACCAAGTCAGGTGTGTGGTGGGAGGGGTGGTTAACAGATGATGCTAACCATCTGCTCATGGAGCTGTTGCTCGGCACTGTAATAAAACGTGCCTCCTATTTTCGGAAGCTGACAGGTTCACTGAGCCAGCCATGCTGGCATCACCATTCATTCCCAAGGCGACTTGGGCTAGTCGTGTGGAAAGCTTCGACATGAGAGCTCACCAAGGAAGTGGGTGCCCAAGACTCGTGCCCAGACCGGGACAGAAACCCAATCTCATGGTCCGACCATCTCAATAGCCGTTGCTTACTCGCCACAATATCGCTGGAATCAAATCGACAGCCATGCGGAAACACCTGCGGAAAAACACATTCTAGTGCCAAATGACCATGTCTGGGATGTCCAGGTGTTAGTGCGACATAGGGTGTATGCAGAGAGGCACAGCGACTGATTTTGCCTTGAGAAGGCTGCGGGCGCGCGCATGCACAGACCGCGGCGCATGAGAGAAAAACAAAACAGGCGATCTGCCGCCCATCTTATCACGCCGGCATTTGATGTCATCGATCGCGATGGATTTCCTTCGTGGCTGAGCCATGTTCCACTGGTTCCTGGTCCAACAAATCCAGTGATCTACTCCATTTTGACGCACGGCATCAAAGAGTAGTAACATCAAAAGCAAAAGTTGCGGGGTTGGCTTTCGGCGAGCCGCTGGATCGACGCCAGAGAGGACACCAGTAGCGAACGGCAGGGTTAGTATACCTTTATTGGGGACCAGACCGAGACAGCCCGGCCTGGGCCCAGGCCTTTCAACCCAGTGAAACGCGGTTCAAGAGACAATCTTCCCTTGCAATTGCAACGGGGCTGCTGTGGCCAAACTGATACGTGCTAGCCCAGTGGGCGTCGAGAGTGTGACCGTCGGCACCAGCTGGTTTTGGCCACGCTGCCGACCTCTGAGGCCTCTGCCTCCATCTCTCAGTGAATCTCCGCCGGTTCGCTGATCGTAGAGGATCAATCATCGTGACTATTGCTTTTCAGCCCCCACCCCCCATGCCTAGCAAGTCGTATGCACTTGCATACATAGTGTGAATATCATTCAACATGGTGCTGCAACGGTCGAATCGCACAACGTGCGGTTATTGTCAATTGATTACAGAATAAGCTGGGGGAAATACTGACTCGCTTGATGTTGGTGCATGAATTTGAGGATCCTGGATGCCGTGCCATGTTCAGTTGAAAGCACCAGATGCACGCCCGGAAGCCAGACACGGAAGCCAGTTCGCCGGGAGCTCGACGACATAGTAGTCCCTCTAGTCCGAAAGAGCCAGCCTTCTGCTGGATCGTGAAGTATGAATCCTGATGTCTGGATTTCTCCACCCAGAGATGAACCAGCTGGTCTCCCTTCGTATGCTTAGGTATACCATCTCTTGCTGCCAGAGGCTGATGATGCGCATCCCGGTTGACGAGGCGGCGTTGCTGTTCACACACATATCATGATCCACCGTTTAATTTCTATCATCTTGTTTCGTTGCATACTCCCGTGGCTTGCCCGGGGCGGTGGGTCGCTTGTGCTCGAAAACCACGAAATCAGCGTCAAAATCGCGTGAAACGGTCATCACCAGGGACTCGGTCTCTGACTGGCAAGGGAAAAGCACGGCGTTTTGGACCAAGAACACCGAATTCCGTTGGCAAGAAGTGCCGTTTTCTTTGACGCAGTAATTTCTGCAGAGCATTGATGATCCTGCTGCCTTTGCCGGTGACGGAAACAGTGAGCCGGGGGTTCTCTGGGTGGCCAGTGCGGATCTTGTACAAGTAGGGCAGTTTTCCACAGCGTGTCGTTGCTTTGTGCAGTCATCGGCACGACTCCAAATCATCAGAGGCACGCAAGTGCCAGCTCCATTGTGCAGATCCAAGTCAGACCAATTCGATTTTGAGATCTTGCCGAAGAAGTGCGAATTCATCTTCGCTCTGGATCGTGAGGCGCGAATTCAGTTCCCCGGGAGGGCCCTGTGCTCTTTGCTCCTAGTAATTTGTTCGGCTTTCAGCTGGCCAAATTGCTTGAATCTCACATCCTTGGGAGCGAATGGGTCCCTATAATACCTGTGTAGCTGCCCCTGGCAACAATGATCCGTAGAGCTCTGACACAGTACCACATGGCACCGGTGGCCAGTGTCATGGGACTGGGCAGCGTTGTGTTCCGTTAGCAAGGGAGACGGCGCAAACCCCGGTCTGTAGGCCACTATCTAGTGCAGCCCCCCAACACAGCGGCATAACCCGGGCGGTCCGCAAAGCTTAGTAGAAGGGTCCCGTGAGCTACCTGGTTTTGATCGTTCCGCGACTGTGTTTGTGTTACAATCCGGCCAAGTCAAAGACGATCAGGTTAGTTGTTATGGTGATTTTGAAGAATACAGCCGTCAAGATCGAATTTCCTCTCCAGGTGTTTAATCCCACTGTGTCAAGCCTGCTGGCACAAGCTTCCCCTGCGGGTATCGACCACTGACAGGGCTGGCCATGTGTTGCAGGCTGATCGAAGGATGGGTAGGTGGCTGTGGGTGGCCGTCGACCTTGTAGCCATTCGCGGTGAGGACAGTAACCGCTGCACAAAAGCTCAAATAACTGAGGCGCGATGCCATTCCTATTCAGTAGAAAGCTCCGTCGCAGGATTTTGTACATGGCCTGGTCAGCGCCGCGTGTGAGTCCCCTCCATTTTCGGTTGTAGGGTTGCACGACAGTAGCGACCGACGCGACCGGGAGATGCTGCAGGTGAGAGAAAGGGTGTAACAAGGTGAATGGAGGACAGACTATAGACAGGAATTGGAAGGAGAGATTGCGAAAGAACGCCGAGCACGACGGCGAGAAGGACGACCATACGCCTATCGTGTAAGGGTATAGCGGTCATCTCCTGGAGACCGTTACTATGCTTTCAGCGCTATCTCTTCCCCAGAGAGAAAGACGGCCATCATTTCCCGGTCGGTGGAAAGGTTGGGAGGCGCCATTTTCCCGTCGCATATCGCGGCGGTGCAGCACCTGGGTGGGAGAAGGGGGCAGAAAACCCTTCGAGAGAAAATGGCTGCACAGTGGGAAGAGTTGTGGAGATGACAATCGGTTCAGGTCTGTTTGTGCCCACAGCGTGGAGTGTCACTACCTGCTGGGAGAAGACGCGATGGGTTTTCAGCTTCGGAATTGGCAGTGCTAGCTGCACCGCTTGTCGATTCCTTCTGGTGACGAGTCCTTGTCTTTCTCCCCGTTGCCATATTCCCGGACAGCCCGTCGCTGTTTGCATGACAAGGCTGATAATTTCGAAGCTGGAGCACTGCGGTGTGCGACCAGTGCTTGTAGGACTGGCGACATGAAATCAGATACCACAGTATGTCCGACGCGAGAGTTTGCGTGGAACCCTCGATTTTTGTCGCCGGAATCGGGCAAGCGGTCAAAGTGGGCTGAGCAGGGGGTAGAGATCGCGTGGGCGTGTGGAGTTGAAGCTGGGGGCGAGCACAATAAGGGACAAGATCCCTGTCGACGTCCATTGCCAGGTGCATTTGCCCATGTCCCTGGCTGACAACCTGGGCGTGTTCTCCTCGTGAACGGACGCTTGGAACGGAAGCCTGAGTTTGGCCGTCATTGGGTAGGGTCCTGCGGGAGATGCAGCCAAGGGTACTGCTGCCCGGTGCTTGTTGGACAAGGGCCCTAATGGGTGGTACGATCTGTACCGCCCTCCCGCTTCCCCGTCTGTGTCTTCCTGCATTCAAACTGCCTGAACTTTCCCAGGGGACTGGGTCCAATGACACCCTCGCCTTGCTTGGGCGTCTCGAATCCTTCCTTTGGAGACAGCCTACCAACGAGGCTTCGAGGCAGCCGGGTGTCGTGCAACCTAGATCCCTGACGACCGACGGAAGGATCGAGGGTAACTGCGCGGTCGTCGCTGTCGTCGGCAGTTCTAGACTCTCGTTCATGGCACACAGAACTGTCAGAGCAGGGCTTGATAGCCATGGCTTGTAATGAGCAGCTCCCTACTTGCCAAGTGACGTCTGAGGAAGCATAAACGCCGTGTCGGACGTCGACTTGTGCAACTCTGCTCTGCAGGGTGGCGGAAAGCAGGCTCGCAGTGCAGCCCAAAAACGATTTGGTACCTTGGTATGGATTCTCTGCAACTGCGACGCGGTGCGCCCATGTACGAAACTCGCATTAGGGAACCTCAGGCGGCCGCTGGGCGTTGATTGTGTGGCAGACTGATTGCCCAGCCCGGATGCTTAGGCCGGCATGGGTGTCTCGATTGACTGGCATGCGTCTGCAGAGCGATGCATCCATTTGAAACGGGTGGTCGATGATGGAGAGCTGTGGCATTTGAGGCTGACCAACAGCATGATGCGTGGGTGCAGGACGATGGTGGTGCAGGCGCAGCCTGAAAATGACGAGCAGACGGGCGGGCATTTCTTCCATATACCTGTCGATACAGCGAGTGTACCTGGAACCGTGGAAGGGGCTGGGCCTGGTTCGCTGCGAGTGACTTTCCTGAAACGGCAGCAAGTCCTCACGAGCAAGATGTTGGCAGGTGCGAGGAGCTTGGGTACGGTCAGCAGCAGGCCACGATGCAACGATGCCTCTGTGCTTCCCCAAGCCTCCTTCCCCGAGCTCCTGCAGCCCCTTTGCCAGCCCCATGTGCCGCCCAAGACGCCACCCGCTTTCTGTGCCACCGTCTCGAAACTCCAGCCAACGGTGGCAGATGGTAGGACACTTGCGTCAGAACATGCCCGCATCTCTGAGCATTCCACCACATGGCGCCGGGCAGTTTGAGGTACAGCAAGCCCTCATATCCTCCGACCCTCTTACTGGGCCTCTCAGTGCAGAAGTATGGTTCTGTGATCTGATCGTTTCCAGCCCCGCATCAGTGCGGCAGAGACAGACAGCCTGAGCCTGTGCTGGTGACAACCTCGCGCGAACTCTCCCATCTGGGCTTGCGACCAAGACGACAGCTGGAACCCTTCGCAAAGCAACCGCAACAACAACAACAGTAGCAGCATCTTCATCATCGTCATTATCATCACCTTCATCATCACCTTCATCATCATCATGACGGCGTTCGTCGCATTGCAATCCTTAGACCATCGAGTCGTATGATTCTCTTATCTGGGCCTCGAACCGTGCATCGAACCGTCGGAACACCAGCCTCTTAGCTTTCTGCGTGTCCGCCAACGGCCGCGGTACAAGGAGAATTCCCCACACAAGCGGGATGACGAGTTTGGTCTAAGCTGGTATCACCCCTGGAAGTGGGCACGGCGGCGGCGATGACACAGAAGGTTCACGGGCTGTGCCGCGAATCCTGCAGGTTCTGCGAACCCCTGTTGGCCACGAGGTTCCCTCCCATCAGTAACGCTCTGCCCGCGATGACAGGCGAGGAAGCCAAGAACCAATGGGCCGGACTACGACCGACCGCTTCCTGTTTTTTTCGGCCTTCACACAGTACCACACTCCGGGATCTCTGGAAGATGTCGAACGAGCTGGCTAAGCCCCCTGATTCGTTCACAGCACTGTCGCTACTCACGTGGCGCGGAAAACCTTGGAATGAGACGAGGAAAGTCGAAAACTACTGGGGAGGCCTTTCTACCGCCCGGCAACTTGATTTGTTGTAGGAAAATATACCCGAACACGAACCTGGTGAGTCTCTCTGGTCGTCTCCACAGTCAGAGAGCCGAGGGACCCAATGACTTCCGAGCATCTCGTGTCGAGCCGTCCACCCCTGCCCATCTTGAGCCCGATCGATCTAGTGCCGTCCCCTCCAGTACCTGACCGCGATACATGAAAACTCCGAATTACCATAGCCTTGGGCCCATTAGAGGCCATGGCGGTGCGGGCATCGGCTGGAGCTGGTGTTCATACAGCATAGTGCAGCACAGTACCAGGGCATTACCTGCGCGTTCGCCCACGCCGCGATGCCGAGCTCAATCCTCAGATGTGGCAGGGAGTAGGGCCTACCGTCATCGTAAGCATCCCGTTGCATTCGCACTGTCCTTGGAATTTGGGATCGTCCCAGAGTCGGCAGACCGACCCTACGGTACGGGGTACCTTGACTTGCACTGCGTCAGCCTCTTCCGCTCCACTGGCGGCTTTCTATCCTTTCACTGTTGCCGGACTTGGCGCGAATCGCCATTAGGATCCGCAGAGTTGCAGCGATGACCCAACAGAGCAACCAGCGGTGAATGACAAGAGAGCCCCTCGTGGCTAAGAAATTGAGCTTTTGACGCTGAGCCTCAAAATGGCAGGTAGATGAGCACCGCTCTCATTGCCGTTGCTCGAACCCACCCAGCATTAGCAGCACGCTGCCGCACGTGGGAGCCCGCGTTTCGCCAATGGGGTACGCAATGCAGGCTGCAATGGCCGATCAGCTATGCCAAACAACGTGCGGCGGTTATACTGCCAACAGCCTCTGCCAGGAAAGCAAGCTAAAACTCCGAGAGGATGCAGCGGTTGCAGTTTGAAGAATTCGAGGTGGATCTTGACTGGTATGATCACTGCTGTGTCCAGTAGATTGGATCCATCCCGCTATGTGCAGCCCTGTTGCTTGACCTGCGGCAAAGACACCAACCATGGTTGGCACGGTTGGCGGAATCCTAGCTGGGGAACAAATAGGGTTCAAACACAAACTTCACGCTGCGGCCGAGCATGCGGCCTACAAATAGAGGACCCGGTATGGTGGGATGAAACGGCCCATTAGACGCGAGCCATATCTACCTCAGATCACCACCTGATTGGAAAACCGAGCCTTCAGAAATTGCCTCGGGCCTCCAACAGGTACGGCTCTCCAATCAGTCGCTTTGGCGCCGAGGCGCTCGAGGGTCTGATGACCCCTAACACTTCACGTTGACTTGACCGGTTGAAAGGCGCACACCAGACTCGCATGTGCCACCGTGGTGCGTAACACACCGCAGGCCACACAAGACCCGATGCAAGGAGCCAACAAACAAGCGCCATGCCGCGCTGCCTGAGTTGCCTCCCCTGTGGTACGTACTCTCCGTCGGGTAGGATCCTCTTGCACGACAGACACCACTACGGTGCTGGAGCAGTCTGTGGTGTGCCGAGGCCATTCAGGACTCGGTATCACGACGTCTCATCGAGACATATGGCCGCATCTGACAGCCAGCCACCTTGTTCTCCGTCCCCACGCACAATGGACCCGACTGATGCGCTCGCAGGTCAAAACGTGTGGGATGATGCTGACGGAAGGTGTGCCGAATCAAGCAAGACTCCTCGCGAATGGCGTCGAGTGGCAACGTTCCGGAGGCGGACTAAAACCCAACGGAGACAGGGGTTGATACCGACAATCTGGTTCACCTCCAGCCGAAGCAAGCCAGGCCAAGGAGGCGGAGTCACAAAGAACAGACAAGTAGCTCTTTTGTTCGTCTCCCGCCAGCCCGCCGCGCATGTGCTTGTGTGCCGGCAAAGTACGTTTCACCATGGTTCTATCAGGTGCGACCACTAGACGAGACCAAGACACACTACGGAGCACTACCTGCTCATCGTTTGCTTTTTCCCTCCCGTCCGTCCTGTTTTAGAGAAAGGACTGTGCCGAAGCGGCCCGCCTGCAACCCTGCCTATCAGCGACATGGAGGAGGGGCCCGGGGCCGCTGTTCGTTCGACACGCGAGTTCCCTTGCGCCATCCGAGATTCTGCAAACAAAGCCGAGGGCTATATTGGCGGGGATTTGCATCATCAGCTGCTCACTGCGTTCCGGAATCTCGACTTCCTAGCTGGTGGCCTTGCTGCATCGGGAGCCAATCCACACCCTCGGGGTGCAGCGACGCAGGCCTCGTGGCTGGTAGACCGTGTTCGGTGTCGACACAGTGTGACATCTGGAATACCTGTCAAGTCAAATGTACCGTGTCACCTACACGGTATCGCAGACGTTCAGCGGGGTGCAGGATGCGTCGATGGCACCAGTGGCCCGGCCCAGCGCGCCCCCCTGTGCTGCTGGGGCCAGGATCGCATGCTGGGGTTTGGCAGCTGCAAACGCTGACCCATGGCGCTGCAGAAGTGGAGTTCGTCAGCCGTATTTTTCATCCTCCTGCCCTTTGCAATCGGCGCTCTCGTTGACAGCTCAAGTCATTTTACCTGCGGCTCCCCTGCAGAGTCTGGCGGCCATGTGTTCTCTACCCCTTTCCCAGCGCCTGCCACGGATAAATCTTAATCTGCGAGCGGCGACAGCTGGTGACAGGAGAACCACGAGGGCGCCCCCCTCCCCAGAGCCACGAGGAAAGACCCGAGCCATCCGTGGATGTCCCAGGGACTCTAAATCTTAATCGCGATGGCACTGACCCCAGCGGAGGTCCAGAACTTGGCCTCATATTCCGGCTTCCTGCGAGAAGAACGAGACAAGAACAGCTGAGCGGTCGTTTCTCAACCGCGCCTAAGTGGTTTGACGGCTCGAAGTTCAGGGTTGCCAGCATCCAGAGTACGGTGTGGCCGATGGTTGCCTCCGGGCACTGACTGGGTAGTGAGTGTTCGCAGACAAGACCAGAAAATCTTCGCCCTTGACACCAACACTCCACTTGCCCGGTTTAGGTTCGACTCTCCAGAAAAGAGGCGAACCACGTCGATAGCAGTCGGCTGACGACGCAAACACTGTTGTCGACAGCCGGGAATGTGCGCACTTGCCGACATCATCCCAGCTGCGCACACCCTCTATCCACCTCAGGCTCTGGGCTCCCTGATGCGTTTGAACGTGTCCCTTTTGCGGTCTTGCGGAAAGGAGGTGGAGGTAGGCTCCCACCTCGGCTTTGATGAGAATGAAACATGCCCTTTTGAGATTCCGTCTTGATTGAGACTCATTCAGGCTCGGGACGGGCCTGCCATGTTCGGGTCAAGTGCAGGCAGACCGGGGCGAGGCAAGCCGAGTCAAGTCATCTCAAGTCAGATCAAGCCCATGGGAATTCGGTCATCTTATTGTCTGCGCCATCGCCGTTCTCGTGCCGTGGATGTCAGGAACGGCGGGCGACGCATGCGAGGCTTGCGAGGGAGGGCGGGTGACGGGTGACGGGTACGGGGCACCCAGTCGAGACCACAAGGGCAAAGTACCTGGGCATGTAGGTACTTGGGCCAAGTATCTTTTCCACCTCGGTACGTACCCCAGAGCAGGGGTACATGGGTGGGTTGGGGCCACCCCTGGGCCTGGGATCAGAACAACCTGGGAAGGCACATGGGCCTCTCCCGCCGCCCTTCTGCTCGGTCCCCTGCCCGGCCCTGTCCTGTCCTGCCCTGCCTAGATGCTATCCCTATCCCATCCGCCCATTCATCCATCCATCCATCCATCCATACATCCACCCACCCATTGCCATCATCCATGGACCGGCCCATGGGACCATGATGCATCCTTACCCTTACCAGCTTACAGCACAGTACATACAAGTACCCGGCCGGCCAGAGTGCCACTCTTTTCCCTCTCTGCCCCCGCCGTCGTGGAACCCTTTCCGTCTGTTGCCAAGTTGGAGAGAGGGCTTGCTTCCATTCCTTCTCCATTCCACCCATACGTGCCATGACCTACCATGAACCGTACCTACCTAACCTAACCTGAATCTGAATCTGAATCCGACCCGACAACCTACCTGACTTGACCTGACGGCCCAGCCAGGCCCAGGCAGGACCAGGAACACATACCTTCCTTCCACCTTCCACCTCCAGGCCTACCACCTCCCACCACCTCCCATCTCCCAGCCCAGACAGCTCGTACGTAAGTAAGTAGCCGGGGAGCACCTCAGGAATACATTACCATCCTTCCCGCACCTTTTCGCACTCCGCGTCACCGTCGTCCATCCCTTTCCCCTTTCTACCTTGTCTTTGTCTCGACTCTGCCCTGTCTCGCCTGTCGGCCTCCTCGTCTCATTTTCCCATTCCAATTCCGCCGTCGGGCCCGACCCGACGACCCCCACCCGCCACTGCCACTTGCCACAAGCTCGCAGAAAAAAGGTACGGCTTGATCTTGATGTGCGCGCGCCTGAGTGTGTTTGGTCTGTGTGCGTGTGCGTGCTTGCTCGTCAACGTCGCCGGCCACGCTTACTCGACTGGACTGGACTAGACTCGAGCTCAGCTCGATCTCCATCATATTCGGTGTCGTTCACTTGCCTGGTGAAGATGACTTGACGCACTGTGGCTCTAGAGTCTCTCCTGGCCTTTGTTCCTCTACCATTCCTCGCCCCTCCTCACCCGACCTCCTCCCCTCCCTCCCCCCAAACCAACCAAGGAAGAGGGCACTGCGCTCTGCTGCACTCGGCTCTCTGCTGACAGTTGGCTGCAAACGTTACTTGCCCCTTTGCCCCCCTGCAGACACGCCTCATTTTGTTTTTCTGGCTCCCTTCATTTACCCGTTTTATTCTTGTGGCATGATATCATCCATGACCGTGGCGTTCCCGCAACGAGTTGGAGAACCGGGCCCTGGACTTGTAGGCTGACATTCCTCGAGGGGCGGCAGAAGATCTAGAAGATTGGAGAGTACGGTCCGGAACTGGGCTCTGGAACGAACGGAAACTGCTTTCGGCTCGGCTCAGCTCATTCGCAGCGAGGCCTTGGTGAAGGTTGGCGAGTTCAAGTTCGAGAAGCGAACGAACCAACGGATCGCAGCCAGAACCAGAAACGGTGCAGACCCTAGGGCGACCACTCGTCCCGCCGATGGTGCCTTGGTGTCTTGGGGCTTTTCCTTTTGAGATTGACGAGCCCTGCCAGCGAGATCAGGACCTGATCTAGTAACCTTCCGGGCTGTCCCGCTAAGTACTTACCGTACCAAAACCACCCACCTGGGCAGGCAGAGGAAGGGGGGTACTGGGCTATACTGGGCCGTACTGTGCTGTGCCGTACTGTGCTGTGCCGTACCGTACCGTACCGCACCGTACCGCACCGTACCGTGCCTGCAGACTGGCAGACCTGCAACCGCGACTGCTGGTGCTGCTGCGACCTTTGCGACTACACACGCCCCGAAGCCTGGCGAGGGAGTTTCCGACTATAAGGAAGGGTCTTCCCGCCCCGAATCCGCCCAAGGGAAACTTCTCCACACTTTGGGAATTTTTGCATCGGCCCCTTCCAAATTTTGCCAAATTACATTACACGCAGCAACCCCAAAGTGATAAGAGAGAACCCTCTTTTTCTTTCCTTTGCGACACCTCGTCCTCGACACGACACCACACACCACACACTCGCACTCACACGCACCAGCGCAACATCACTCCATCCACAGCCTTCAATTGACTGGGGTCTCCACCCCACCTGGATCGCGTCCACCTCAACCCTGGTGCATGCAGCATCACATTGAGCTGTGCGACAAGTGTGGTACACAACACCACTCACCACGACTACAAGAACTGTGACCACTGCCACTGCGACTACCGCCGCTAGCTAGCTCGCTTGTTTTGACACGGCTCAGCGGTCACGCCACTGTCGCAAAGCGGCTGCCTCTAGAATCACCTCTCGGGAGACACAGAAAATAATAGACATCTGACGACCCTCCTGCAACTCGCTCGTTCGGCTTGTTCGAGCCGTTGTCAGGCTGGCGCCGAGCACAGTCCGCCAGTTTAGGATGTCAGATCAGGACGGCGGCAGGGGCCACCCCCCTCGAGAAAACCAAGAGTCCGCCTATCCACCGCCTCCTGGTGAAGAAGACGATCGCTCAAGGCCACCCTACCACCACTTGCCTCCTCCTCCTCAAGCGACCGTGACTCTTCCGCCAATTCATGATGCTCATCCGGCTTATGGCGCGAGCCGCTACCCACCACCTCCAGATCCCAGGTCGCGCGGGACCTACTCTGCTAGTCCCACTGGTGGCCCAAACGGCTATCCTGCTCCGCCTGGCAGTATGTATAACTTGCCTCCTGTCCAGGCGCCGCCGGACCAGCGACACTACGGAGTTGAGCCACGCGACTACTACTCACGCGGTGGGTCCTTCCCGCCACATCCTCAACCAGAGCCCTACAACTATGGTGGCTACCGACCTCCCTCCGGGCCTCCCTATGGTGCCTACCCTCCTGAGTATGCACGCGGTCCAGGCGGTCCGCCGCAACAGGCAGCACCACGCCAGAGGACTTCGATAGCATGCCGTTACTGCCGCAAACGTAAAGTCAGTAGCAAATCTCTCTTGCGACGTTCTGAGGACCCGGCTTGCGCGGTTACTTACTGACATTGAACGTGTCTAGATTCGTTGCAGTGGATACAGCCAGACCCCCGATGGGAAATGTACAAATTGCAGAAAGACGGGTAATGAATGCATTTTTCAGCCTGTTTCCTCATCGTCGACCACTGCTTTCGTCCCGGTGTCGGCTGTGCCTGGTGGTGTGCCTCCCGGGACACCTCTGTTTGGCGCTTTTGGACAGCCGTTGCCGCAGGGAGGAGCGCAACCAGGACAGCCTGGAGGGGCGCCTCAGCCACCCGCTGGTGGCTCGCAACAGCCGTATCCTCCTTCGGACAATTACGCGCTACCCTCGCCCACGGGCTCTTACTACCCACCACCTCCGGAAGACAGAAGCGGTGTCCCACAGCGACGCCTGCACGAGGAGGAGCACGGGCAACGCTTGCCCCCTCCGCACGTCTACGGTGAACCTGACCCACGAAGACGCTCTCCCGCATCCTCCGCGCCTGGTGGCACTCCGCCGCAATACGAGTATCCACCTCCAGACAGAACCTCTACTCCTGGCCAGCGCCGAGAGAGTCCTAATGCGCCTTCTCAAGCTGGGCAGCAAGGTGGCAGTGTGATGGCCTTGAGCAGCCTGATGGAGCACCCACCTCCACGGCCCCCGCCAAGCTCTGACTCGAGCCGCGATATCGATCAGAACATGCTCGGACGCCTGAACCGACGGACCTAGGAGGACTGGGAGGCTTGAGGAGGATTGGTCACGGTGCGGAGCTGCCCGAAAGCTGTGCGCAGGTGATACTTGGGAACCGGGACTCGGTCGATGACGGTTCCACGGAAGAATGCGCCTTGACGTGACGACGAGCTGGCTCACAGCGCCACACGTGACGGTAGCCAGGCCTATGGACGGCATCGATACATCGCTGCTGGACAGTCTTGATCCAACCGTTTGTGAAGCACGCGATTTCTTAATCTTTCGACTTTCCAGCATCCTCACACTCATCGACAACTCGGTTTGCTTTTCTCGAACTACTATGATACCCCCCGATTGTTTGGAAGATTGTCTGCCATGGATTGACTTGGCTGCTCGGGCATGGATGGGTAATTTGGAAGTTGGACGGAATGCCGCGTTACTCGGTGGGACGAGGCGAGAGAAGAAGGGATTACAGGAAATCGGGAATTCAAACACAGGCCCACTATTGCATGTCTTGAAGAGCAAAATGTCACCCAACGATGGGTAATGCCAGCAACAAACAGAGGCGGCGGAGGGGAACTCGCACGATTTGGCAACTGCTGTGGGCGGGCATTCAGCAACTAGATGGTCTCCCCGGTTTGGCGACAAACACTCCTAACAGCTAGCCTTCTGCTTTTTCTCAGCTATGCTTATTTCTGCAGCAAGGAAACATAATGCCGGGGATTCCTCTTTTTTTCTTGATTTCTTTTATGTACCTCTCATGCATCTGTCTTGGCATTTTGTTTCTTCCTGCCTCATGTACAGGGGCGAGAGCACCACAGCAAATTTGGAGGGGTTGAAAGAAGGATTGCCTCACGGCAGAAGAGAAGGCTGCAACAAAGTCTTGCTTTTTTATTTTGTTCTGTTTTCGTGACTATTATGCTGTTTCCTGCTTCGCTTGGTTGCTTTTGGGTCATGTTTATCCATGCAAAAATATGCTGTTTTTGTTCTCCGTTCTCTTTGTACAAATCATCCATCCCTCTTCCACTTACAACATCTTATCTATCTTGTCTGGCCTACCTGCGAGCTTGTTCTGGCGGGGATGGAGGGGGCGAGGGGGAAATGGGGCATACCAAAGACGTGCGTCGGAACAGTTCTGCGAGGAACGAAACAATGACAAATATAACATGATGTTGCTTTGGTCCGATCGAGACCATTGACAGCCAAAACACACAAGATCTCCCGTCTCCCTCCCATCTCTGCCGTGTTTATGCTGCTTGGTTCCGTCCCGTCATCTGTGAACCATCCCACTTCCCCACGATCCGAGACCCGAGGCGTCGAACCGCCCTCCGCCAACCGATGTGACTTTGTTTCAAGAAAGCCTCGACTGCCTGTCTGACGGGCGGCCAGGCGGTAAAAACATAGTTTAGACTACAGAGGACACTAGGCGGGAAAGACGCCCTGCGTGATGCCATTCCATCACTCCGTCGTTTCTGCCGTGAATTTTCGTCTAGAGGACGAAACGCCAAAGACCCAGAAAGCATGGTTCCCGCTGGCCCAAACCTTGAGATACCGTTCTCTACCCAAGTACTGCCTACCTGGGTAATGTTACAACGGCGGGGCGGGCAGCTCCCCTCGTCCCCCCCCCTCCCCTTGCGGATGTGGCCCGACAGAACAGGCAGGATAAAAAAGAACATGACATGACAGACCAGGCAGAAAGCCAAAGACAACGACGACAGGCGCGGGTGGGCTGCAGTAGCCTCCTCCTAGGATGCTGGCTGCGTATTCCGCGTCCCCCCCTTCCCACTTCTGATCTCCTCCCCTCGGCGTCAGCTGCGCCCAGGCAGTCCAGAGGGGTCATTTTCTGTGGAGCTGGGCCGCAGCGAGATAGGCTCGCGATGAGGGGTCCGGTTCCATCGTTCGAGGCTTTTGCTGTGCTGGGATGTTGGCTGCAGTCCTGGGCGCACACTGTGCCAGCAGGTACGAACAGGGCCTCCGCTTGGGGGTGACGGGGGGAGGGGGGTAGGAAGGTCGACACAGGGTGAGTGAGAATCAGAGAGAGAGGAGTTCGGCCGCCCCCAACGTGCGTGCGCGCATTGGCTGCGTGCGGGTCTGCCCTTGCAGTGGGCTGGCCGGGCAAGGGTGTAGGCATTGTGGCATTGACGGGCCTCGCTGTCAGCCACGAGGTTTTCCCAAGTTTGTGCTGGGATTTGGGGGTTTGGCACGGGCTGGGAAAACCTTTGGTACGCCGGAAGGACTGGGTCGTAGGGATAATCTCCGACGTCGAAACAGTGCCTCCTGGTTATTAGCCTAGGTAGGCAGGCAATGGTCGAGTGGGAATGGATGGGCGTGTTCGTTCGGTTCGCTCACACAGCCTAGCTGCAACGTTCACGTCTCAAGGTCGTCCTGGATGGCACTCTGCTCGCTCAGGTCCCGAGGTCATGAGCATCATCACCGCCATTGCCCCTCTGTTCACGGCACAGAGTGTACGATTTTGTCGGCCCCTCCCAGCTGGAGCAAAAGGCCTGTGTCCCGTTGGAGACCATCGCGTAGAGCTTGGTCAGGAGAGGGCCTCGCAGCAGCGGGCATCCTTGCTCAGCAGCAGGAGCGTGAGTAACGGGCCCGGGCAGGCCAACGAATGACTTACATTGGATTTTTGGCGCCGGCAGAATTGTGGGAACACGCTGGCGTACCAAAGCACTCAGATAGAGGGTTCGTCTGGGCTCGTGGGGTCAATACATAATCATTGCTGCAGTAGCCAGGGGGGTCGCATGGTGGATCTGGTGGGCAATTACTGCGAGATGATGGATCTTGATCGGAGAGGGGACCGATCACGGTGTCCTTTGGCGAGCATATGCCCTGATGTGCTGTCAGGTTGTACTGAATACGATTACGGGGGAGGGGAGAGGTGCAGACGGGATGGCTGGTTGACGTTCCGCGGGGCGGGTTCTCCGTCGATTGCAGCATCACTTGTCAGTCTGTGGCAGTCGCGGTGTCAGGGAAGTGAGGGAAGTGAAAGTGAGTGGCATTCGGCCTCCTTCCAAGGTTGGATACGACACACACACATCACCTATCCTTCCTTCCTTTTTCTCTCATTCTCCTTCTCTTCTTCTCTCACACTCTCCCTCTTTCTGTATTCGTACACCTTCTGAGGTCATCACAGCTCAGATCCAGACCAGTTCACACGTAGGGTGACCGCGTAGCTAGGTAATTAGCGTAGCACCTGCAGAGTATTCTCCAAGGCGCTGGGCAACTGTCAACGAAACATCGCCTTGGCCAGCAGCCGCCAACTTTCCTCTCTCTCGTAGACGGAAGCTACTGCAGGATTGTTCAGTTGACGGGCGGGATGATCCATGGGTCCATAGTTCCTGCCCTGTTGGTTGGCCTCGGCCCCTCTCAGGCTGAGCTGCCTCAGCTCCAGAGCTCCGTTTCCGTAGGCGCCAATACGGCTGAGACTGCGGTTGCTGCACGCATGCACTTCCTTGTCACTGACCGTCTCTTCTTGCCGTCCACGCAGGCGGACTGGTCAACACCGTATTCACATTGCCCTTCAAAATGCTGTAGTGCCATTGTGCCTTCTCGCGCAGTAAGCAGCCAAAACACCAACCTCATGTTGCCCAGATACAACCTGGATGCTCTACTCGAGTTTGTACTGTGTTACCAAGAAGCACATTTATCGTATCACAGCTATTTCCAGTGCGCCTATCTAGACGTGATTCATTCATTCCTTGGTCTCTCAAGTCCAGAGAAAATCATCATCAACAGCGGCGGTGGAACCCACCGCTGCTAAGAGCCCATCACGCTCGTCAAAGCAACCATCACCGGAACACATCACAACCGTGAAGTTTGGTACTGTCACCTCCGTTGTCACAATCCACATCCAAGCTGGTGCCGGTTTTTGGTGACATTGTGCGGGGGGTGCTCGACAGACCGGCAGCGTTAGGCCAGTCACTGACCGAACCTTGGAGCCTTGGTAGACAACGCCGCCGCTAGAAACACGCCGGGCTGCCTTGTCCAGGACCACGACGCAACTTTGGTCATTACGCTTCATCCCGTTACCAGTCTGAGCGTTGGGCAGCCCCTATCCCGCCTGGTGCTGGCCACCGCCCATCGTTGTCCGACTAGCGGACCGAACCCAAGTGAATCGGCACGATCGGCCAGCACGGGATCAACCACTTGGGCATTGCGAACAGGCAAGCACTAACTCGGAGTCTCCGTTCATCTACCACGCTGAATCACGCCACACGTCACAAGCACCAAGGGACTATGCCGCTTTGCAGGCGGGATATCCCAGCTTTAGGCTCGCGACACGGCCCGGCCTTGGAGCTACCGAGCTACCAGCCGTCCACGGAGATTTGCCCGGAGCAGTACCAGCGAACCAGACGACAAAACTCCCACGGTGCGCCATCATGTGGTCGGTCCAGGCGAGAGCGGTGGCTCAGGAAGGTTTGGGCAGGAACATCGAGCCTTGGTGGCTGTCCATCCACGAGTCGAGATGTCAGGTGTGTTCCTCAGACCATCGGTCTAGCGCCAGGCGACCAAAAAGGCTGACCAAGGCCGAGCCAGCCACAGCTGACCTGGGTCGGTGGAAGGTACAGCCTAGCATGTGCGCTACCTCAAAGAGAATAACTTTACCCAGTCCTGGTGTTCCTCGCTTCTAGCTCAACGTGCGAGGCCGACCAGGACACCCATAACACGCTGCCGCGAGACCCATGGAAGGCTACAGACCCCTCTTCCCGGCGAGTTGACCAGCGGCTGCGCATGAATACAGTTAGAGAGCCAGGCTGAATTCCCTAGTGCGCAATGTTTCTGAGCGTTGCACAGAATCCAGCACTGACCACTCGAGCGTCAACGGGAATTTGGGTCCTATTTTGACCTGGCCAGTCTGTACCGAAGAACCGTGTCCAAATCTCCCCTCCAGTGCTGCATTCTCTGGCCAACCGTGGCTCGCATCACAACGGGCTGACTGCCCCATGAGGCTCTCAGGCTGACGGCTTACGTTCTGGCGGCATGCGTTCTGGCGCCACTAAACGTCCCTCTCTCGCTCACGCGGACCAGGCATGGAGAGGTAGCTTGCTTCCGAAGCAGCTGTGCGAGGGTCATGTGCTTGCCATCCTGCTGCACATAGCCGCATGCATGCAGAGCACCTGCAAGCTACGCACTCGGCACCTGTTGTATTGGTCGGACTGGCTGACGCAAGGAGCAGTTGCCCACGATGCTGCAGGCTTCCAAGACCGAAAGGGGCATGGACCTTGCCTTTCGAAATCGCACGACTGCATCCCGAACGTCCGAGCTTGATAAAACCACGCCCTACCCTTCCTCTCCCGAAGATAAGATGGATGGTACGAGAATGCGACTCTTCAGCCTTGCCCAGTCGCTTGACTCAGCCTTGTTCACAAGCTCGTCCGTGCCAGCGCGTTTCGGCATCGCCAAATGACAGACGGAAAGTACAAGCAGGACGCGGCAGCTTGCCCTTCTTATCCTGCTCCCGTTCAATCATTGAGCAGAGAGTGGAGGTTGTGCCTTGTGCACGAGTTTAGAAGGCTGGATGCCTTGGTGGCGCAGACCATTGTTGACTGTGCTCAGGATTGAGAGACACGTGTGCTTGGAAAAGCGGCAGTTGACTATATTAACTTCGCGCTGAAGTTTCGCTCCACCTCTGGGTTGCCAATTAGTGGGCTGCAACCCTGTGGTGACCTGCGAAGAGTGCACCTGAACGCAACGGTGGGCCCTAAAAGTATGTTCGAGATCTAGCCCGGAGCATGTACGGAAAACTTCGCTAATCGTCTTACAGGACTGCATGTGAAGTCGTTGTAGAAGCCCGAGCTATTCTTGTGGATCATATGGCGCCATTTGTGGGAGCTGCTGACGCTCGTTGGGGCGACGGCTTCATCAGGTACTTGACACCACGGATTGAACCCCCCTGATGATTTAGTGTGACTTAAACCTCCTAACAAGACGTGTTCTGACAGAACCTAACGCTGCAGATGCCCTTGGAAACCCCACTCGATCGAACCATTCCTTGCGAAAGTCAGATGCGAAGCCGAAGACATATGCGACGATGCGGTGACCGAGGGCTACAGGCAAAATGGATGGGAATGCTCATAGCCAGTCCAGAGACAACATGGAAAGATGACATCGGACGCTCCGATGAAAGTTGTCCCGTCAGAAGAATGGACGTCTTGGAGTCGTCATTGGCGCTGACACTGGGCAGACAAACGACGTCGACCAGTCTTCGGATGGAACCAAGAAACATAAGCCTAGACGCTCTCTGAACGGCTACACAACGAACTCGTACCCAAGCAATGGCCCACTTGTCTTTACAAGCTTGGACTGCAGACACTGAACCCACCGACATATAATCAAGGTTATCCACCCCGACATCCAATACCTGAGGAAAGCACAGTCTATTCAGGACTAAGAGAATTGTGAAGACACAGAGACAGCCCAGCAAGCTTGTGGGAATGACTTTAAGTCTAATTTGGCAGCAACATAGTCGGAATCTGGCCGGGTCTCGTCTATGCGACCGAGTGGAGACTTCGGTACCTTGGGTTGCAAAGAGCCTTTCGCTACACCGCTCTATGACTTGCGCTACTTGCAAAGACTCTGGAAAGAGACTCGAGAGTTTTGGACCTTGACTATAGTCCAATTTTCCTGGTTCACGATACCCTTGGTCTGGAAACTCTACCCAAGCATCGGCGCTGGGGCACCACACCAAGATTCATCCGAGGCCTAGCCCTCAAGCGAGGAGCCATATGCTACCATGTGGCGCTTGTCCAAACTCGATCAGGTCAGGGAAACGAGGTCACCTTGTGCCAAAGAGACTCGACCAAGTTGTTGAGTCTCAAACCTAGTTTTTGTGGGACCAAATAGTGTGTTTACTCGCTGCAGTAGCTACCAAAATCTGCCGAGTTGGAGAGCTCAGCTGACCACCACACCTTTTTTCCCCCTGCACTTTGGCAATCCACAACGCAGCATCATGAAACATTTCGAGGCCAATCAGCGGGGGAAGCGCATCCCATCCTGGAGCTTTGAGCTGCCTCGCCTGTGCAGAGCTGAGAACTCCGGGGGAGCGAGCTGCTTGACCGGGTGGTGCGTTCATGCTGAGTACAAACCGACCCACTCTTCTCGGCAAGCATTGTCTACCTGGTACTGGATCAGGAGAGTACATTTCTTTTCGTGTCTGCTTGTACTTTGACTGTGAAGCTGATATCTTGGCAACTATACTTCTCATTGGAGGCAGCCTCTCCCGCACCACGTCTCAGGAGCCTCACCGTGCCAGCTCCTGACTCGGCCTCCCTGCAGTGGTAGGCATATTACAGCACATAGACCTGCTCGTCTGCTGATTTTGTTGGGACCCAGCAAGAGGGATCCAAAGATCAATCCATGTCTTGGCTGGAGCTGTGGTCAAATACCCCCATCTGGCCAGTGCGGAGAAGCGAGTGCGAAGTTTAAATGACGACAATTTGCCGTGACTGGTTCAGCGGAACGGCACGCAGCGCGCGGGACAGTGGGAAATTCGAGAAGCAAAAAGAACACGCGCACGGAAGCGAGGGGGAGAAAAAGCAAGTTGGCGGTTCGTCGCGCAACAGGGGTTGTGCCGGCTGCTGAACCATGCGCCCATGCCCCCCCTCATGGGAGATCCCGCGCATCCCGTCCCCATCCACTGGCTCACATGTAACGCAGGACACATAACATCTTGGAGGCATGCCCTTCCCTTCCCACCTCTGGCCCCCTTCCCGTCCCGCTTGCCTGGGTCCCGCAAGGTCGGGGGTTTCGGGCAAGCCGTATCGTCGCTTGTCTCGGGACAAGGGGCCCTTTGATGGCGGGAAGCGCACGAGGTCGAGAGGACGGAGGAGCCACGTTGAACAGAGGTGGGGGGAGAGGGGGCTGGGAGGACCGATCGGAGTGACGAGTCAGAAAGAAATTTCACTCCTCGACCTGCCGTGTCCCTTACGGAGCTCGACCACGACTGGCGCCGGGGCTCTGGTGATTGCCCGTGGGATGCGCACGTACTGTACTGTGCAGCCGAGCTTGTACGGGTTGGGACTGTGCGGTAGATCTGCCCGCTTCACGTGGGCGGGCGGGCCTGCCCCTCGCCCCTCCCCCCTGCACTCCCTCGTCGGATGCCTCTCTTGTGTTTTTCCTCTTTTCCTACTTTTTTCCCTCTCGTCTCGCGTGATTGATTCGCACCGGGCCGATGATGCAAGCATATGTGGGCGTGGGGACCCTTGTCGTTGCTGAGGCCCGCACAGTGTCTCGGGGGCGTGGGTGTGCCCCCATCCCTCCCTTGTGGATACCTGACCTTTTAACACCGACATATCGGTTAGCACGGAGTACAAATGTACGGTGTACGACCACGACAACGCGAGGCGAGCATCGCGAGAAGCTGCACCCCAGGTGTCTGAGGTTGAGATGGCGGTGAAGTCGATGGGGGTTTTTTTTTCTCTCTCAAGTCAACGACGGTGACAATACATAAAGAATTGGTTGAGACTGAAGGGGTTTTTTTTTCTCCTGTACACTGGGCGTGTACCTTTTGTGCGCATTGGTCTCGGGCGCCAACCGCGGGTAATCCAAATTTTGGCAATGCTTGCATCAGTTGGGAAGACGGCAGCCAATTTTCACAATGCTGAGAGGTCAAAAACGTTTATTTAGTGGAAAGTGACTGAGGGCTTTAATCGACACTCGAGTTATCCTGTGATGTCCCGTGTACTCGCTTCCGGAGTGTGTATATGCTTTGAAGTTGAGAGCAGCACAAGCCTGAAGCCCAAAGGACACGATGGTTACCTTTGGGGAGCCAAGTGGTGTCCTCTTCTAAATGTTTTACAGGACAGTGTCGATTGAGAATGTAGATTGATGATGCTAAGCGTATCTACTCGGTCTGTAACCCCTCTGGTGCGTGGGCATGGAATACTTCAAAGGTGTTAGATAATCCATGGCGCACCACGGAGATATTTGAGTCTAAGTAGGTCCAGCCCTAGTCAGCAAGATCAAGAGCTCAGGTATTTTGCTCCCGGAACCTCCATGGTAATTGCTAACGCTGGGTTCTCTGCACCAGGATGTTCTCCTGTAATTGGGCGACGCCTGTTGTATCTTCCAGACTGGATACTGTCATCTATCTCCCAGGGGTGCTAAGCTGCATGTATCATCTACACGGATCCGCCGGTAGAATTTACCGAGGTAGGTGTACTAAGTTATGATGCGTTACTGTCTTGTGCTTCTTTTAGATAACTGTTCTACCAACTTCCTTCGCTTCACTTTAAAATGCATGCATGAGCTTCGAGAACACACACACACCTCCCCGTACCGGATGTCGCTAGGACGTTCATGCCGGTACAATCGAACAAACCTAGACATGTTAAAGTCTATGACACAGCCGTTTCTGTACCGTATTCACAAAATGGCCGTGCTGCACGTGCAAACGCCTGATAGCCTGAGCGAAATCTCTAACCCTTATGGCAGCTGCAGAACTCCCCGCTTTCCTACAGTGCGACCTCAAGGATTCTGGTGAAATAATTACTACTGCCACTTGCCCAGTTCCGCAGGGTATCACAGCTTTTACTACAGATGCGGGACCGCCCTCGGGGGATCCTGCGCACCACAGACCTCCAGGGCTACCAAGTATATGAACAATCCCGTACACTACAGGCCCATGGGATCCCGTCATATGCCGCGGTAGTAACATGTATACACACGAACATACAATGTGCTTGAGTGCACTAGTGTGGACGTGGATTGGTCCTCGTCGTGTTTTCCAAACCCGCTAGCCGCCACCCATGGGCGCGTGGCGCCCGCGAGATACTCCGTCCCGCGAAGTGCGGCACGGTCTGTTCAGAGAAACGAGCTTCTGTATCCATGGATGTCTGAATCTGTTTGTGGGTCATCTAGTCAGCGGAATGGTTGTTGGGGAAAGATGGCGCGCGCTCTGTCTGTCGAAATCATGGTTACCATTTGTTGGGTCCCGATGCGAGGTCTTGACAGCCCAGCTCGAGCATCTCTAGTCGTTCTTTACTTATATCGCACCAATACATATAGTTACTTCTAAAGCTGAACCAGGTGTTGGGGGATTTAGTTCCCCGAGAGTATCGTGGGCTGGGTGGGATAAGGCGACATCTCGCAAGCGCTCTCTGCTTGCTAGCCTGCGAGGTTCGGCATCACGTTGCTACCTATTATCCCCGTTAGGGCATCGGAAACGCCACGATCCAGATGAGTACCGTTTTCCTCGGGCGCAAGATTTGTACATGTCACATGCATGAGAGACGCTCGGGGGTCAGAAGCCGAGCGTGGCGAGCCAGCAGGGCTGACTGACCGAAGAAGGCGGTGACTGGAGCATGCTACGCCTCTGCTTGGGGTCACTCAGAGCTTAGCCATTTTCATGAGGTGTAAATTTGATTTCTGTGCAGATAGATCATAGGTACGACTTAAGCTGCCAGCTTTAAGTCCTCGATGAGTAGAAGTATTTCGAGTGCAACTGCTGGCCTTTCTGACGAAAAACTTGACGCAAGCATGTAGCAGTGCTGTTACTCGCACCGTGGCTTACTTGGAGGCCGATAAGCTGGGACTGCAAGGCTGGCAAGGACAGATGGGGTTCTCATTGGTGATGCTCAAGCTTAAGGCAAGCGATGGTGATTTTGTGTGGTCACATGCGTAGTCAGGTTGGGCTATATCATCGAAGACTCTGCTTCCGTGTTGTTGCCCTGCCCACAAGTCTCCTGAACGATTTTGTTGGGCACACTTATGTGTATCTGCTCTATCAACTGAGTTTCGGAGGGAACCAATTTGAGCAGCTTGCTTTCTCCCAGGCGGGCTCATATGCGCACATATATCTCCGGGGCTCGTGGCCAAGGGGCCAAAGGGGGCGGGTCTCTTCGCGCACATGATTGTGTCTTCTGTCCCTTGATACCACAAAAAAGGGTCAAATGCGCCTTTCCGCACACCCTGTGCCCATAAAATCCCTCATTCACTGAATATCCCTCCGACGTGCTCGCTCCAAGGGCTCCCCGGGGCCAGCAACGCAATGGACTCTTGGTCCAGGTCATAATGTGGGCATGCAGATAAGCACGAAGGCTGGCTGGCTGGCAGACAAATCTGATATACCCGGTCGCGCACACGGAACATGAACAATGTAGGTACCCTCGCCCCTCACGGATCAAGCGGCGGTCCCATGCCAGTCTGCCGTCTCCGTCCATCCATCTGTCTGCCTGTGTACCCGACCGCCCTCGTGTCTTTATCGGCGGCGAGCGTCGAAAAAGCCCATTGGGTTGGGCACCCTGGCTCCATCGATTCTTCCCACCTCTCGGGAGAGCAGACAGCATCGGTTGAACAAGAAGGCTGAACCCCCATCTGTCACCCTCGGTCGTCTGCTGGCTGCTCATACCTCTCCGCCACTTCGAAAGGTTACCGCTGATGCCGTGACTCTCAGCTGAAGTCTGGCATGGCCCCTTCCTAACCTATGTGTAGGCGGCCAAGATGGACGGGCTCTTGCGTATACATGGTCGTGTCTCCACGAGACAACCTCCTGACCGGCTTTCCTTGCTTCCCTCCAAGAGGACGCACCGGGACAATAATTTCCATCTCTCACGTGTGCTGCTGGTCAGTATTAACATGCGGATGTGTAGCGCTAAGGGAGTCTAGTGTACACCCACCCTCCTCGTTGTAATGGTCTACGGCTTCGTCTTGGGCAAATCTGTGCGACGGCTTGGTCTTCTTTGCTCTAGTGTGGTACGAAGAAGCGAGCTAGATCTCCATCGGGGGGGGGGGGGGGGTCTGACATGGCTCTAAAGTAGAAGCAAAAGAGCGATGCCATCACTCGGCCCACACGTACGTACCTCACATGGAAGCCTCCAAACACAGCGATTGAAAAAAGACACGACCCAGCGAGCGAAAGAATTAAGGGATAGGAGCCCGAATGGGTCGAGTTTGGTGTGGGTAGAACCATGCCAATAATTGTACGTTCTATTTACAACCTTATGCCCATGTAATGAACAATATATCATAAACTCCTGATGAATGAACCCGCGCCCCCGCTGGTTTAACGCCCTTGCTCGATGTGTGCCGTGCGGTGCTGTGCTGTGCTGTGATGCGCTTGGTTCTGTTTGGGAGCGCCTATGAGAACGATCTTTCCTCCACTCAATTTGATTCACCGCCCGAGCCCGAAATGGTGGATGTAACTGGCTTCAACATGCTTCTGATCTGCTCTTCCTTTTTGTAATCCGATTCGGTCATGCTGTCGAGTAATGCAATGTGTCTTTCTCCCTTTGGACAGTCTGGGACCATGGTTGGAATCCTTCTTGTTCCCCCCTTATTAATAAATAAATCATTCATTCATCGTCGGACATCTCTTCGTCCTCGTCGTCTTCCTCCTCCTCATCCTCGTCGTCCTCCTCCTCAGGCGTGGCCTGCCGGCTGGCCTCGACAGCGACCTCCTCGCGGACGCTCATCTCGCCGGTGCCGGCGTTGCGCTCGAGCACGAAGCACCGCTCGGCAAAGACGCCGCGCTCGTTCTGCCTGCGCCAGGGCTCGCTGAGGCGGCGCACCATGACCTTCTTCCACCCCCCAACGTTGATGGTGATGGACCGCCAGGGGACGCCCCCGGCCTTGTTCCGCACGAGGAACTGCAGCGTGCGCATGGCGGCGTCGCGGTCGCGGTCGGCGCCCGGGTGCACGACCTCGAAGGGGTGCAGGACCGTCTGCACGTGCAGCGTCAGCGTGTGCAGCGCGGGGAACGAGCAAGCAGCCCGCAGGAACTGCGGCGGGTCCGTGTGCACCACGTCCATGTCCAGCTCGAGCACCTGCACCTGGCGCATGCGCTGCGCCAGCAGGGCCAGGTCCTCGTGGTAGATGGTCGGGCAGCGCCGGTCCTCCTCGCCAAAGCCCGTGTGGTCGCGGAGCCGCAGCGTCGTCAGCGTGCGGGCGTGGGACAGCAGCGCGTCCACGGGGAAGTGGTACGTGTGCACCGTGATCTGCAGCGTCGACAGGGCGCGGATGTACGACCTGACGAGCAGGTTGAGCCGCCGCGTGGCCTCGATGCGCAGGTCGGGGAGGTGGGCGCTGAAGTCCTCGCAGTGCAGGGTCTGGAGGTTGGCCAGCTCGTGGAAGTTGACCGAGTTGAGGAAGTTGAAGATCGGGACGGAGATCAGCTCCAGGGACGTGATGCGCGAGAAGTCCCAGTGCCGCGCCACCTCCTCGGCGCTGTGCCTCCAGTCGTAGGAGCGGAGGGTCAGCTCGCGCAGGGGCGGGAGGCGCTCGTGCGGCGCGAAGTCGAACTGCGTGCCCTGGCCCCGGTCCTCGAAGTGGAGCGTCTCCAGCCGCCGGGCGGAGAGGAGGAGGTGCTTGAGGGAGTTCAGCCGGGTGACCAGTGGCGGTGCCGGGTGGGCCATCTTCAGGGAGACCAGCAGGTCGATGGGTATGGCTCGGAGGTAGGTGTTGCGCATCTCGCCCTCAAAGTCCCGGAGTGGAAGCTCCTCGACGTATAGCTTGGTGCGGTTGTAACGAGTCTGCTCTGCATTTAGAATATCAGATGGTAGCCAGAAGCGGCCAGAGCGGGCCTCTCTGTCCACGTATCGCCATCTATGTCGGCAGCATGGTCAGTACGTCCGAGGCAATGGTCGAGATAGACAGTCGCCCACGAGGGGCGGGAGACCACTTACCTTACGGACGAGAGTTTTCGTATTCTCTCCAGGATCCTCTTGATCCCGGCGGGGTCCAGGTCGCTTCTGGCAACGACATGATGTGTGTGAGCACTGATATGCTCGAGAGCTTGGGGGAAGTGTTCCCCTGCATCCTGGGCGACTATCCGCTCCGTCAAGACCAGCGTCTTGTAGGCGATAGGTATGGCTATCTGGTTGAACCGTTGGCAGAGAAGCCGAGCGGTTGAGACATATTGCGTGTCGATATCTCGAAGCTGCCAGAATCCAGTCAGTATAGTCCCTAGGGAATAGATAGTCTCCCCGAAGGCATTTCAACTAAGAAACCAGAATATGGAGCCACCGCTGGAGGGATCGTCACCAACCTGTTCGAATATCAGGGCCAGGAGCTCCGTACTCAGGTCGTTCAGAGACCAACTAGGCTGATACTGATGATGGTGCTGCTGCTGCGAGTGTTGATATGTCTGGCCTGCGCCCTGAGCATATGAGGCCATTCGCTTCCTCCGCTGGCGAGCACATTCAGCCAGGTCTCTAGGAAAAGGTAAAAGAATAGAAGGCATGGACATGGAGAGAGAGCCTCGTGGAGAAGATCTCACACGAAGCAGGCGGGATGGGAAATTTTAATTCTAGAAGATGTTTCCATGGGATCCAGCAATTGATACCGACAGGGGTGGGTGACCCAGGTTGAGGATGGGTGGATATGTGGGTATTCCGATGGGCAGCAGCAGGATGGGCTGCAGGGGAGGAGCTCAGATCTTGGCCCGGGTTGGGTGCTGAGGGTCGAGGTGGGCAAGGGAGGCTATCCTCCTTTTGGAGAAAGTAACGAAGATGGGGCGATTGGGGAATGGGAGCGGAGGTGACATCAAAGACCGCTGATGGTCGATGTAAACGAACCACCGGTTGCGGCAGCGACCTGCAGTGCTAATCTGTGAGTAGCGTGACACGGCCGCAATGCACGCGAGGAAGGCGACCGAGGGTAGCGGACACAGCGACAGCCGGGTTGACGATGGGAAAAGCTGGGGCCCTTTGATGGGTCCTCGCGCTGGACTGCCTTGTTGTGTGCGCCGGCGGAGACGAGACGCCGGTAGGATTATTGCTGGCTCGGCTTGCAGGCTAAGATCGACGCACCATGCCCCGTACTCCTGTAATGTGCTGCGCACCTCGGCTTGGGAACTGGGACCCAACCCGGGTAAAGTACAAGACTGAGACGACCCAAAGGAGAGAGACAGACAGGGCTGATTTTGCCGCGCCGGTGGATATGCGGGCGTTGGTGCAAGCGAGGTGGCTTCTCACCAAAAGGGTGCATGCGGCGGAGGAGGGGACGCCAAAAGAACGAGCGAGTGGATGGTGGACCAGAAAAGAGGCGAGACAAGAGTGAGTAAGAGGCGGTAAGGCTATAAAGAGCCTGAATGCTACACTGGACTACCAGCCCGTCTTGGAATGGAGAAACGTGGCACGCACGGATTCTGGATGTGGATGTGGACCAGAAGAAGGCCCGCCGCGAAGAGGGCGACAAGAAGCTAGAAGCGAAGGTTTGGAAGCTAGAACACTAACATTCGACGGGAAGGAAAGCGATTCGTAGAAGAGGAAGAAGCGCGGTTGTTTGAGAAAACGTCGGTAGCGTCTGCTTCAGCTTATGCTCATGAAGGGTCATGCTGTTCGCAAGTTCCACGTCCACCCCATTCCAGCCCAGTCCTGCTTGCCTGCCTGCATGCCTGCCCACCTGTCCAGCCCAGTCGGGTCCCAGGGTTGGACAGGCTGTTCGCGGGTTGACACAAGCATGGCAAGGCCACGAAAAAGATGGGATGATGTGAAGCAGCGCACACAACGAGAAACGCCGCCAAAGCAGCCGGGACGAGGAGGCACGGGGCGGATGGTCTGGTGCGGATAACGACCCAATCGCGGAGCTGGACCGGCTGGTGGACAGCAGCCACCTTCAGATGGGCCGGCCAATGCTTGTTCCGCCGTGGGCGGCCGACTTAGACCCAACAGAGAAGCTTATACCTCGTCCGATTGTTCTGTGGTCGAGACGAGAGGGATTGTGCGAGCGTGCTTTGCTTTGCTGCAGCCCGCGCGCACGCCTGCTCGCCCGCCTACTTGCTCGCTTGGCCATCTGGGGAATTCTAAATATGCTGTGCTGCCGTGACATGCTATGTCATGTAATCGACAGCCTTTCTGCGATGATTGGCTTTGGCCTTGCCCCCGGGGCAGCAGGAAGGAGGATTTTCATCCCATTCGTAACGACTCATCCAGTGTCGTGCCGGCGATCTGCAGTCGCTTGAATGCTGCTGTGTCTGCTGGGGTTGTTCCCTTGCGTGTTTTGTTGTGCCCTGTAAGCCATTTTGTGTTGTGTCATGTCGTGTCAGGTCAAGTCATGCCACGGCCGTCTGCCTGTGCTCTCTGCCTCTGGCTGCAGACGTGTTGAGTGTGTAGCATGTGTGAGCATGTGCGCATCTCCCACTGGTCCACTTGCAGATGGCGGCTGATGGGGTGCTGATGGCTAAAATGGTGATGGGCAGCGAGGAGTGGGAAAGTGTGTATCTGAGGGCGTCAAACGAGCGTTGCGAAAGTGGACGTTTCGCAAGGTCCGCCCAAAGAAGCAAGAGGCGTTTTTGGCTCCCGCTCCACCGTCGTGCAGCCGGGGCCCGCCCCACCGTGGGAGCTTGGCCGTTTTGGGCGCCTGATACCACCTCGCCCAGGTGGCCACGCCGCAAGAGGGTGACGCTGGCACATGCGTTTCCGCTGCAGTGGTAACGGGTGTCCAATCAGGGGTCTTTTGTGCATTTGCTCTCGAAGGTTGTGGGGGCCTGGCTCGTCCCCTGTCCTGCATATTGCCGTGTGGATCCGAACAAAACGCACACACAAGGTCACCAGGCTGCAGACGGAGGTAGTTCTTGTACCTGCCCACATTACAGAGTACCATGGGTACTTACTGCCTGGCCCCACGGTACCTCACCACACCCACACCAACCTTGAAAGCTCAACGGCACCCGACAGCTGCCCCTGCTTGTCATCACCGCGCATGCCGTGCAGTCCTACTTCTCATGTATGCAGTCTACTCATCTTCGCCATATTCGCCATATTTGTACAGAGGACATGGGCATCCTGCAGACAGCTCGTAACGTCGAGAACGATGTCCATCCCAAAAGAGAAGCCAGCCAAATGATGTGCTTGGCTACATGAGACTAGGTACTCTATCGCACACCAACACATGTATCATCCACAAGTACATTAACACAGCAAGCCACTCAATAGAAACATGCGGACCGGGACCGAGGCACGTATAGCATTTCTGATATATGACAACCAGACTTCATCCCGCTTGCTCGCCTGCCCACCAGCCAGTAGGGACTTTTATACCTAAGCGTGCGTCGCGTCAACGACTTCACCTTCTCATAAAGAAGCAAAGACAATGGTGCCATGCTGTTGTGCTGTACACACGGCACCTGTTTCATCCGGGAAAGCCTGTCAAGCCTCTGCACATCTCCCTGCATAACCAGAATGACAACATGGCATGCTTCCCTTTCCCCCACATGCCAGCATGCGCGCGTACAGCCATCGCTAAAGAGTACCAATTAGAACCTGGCCGCCCTGCATACATGCATGCACACATACGTGCATGTAAAACAAACATACGTGCACACACAGGGCGAGGTTGAGACGACCTAGACTACCTGTCCGCTGCTGGCCGGCCAAAAGGCATAACAGGGAGAGGGAGAGGGACAGGCCAGGTCGCCGTCTACCGCGGTACCGGTTAATTGCTAGCTACGCGGTACAATGCAATGCATGCCATCGCTAGGGGGCTCGCGTCATCGCAAGTCGAACCATGGGGTACCAGACCACGATCAGCCATATGATAATAATAACGAAAGCGTTGAGTATACCGTAGCATCCAGATATGGTACGATGTTTCCGTCCCAAGGCCGCCGGCGGGCGGGCATCAACACCCCCACCCACCCACTCGCCCGCCCCCCAGTCTTGGAAACCCAGGCATGTCACCGAGGAAGGCCCCAGAACATCAGACGATTGTCTTGTCCTGCAGGCCATCGCAGCCCACTGATTCTTGTTTCTGCTTTTGGAATATCTTGCTGCCCCTGCTGCTACTTTTAGACAGCTTGTGGGCGGGGAGGAACAATGGCTTTGCCGGACCACCAGTAAGAAAAGACTGCCAGACAGAAGCGTGCAGCCTCGGCGTTCATCCAACCGGCTCAGCCGTTGAGCCTTCATCCGGCGCCTCTCGTATAATGTAGATAAATAGTCTGCACAAGTGTACCAGAGCCAGGGGTGTGTTGGTAATAATAACCAAGCGAGACTAGTTGCATGGGGAAGTCTAGATCCCCCCGGATTGGGAACCGGGCCACTCTGCAACCTTGATTTTTACTTCTTCACAGGCACGCATGCAGGTATCCGTCGGCTCTGACTAGCCGCAGGGCAGGGCTGGCTGACCAACAATAACGGCGTGGACGGAGAGATCGTCTCGTCTGTAGTACAGTAACAGACCACTCTATATCAAACTGCCAGACTACCGCGATATTAATTGACTGCGTCTGAGGAGGGCGGGGAGAGAATGGAATATAGGGTGGGTGGGTGACATCTTGGACGTCGATCTCTTGGGACGACACACGGCTGCACAAACGGGACGAAGATGGCGCCAACAGAAGCGGTTGATTGCACTGCAGTTGAAGAGATTGTGCTGAAGATCGCACGGCAGGGTGTTTCTGCTTTGGGGAACACACCTCCCACCTCGCACCTCGCACCCCCACCCTCAGACAAAATGCCATGATGATCGCAGTTTCGCAGGTGTTGCCGCAAGCTCTTCCAAGACGAGCCAGCCGCCAGCCAGCCAGTCAAACAAGACAGGGCCCAGGCAGGGACGCGCGGGCTGCAGGGCTGCAGGGCTGGACTGGCTGAGCACAGACATGAGACGGTTTTCTTTCCTTTTCCCCGTTCGTGTAGGATTCTCTGTCGATCACCCTCTCTCTCACTATCAAAAACCTCGCTGACCGGTCCAGTCGCATCCATTTGAACATTATTCCCTCCCCCCAGGCGGCGCGCACCACGCACCGACAAGACCCCACATGTAGACCGGCATGCGGGCATGGGATCGCAACGCGGATGATGTGTCGATGCAGCGTGGTTCCGATCGGAGTGACTTGTCCGGCAGAGGGCTGCCGCGTGGGGCGTATCATCATCATTGGCGTCCCTGCCTGCCCTGCTTCTCAGCAACGTACACATGTACAGTACATCCATGAACTCCCACTTCCCTTCACCCCGGCTCTCGCCCGATTTATGAGCCGCCGAGGAAACCCCACAGAAGAACGAGCGAACGTGTGGAACGCAGCAGCGCGTGGTGGAGCCGCAAGGGGGCAGATCTGGGTGGAGCCTCGGATCGGGAGCACGAGGTTGCACTCGCTCACCGCGAGATGGTGGGCTCTGGGGGTCTCCGTCTGGCGAGAAAGCGTAACGCTCTTGGGTACAGTTCCGATGAATATCCCGGGGGCCAAGAAGGGGCCTTTTCGTCCTCGCCTGTGTGAGGAGCGGAACCTTCTTGACTCGCATGCGGTTACATGGGCATACATACTTGTAGTGCGTGTATTTCAGTTCATATTGTGGTCTGTGGTATATGTCCACACATTGTGCGACTGGCACATGGAAGACTCGGAAAGATAGAAATTTTGACCCTCAAAGAACTAACTTGTTACAAGGTCTGTTCCCAGAACCCAGAAGAAAATAAGATGGACCGGAAAGTTTGACCGCGCTCTTGCAGGCCAGCTGGCCAAGGTCAAAAATGTGCACGAGACACATCCGCCCCTGGCCAAGCGACTCAGCATTTCCGTCTCTTCCGCCCACTCCCCGCTGGAATCATTTTTAGAGTTTGGTCACTTGTCACTCTGCCCTGGGCCCTGCCAGTCCGAAGGAGGCGCCAGTCTTGATCCGGTGTCTCAGATCCTCGCGAATATCAAGTGTCCCGTCGGATCTTGGGGGTGGACAACAGGCGCATATGTAGCCATGTACATCAATAGTCTACAAACATACGAGCTGCGGCTAGAAGGCCGAAAGTGGCCATGTGTGATGGATGGATCGAACCATGCTGCCGTTCTTCCTTTCCCTGATCCCTTGCTCGTAGGGTAGACTACATTCGTTCCCACATGCGTTCTGTATGTGTGTGTGTGTGTGTGTGTGTTTGCGTGCGTGTGTAGTGTACGGACACAGCGGCTGAAACTTTCGATATCCGGCCACACACGCGGGGCGGCGCCAACAGCAAGCCGCCCGCCACCAACCAACCTCTCTTACAGTAGGGCCCCCTGGCCGGGGATCCAGCCGGGCGGGCGGCGCCACGCTGCGGAGTTCTCTTGCTTGTCGAAGACAGGAATGCAGTCCCTTGATCCTGATCACCTGGCCCCGGGGACTGGGACCACCAGCTCAACAACAACAAAATCGAAAGAACCATGCCGGGCAACGCCCGCTCCTGTTGTCCTTTCGATAGGTCCCCGATCGTCTCTCGCGGCTGAGATGGGACGAACACATGTTGTAGGGCGGCGGCGGCGCGGTCGACCCGCTTCTTGGGTGGACTAAACACGCATCGGCGACGGGCTTACTTGATTCGGATGTAGCTTGCGACTGTGGAGGGAGGGAGGAGAGGAGCCTCAACAGGTGGGTGGTGGGGGCCACGGGGAGGACAGAAATGGCCCCCGATATGTTGAAAGATGTACAATCGCGAGGATGAAATGTACGCCCCTTCTCGAACGACCTCGAACGAGACACCACACTTACACCATGTTCTCGCGGTGGGAAGGAAAGGTAGGGAGGGGTGATGCTGACCTGTATTCACCGCCTCCGTCTCCAACATATCCGATGCGGTGCGATCCGTGACGACGGCATCAAGCCCGCATCATCGGGGGCCGAGGGGACTCCCCCCTTCCCCACCAGGCGTGAACACGTCTGTCTCCCCGGGGAGAAGAGGGACGGAACCAGCAACAACAACAAGACCCCGGTGCGAAGGATTGCATGGCCAGTCCCCACCATGTGGATATCTTGAGGCGCACTGGAGGGACAGTTGGGCCCCCTAGACTTCCCAGCCCACTCAAGTGAGGGATCGAAGCGCCTCCGATAGACGAGACCATGTATTATTTCCAGGCCATCGCGGGGATGATGAAGCAGGTCACCATGACATCCGGCCCTCAGGCGGTGAGAGGGCAGTGGAAAATCAACAAGAAGTGCCTGTCTGCCTGTCGTCAGTGTTCTACGATCCATGCCACAGATATGTACATACGTGCGTACATGTGTGTATGGCGGCTCTCCCGGCAACAACGACACGAAAGTCTCTGCATCCACTCGCGTCTCATGCCCGAGTTGGCGGCCGACATGTACACATTGCTCACCTCGGCCCCGAGACAGCCGCCACCGAGAAGTGAGCGAGTGATCGGTCGATGTTGAGGAAATCCGCCAGCACACGGCTTCTACTTCTGCTTTTTCTTCCTTCTCTGGTGGTGCCCACAAGGCCCGACACGAGGCAGGTGCATGAGAAACGTGCATCGGAGGGAAGGCTGGTAGATCACCCGTCTGTGTCGACGGGTAGTTCCATGGCTCACCCACCACCTCGATATCGATAGTTGGAGGGCAACAGGGGAGAGGAGGGAGAAGTGGAAAAAGAATGGGGAAGGGAAAAAAAAGCATATTCTTCAGGCCCCTTGGGGGGCAAGACGAAACCTTCCCTTCTAAGACAGACCAGACCAACGCCTCCCCCCAAGAAAAACCAGACACGCAACCCTTCAATTCCGCCCCTGTCTCATCACGACGAGCCCCTCCACCATCCCCATCCCAGTCGCAAGCCAGGTCCGAATATGGAAGACGCCTCGTCCCGCGTAAGCGAGAGACATTGATCTGCGGACATAAACCCCCGACGCAGGCCAAGGCGACGGCACGGGAGAGAAGCGAGGAGAAGTAAAAACCATTTTGGAAGGAACGAGGGGGAAGAAGCAAAAAAAACAAATTCAGGGGCTGCGTTTCCTATATGGTACTGAACTGTGCGTACACGTCGACGCGCATCGGCGCCGACGACCACCCACCCTATCCGCGCAGGACACGAACCACAACACCATGCGGTCAGTGTGCTGCTGCTGCTGGTGCTGGGAAAGGGGAGGAGTCGGGCTGTCGGGCTCTATTTGGGAAACATGGACGGACGGACGGGGTGCTGCCTAGTCGGCGAGGAGCGCAAAGGCAACTGGGAGAGGGAACGTCACCCGCGGCGGTATGCGGTGCTTAACGGCCGGGAGCTCCCCTCGACCTCGCTCCCCAGGAGCAGTCATGTCATGAAAGGCACCGTCGGCGACTGGTGCTGGCAGCCCCCTTGCCAAGGGTTGGCAGCAGTATCAGGCAGGCAAGACGAGGTGAGGCGACTTGGGACCGGGCCCGGGAGGAAGGACGGACGGACAAGACAGGTTTCACAAGACCACGAACCAGTACGTAAGTATGCCCTTTCACACTCTCTGGCTGGTATTTCTCTTATGCCTGATGATAACAACTGCTGTTTCTTTGTTTGCTTGTTCGGTCGTTGACCCTGATGCTTCTCCACCACCAATCCTCCATGATATCGTGACCTCGCACGGCTCTCAGCGCTGGCTCCATCTCCCCACAGTCACCAAGAAAAAATCATAAACAAGAATGCTGCTCGTTTCCACCAATTAGGTGTAGATGGACAGATAGGTAGGTAAGTAAGTAGCTGAGTATTTAGGTGGTAGGTTAGGCATTCCGCGGAACCACGCCCCTCACATCCAATATATATGTACGCTCAGTACCGGTACACCGGCCTCTTCCCCGACGACGAGCCGCCGTACGCATCCGCGGAGGAAGGCGGCGGGTTGTAGATGTCCTCGCTGAGGTCCGACACGTTGCGCGGCCTCGTTGCGGACGACGAGGACCCGCTGTAACCGCCACCGTACCCGGCGACGGGGCTGACGACTTCCTTGTCCCCGTCCTGGTCCGACGGCCCGTACCCGGCGCCGTGCATGGTGACCTTGTTGAACGCGCTGTCCTGGCGGCCGATGTAGCTGCGAGTGGGCTCGCCGAAGCCCGGGTGGAAGGGCTCGTCGGCCAGCCGCGGCTCTTCCAGCTGGGGCGCCCTGCCTCCTCTCGACCCCGCGGGTTCCGGGTCGCGGAAGGGGTCCTGACCCTCGTCTGCGGGCGTTGCGTTTGCGGAGCGGGATGGCCCAGCTGCCGAGGGGTGCCCTGGCGGCGGCCCCGGCGGCGGCGGTACGTAGTCTGCTGGGTCGGGCTCTTGTCTTCCCTTACCCTTGCCGTTGTTAAGTGGCTTCCTCGGCAGCGGCGGCGCCGAGTCGCCCGCGTAGGCTCCGCCGCTGGGAAATGCTCCTCCTTGCGCAGCGTACGACCCCGTCGCTTCGGGCATGGGGGGTCGGCTTGAGCCATTCACTTCTGGCGCGGGGCTGACGTTCTCGGAACGGTCGCCGAGGCCGAGTTCCTTCCTGGCGCTCAGCCTCGCACGCTTCTCGTTGTTGAGCGCCTGTTGCAGCTCCTCGTTCACGTCGATCAAGCTCTCCATGGTCTCGTTGTCCGGGCCAGGGTTCTCCGCGGTCATGTAGCCCTGTATGCTCCTGGACGCGCTCAGACACCTGTCGGCGAACTCCTTGACCAGGTCGTTATCCAGGACCTCAGTTGACGGGGTATTGGCTACCAGCTGCGACAGCAGCTTTGCCGACGTCCGCGCCTCCTCCAGACGATTTGCAAGCTCGACGGGGTTTGGAAGACGCTTATTGCTGTGGCTTCTCGCGAAATAGTTCTGCGAGTGCGGATCTGTAGGGGGCGCCGCGAAGTTCTGTGGACGTGGCGGTTGCGGCGGATGTCCCTGGAAAGCATTAGCGACTCGCCACCGGCTCAGTTTCAGGAATGCTGGAACATACTCCGTAAGCCTTGTAGGCCTTGTCCTTCTCCTTCTTCCACAGCTCGATGATCGGGCCGAGGCCCTCGTCCCAGCCCTTCTGGTGTTCGAATGAATCCAGCGTCTCCATGAGCATCTGGCGCACAGAGAGGTCGCGCCCGTTCCGGAGGAGGTCCTTGACCACTTCCAGGAACTTGCCGTCCAGGTTCCGAGTGAACGTCGGTCCCGGGTTGTCGGCGAGAATTCTTGTGAGCATGAGCGCATTGTACTGGTAGGATGGTTTCGACCAGTAATCCTTCTTAAGGAATTTGCGTATCGTCCGCGCGCACTCGGCGGCTGCTGTTGGCGAGGACTCGGCGGATTCGACTATCGACGGCAGGAAGGTGACCTCGTCGCCCTGTATTCCACCCGATCAGCACTCTTGCGCCTGAAGTAGTGTGTGAGAGGGGCACAGCAGCTGTGGAGACACAATGACGGCGCACTTGCGGGCGTCAGGGGTCGATGCGGAAGTGGTGCGCCTGTCCCTCCCCGACCACCACAGCAAACGGTCACGCCGCCGCGCGCATCGCCCAACAAGGCGCTCACGTCCCGGGCAGGTGCCGCAGAGATCCATCAGCCATGCCGTGCGACACTTGCGCGGCTATCCAATATGCCCAGTCTGGATTCCCCAGGTCTGCCCCAATCATATGCAACATACCGCATTGTCCGGGCCACCCGACTCGCAGAAAGCTTTCTGTGACGGCAGGGTCAGCACATATTCTCCAGAATCGGTATTCCAACAGCCCGGGGGCGTTGGGTGTGTCTATCGTACCACGCTCCTGGCGGCGACGGCCTCGGGGGAATCGCCCTGAAGGTCGACGGCGGAATCGCTGCCTGCGCTCGCGGTGTCGGCGGAGGAGTCGGTCCTCTTCTTGATGCTACCGAGCATCTTATTGCTCAGGCCCTTCATGGACTTCATCTTGGGCTGGGGCGCCGTGCGACCGGATTATAGCAGCGAGGTAGTATGACGTCGTAGGAGAGGGGTGGGGGCCCAGAGGGCAGACGTCGCGATAAGGCGTTTGTTTGAGTCGGGGTTTGCCAAGGCTCCGAGTGAAGCAGCTGTGCCCGCCCCTCAGGATGGGATGTTGACTCGTTCGGGGTGTGGCGGAAGAAGGCAGGTGGTGGCGGGGATGGCGTTTTCGTTCAAAGGAAGGAGGGAGGACGAGGGGTATCTCAACAAAGAAGAAAACAGAAAAGGATCGAGACGGAGGAACGAGGCAAACGCGAAGCGAAGCGGCGCAGTTGCAGTGCAGTCGTAATGATTAAAAGGGGGGGGGGTGGTTGTTGTGCACGATAGTACAGTCCAGGCAGGCAGGTAGTAACAGACTGGGGGTGTTAGGCGATAGTAATTATGTGTGGTGGGAAGGCAGCCTGGGATCCGCGAAGTCGCGTCAGTGTCTTGGACTGGGGTGCATGGGATCTAATTCGGTTTGTTGGTTGACCAAGGGTCCTCTCGAGCTCTAGCCTTGGGGGATGAACCCACTTACCTACCAACTGGCAGTGACCCACGCCTGTTCTGGCAGTGCTTTGCTGTGCTGCACTGCGTGTGCTGGCAGCTGCTAGCTCGCTGTCTTGTGGTCTCTCTCTCTCTTCTGTCTCTAACCCCACTCGCCTATCAGCTACCAAAGCAGATTAGGTCGGCCCACTGAGACCTGCACTGGTTGTCGGCCGAAGGGACTCCTGACTTGAGAGCAAGACGGCAGTAGTTTCAACGGACGGCCGGCGGTTTGAGGCCAGTGTTTTGACAGCTGCAGGAACGGGATCGGGCGGAGGGGCTTGTGTTTGTGTGCCCTGAGTTCGGTCAACAGGTTTGCCAGGGGAGACCAGGCACTCGGAGACAAGAGGTGCGGGGATTTAATCAACAGTATACACCTTCTGACGAGCAGCAAGACGGGATGAGACCGGATGGATTGGCTTGGGTGTCTTGTTGCTATTATAGCCTTCCCCTAACGTTGCTGTGTCCCGAGGAACCCCTGTTTGCCTCTGCTTGCTGCGTGCTGCGTGCTGAGTCTGCTTGCTGCTTCTCGTTACCGCCGACGCCGCCGTTGCTGCTCCGTCACCAACGCCGACAACGTGCACAGCCTCAACTTCCACGCAACCCGACCACACTTCCAAGCTTCCTGGCACAGCAGCCCAGCGGGCCACTCAGCTCAGCCTGCACATCGTCTGACGTCTTGGTCGCGCTTGGCTGGCACGTCACTCGTCACCCGTTGCCGTCTGGCATGTTGCCGAAAGAGACGCGCAAGGCTCGCTTGTCGCGGCCTGGAGGCTGCCACCTCCCGTCCAGTCAAAACTGATGGTGATAGAATGACAGCCGAAGCCGCCATTACACCCGCTTCGGCCAATTGTAACTCCGCCACTGCTTAAACTCCGCCACGACGTAAAAAGAAAAATATAGCAGACGGTATCCTGCGAGGAACGGCTTTTGTATTAATCTTTCAAATGCATCCACTCTAGCTCTATCGCTGCCAAGGTTCTACAAGTCTCCAGACTCCAGTTCGTATCGTGGCGGCAAGCGCAGCAACGCTGGTTCCTTGACTAGATCTACGACGGTTCTCCTGACTAGACTTCGCGACTAGCCCTCGAGCATATACAAAGGTCCGCTCCGGTGACTGCTCTGTCGCTCATCCCGTCATTATCAAATCGCACCGTGCTCCCACATGCGGCGAACCCCTTCGCACCAAACATTACCTAGACTCATGTCGAACGAATTGCTTTTGTGACCACCAGCAGGTAGCGAGTACGTCTGCCCGGGCTTGCGACGGGCACTCCGTAAAGGAGTGGGCTAGGTCGATTGGGAGGATATAGGCGAGTCATCTTCGATTACCGGCGTCCCGGTCAAAGAACGCGTCGAGCATACTGCTGGTCTCGTCCGTTCCGCGATTGCTCTACGAGCTCTCCTCCGCAGAGGGCAAGGGGACGGCCTTGTACAGCAGGATGAGGGCTGAGTGCGTCTCGCCGCCTCCAGATAGCGTCTCGATCTTGTCCCCGGGCACCTCCGAAACCCTGTCGTCGTTAAACCAGTACCAGTTGCCATCCTCCTCGCCGACCTTGCCTGTCTTAGGGTCTTTCAAACCCGGCTTCTTGACGTACGCCGTGTAGTGGCCGCTGTCGGCGCTGGACCCTTGGTGAGTGATCAGGGCCCGGAGTTCGTAAATGCCAGATTGGTTTGCGCCCTCGTCCTTCGCCAGATCCTGATTGACCAGCGAGAGAAGCTCCTTCTTCGCCTCACGGAGCGCGGATGCCTTCTCCTCCTCCCACTCAGCGTCCGTCTTGTACGTCTCCATCGACGTATCCCCGTCGGAATCTGTAGCAGGCTTCTTGCCGTCCTTCTTGTCCTTCTTGTCAATCTCGGCCGGCTCCACTGGGGCGTCCGTAGATGCAGGGTTTGCCTTTCTCCTCTTGCGGGCGCGCGTGATATCCTCCTCGTCCTTTTGAACCTCTCGAAGTCGGTCTCTGACCGGGATCAGCTTCTCCTTCAGGGAGTCCGTGCAAAATTCCATAATGTCGAGGTCCTTGGGAAAGGTGACCTTGCGGAGAATCTTTGCCTTCTTTTGCGTGTCTCTCCTCCAGAAGAAGCGGACGAATTGGACGGTCAGGTACAAGGGCAATCTCGAGATCTTGGACGACCTGGTGTAGGATACGTCCCTTCCGAGGACCTCCGAATTCTTCTCGATCTTCTCTTTCAAGCCAGCTAAGATTCCATCCCGCAGGTGGTTTGTCTCAGCATCGATGTGGCAGTTGAGCTTAAGGAACGTGTCGGTCGCCTCGACAGGTTGCTCGCCTCGCTCCCGGGCCTCGGCTTCGTCGCACTCGAGCTTCGACTCGAGCTGCAGAGACATGTAGCGGTCGACCCACGAAACAGGGGCAGAATCGTCCTTGCCCTTGATTTGCAGGCTGTTCCGGACCTGAGAAAGGATGTTGGTCCAGGCTTCCTCAGCATCCTGCTGCGCGTAGCCCTGACCCGTGCGAGACCTCTCGGCGAACTGGGGGAAACCTTGACGCAGGGCCTGAATGAAAGCGAAGGGGGCAAATGCCTCCTGCGTCTCACCCATCGCCTTGCAGAGGTTCTTCAGCTGCGTCGTGATGTCGAACTGGGGCAGGACACCGAGGGCACTGGAACCGGGTTGGCTCTTGTATTCGTACTTGACGAGAGACTCTTGGAGCTCAGGTATCGCGCGGAGGGTTTGCAGGGTTGAGTTGAGGTAGCAGGTGTTGCCGAGGTTGGTGAGACCGCTCGGGATCGCGCCCTCCTGTTGGGCTTTCTCGGCGTCGGTCATGTCCTCCATGAACTTGATTTTCTCCTTGGGCCGAGCGAGTTCTGCGCCGCCGGAGCTAGGGGTGCCCATCATCATGATCTGCTGGCCGGGTTTCAGGCCCAGCTTGCCCATGTCCGCATCATCTTTCAGCTGACCGCCCTTGATCAGGATCTTCTGTCGTTCGGGCTCGACGGCTGTCAGGCTGTAGACTATCTCCTTGAATTCCGCGCCTGTGGCGGAGGGGTCCACCTCGACATCGTATTTGGTGCCCTGGTGTTTGATAATGACTGCAAATGGCAATGTTAGCAATCATCGGGCGGGTCAATCATGGTAGGATTGCGACCAGAGTATTCGCAGCTTGGGTGCTTCGGAAGCAGAGGGAGACTGGGGATCTCGGCTCACCATTCACCGCCATCTTGTCAGTTGCTCGTCTTGAGTCTGATGAGTTACGATGTGCATTCGCAGAGTTACTGCGTAAATGGAAAGTTCGAAGAAAAAGTGGCAATCGTATAGACTTTATGGGAGAACCAGGTAGCGTTTGTCAACGTGGGCAGCAGGGAGGCAAAACTACGGGAGGCGGGCAGGCAGCTGGGAGCTTGTGTCATCAATGGACATGGCGGGGCACTACAGTCTAGTCTGTAACTGCGTAAGGGAAGGTGTGACAGGGGGAGGGGAGGGGGGCAACAACGGAGCTCCAGCAAATGGGGTACGTACCTCAATGCCTTCCCCTGATTCCGCTGGCAGGTCCCGCCGCTCCTGACGCCCCACACGCGGGCTGGTTGACGTCGCTCCATTCGGGGACAGCTTCTCTGGACAACCACCTCGACCTTCACCACGCCAGCTCGGCATCTTGAACAGACCTGGCAGAGTTTCTGTGCCTTCAAGATGGTACGGACCAGCCCTCAGATCGGCAGACCCTCGATGCACAACTGACGTCCCTCCCAGTCTCAATCCCTTAGGCCGTACCTTCAGGCCGTCCGTAGCAGCCTGACAGCCGCCCTCTGCCTGTCCAACTTCGCATCCCAGACCGCCGAGCGACACAATGTCCCCGAAGTCGAGGCCCGGACGTCACCCGAGGTCCTCCTGGCACCCCTGACGATTGCGCGCAACGAGAACGAGCGCGTCCTCATCGAGCCCAGCATCAACAGCGTGCGCATCAGCCTCAAGATCAAGCAGGCTGACGAGATCGAGCACATCCTGGTACACAAGTTCACCCGGTTCTTGGAACAGCGCGCCGAGTCGTTCTTCATCCTGAGGCGGAAACCTATCAAGGTGCGTGTTCGCAACGCCTGCGCTGCGAACCTGGCAGCTGCTGGCCGCTGCCCTTCCGTGGGCCGCGGGACACCCCTGACCAAGGTGGAGACTGACCGTCTGAGTAGGGATATGATATCTCTTTCCTGATTACGAACTTCCACACGGAGGAAATGTTGAAGCACAAGCTTGTGGACTTTATAATCCAGTTCATGGAGGAGGTTGACAAGGAAATCTCCGAGATGAAGCTATTCGTGAGCAACGCATTGCCCCAGCCCCCTTCTCCGCAACGACTAACTGGGCCCAGTTGAACGCAAGAGCACGATTTGTTGCCGAGTCATTCTTGACACCGTTTGACTAAGGCTCGACATACCCCTCAATTCTGTCAGAGGCCGTATGCATGCCACGATGAATGGCTTGTGGCAGATGATGCTCAGAAGCGGAGTGATTCAACAAGCATGGCTCTTCCCTTCAACTGCAACTCAGAAAACCCCAAGGTGTGGTAGGCGGCTCGTATACCATGTCCTAACTGAGAGAGGTCTTGAAGGGCACTGCTGAATGAGCATATATTGGCAGCATCTTGGCTTAGGGACAGCACACATCGTGGTCCTCCACATGCTGGCAAGTGAGATATGATGACACGGATCAAATTAAAGGAGCGACCTGAATCAACCAAACATCAAATAGCCGTTCGTGATCAACTACCAGAAGCAATGATCTTCCCAGACCCGAGTGAAGAATTGTGCTGTTTAAACATGCTGTGTCTTCCACGATGTCCTGCCAGAGAACTAACACGGATATATCAAGGCAGGTCTTGTTTCTCAGCCAAGGGCAGTTTTAGGGCCTCATCAGACCATGTAAGTTCGGCATGTTGCATCGTGAACGAGTCTTTCATGCTGGTTTACGATTCACCAGCATCGATCTTCGCGTCGCCTCCATAGAGGTCTTTCCATTCAAGGGACTTGAACTCTAAGTCCATTCATGTGAGGATTAAGAACATTGAGAAACTATGTTTGCAGAAATCTTCCCATCTCCCTTTTATCATGCCCACCAGCTGACTATACATATTGCATCGTATGCTCTCCAGAAGTCGAGCCCTTATTCTGATTACGAGGGAAGCTCGTTCTCATTAAATACAGTCTCATCAATAGATAATGGGCAGCCAAACTGCACGCCTTCGAACATCATCAGCTTGGGTATCATTGTGGACCTGGGGCATATTGTGCACTTGGAAAACATTGTGCACTTGGGACACCGGCGCGTGATTCCACAGTCATTGGACTGTGCATTTTCCTTTCTAGCTTTTGGCAAGTCACAGTTCCTGTTAATAGTCAATTTGCCTCCACTGCGTGTAGACCTGACGAAGGTCACTGCACCCAACCTCATTATCATTCCTTGTTGATCCTCCGTCACACTGTGACCCATCTGCCTTTCCCCATCCCTACACTTGTCCTTGCTCAACCTACTTTTGTTCTGCCACTGCTTGTCCCCGACTGCCGTCTGAACTTGTACCCGTTCTAACCCCTAGCTCAGCACCTCCTGCCAGGTACTGACGCGTCTTGGTCCACACCACAGGCTTGAGGTGAGCCTGTTTCTTGTTTTCTCCGTTTCCTGACCTAAAATTTGCTTGTTGCTTACCATCTCTTTTCGAAGCAACCTGCCTCAGTTCTGAGACTTCGGCACGGACAGCTGTACTCACGACACCGCCAACATCAGCATTACATGTGCTCGAGGAGCTGACCATTGCCTTTGATCCAGTAAGTGCTCGCAGTTTTCTATTTCCTCTTCATCGTCTGTTTTGTCCTGCTGCTTCCCTACCCTCTCATGACCCACCGTCCCACCGTTGCCGTCCGGTCGGTAGCGTTTCCCCCCCACCACAACTGCCTTCCTCGTCGCAGCCGATACCTCTCCAACGCTGGATCCAGAAGGCAGTGCCGATGCCACTAGATCACCGGAACCTGCACTTTTATTCATTTATCAAGTCTGCCAGTCCAACCGTCAAGGAGAGGCCAGGAACTTCGATGGGAAGCGACGCAAGGTAGCTCCAGAACAGTGGCCGTATCTCAGCTTCCGCCGACCTCCACATCTTCTTCATCTGTACTCTCCCTATCACGTGTCAGCATATTTGCTCGACACTTACTTCACCTGAAAATTTGCCCATTGAGTTGTTGGTGCTCACGATTGCAATGTACTAAGCTCGATTAGACCCAGTGCTGAACTGCAATGGCCCCATCCCCAATCACCACCTCGACCCAAGTCGACATGTTGAAGACTTTCGACGACACTGACCACGTTTTCAACCAAGGTCGCCGGGTCCAGTTCCAGCAGCTCCCTCCCGTCCAAGAGTCCTCGATCGAGTCGATCGACTCAACTAACGGCGGTGCCCCGCTTGCCACCTTTGACCCCAGCGACCCCTTCGCTGCGCTTCGATCCAAGAGCAAGAGCGCCAACAACTCCCCGTCCGCCTCATCGGACCACTCGTCATCGATCAGGTACGGTTCTCAGCTTAGTGAGCCCAGCGGTCTTTCCGCAGTCCAGAAAGCCAAGTTCAACCTGGCCCTTAAGAAGCTCGCAGGCTCCACTCAGGGCGGCACTCCCAAGCTGGACCCGTCTACCGCAGAATTCAGACCGGCTGCTCCGCTCCAGACCCCAGCCATGCACACCCAGCAGACTCCTTCGGGTGACTCCCAGGCTCAGGACAACGCTGCCATGGGATTGAATACATTCCAGCCTCAGGGAGGTGAATCATTTGAAGGTGGTAATCCTACCAACTCTCCTGGACCGAACCTTTTCGCTCCCTACGCTGGTAACGTTGCCAACCAAACTTCCAACGGCACACCTCACCAGTACACCACCTTCCCAGCCCAGATCGGCGGTGTCCAGGGCCAGTCTCAGGTCGCCCTCTCCAGGAACAACGGCATGGCCATGGTCAACGGAATGAGCCCTGAGTCCGTCCGAAGTGGTGTCAACGGTACCAGTGGAGTGACTTACATGGGCCCAAACGGTTACACCCGCCACCAGCAGCAGCAGCAGCAACAGCAGCAACAATACATGAGCACCAGTGGAATGGCTTTTGGTATTCCCAATGGCAACGGTGTTCAGTACGATGTCAACAACATGAGCCAGGCCTTGGTTGTTAGAGATGGCAACGCGCCCCAGCAGCACGTCAACACCAACGAGATGGCTTTCGGCATGCCCAATGGCAACGCCGCTCAACATGTCAACAACATGAACGGAATGAACGGCACCAACTTCGGCACCGAGTATGGTAACTTCGCTCAGCAACACGGCAGTGGCGCCCAGGGCTTCACTGCTGTTTCCCCCTCAGCCATGAATGGTATACCCAATGGCGCGAGGGGCATGGCTCCTGTCGCCAACGGAAGCAATGGCAACTCCTTTGAGCAGATGTCCATGTCCACTTTGCAGGCTCACCTGGATCATGGAAACCAGTACCCGCAGGCACAGCCCAGCCCGAAGCACACATTCCCGCAAGGCGTTGCTCGTTCTGCCCAGTACCCGAACCAGTCTACTCCATTCCAGCCGCAGAACAACGTTGTCATGCAGCAGCAACAGCAGGGGGCCAGCACCCCGGTGCGATCTGTGGCGGGTAGCCCTTACGGCCAATCGACTCCTGCACCGCCGGGCAGCGTGTACAGCAGCCCTGGAGCCACCACCATGCGAGCTCAGCACATGGCGTCTCCCTCGTATCGGGGACGGACCGACCCGCGCAGCTATGATGCCCGCGCTAACGTCTCGACCGAGCCTCCTCCTCGATTCGATCTGCAGACTCCCGTGCCTGTTCACCAGCAGGTATACAACAGTGTGATTTCGCCCTCCTCTGCTGGAGGTCACCTTTCGCCCCGTGGCGCAACGGCCTCGCCAGGACACTCGTCCCCCAGCAACTCTGTGGTGGACCCGTTCAACGGACCTGCTCTGTCCGGTGTCATCCAGCCGATCGAGCCCCAGTCCGCCATGGTCCTCCACGAGAGCGCCGTGCCGGTGCAGATTCGCAACATGAGATCCAAGCAGCTGAACGAGCTGACGGCCGGACCGACTGGCCGCCCACGTCCAGAGGCTGCTCTGGGCGCTGCCAACTTCCCATTCCTTGAGAGCGCTCGCAACGCGCAGCCTACCACCCACTGTGGTGTCGTGAAGCTCAAGAACGTGAGTCTGCAATCTCTTCCTGCGCTTTAATCCTTGTCAACAGCTTGCTAACAGAAATCAACAGATCCCCTTTGGTACCAAGCGTGCAGAGGTCCTCGCCTTCCTTGGCCGCAACTCCAAGGTCCTGAACGACAACCAGGAACCCGTGCACATCATTATGGAGCGCGTTACTAGCAAGACGAATGATGCGTACGTCGAGTTTATGAGCATGCAGGCCGCAGTCAACGCCGTCGAGAAGCACCAGAAGACCGTGGCCAACGGCCGCCTCAGCCGCCTTGGTGACCGCCCCATCGAGGTGGAGCTTTCCAGCCAGGCGGCCCTCATGAAGGACCTCTTCCCTCTTGCCAAGGGTGTCCGCTGGGAGGGGGCCGTGCCGGTCATCCTCGAGGACCACCCGTCGGAGCCGTGGAACTGCTTCAAGGGATTCGTCTCTGACGAGGAGATGGTAAGACTGCGTTCGTTGGGACCAGGGTTCTGAAAGTGCTGACATGTTCTCTTCCAGGCGATGCTTGTGAAGCACGTTGAGGTCCCCCAGCGAGTAAGTGCAATGCCCATGGCACACCCTTCTTTGACCAGTCGGCTAATTGTGTCTTTTTGTAGTCTCCCTTCTCTCGTGATTGTCCCCAGCGGCCCTTTGAGTGCATGATTAGCACCCTTCGAAAGCTCCCTTGGTACAAGACCGACTGCATCACCATAAAGCAGCGCCACTCGGTGTACAGCGCCTGCATCCAGCTCATCCGCCTGCTCCAGCACGCCATCAAGGAGAAGAAGGACGAGGACCACCTGACGTCGCAGCTGCTCAAGCGCCTCTGGACCTCCGCGATGCTCTGCCACGGCTTCACCGTCACCATGAGGGACAACATTGCTTACCAGGTTGACATCCCCGAGGACCGCCTCCGCGAGTTCAACATGCCTCGCTTTGCCAACATGTGGGTGCACGCCTACACCCTGTGCCCCAAGCCTGGCACCCCGCTGGATGTGCTCGAGGTATGTGTATTGCCTTTTCCCTCCACCACAAAATCAAGTAGCAACTTTGCTGACCTGTCCCTCCACAGTACTACATCGCCCTCATTCGCGAGGAGACCAACCGCACGGTCGGCCTTCAGCAGCCCAACATCCAGTCTCAGATCCACAACGAGGGAACGCAGACGAACCTGTACTGGGGTTTCTTCTTCAAGGAGCTGAACCTCCCCCACGGCCCGGCCTTCGACAACATGACGCTGGCGCAGATGGCGGAGCTGGAGTTCCGCGCCCTCACCAACATCCTCACGCGCGCCCTTGCCTGAGGTGCCTGTCGAGAGGTGGACGGGAATTCGAAGAGCTCATCCATGCATGCACTTGTCGGTTGTCGTTGGACCGGAAATCCATGTTGCCCTTTAGGGACCTGTTGATTTCGTTCTAGATCGGATCGCTGATCTACACCAACCCTCTCTCCATCGCTCCATGTTGCTCCCCTGGTGGCCATGAGGGCGGTCAGATTTTCAAGGAGCAGATTCTTTTTCGGCAAGCCTTCCTCATCTCGGCCGAGGCCGAGGACCTGGAGGACTCTTGTCCGATTTGGTTGATGAGACTCATGGATCGGAGTTGTTGGTGGTATCTGCCCCCTTTTTAATGCTTTTCTTCTTTTACTTTTCCGGCTCTTTTCCTTTGACCCCCTCGCCGCGGGTCTGGCGTTTCTGGACGGTTTGTTCACCCACAATTTGTGGTGGCCTGGTGGGGATACACTCGTACACATGGACAATGGAGCATGTCGCGACGGCGTTCGCTCCGTCTCAAACCATTCCCCCCAGGATTAGATTGATACTCCGGCGCAATGCCGCGACGATGACCGAGGACATGATGGACTCGAAAACATTGCTAGACCAATAAAATTGGGAGGAGTTTATTGATGACTACTGCATGATTCTCCAGTGGTGACGTCCGTGTGCCATTACGGCCGTGATATTAGCCCCTGATAGGAGAAGGCTGCTTCGAGAGTAACTTCTTTGGGATGATAAGTGCTTGCTGTCTTCAATCCCTTTGGTGTGAGTGAAATGAAGACCTACCAAAGGGTAGCTGCTGCTATTAAGTAGCTTTGGCTTATAACATGGACATCCTCGACAACTGGAGGCTTCGACTGTTAGGGAGCAAGTAGTGAGCTTATAGAGAACATGAGGGTCATTGACATTGGCTGCTCTCGAGGCCTCCGAGGCTCGCATTGATGGATGAAGTGGGATGATTATTCACTGTCCGAGGTTGGCTAGCTTTCACTCCCAAGTCTCCAATCACGGCTTAGATAATCACCAAGACAGACGGACCCCTGCCCAAAATTTTGGGAGAGAGACCTGCCAATCTTATCGGCGATTTTTCGTCATGGATGAGTTCAGTTTCCTCCCCATCAGTCGATTCTTCTTTTTGTCTCCTCCAACCTCGACCCACCGCTCGAAGGGACATCTCCAGCCCAGAACGACATGTGCTCCAGGGTGCGATAATACAGACTCCGTTTTCGTGGGTGGGATTCCGCAGGTTCAGCAGCCCTGAGTGGCAATGGCGCAAAACGCGACACCGGCGACTTACACGATGGCCTCCGACAGGCACGATGGCCGACGCGAGCAGCGGACGCCAGAACGTCTCTCGCCGCTTACCCAGTCGAGAGAAATCGGTGAGGTGATGCCAGAAGCGCGCCCGATCGGTTCGAACCAGCCTGTAAAGGCTTTACCGTTTGCAAAATCATGGCACCACATGGTAGCCGGAGCGTAAGAGAAGGCCCCAGCCGACCTCGAGCCTGCCAAATGAAATCCGAGGGTCTCGTGAGCTGTGTGTGTCCGTACTGACCGTGGTTTCTGATCTACAGAGTCGGCGGAATGACAGCCGCCGCCCTTACGGCGCCCCTCGACGTCCTCAAGACCCGCCTCCAGTCAGACTTCTACCAAGCCCAGCTCCGCGCCGCACGGCAGGCCCACGCGAACATGAACCCCGTGCGCGCGGGCATGTACCACCTCACAGAAACGATCCAGATCCTCTCCTCGGTGCCGAAGCAAGAAGGCTGGCGCGCGCTCTTCAAGGGCCTGGGGCCGAACCTCGTCGGCGTCATCCCGGCCCGGTCCATCAACTTCTACGTGTACGGCAACGGCAAGCGGCTCATCTCGGAATACCTCAACCACGGGCAGGAGGCGTCGTGGGTGCACCTGGGCGCGGCCGTCGTGGCGGGCGTGGCGACGGGGACGGCGACGAACCCCATCTGGCTCATCAAGACGCGGCTGCAGCTGGACAAGAACGTCGCGGAGCAGACGGGCGGCGTGGCGAAGCGCCAGTACAAGAACAGCCTGGACTGCATACGGCAGGTCTTCCGCACCGAGGGCCCGCGCGGGTTCTTCAAGGGCCTGAGCGCGAGCTACCTAGGCGTCACCGAGTCGACGCTGCAGTGGGTGCTGTACGAGCGGCTCAAGAAGTCGCTGAGGCACCGCGAGGAGAAGCTCGTGGCCAGCGGGCGCGAGTGGAACTGGTGGGACCACTTTGTGGACTACACGGGCAAGGCGGGCGCGGCCGGCGGCGCAAAGCTGTTCGCGGCCGTGCTATCCTACCCCCATGAGGTTCGTGATTGCCCCTGCTCATCAGCGGAGGGAGGACAAGAGTGAATATGCATGCTGACATGACGAACAGGTTGCAAGAACACGATTACGGCAGGCACCAACGGCGGGCGGGCAGCCGAAATACACGGGCCTGGTCCAGTGCTTCAGGCGCGTGTGGATGGAGGAGGGCCTGGTGGGCCTGTACGGCGGGCTGACACCGCACCTCATGCGGACGGTGCCGAGTGCTGCCATCATGTTTGGCATGTACGAGGTCATCCTGCGGTTTCTGGAGACCCCGTCATGACCACACCGCGCAAGACACACACATCACAAACCACATCATACAAAGACAGGCACACAGCCAGGATGGGAAGGATCGTGGCCGAATAAAGGAGGGGACCGATGTAAGATCTACGAAGGCATGATGGATGCCCCTTGAGAATTATCCCCGCCCCTCGCCACGGACGTGGCCCGCACGCTACTCAGCTTCTTCATTCCCAGGCTCCTTTCTCTTTGGGCTCGTCAAGGTAAATGCGCCTACCTATCTATCTACCTACTTACCCACCTCCTCTCCTCTCCTCGTGTCAGCTCATTTTGCATATATCCGGAGCCTGGTTGTACAATATCTAGATGAGGCCTATAGCATAGACCAGGAAATTTCTGGCTCATTGAGCCTGTTTGGCGTTGTTGGAGGGGGTCACAAAACTACAGGATATATAAACACGTATAACAATACCCAATATCGAGGTGACACCTCCCGGGATCTGAAACATCGCTCGTTGTCCCGAGGGCATGGTCAATATGCACAGACGGCTGCAGTCTGGGTATGATTGACACTGATGAAGTGCATCTGTCAGAATATATCCCAAACACAAACACCACCCAACTGAGCGGACGGAGGCCGGCGGCCCGGCGGGACTCCATCAACAAGCAAATAGGGCAAGCTGCTACAAGGAGCCGGGCGTGCCGTACCGTATCCTATGCCCTAGGCGGTGCTGTACGACGAACGTGGGAATCCCGGCAGTATGCACGCCAGCAACGTCGTCTGTCCTCCATGTTCGGTCCGATCGGCTGTCAGAAGCTGGGGTCATGCAGCCCCCCCCCCCGTATAGACCTCGTATAATGAAGGGTTACACTTGCCTGTGCCAAGCCACAGTCGCACGCGAGCAAGCGAGGTGCTGTGCATATGGGGGAGGTGGAAGGGGGAGGAAACCACACATGTCCATCCCAAGCCTCGGCTGATGCTGTGACACTGAAGTCTATTGTAGGGCGCCCATCATCATCACAAATTAGACGCTGCACAGGTACAGATAGTGGATGACATGAATGATCGTCGCCTGTCGCTAGCGGGCTGTCTGACGGGCTGTCTGAGCGTTCCGTGGCAGGTGGGAACTAGACCTGTGCGTGGGCCCAGACAGCTGGCGGCAGCCTTGCTCAAGGACGTGCTTTTTGAGAGGACGTCAACTCTTTTTTCCTTTCCCTTCAGGGGTAGGTTGGGTGGTTCGAGACATGCTAAGGGATAGGACGTCATCCCATCTCAATGCAGACGATGGGGCCCGGGCAGTCGGGCTGCAGGGCAGCGTGGCGTCTTTGACAGCTCTGGGCAATTAGCCCTGGCTACTGTACTTGACGCAGATACTTGTACCTGAGTGTGTGTGTTTTCATTAAGGCTAAACTGGGGTGGGCGATGTGATATTGGAATCGCCGTTGATCGCCACCAGCATGATGTCGTCTTGAACTGCTTGAATGCCCCAGACGGATGCGCCAATGTGGGGTCGTCATACCGTCTGTGTAAGGTAAGGTGATAAAGGGTAAAGGGGGGGCCTCCCGGCAGTCAGAGGAACGAGTTAATGCAACTCTGCGAGCTGTGGCTTGGCCGGCACCAGAGGACCGAGGAGGACGAGGGTGGGACGGGACATTGCAGCCGCTGCTCGCTCATCAGCCAGATTGCCCAATTCCAAGCAGACCCGAGTCCTCACTGACCTTGGAGGAATTTGCCTTTTTCTCGTCTTGCTCGCTGCTGGCCCGTATACAGACAGTATCCACCTGCAGCAATCCCACACACAACTCCTCCTGTCCTCTGCTCTGCATCCTCTGCTCTGCCCGGCGTCGTCGTCAACTCAAAAAGAAGACAGCCAACCGGCTTGAGCCCGAAGTTCCGTTTCGTGGAGCTTCCATCCCGCGAGGAAACAAAACCCATCCGCTTGGCTTTATTTATATCCCCCCTGCTCACATATTACCCGCCCGACTTGGCTCCACGACTCGTCACTCCTCGTCACTGGTCGTCTGCTTCCTCGCGATCGACTTCCCTCCCGCCACCGCGCCGACTTCCGCTTCTTCTTGTTCGCCTCACTGCCTCTAGCGGCCAGCGCCATCGACCTGAGCAACTCCCTCGACTTCTCCACCACACGTGGCTGCGATATTGGAGGCAAGGGCGCCCACGAAATGCCACATTGGTGACACCAGGTCCGCGACTCGGCCCACACCCTGCGGAGAGAGCGGTAATACCGCCAGCAGCCAGCCAGCAGCGACGTACGCCTCGCGCAAAAGAATCCCAAGCTGTCCACGATGGACACCCGTTCGCCAGCGTAAGTTCACTAGATGCAGCTGCGACCCGGCCGGTGTTTCGCTCCCTCCATGCGTCGTTTCCAAGCGCCAAAGTCTAATGTCCCGCGTCATCGTGCAGAACCCCAAACACGCCTTACGGCCAGCCAAGCCAGTACAAGGTCAACGTCAACCGGCAGAAGACGAGGAAATGGGTCGAGGCGAAGACGCAGAATTACGACGGTGACGACTGGGGAGAAGTCGACGACGAGTTTAACGACGACGATGCCCCCGACACCGGCAGCGCAGGAGGGCGCCAAGATTATTTCAACCAGCCCCCGCAGGCTCAGAGGCCCGGCAGGTTGACGGCCGGGCTGCGCGCGATATCCAACAGCGGGCCACCGACGCCCGGCTCAGGATCCGCCGGCTCGTCGCCCAGCCTGAGACCGAGCGAGCGCATAGCCCTGGAGAAGCAGGCGGCCGGGAACAGGAGCGCGAGCGGGCCGCCAGCTCTGCACATCCAGACGCCGAACAAGACGCCGACGCAGCCACCACCTCAGGTCGCGGGGCCGCCGGGCACGATGGGTGCTGCGGCCTCGCCGTTCCCGCCCCGGAAGAGCAGCATGACGAGCCAGGACAGACCCGACCTGTCGAATGCCGACGCGCGACCGCCCCGGACGAGCTCGAGACCCGAGTCCCCAGCGAACGCGACGAGGTCGCCTGCCTCGGCGACAGGACCCCCGAAGTTCATCCGGCCATCCGACATCTACAAGCGAATGGAGGAGGAGAAGGAGAAAGAACGTAGGTCAATGGAGTCGGCGGGGAGGCCAAGCCTGGACAGTATTGGGGGTCGAAGTAGTGAAGACGGCGGCGACGCGACAAATGCCCGACGGCGCCCGAGTTTCGGCAGGAACGATGAAGGAGATGCCAACCGCAGCTTGCGACCCCTGGACACGGTCGCAGAGAGAAAGAGCGAGTATGGATTTGATGGGCTGATGATCAACCCAGCAGCCCCAGCTCCACCGAACCCAGAGGTATGGCACCAGAACCAGAACCAGAACCAGAACCAGAACCAGGCCGAATCTAGGAATGCAACTGTGCCCGAGCCTTCGATCCCTCCCCATCCCCAGCCGCCGACGCTGCACCACCCCCAGGCAACCAATGCTACGGAATCCCAAGCCGAACCGGTGAAGCGTTATTCTACGAGCCCCAAGCTGCCACTGCTTTCGAGGTTGAGTGGTTTTGGTGGTGATTTTTTCTCTGGAGGTATGGGCTTTACGAGCGATTCACCCAAATCTTCAGAACCTCCCACCGACACGTCGCCATCGCGTACGGGACACGAGACCGCGAATGTGACACGCACAGTAGACAACGGACAATCTAGCAACCAGCCAAAGCCGTCCCGCCCCTCCTTTCCTGGAGCCTGGGTCAGCGAGACGCCCACCACACCAGGAGACATGGCCACCCCTGGCAGCAACATGGCCGGCGCCCCAGGCGATGTACCTTCCATCAGTGAGAGCCCAGAAGACGCCCACCTCAAACCAGCACCTCTGCGTACACCATCTCCAGGCAGTGCAAGTGCATTCAGCGCCCACGACGACCAACACTCCAACAGGTCCGGACGTGCGTCGCCTGCTAATCACAACTATCTCAAAGCTACAGCAGAGCGGCCTCAGGCGCGAGACGACCCCACGCAGGATTCCCTCCAGGAGCAAGAAACCCAGGATAAGGCCGGGCCCCGTCGAGACATGACCCCGATCGCACCATTGCAGCCCCGTAAAGGCTCATTTGTGGAGGAGCCCCCGACGACGCGACCGAGCAATCCCATAACGAGAGTCGACACGGTGAGCACTGCAGACAACGCATCGCCACTTAAGGAGAGCGATGTCCTTCGCGACGAGATCATGCGGAGCCTTAGTCCGGTTCGTCCGTCCGATGGGCACATCGAACCGCCTCGAGACGAGAGCGCGGCCCGCGAGAGTGCATATCTGAATGATGTCTACGGTGACTATTGGTCCGGCGAGGACAAGCCGCCCGAGGTCGAGATTCCTCTAAACCAAAGTGGTCTCCGCCAAGTCGAGTCTGCGCCAGCAGACAAGGACGAGGCCGCGGAGGACACGCCTAGACCACCCGCGCAAGCGGCCTTCGATCCTGTGACGACGGATGCTGCTCCGCCAGCCATCCCAGCTGTCGAGCCAGAGGCTGTCACGTCAGCGCCAAGGCGAGAGCGTTTCTCATGGGAGGCAGGCTCTACTCCCGGCGGCGGCAGCTCTGCACAACCCTCGCCAACGAAACAGCCAAACACCGAGTCTCCAGAGAGCCTGACAAGCCCGATTGCTGCAGCTCGACACGAGGACCCCACGAGCCCTGGCAGCGATGGCCGCAGCTCACCTCTTCTATCCCTTCCGACGATGAACTTCGACAGCGACATTTCACCCCAAGTGGCATCAGTAGGAAGCACGCTTTCTCCAGGCCAGGACACCTTCTCCCCACCACCTGATGAGGGCGCGAGCAAACACCTCTACCCATCCGACGAGAAGATGCTGGTCCAATCACCAATGTCCCCCCTGTCCCCGATGGAGCCGATCGCGATGGCAGACGACGACGAGGAACTACAGCGCACCACATCGCCAACATCGCATGAACCCCCCGAGGGCGTGCCGCTGCCGCGCAGCCCGTCGCCCACGCAGGCGGGCCCCAGCGGCGGGATGGACGACACCAAGCGCCAGAGCCAGACGGCTTACAACATGATGTCGCTCAAGCAGGTCCTGCAGCTGCCGTCGTCGGCCGACCGGGTGCAGAAGATGCAGGAGACGCGCGAGCACCTGGCGGTGCTGGAGACGGGCCTCGCGTCGTGGCTGGCGGAGATGGCGGCGCAGCCGGCGCACGAGAACGCCCTGCCGTCGTACAACTACGCGCTGTCCGGGGACGACGCCGAACTGTGGGGCACCAAGGGCGGTGCGGTGCGGATCCCGCTCAACGCGCCGGCGCCCGGGGTCGATGGCGCCGGCGAGGACGGAGGGGGTGGGGGCGTCGGGCGCACGCCCAGCACCAGCCTCAACATGGGAAACCTGGTCATGCACTCCGGGCAGGCCGGGGCTAAGGGCAAGGAGCTGCTGCAGAGCGCGGGCAAGATGGGCAAGGGTTTGTTGAGTAAGGGCAAGAACAAGCTGAGGGAGAGGGCCGAGTCCAAGAGGGGCTGATGGGGAAACTTTTTTAACGACGGAAGATATAACCTGGCTAATGTCCACTGTTTTTTCTTTTGTGCTGGCCGGTGGTTGTGACGAGGAGGGCATAGCGCATCATTTTGTGCTTATTCTTACTCTTCTTGTCACTAAGTTGTGGTTATTCCGTACATGGGTGCGACTATTGGCTTTCTCTGTTTTTTCTTTCTTTCTCATCCTGTGTCGCAATCTGCTGCATGGAAGGGGGGATGAGGGAAGAGAGGGGAGCAGGTGATGGGTGTGGGTCGGTGAAAGGTTTCGTCGGTTGGGCGGTTGGTTGTGATAATTCTTTTTTGGCATATACCGGCTGGTCAGGTACTGGCGGGGTCATAGGGCGTTTTAACGAAGCACAACTGAGAGGTAGCGGTAAATTGATGAATGACCGTCTTTTTGAAAATAATTCTCTTGCTGGAAATATAAGAAACGGGGGTTAGTCGGCTTGGAGTTGTCCAACGTTGGATATATGTCTCGTCCGTATCTGCAGCTGGCTCTTGTGCTCGTTCTGAGCGGATCTGTCTTGGCCCCCTTCTCGTGGACTGCTTGTTCCCACTGTTTTGTTTCTATGTTCTGGGCGTACGCCGCAGCAAGGGAGAAGCCAGATTCTGGTTTGTGGGTTCGATTCGACGTCGTGCTTAGCATTGTTTCCCCTTTCAACTCCATGATACTTGGACGATCTCGCGAGGGCAGTCAATTTCGGTTGCAGCACGACTCTCGGCCTTTGGATGCAGATTGCGGTTCCCCGTCCACGCATTCCCGGCCGTCGATTGCTCTAGTGCCCGGCCTCACAATGTTATTGCATCGTATTCCGGCCAGTCTTTTCGCGCTGTGTCACCCTATCCTAAAGCGCACCCGCCTGAGCCTTGTGCAGTTGGGACAGTTCTTCTGGGAGACTCGGGGCGCACATACGATGTAAAGGGATTACTTGTCGACCGACGAGACATCTGGATGCCCTGCGGTGTGTGTACCGCGCCAGGTATAAGCCCTTGGCTGACCAAATACCAAAGTGGGCAAGGCGAACGCTGAGCTAAGAACGCAATTACTTGTCGAGTTGCGAGGGAAGTGACTTCATCATCAAGCACGGCATGGACAGCTACGAGGGCGATTTTGGGTATCCATAGAAATCGCAGGCTAGCCTGGCAGGATGTCCAAACCTGCGGACCATGGTCGATATAGTTCCAAGTCTAAAACTATACGTCTACCCTCTTGTGACCGGTGACCTTCTCCGACCTAGCCAGAAACCGCTCTCGGAGGAGCAGTGGAGACACATCCTCAGGAGCGCACTCACTGGCCTCGCTGCACTGCATGACCGTGGGATTTTCCATACATGTGAGCACCTATGCTCTACTATCAATTTTGCGGCTCCGAGACTTTCCTAAATATGACAGAAGTGTTTATATACTGACAGATATTAAGCCGAACAATATCCTTATCGACTACGAGGAACAACCTGGTGGAAAAGCTGTTGTGATCAAGGTAGTCAAGCTCTCGGATCTGGAAGACGCGGTACGGTTATCAATGACCAACCTGGAAATCGACCGGGAGTGCTTGCAGCGGAGGAGGAAGGGAAAGCAGAAAATTCAGATCGAGCATGAATTCGAACAGGAGGGACAACTTGACGAGACTGAGCATCTTCGCAGGTAGTGAATGCACCTCGGTGTAAATTAACGGGTCTTATGCGATTCGTATTATATTCGATATCAACAAACCATCTCTTTCATATACCGCTCCCATCATCCATGGACACCATTCGAACCGGCCATCTTTCTAAAGCGCAAGGCAGCTGCCGCTCTGGATAGCCTGCGGCGGGGCGACAGTGGCACTGTGGGCGCCGACGATGGTGACGCTGGCGCCGTCCACGCCAAAGAACGTGCAGGTCGCCCCGCCCTGGGAGCTGATGGTGTCGATGGCGAGGTTGTTGTCTGCTCGCCACGGATGGGTCTAGGTCAGATCACAGGGCCTCGCAGGTGAAGGGAAAGAGAAAAAAAGTGAACATAAGCCTTTATGATCTCTCTGTTATCACTTACTTGTCTGGAACAGGGTAGCATCCGTGGGCACGTTGAGGGTGTAGGAGGCCGCGGCGCCGGTGAAGGTGATGACGGCCTTGAACTGGCGGGGCTCGGCCGCCGGGGCGGCGGAGGTGAGCCCGGCGAGGGCGGAGAGGACGGAGACGGCCTGGGAGTACTTCATTGTTGTTGATAAGGACTGGTATCTCGGGAATAGCGAGTGAGTTATAAAATATGGCTCAAGACGTGCTGGATATTTCTTCGATGGTGGTTGAATAGAGACATGCCAGCAAGGAGGGCGAGGCGGCGCTGTATTTATATTTGAGAGTTTAGACAGACGGATAATCCGGCAAGTTGCGCTTGATGTTCACAAAAGGGAATGCTTTCTCTCGTGTCAGACTCAAGATGAGCATGGAATTATCTTAGGCGGCACAGGGCGGATCATCACGGCGGCGAGGTGAAGGGCCGACTGCTGTTGACCAATACGAATATCTGCACCCGCCGCCGTGTATAGTCTCAGCTAAGCGCGATACGAGTTGTAGTACCGGATGTCAGCCTCGGTGGGCACGTGTTTATCATCTGATGTTGAGGCTGAACGTCGGCCTCATTAGTCGTGTGGTTTCCCTTGTGGGCAAGATGATTCCAAACTTCCAGGTTGGCCTTGTGGCTGAGCTGCTCAGCTCGGCTTACATCTTTTCAACCGGACACAATATTATCTCATTGACACACCGCCTTATGCTCTCAGCCAAGCTTTTTATTCCATGTCAATGTTTGAACTCGTATTAGCATTGGTCCGTAGACTATTGGAATATCATCGTGGAATTCATCCACACCAAGTCAGTTCAGAGCGATCATAATTCCAACGCATGCTAAACTTTCCGAAAGGCTACCTTGGGAAAATCGGAGCTCGGTCCAGCTCATGGGGAAAGAAACAGGATGCTTGAATTGAAGGCAAAGTGCTATTAGGGAGAACAATTCTTAGGAAGAGGTATAAGTCAAAGAATCCAGGCTGCGAGTTCAAGCATCGCAGAAAATCAAAGAGAACCCATATTAAATCATCATTCATGCAGCGTCAATCTTCTCCTGTGTCTCCTCTTGCCGCACTCTAGTATCTTGCGCAGTCTTGGACTCCCCAGTCGTGGGATCCTCAGTCTTGGGCTCCTCAATCTTGGATTCCTCAGTCTTGGACCCCCCCGTCTTCTCAGTGTCCTCCGCCAACTGCCCAGCCGCCGTTGTCGCAGCGGTATCCTCCGAAGCACTAGACTTCTCCTTCTTGGAAAAGAACCCAGCGCCTGGCACGCTGACACTGGGAAGGCTCACGCTGGGCATGGTGGGGATGCTCGGCTTCGGTATCGCAGGCAGCTTTGTGGGGATGTACCCCTTGACGCCGGAGCTCGCCTGGGAGATGCCCGTGCCGGTCGACTGCGCGATACCCATCAGGTACCTGTAGTACGTCTGCTTGTCCTTGACCTCGGGCACGGCCTCGCCCGTGGTGTCCTCGGCATCGGCTGGCAGGGGCACGAGGGAGGCGGCTGCGGCGATGTCGAGGGGCGACTCGTCTGGGATCCCGTCGGTATCTTCCGAGGCCTGGGTGTCAACATTCTCTGTCGTGGCCGTTTCCCCCTCGACTTCGACCCCCTCGTCCGTGGCTTTGATGGCGTTCTCGGCGGAGTCGGCTGGGCTAGGTTTTGTGATCTCAGGGTTGTCGACAATCTCGGAGTCGTCGTTGAACCATGTGATGACCAGCTTGCTTGCCTTTTCGATCATGAGTTGATAATCCTCATTCCTGTCCCGGTGGAACAACGACATGTGTGCCTGGATCTCGTCTTCCGCGTTGTTGACGACATGCCTGGAGAACAAATTGCTAGCAGGCTGGTCGTCAGCCGGGATAGCGCAGAAGGTCCGCTCTGGCACGAAATAACCGCCGCTCCAGTATCCGTTCTCTCCCATCGAGCAGTAAATGTCGTGGATACCGATACCCTTCAAGTTTGCAAGCCGCTCGAGCCTCCTGCTCAGCTCCTGCTGTTTCATGAGGACGCCGACAAACGTGAAGTGGTCACTCAGGTAAGCAAAAGACTGTCCGACGTTGCCGCGGTTGACATAAGCGAGACCCTGACCGAGGCGGTCCACGCCCGACTGGTACCCCTCGACAATGTCCTGTTTCTTCAGGCTCCTCATGTTCTGAACGCCGTCCATGATCTTCTGGCGGTGGACATAAGCGGCCACCCCGCCGGCCGCGATGGCGCCGACCGTCCCCGTCCGCACCGCGACGAGCTGCCACGTCTTCCAGGCGGCCGGGTTGGTGGCCCTGCTTGTCCCCGGAACGGAGCTCACGCCGCGCTTGAGGGCCATGCTGAGGCTGGCGGGCGCCGCGGAGAGCGCCGTCATGACGTTGAAGACCGAGCTGACTTTCTGGTAGTTGGAAAAGCCGCCGTAGACGAACATGGAGCGCGCGAGGCCGTTGTATGGCGTGTCGAAGGCCAGCACTCCCTGGATCATGGGGAACAGGGGCGCAGTCGGGTCGCTGCTGTTGGCGCGCTCGTCCAGGATGTGGAAGAGTGCCTCGCTGGCCACGAAGCCGCCCATGGAGTGGGCGACGAGGACTACGCCGACGTTCTTGTCGTTCGGTGGCCAGGGCTTCTCAAGCTTGGCCTTCCTAACCTCCATCACTCGTTCCTTGAGCCTGTGGTGACGTCAGTCGTGGCATTTCTTGCAGAAGTTCATGCGAGGATAGTCCTACCATTCGAGGAAGTTGACACTGGCCTCGGTGAGCTCCCCCTTGGTCGCGTATTTTGGGTAGACGACAGACTCGACATGGTGGTCGGAGAGCTGGCTGCTGATGAGTTTTTTGAAATCCTAAACAGTTTGGTTAATTTAAATGATACCAAATGCGTTGTTGAGAAAAGGTCCACATACCTCGGGAAAAGTGCCGAAGCTGTCATCGCTGCCCTGACAGTGCAAAGTTAGCACTGCTGTGGGTTGAGAGTTGAAGTAGGCCCTCAATAATATTCACCTTGAAGCCATGTATGTGGCACAAGAGCAGTGTGCGCGACATGGTTGTGGGATAGTGTGCGTAATTGTCTGATGACACCCGGGTGGTATTCTAGGTTCGTCGTAGGGATAATTCGAGATGGTGATTCTGTAGGTATCAGGGAGCAGGCGCATCACCAAAGTATGAATTGTGCATTATGCCAGTGTTTTGTTTCTTCCCAAGGATTAAGCTCTCGATGTCGTCAGCCACACCTTCCCATCTGCTAGCACCCGAGAAGGCGACTATTCAGGCAGGAGGGTGGGCATGTGTGGCGTGACGAGCCACAACGTCACCCACGACGTCACCGGCAGCGCGGGTCGCCCCCAAAGCTAAGAGAGATAGCAGTGCATGTGAACGCCTGGCCCCGACGCACACCACTCTATTGGGTTTTGGGGCAACGGGTGTCCAGGATGATAGCTCCAACGCTTGTATCAGAAAACTTGATTTGGCTGCGCTAACGCGGGCAGAGCTGGGAGCAATCCAGCTAGGCTGGCCGTCTGTCTGGGCAGCCCGACAGACGTCGGAGGTGCGGCGGCCCCACTTCTCCGTCCCAGCCTACCGCTGCCGGTCGCAAGACGGAGCCGATGGCCGGCCATACTATATGCAATTGGCTTGGCTTATCATTCCTTCGAACAGAAATAAAAGCGAGATGTGTGAGCTGCTGATAAGCGGGCCTTCCTGATTATCACCTTGGGACTCGGCTGCCTCAATACTGCCCGTCAAACACAGCACATATCCTCTCTGCGGCGTGTAATTATGGTCTGGCTTACAGGAATGCAGGCGGACAATCAGTGTCAATCACACTGAGCCTTCAATAAGCGTCAGCACACTGGGAGATTCCGATAACCAACAGTACTGTAAGGCTGATGTTGAGTGGAGAATCAAGACGAGAACAACGGGGACTCCTTACAGCAAGCACCCACAATTATTCTGAGTGACAATCGTCAATCTACTTGGCATAAGATCTGCGATTTGTTAATTGGAACTGGAACACAATTTGCGATGATGGAGAAGAGTGATTTGGAAATCATGACAGCGTGGGTTGATGGTTTCTCAGGCCTCCCGCACTCTTGTCTCCTAGACATCCTGAGAGCATGGAATCAACAAAGACTGTGAGCGTTGAACTCAGCCCTGGCAACCGGGAACTTGTATAACAACTAAACAGGTTGCAAGTCGAGTATCAACCTCCCAACCCACCACCCTTGAATAACACACCGACCCAGTAATAAGCGATGTGGATTACGGATTGCAACGCAAGCACAAAACGACAATGCATGCTATTTATATGGGACCCGTAGGGCAGATCGATCGAGGTCCGGAGTGGATTGTCTTGCAGTATTGATATCCCTACCTGGCAAGAGGAGATTCTTGTACCTGGCTGGTATTTTGTATGAAGTAACAAAGTGCAACTTCGAGAGCAGACGAGGGCAAAATTCGTGACAGGGTGAGCTGGGCCACATGGCCAACTAGAGCGCGGGTCCTGGGGCTCGGCCAAGGTCCTGTGAGAAATCATTGATAAGTCAAAGCGGCCGGCTTGCATCCTCCATGCTCGCCTCTTCCCGCTCTCCACATATGTGGTTCGCAATGTCTTCGTCGAGCTCCTGGAATGTTCAAATGGGATGCGAGTGTGAGTGACCGGCCACACGCGTCCTTACAATAGCTTATGGAAGATTCATTTTAAAAAGTAGTCCTCCTTCATCCCTTCTGACTGTCCTCAAGTTGGATTCTTGCCCACCTGTTACTACCTGATTAGAGGCCAGAACGTATTGGTAAGGTGGTGACCAAGTGAGACATGGGTTATATTAACAAGCCGCTCGTAGGGGCACGGGAAACCTGAAGTCCGGTCAGCAATCTCAGGTAACGAACGTGCTAGGTAAACAATATTTGAGCCTCTAAACCCCCGGACCTGGTCGGAGTGGGTCAGCATACAAAGGAGGCCGCTGGCCATGTTGTGCCCCCCATATCCCCTTAAGTGGAACCCTGCAAGTGAGAGAGAGCGTGGCCCCTTAGAGGGCCTGCATAGTCACCACCCTAGGCTTTGGCTAGGCCGATTGCCTCCTAGGCCGGAGTTCTGATAACGTTTTAACTCAGGACCCTGGCTACCCAGGGGATCTACCCGAGACCCCCTGAAGATATGCCATGTTACACTGTGTAGAAGATAAGACAAGCTGCGAGCTGGTGTAGCAGTGAACCAGGGTAGCTGCGGTTTGAGTTATTGAAGCTTCAATTTAATGCGATGCGAGGGAGCTCTGTCAAGGCACGGGATGATTTCCGTGTGCAGTGGTATTGCTGTTGTGGTCAAGGTCGTTGGGGTTGCCAAGGATCCTCATTGCTCTTGGAGTGGAATAGTCCCATCGGTACGAGAAAAGGTTATTCTCTACCCGAGTTATTTTTGCAGGCCCGAGTCGTTCCGCGGAATCTTTTGCTCAATCACAGCTGCCAAAACCGGACCCCCAAAAGACTCGCGTTCGGCCCTCGACGAGCGCGGGTGGGTGGCGGGTTTTTCGCGCGCATCCCATCGGAGCTTGCACTTTCTGATTCTTGGAAATCCGAATTGCAAATCAGGGATTCTGGGTGGGTCTCTCTCCATGGCCGGAAAAAGGGGCGCCACCGCGGAACTATGGCCCCCAACGCCCCAATCTCGTCCCTATCGAAAGAGCACAACGGCTCCGGTGAAATGCGGTATTTCGGTTGTCGGATAAAGCGATGGCACGCCCGCGCAAATGCCCTTCCGATCCAAAGAAAATCCATACGCTTCGCGGTCAAGAGAACGAGGGGATGGGCAGAGCGAAGCTGTTCGCTTATATAAGTGGCCTCGAGGGCTAGTGTAATTATGTCCTGCCGATTGTGAATTTGACGACTCAGGGGCTCGGGAATTCGAGCGCCACAGGACCCGTCGTGCCCGTGTAGCGAGGGCCCACACCTGCGGTTCCTCGGTAGCCTCGATCCACCGGCTATGGATATCCTGTAAAATTAATCGCCAATAAGCTGCTGCAACTGGCCGGACGGCGATTGGGGGGCCTTGCCTCACACGGTGAGGCCTGCATTGGGAAGTGTGGGTTTTTGCAAGGGACCATGCTTAGATTGGGGCATTTTCCCACGAGACCACGGAGCCTCCAAGACCTCCTAATCCGCCTTTCTCTGTAGCCTACGGAGAGACACCTGCCCCCGTTTCCAACACAGCGTCCCCCCCCTGCGAATGGTAAATAGGCAAAGGCCAGAGTCGGGCCAGAATGCGTGAGCGGTCAAGGGCAATGCGCGGAGTGCCCACCGTGAGGCCCCCCGGGCAGCATCCGAGATTAAAACCGGAGAGCGCGAGATCGTGACGTACCGCCGTGGGCGCTCCTTTTGACTTTTTATAAACTGCATCGCAGCCACAGACACTCTCACAGCTCGTTCCGCGCCGAACTACTCCGTCCCAGCAGCCTCCTTGCGCAAGAAAACGTTCAGACCGGCAACATAGTCAACCAAAGAGGGCCCGCCCACCAAGCCAGCACGCCACCAACACAACACCTCAACAGACCAAACAAACGAGCTTAACAGTCAAGATGATGGTCATTGTCCCCCTGTTTATGGTCGAGGTCTTCGTGATCGTCCTTGGCCTCCTCCTTTGCTTGATCATCACCTGCGGGAGGCTCACGGATATAAGCTTCAGCAGAAATTAAGCTTCAGGAGCCAAGTCGAAAAAGCGCAGGGCTTAGAAGCGTGCACACACACACACGCCTGGGCACACACAAGCAACACGAATCCGGCCCGGGTAGTCGGATGCGGCCGTCGGAATCCACTATGCGTCCATGACCAGAAAAGGGCGGAGAATCGGCCGAGTGCGAAAAAAATGACTGATCAGGTTCGTCGCATGATTCGATTTTCTGGACGACCTTTATCGCCTCTGCAGTCGTCGCCCTACCCGCTCGAATGCTTATCGGTCAAGTTCCAGCATTCAACCAACCCGCCAGCAGCCTGGATTTCGGTACTATAACAACCTGGTCTCGAAGACCTCGACGATGAGAAAGGGTGCACGTGCCGGATGGCACACAGCCGTACCGATGTGCCCGTGAGGCAGTGCAACGTAATTTTGTGGAGTCGCGGGCGTTTACCGGAGCATACAAAGGGACAGGGCAGGAGTCGAGGAGTTTTGGCAGGATGCATTTTCGGGGTCAATCGGATATGGGGGGCAAAGTGCAGCAAAAACCATTACGGCTAAGGAGGCTGGCTGCCACAACCATTCGGCACAGCCCTACAGAGTGACATTGTCCTCGCTCCATACAATAATTCCAACATGACGTTCCAGAACGGAGGAAACACTCCTCTGGCGTCCCCCCGACTTGCATCTGACCCTTCACTCTTCCCTGTGCTGGCGGAAATTGCCCGGTGGCGACAATCATGACATTGTGGCGACGCGACCTCTACGAGCACAAGACGGTCGGAATCGCGAGAGATTCACGACCTACAAAGATGTTGCTTAAGAGACATGATTCTACTGCAACAGCGACAAACCACAATCAAGGTGCCAAGGCGCCTACTACGGGCAACATAGAAATCACATGCAGAGGACGCGAAATATAGAAACCGCTCTGGGCGTGTGGCTGATAGTCTCACAATTTGGGCGACACATCATTGCCTAACTACCTGACTACCCAAGTCCAAAATATTTGATGGTACACATCAACCCAAAGCCTCGAGCGGCCAATGCACCCACGACAATATCCTTTTTGTGTCAATCCGACCCGCTAGCCTCGAACCAATTCCACTCCATCGCTTCGTAGCTACCATACTTGAGCTCTCAATTACCAAGCAGACCCAGAAGGCGCGGAATCCAAATTCTCCCATCTCACAAAGCCAGGTCCAATTACCACCGGGAGGCATCAGAAGATTGCACCGCCACGTCCCCGGCGGGCAGCGAGACCTCGTACTCGAGGTCCAGCTTGACGCCTCTGCCTGCGTTGAGCTCGACGTCCCAGCTGACCTCGCCGCCCTTCTTGAGCGTGGCGACGGCCTTGCCCCAGTCCTTGGCGTTGCTGCCGCCGCCTCCCTCCTGGGCACCGGTGTTGACGCCGGCGCGCCCCTCGGCCAGGCCGCTGGGGTGCGCGATCTCGACGCGCAGCTTGTCGTCCTCGCTGACGGGGACCTGGTCCAGGACGACCAGGCGGACGGGCTTGGCGCCGGCGCCGGCGCCGTTGGAAGAGGATGAGGTAGAGGTGGAGGAGGAGGCGGCGCCGCGGGTGTTGGTGATGGCGATGGAGCGCCTGTAGGCGGTGCTGTTCTCCTTGGAGAAGACGCCGCTCGAGCTGCGCTTGACGTCCGGCTTGGGGTAGGACACGCGTATGGTCGGGTCGACGCCGAGGCTCATGGTGAACGAGTCGCCGGAGGAGCAGCGCGGCAGCGAGGAGCGGCCCATGAAGGTGCCGTCGAGGGTGAGGCCGACGGGGCCCTTGAGCAGCGACATCTTGCTCGCGTTGCGCAGCCTGGCCTTGAGGAATGCCGCGGGGCGGTACTTGGCCACGACGGTGTGGCTAAAGGCGACGTTGTTGAAGAGGATCCGGGCGACGCGCTGCTTCGACGCGTTGGTGCTGGGCGCGAGCGTCTTGGTCCCGGGGAGGTCGTACGTGGTCGTCAGGCCCGTCTCCTCCATCGCGGAGTCCTGGAAGTCGAGCGAGGGCTCCGGCTCGCGGAGCGTGGCCTCCTCCTCTTGGGGCGCGGAGGAACTCAGGCTGCCGAACAGTTGAGTGGGTGCGGCTGGAGGAGGTGGGACGGCGGAGGCTCTGGCTGACCCGAACAATGCACCACCGCTGGGGCGGTCGGGTTGAGTTTGTTGGGATTGCTGCATTGCATAGTGTTGCGCTTGTGGCGCCTGTTGCTGCATCATCTGTTGTTGCATCATCTGCTGTTGCGGAGCCTGCGGCATCATGGGAGCACCAAATGCCTGCATAGCCGCAGGTCGAATGCTAGCAAGTCGAGAACGTGCTGCTTGGGGCATGTCATCGGTCACGTCCACGCGCGTGTTCAACTGCACAAGTCGGTCAGCAATCTTTTGAATGGGTAATTCTAGAGCCCTATTATGTGGGCGAGCACAAGATTGACTTACGTGGTTCATGTAAGCCATGAAAGGGTCCTTCGGGAGGCCGATCAGGTTGGCACCTTGCTTGTCCTGGGATGTGGAGGCAGACGTGTTCTGGTACTTGCGCCGCTGTTCCACCTCCTGGGTGCTCTTGGTGATATCACCACTGGCCGCGCCGCCAAACCTCCCGGCCAACTTGATGCGCCACGGGACGAGCTTCGGGATGTCGTCCTGTAGGCCGGAGAAGACGGCCTGGGAGGTAGAAAGGATGATCTTGCAGTCCTTCCAAGCCTCCGAGGTGTTGTTGGTCAGCTGCGCGTCGAAGAAAAGGGTGCCGGTGTTGGCGGTCGTGTTGAGCTGCAGGTCATAGGACGGGGACCAGAATGCCGAAGAGGTGACGTAGGAGATGGAAATGTCGCAGGCAGGGTACGGGGTCTCAGGGTCCGGGGATGCAGGATCGGCGGGCTCATCTACGACGGGCTTCACGAGGTCGGTCACAGAGGAGACCGAAGACCGGCGGGAAGAGATGGGCGTGTAGTGAGTAGCGTCAAGGGTGATGCGGACAGTGTAGCAAGAACGCGGCCAGAACTTCTGCTTCTCCCTGCGAATGCGCGCCTTCTCTGCTGCCTTCTTCTGCAGGCGGGCGGCCGCGATCTGATCCTTCTTGCGCTTGGCCTCCTGCTTCTTGATAGCGGCCTTGGTGCGCTTGTTGTCCTCCTTTTGGACCTGCGCCTTGAGCTTGTTCTCCTTCTTCCGAAGGCGGGCGACCTCGGCGTGGAGCTCGCGCTGGCGGATCGTTCCATCAATGTGATCCTGGAAGGTCTTACCCCGCTGCTCCGTGTAGACATCAACGATCTCGCCGACATCTGTTCCCGACTTGGGCTCAAATTTCTTTCCGTACTCTTCCAAAAGACCCAAACGCTTCTCTGCACTCGAGACCACCTCGTCTGCACGCTTGACATCGTCGAGCACAGCCACGATCTTCTCCTGGACAGCCTTCAGCTCCGTCTTGGCTGGGGTGATGAGGGCATCATCGTCAGAATCCTTGGTCGAAGCATCCTGACCAGTCTCGTCATCTGATGCGTCCGAGTCATCCTTTTCGGAGTCAGGGTAGACCTCCAGGAAAATCTCCGAGTTCTCAAGCAGCTCGACGGAGATGTCAGAGATGACGGCGGAGCCAGTGCCTTCGACCTTGATGGAGTGCTCGTCGACAGTGGGAGTCAATCCGATGACGGAAATTTGGTTCAATCCAGGCTGAGAATAGAGTCAGCGGTCAACAATGCTTGGGTATGATTGTGGGTTTGGGGGGGGGGGCGAGGGGTACAGCGTTTGCATACCTTCAGGATGACGTTCCGGATGTCTCGTACGACCTGGGCGCGCGTGGGGAAGAGGGTGATGGACCGCGTGGGCAGATCGCGGATGCGATACTCCTGGGTGTGAGTGGCCTCCATGATTTCGGCCGTACTCAAAGATGATCAGTGTAGCTGTGGAAGAAGAGCAATGAAGCTTGGAGATGTGGTGGTGTGTCCTTGAGATGGTGGTTGATGGATTGGTAGGATGGTAGGTTGAGTACCTGCAGCTACGAATTCCCGACGTTTTAAAGTGTTCTGGTCCACCGTTTGTAGTGACCCACACTCGTGCAAGTGAATAGAAAACGGTGTTCCTGAAGTGACACAGTTTGACTGAATGTTTGCAGGCAAGTTTAAATTTCGTCAGCATGGGATCAAAGGCCGCAGGCAGTCCATGTGTTGTCGACTGGGCGGCAGGACCAAGAGCCAATGAGCTGCAGCCTAACCCTGCAAAAGTTCCTGCCTGGAGGCCTGCGCGTTCTCAGTGACTCAGCGTGGAATGATTTTGGCAGTGAGACAAAGAATATAGAGGCTCAGATGGCCGTTTGGATCCAGACAGCAAGGCATAAGTCATTCGGCTTGCAGGCGCCCTCCTTGAACGGCCAGGCAGCAGCGCCTCTGCATTTTCTGTTACACGCTATTGGTGAATTCAAGACCGTCCCCTACCCCTGATGACAAAGCATGCTCCGCCCCCCCCCAGCAATGATTCCCCCCCCCCCCAAACGACTAACCCTCATGCCCCTTCTTTTCGCAGGTCCAGGAACAACATGACACTGAATTCAACCCAGACCTACCTCGAGCAGCAGACCTCAAATTTGATCAATGAACAGCAACTCGGCCTTGTTCTCAGATCAGCCACCAGGGTTGGGCTCATGCTGCCGACTCCAAGCTTTTACTCCACTCCACGACCTGAGGATGTGCCTTGACTCTCCTGGCATCGAACCCAATGACTTGGAGCCCTTCCATGCTGGCAGCTCGAGACAAAGCCACATAACTTTGACCTGTACAAGAGAATCACGATCAGCTCCGATATTTATATACCGGGACAACGGCCATAATATCTTACCTTTTTCAAAGACCTTGCTTAGATCAACCTTGACGCGCTGGATCGTCTGGCCCTGCGCCTTGTGGATTGAAACAGCCCAGGCCAGGACGAGCGGGATCTACAGATGAGACGGGAATCAAAGGTCAGCGAATCTGTGAGAGCGAGCAGATTAGTCGACTGCCGCAGGAATTGGTCATACCTGAACACGCCTCGCAAGCAACTTGCCCTCGCTGTCCTCAGCCCGGAACTCGTCACGGGACACAAGCAGCGTCTCCTTGCCCCGGAACGTGCTGAACTCTACAAGCGGCAACAAGTCATGACCATCGCCACCACCCTGGGACTTCTTGTTGTTGATGCTATCCGGAGACGGGCAGAAGTCGATTACCTTGCCCACGCTGCCGTTGACGAGTGTGTCGCTGACGTTCTTGACCAGCATCACCTGCGCGTCCCGCTTGAGCTCGAGCGTCCTGACCGCCATCATGTTATCGAGCAGCCTCTGTTTCTTACCCTGTTCTGCGGATCCAGAGTCCCGCGCCACAAAGGTGTGCGCCGGGCCGCTGAGGGCTGCGAGGCGGGATGCGTTGGCGCGGTCGACCTCGGTGCGCAATGGGAACAATTGTGTGGGGAGTATGCCATCATCTTGTGAGAGTGGTCTGGAAAGGCCAGTCAAGATTCTCTGCGTGACTGGGGAGATCTCGCCGCGGCGGAGCTCGTTGAGCAGGCTGACAAAGTCTGAGGTTTGAACATGGTGTGTGAGTATTCGGGGCCGAATAAGCCGTTTGAGTTGCCTTCTTCGAGTGACAGACTTACCACTATCCTTTTGGCGAAACACTTGCGTGAGTGTTACGACACGTTCAATACTTTCTTTCCATGCGTCACTTTGGAATGCGAAAAACACATCCTTTCCGCCCTGTGTCACCGGTGGGAGCTGGAAGAAGTCACCTGTGACAACGATCTTTTCAAAGTTAGTAGGTGCATTGCGGAAGTACGCATGTCATGGGGAAATTACCTGAATACCTCCGAATGGTCTGTCTGTCTTCTTGCGCAGGATTGCTGCGAGGCCGGCTAGGAGGTTGAAAAGCTGACCATCGACCATGGACACTGAATGTGGGTGCATCAATAACTGCCAGAAGACTCGGAACTGTGAGAGGCATGGTCAGAACGCACCTTCGTCGATGACAAGAACCTTGACTGTCTTCCATCGCCGATGGGCAGGCCTGCATGTCTTGATATAGCTGATTTGCTTTTCCACATCGAAGACACCTGGAGTAACAGCACCCCAGGCGTGTATAGTTGTGCCTGTATTCCCTTTTAGCATGGGCTCAAACAACCAAGGGTATATCTAGGATACAAACCACCGATATTTTGCGCAGCCATGCCGGTACTGGCACAAATAGCCAGGCATTCTGCCTTCTTGGCATATTTCTTCTTGAGAGCCTCTATGATAGCCCTCAATAACAGCGATTTGCCCGTTCCTGCATGACAATCAGCACCACAATGGATGAACGGAATCCTCGGTCAACTTTTGAGAAGTCATGCCACTAACCTGCCGAGCCGGTAAAAAATATGTTGCTCTCATCATCTACAACCATCCGCAGCACCCTTTCCTGCTCAGCGCTGAGTCCAACATTGCGCCGGCCAGTCGATCCCTTTTCTGGTGAGCTTTTAGTCGATGGCTCTTTCGCCGCGGTACTCTCGTCCAGCACAGGGCCTGGCACCGTCTGCCTCGGAGCAAAGAATGCATCCAGCGTTGTGCGCTGGAGCTTGACCGGACCGTTCGTCTTGGAATCTCCGACGCTGTTGTGGGCCTTTCGCTTCGTTACATTTGGTCGTGGTCCTGGCATTACGAACTGTGCCACGTCTCTCGTGGGTCGCCTGAATTTTAGTAGAATATTCGGCTGTCGTTGGCCTCGCTGATGAAGAGGTCGCGCTCTGCACGCGTCGACCCACAGGGCTCTGTTTACTGTACTGCTTTATTATGTGTGGCTGCGTGTGGACCACGCATCAGGGTTAAACCCTTGACCATGTTATAGCCCAATGTTGGTCTACAGTTCGAGAATCAAACCTCAATGTCCATCGAGGCCCGTTATCAACTCACACCGATTTGGTTTCATTTATCACACGAATCATACAATCAATGCAGCAACTGCTCACAAGAATGCGGAACATGAACAACAACAGGCCCGTCAAGGATGACTTCCTGGGGAAGACTCTCCTTGGGTAAATATGTCAATTGCATTGCATACCCCTCTTCCTGTGCTCATATACTGGTCTCTCGGATCGTCCTAGTTGACATAAATTCTGTGATTATAAACAAAATTCAATAATCTCCTTGTACAAATTTGAAATAAAACTACTTTGAATTTAATTATAATGTTTTAAAATATATAGATGTTATTATAAATAATTTCTTTTATGAATGCCAGTTGTATCTTTTGTTAAAGGACTTTATAGCTACAAGTATATTAATTACTGTTACTCTTCAAATGCTACGACACTCCCTCGGCGCATATAGAAATCCACCTTACCCTATATCTGGTGCCTGGCCGCATTGTCTGCCAATTCAAACCTCGGAGTCTCAAGGTCCAGACCAGGTTCTCCACGTAATTCTCCTTCATTAAATCCACTCCCCCTAGACGGAAGCTCGTAATAGGATTTGGACTCTGGTGCAAGTTCGTGTAGTGTTTGCGCTTGAGCTTCTGCCGGCTCGACATCGATGAGCTTACCCAAGGCAACATTTGCCCTAGGGCTCGACGCATGACTTCCCGCGGGCATGTAATCATGATGAAGCTCAGCCACGCCTGCGTCTCTCTTTGCCTTGCGCCGTCTCAAAGTGAAACAGATGACGAGAGCGGAAATCGAGGCGATCCCTACTACGCCACCGACCACACCTCCGGCGATGGCAGGTACATTGGGGGATGGGGTTCTGCCTAAAGAGGTGGCGTCGCCAGAAGCGGTGGACGCGGTGGTTGAGCCACCGGTGCTATCCGAACCTCCTGCGGTCACAGTGGATGTCTCGTTTGAGGAACAGAGATCGTCAAGCTCGGCGCCAGCTGTGTCGACAGCGACCAGGTCCTGGCTTGACGTTATGTTTTCCGCAGTAGGCCACATTGTGAATTCGCCGGAATCATAGTTCACCATGAGGTATGCTGCGGAGAAAAAGTTGCGCCCGATCCGGATCACGTCGTTGGCGTTGCCGTCTGTTAGGGAGATGAAGGCGACGACGTCAGGTGCAGAGCTATTGGCCGCAAAAGCCCCCGTGGTCTTATCGATGTTGACATTTGGTCCGATGTATTGTGTGTTGTCGACCCGAACCGAAAGCCCCGAGGCGAATTGCAGTGTGATGTCTCCAGTGAACCTGATTACGCAAAGGTAAGTACTTCAATGCACCAAAATACAGATATATTGTGTGTGCAAGATCTCTGGGGACTTACGGAGTTTCGCCCTCGTCGTACAGCATGTTGTACCACTGTAAGCCGGTGGAGTGGCCAGTGACTCTTGCATCCGTGGTGGTTTGGAAGTTACTCCAGTAAGGGTTCAGTGGTATTGTTGCCAGCGCGGGGTATGCGGGATCAATGCAGGCAGCCAAAAGAGAGGACGTATCCTCATCAGAAAAGAGACTGGAAGAAGTGCCGTCTACCCAGTTTAAGATGACGTCTGTCAACGTGACAAATAGCCCCGTGTCGCAGCGACCTGAGCCCGTCATGATGCTCTGTTTGTAACCATCTCCGTCGACTTTAGCTTTGTCATACCCGCCGAGGACAAGACTACCATCGACCTGGGATTGTGTTGAGTCGCTGGACAGCGCGCCACTTAGTCCCCAGAACCATGACCATGTTCGCGAAGCAATAGTGCCAGAGTCGACCAGCGTCGATAGCAACGTAGAATCGGACCCGAGCCCCAGGGTTGCCTGGGGATAGTAGCCTTGCGCGCCATAGTCATCCTGCACAATCCCAATAGGAAAGCTCTCAAGAGTAGAATTCGAATTAAGTGTGACTGTGTCTGAGATTCTTGTGAGGTCCGGAACGTTGGCGTTGTCGGACGAGTCAGAAGCGAAGGCAGAAGTATCTGCATCTTGCATCGTTTTCGAGCCATCGGAATCGTAGGCCCCACCTCGAAACGTTGTACAACCATCGACCTCCCATCCAGTGGTAACGCTATTGCAGTAACCGCTTGTACCGTACACGAAGGAGTTGTTCATTGGTCTTTATGTGATCATCCGGACGTCAGCAAGGGGCCTTGAGTGAAGGAGACGACACGCTGCAAGGGCTTGAGCTTACATCTGGGGTAAGAACGCCATGGGCTGTGATGGAGTCCCTACTCCCACCGCAGCGCCCCTTGCTATTTGACCATTGGCAAGTGTGACATCGCCCACGGACAGGGATAATGCTTGGTGACATGTGTTCTGCGAGCGAACCGCTTTCAGTGTGGCGGCCCAATAGACCAATCTTGAGGAGACAGTGGGTTTCATTTTTCCAGCTGTGCGCTGTGAAGGAACGCAGAGAGGTGGGCTATCATGCGCTCAGGGTTTCGAGGTTGAGATACTGAAAGGACAGACAGTGAGTCCGGATAATGTGGAATTGAAAGAAAAATGGTTGACCACTCAAGCCTTGGGCGGCGCAGTCGAGTCTTCCACATCACAGACCAGAGTACAGCAACACAGCAGCCCAATTTCCTTTTCCCAAGGATTCGATTCCGAACCACTCCGAAACAGCGGCTGAGTTCGTCACCGGCCATTGGCCGAACTCGGTGTTGGAACTACTAGCACCAACATGCAGATTCAGTAGGCCTGATGTGCAGTTTGCGGAAATTGACCTGCGATCCATGGAGTCGGCGGCGGATACAGTTCTCGCTTGAACCCAACAGTGTCCCACTCCACCAAATAGGAACGCCTCCCGCTAGTCAGTGAGCGGTTTTCAACCCAAGCAAAGTGCTATGTCACTGTGTTGGGCAGATAATTGCAGTCATATACCAACCTACCATCTGTCTATCCTGCATGCGTTCAACTGGTATATAGATTATAAGCTAATCCTTTACTCAACTACTACTCCGAGTTTACCAGTATATATGAACGAGGTACTAAGCAAAAACTTAGGCGCCGGATGCTAATTGTAACCACCTGGGCAGTCACAAGGCATAGGGAGGTTTTTGTGACCCCACAAAATGGGGACGGTGGGGACGCGGCTGACTTCCAGCTTCTTTAGCGAGCAAATGGCAGGCAGGTGCCAGGAGAGAGGGTCAACGTAGGCCTGTGTGAATACAGTTTATGTGTGTGGGTACATTACAACCAACAGTCGAGTCCAAAACTCTTGGCATGCTGTTGGTATTTTCTCTTTCTTCTCGTCGTCGTCTACAAAATTCCGCCTGTTTTGTATTTTTTGTTCAACATCATTCGGCCTTCAGTTGACCCAGTACCAAAATGCTTTCACAAACGCTACGGTCCGGGTCCAGAAAAGGACTCGGGATATCTCTCGTTCTTGTTGTTCTTGTCCTGTTCTTGCTGCTGTCTATTATTTCCCCGGACCACGTGGCGTTGTCGATGGTCTCCCCAGTTCAACCAGAGTCAGACAACTCACCTTTCCCACGAAAGATATGGCAAATATTCTTCAACCCCAGAGGTTCAACGTTCGAATATCCGCATTCGACCAATCTAGACATTCTCCACGATACTAGATCCTGGATCGGCTTGAACCCAGGTTATCAATACAAATTAATGGGAATCGGCCTCGAATCCGGAGATAACTTTGTCATCAAGCACTTCTCCCACGATAAGTCCATTATGGATACATACTTCGCGTTACGGAACCCGGGCTTGAAGACAGATCTTCTTCGATACCTCATCCTTTGGATCGAGGGTGGTATATACTCCGACTTGGACACCTGGACCTTCAAACCGGTGGATGCCTGGGTGCCTGAACATATGAAGGGACGAGTTGGAGCGATTGTTGGAATTGAGTGGGACCAGCTGGATGGTGACCCATGGCCTGCCTTTGACAATGGGCCCTCTGACATGACGCACGAGGTTCAGTTCTGTCAATGGACTCTTGCTGGCGCTGCTGGGCACCCACTCTTCAAGATGGCCGCCAGGATGTCTGTGGAGAGAATTGCGGCTTTGGCTACTGCTCGACAAGAGTCGATAACGGACCTCGACCCCACCGGACATGTACGTCAAGGAATCACACCGCGCGAAATTCGATGAGACTAACACCCAACAGGAAGTTGTCACTACCACTGGGCCATCAGCATGGTCAGATGTGGTTTTCGAGTACCTTCACAAGGTCGATCCGACATTCAACGAGCCTAAACAGCTGTCCCGTCTGACGGAGCCGAAGCTTATTGGGGACGTTCTGGTTTTGACAATAGATGGGTTCGGGATGGGCCAGCCTCACTCGCGCTCAAGTTCTGGTGCCTCTACACCAGAGGCAGCCTTGGTAAAACATGGCTTTGCCGGCACTTGGGCAAAGGATCGACCGCATTCAAAGGGAAATCATCACTAGACAGAAAACTACTAGGCTTAATAGATAATAATCGCCAATATGTCCCCTGGCTGTACTCCCTGTCTTGGTCCAAAAATGCTCGAGTAGCCCCATCGTTCTTGACCCTTGCTGAATGGTCGGACCTGCGATCAAGTCATAGTCTCCGTACCCTCCGGGAACATGATCGTGTTGTCACAAAGGCCACGGTAACGTACTTAGTGTAGACAAACCTTAATGACCTTTGACGAAGAATGGCACAAAATCTGCCATCCTCATTAGAATAAGAGACTATTCTATCAATAGCAATATTCAATTACATGCTTCGATCGCCGGTCATTACTGCTATGGTATCAGCTTAGACCAGACTTCAGGATCAGTGACCAATTCTTCAAGGACGACCCCTAACTTATTTGACCTTGCACCAAGCGCCTGAGAGTCGATGATGCGGTCTGCTCGACGAACAAACATGTGCCAGACCGGTAAGAACTTTTTGTCCTCGTGGCTCTGATCCGTGGTGTTATCGAACGCCGTCTTCATGTTCTCTCTGGTCCGCAGCTTGGCCGCGTAGGAGGCGAATTTCAAGGCGGCGTCAGAGTCCATCCCGTCAATGTGTTCGTGGTACGTCTGCATCAGCCTCGGCAGGTACATGGCAAGCGACGCCAGGCCGGCCGCGAGTGCCGTCGACACCTTGGTGGCTTGGGCCCACCTTTTCGTCTTGAGAAGAGAAGGAACCACTGGGTTCTCAGGGCAGTGAGCAACAGACCCCAGTTCACACTCAAGATGAAATCTCCCTGGAGAGAGCTTTCCGTTTCTTTCGGCACTCAAAGCTTTCATGGGACGAGCGACGTGAGCCCCGCAAGGGGCCCCGGCGAAAGCCATCACTCGTGCTCACGCAGTATGAATATCTGCAGGGCACCAGGTGACATCTGAAGTACAGACTCAGTTGAGGCCTCGATAAATAGCCTGTTTCTTGATCCCACGGCCGTATATTGCCAATTCGTTGATCAGTCAGAAAGGCATCATCACTGATCAATCAGGTCGGGTGTTCTCAAGATAAAGTCTACACGGCGTGGAGGGCGATTGAGCTAACACTACACCGGAGGTGTCTCGTTGCAGGAATGAAACACCTAAACTAGGATCCAATTACTTCTACCAAGGGCAATGGTATCTCGTCTCTAGCTCAGAAGATGTTGAAATGCAATGGTATCCTCGTCACAGGTTTGCACCTTGTTCAACGTCGTCGCAATAAAGAGCAAAGGCCTAAGATAACACAATTCTTTCCTATTGTTGAGTAATTGAATGAGTTAGTATGATCTATCTGTATATTTACAGTTGAATTCAGGATCGCTAGCTCTACGTTGTGGGCAATCGAAGCCCTGGGGCTAGCAGCAAAGTTTTTCAAGTATCAGCGTCACAGAAATGTATCATGCATTTTTGGATCACTGAACCTCAATTACTCAAATAGTATGCGGAGTACGTTCAGTCCCCGAGAAGGCTGAGCACTCTGCCGGGGCCGTGGGCCCGTGTTGGGAAAGATATTGGGCATTTGCTGTGCCCCTTACCGTGATATCGTTCCTGTGGCACTGCTGGCAAGCGCATCTGAGACATATGTGATTCAACCGAGAGGCTGCGCATTTAAAAGTGTACGACTTCGCCCTGTTTGTGTTCAGCTGACTGTGCGTGCGCAGTCTGAGGATGTTGCATTATGAAGAAGTCATGCAGGTGCCAACCAATCAACGATACAAGTTGCTCGGTGAAGTCTCATGTCGTTCGACAATAAGATTGTTACAAAAGTTACACAACAGGACGTTTCCTGCAGATCGTTGCCCAGGCCGTCACTGAAATGGTGATCCTTCTGTTCTGATGTCGCTAAAAATACTGCTGCTTTACCCGAGCTGAATTTCATGCCCGAATGTAGTATAAAAGTCCACAATCCTTCCAAGATTGCTCTACCCTGCCACAGCTTCAGCGCAGAATTCCGCAAACATCCCCTCTAGGGTAAATCTCATTTATTGCTAGCAGCATTCAGATTCGTCCATTCAACCCGTGTGGCGATCTGAACATGGCAACCCAAATTAAACGAGAGCCATTGCTTGAAACAATCAGAACTTTGCCGCAGCAGGGATCGAAATTATCACGCCCCAAGGCGTACGCAAAATGGAGTTTCCTGACCAGGCTTTGGACCGGGACAATCACAGAATTTCGAAGCGAAATGGACTTTACAAAATGGGGGCACACCGCAGCGATTACATTCTATTTGTATCTTTGCTGTATCTGGGCAGGTTTCCTGGTGTTTATGTGCATTTTTATCCCACTCGCGTCGTTGGCCCACATCGATTCCGGATTTCACTGTGCTCCTGACGGCTCGTTCAGATTGGAATCAACAAATCTTTTGGCACCGACCTGGTTCTTCCAGGTCGTACTTGGTTTTGGATCGCTAAGTTTCACGGCGGTCAAGGCCATAGATATTGTTTGGGACGTTGTAAGTGACTTTAAAAATATCGAATCCCCAAGACAGCTGTTGACTTTGAAGTAGGTTGTGGGCCGTGCCGGACAGACACTCCTGGCATATATATCATGGAGGACCTTCTCAAAATGCCTTCACAGCGTCATGATGACTGATCCCGTGACCTACCAGACCTTCTGGACAGTCTTCATGCAAGACGGCCCGTCTCTTTGGTCCATCTTCCGCGTCTTTCGAGATTTCACCTGGCTCAGAGGTCTTCGATCCAAGCCAACCATGTTCTTCATGATCCTAACGATGATATTTGTCCTGGTCTTCCCTACACTTGCCAGCGCCATGACTGGGTACTCCGCAAATAACCAAGCCGTGGTCAAAACGGATGACGTTAGGCAAGTGCTGTTCAGCCGATTTGAGAGCGTCCGGTATATGATACACGATGGAGATAGGATTAATCTAAGTAACGACTATCCGATCGGCTCAGATGAAGATGATTCTGTTGAGTGTGTATTAAATTGTAAGTACCTGGCTTCCTTAGATCAAGCTGCATTTCTGACCTCTCTATCTGCTCATCAGACATTTCGGAATATGGAGTATCCAAACTCAGAAAGTCCATTTGGTATGGAATTGAGTTGGACTCACCTACGCTCAATATAACGACTTACTCGGACGAACAGAGCAGAAGGCCCTTTATATTCGAACACAAACTGTATGACTACGAATATTTCACCAACGACAGCACAATCTGCCAACCAGTTATGGAAGAAAACCAGCAGACATATCAATGGGGCTTCTCTATACTCCAACTTGAAATCACGCTCTGCTTGCTCACGCTGTGGACGTTTGGCATATACATCATGTGGGCGACTGCTCACTTGCATCTTGCAGACACTGGCATAGCATACAAAGCCCCAGGCAACTTCAAGTCCACAATGAGCCTAGCAGATGCAATACGCAAGGAATTCAAAGAGCAGCACGACAAGGATGTCAATTCTCTAACGGAACGAGAACTGATGTCCTTTATCAAAACACGCCTCAAGGGGGGCAAGGTGATGGTGCAGTCTCCGCCACTCATCCCAGGGCAAAGCCCGTGGAAATGGATTTGGAAGTGGGTCATGACAAACAAGGCTTGGACGGTTTACTATACCGTTGTGTCGTTGAGTATGGTGTTTTACGGAATGACATCCTTGATATGGCTGACGATGACGTTTTCAATGGTTGCGGGTTGGGGCCAGAAAACCAGGCTCTTGGTGCTTTTATTGAGTTTAGTTTCAGGCGGATTTCTACCCGCTGGGTACCTCATGGTCAGACTTTTGTGGGAGCGCTTCAATGGCTTCTTTGGAGATTATGTCAACGAAGCTTCTCAGACTGGTTAACTGCAGGTTGTTACCGTCTCGTCTCATATAGTATTTAAAACTTCTTTCACATAAGTATTTCCTCTAGCGTTCCGTTTCCCTATTATGCATTACTTGGGTATACAGACGACGATCCTCTGAAATCCTATTCCCTCACCGTTGCCCACCTCGAAGAAAACAAATAATCATGCCACAGCCAGCAAGCAATCCTTGAAAGCCAAACCCCTCAGCCGAATAACCATTCCAGGCAGCGTCCCTCATCCGAGTCCTGTTCTGCCCAGGCCGAATGCGCAAGCCCTCCCGCCACACGCCCCACCCGTATCTCCCATTACAACCCTGGCACTGTCCTGCACGTCGCTCACCATTCTCGCCAAGCCTCACGAGTGTCCGTCTCGTAGGAGGGAGCCGTACTGGCGGGTTCGCGCATATTCCCCACCCGCGGCGGTACCCCATTGCGGAAGCGGGACCCTTCCCACAATTCCAGGCCCAATTCGAGGCTGGCCGCATTATGGCACAACCCCGACACGCTCTCACGCAATCGACGGGTGAGTGCATTTCGGCGTGCAGGGGACCCGTGGGGGTCGGATAACACTTTTGACGTGCCTGGAGAAATGCCATGATGGATTGAAAGTAGTTGGACTGCTCTGTTTCTGCACCTTTCGAGTTCATTTTGGGACTCTGATCTGCCACGAAGACGTCCGGTATATTCAAGGTCAAGCCATATTGACATTGAGCGTCCGAACATGGCAACAGATACGGTTCCCAGGCAGAAATGGTGGAAGATCCAATGGTATTCCGATGGTCAGTGTTTCACGAGTTCTCCGTTTCTCGTCTTGCATCATGTCTCGAAGGCACATCGGGTTGCTGTGTTATTTGCTTCAAGGGTTTAACTAACAATTAAGGAAGATGACACTCCTGAGGAGCGCAAATTCATCATCAAGCTGGATCTGATAGTAGTCCCGTATGCCGTCCTTGCATACTGGGTCAAATATATAGGTTTGGAGCCATTCTTCCCATGGATGCTGACTGTGCCGAAAGCTAACCAACTCTATCATATAGACCAGGCAAACTTAAGTACGCTTCCCCCATAGATCCAGTGCGAGCCCGCCTCTGACTCTTGCAGACAATGCCTACGTTGGAGGAATGAAGGAGGAGCTTGGCTTCAAAGGAAATGAGCTCGTGGAACTCCAGACGATGTATACTGTTGGCGCTGTTGTAGGCATGGTACCGTTCATGTTTATCTTCACTTACGTCCCTATGTACTGGACGATCCCAGCTATGGACGTGCTTTGGGGACTGTTCACCCTTCTGCAATACCGCGCACACTCATTCGGAGAGATGGCTGCCTACCGCTTCTTGGTAGGCTTCTTCGAGGTACGTCCTGCCCCAGATAAGTTAGATTTTGGTCACCGGGGTCTCGCTAACTGATAGCACCAGGCCGCTTTCTTCCCGGCAATGCATTATGTATTCGGTAAGCAATATCACCGAATGATTAACCAAGTCGGCAAGAGGATTCTGACCAACCTCCCAGGCTCTTGGTATCGAGGACACGAAATAGCCCGAAGAGGCGGCATCTTCTACACGGGTTTAAACCTTGGAACTTTGACGGCCGGTCTTATCGCAGCCGGAGCCTCGCACCGTCTGGAAGGAGTCCAGGGGATGTCTGGCTGGAGATGGATGTGCGTCATTTACTCTGAAAACATGCCTCTTGTATTCACTGTTCGTGATCACAATCGCATTATACTAAACTCTTCTCATGTGGCAGGTACATCATCTGCGCCATCATCACCATTCCTGTTGGGATCCTCGGCTATTTCTTGTTGCCCGGTACCGTCGAACAGCCAAATCGCTGGATACTCAACGACCACGACATCAAGATCGCCAAAGCCCGACTCGAGCGTGGTGGCCACGTCACGCGCGGGAAGTTCAAGCTCGGCCACCTGAAGCAGATATTCCTCAGCCCACAATTCTGGACCGTTGTTCTCGTGGATGTACTATTCTGGAACGCCGGGATCCACAAGAGTACCGGCAGCTTCCTCCTCTGGATCAAGAGCCTGGGGCGGTACAGCCCGGCCCAGGTCAACGAGATGGGGACCATCGCACCGGCGTTGGGAATCCTATACAACCTCGTGGCTTGCTTCCTATCGGACTTGGTCTTGGGCCCGGCTTGGGCGATCACCTTCTCCTCGCTCTGGAACGTCACCGGTCTCATCATGCTCGTCGTCTGGGACATCCCCGAGGGCGCGAAGTGGTTCGCGTTCGCGACCATGTACTGGTCGAATGCGCTCTCGAGTGTCCTGCATGGCTGGGTCAACACCATCCTTCGCGACTCTCCCGAGCAGCGGTCCTTCACACTGGTCCTGATCACCATCATCGCCCAATCGTCGACGGCTTGGACGCCGCTGCTCACCTTCCCTACGGTCGAGTCCCCAAGCTATCCCAAGGGTTTCTCTTTCTGCCTTGGCTGCGCTGTGTCTCTGATTGTGGCGACCCACGTCCTAGACGTCTACATCAAGCGCAAAGAGTAAGACATCCTCGTCCAAGAACTGTGAATCACTGGCTGACACGGGCGGATAGGAAAGCAAAGCTCGTCCAACTGGAAAGCGACAGCGATCGTGGGGACAGCGTAAGAGCTGCTCCGGGGGTGACAACTGGCAAAGGGGCGAGTACGGATGTTGCAACAGTCCACTAGAAGCTGGACAGTTTGATGTCATTCTTCCGGCAAAGGTCGTGGTGAACTATACCTAGGTGCAGAGGCCGACACACTTCTGACTTGCTTCCGACCTCTTCATCGACCCAATAATCAAAGATGGCAGCCAAACATGTATCTCTAGCCGACATACTAGAATTTTCAAAGCCACAGGCATCAGAGCCATATTTCACAAGACGTCCGCTCCTGCCTATATGGCCATATGTGCACTCTAAGGACACCACGCAGCATAATATTGCTCAGAGAAACTGCCCTTGGTCACGAGACCACGTGTTCTGCAACTATGGGACCTCATAATTCCATAATACATTTTAATATTACCGCGTTGATCAACGATATCCCGTTCAGGACTGGTCGTGGCAATTGATTTCTCGACCCAACAAGTTCAAGCATTCGAGCCCGAACTGGGAGACATGAAGAGTTGTGCAGAGAAGCGCCTGCGTTCACTCGACGCAAATTTGTAGATGAGGCTTATCCAAGGCTCACGATCTCTCAAAGAATGGTAGAGCTACTCCCCCAATGGACCCGGCGACGAGGTGCATGAGACTTTTGAAGTACTGTGACGTAACACCCTTGGCGTTGTACTTGGAGCCAATACTTTGCCTTTCCACCCCGAGTCTCCCCGCGTTTGGGCTGGCGCTTCCCAAGTCAATAGACAGCGGTAACATGGGACGTCCTTGAAAGCGTTTCTATCAACGGCTGTTTCAAGCACTTGCTCACGGGGACCATTTGTGTCTTTTCAATAACCAGCGAGACGTAAAGGGCCTTGGAAGAGGCTGCCATCGATAGTTAGGCATAGGCATCCTTGACCCCACCCCCGCCTTTGGAAGTAGCCAGCATGGCCACCGGATCATCGCCAACGACGGTCATCCGATATGGGCAGCCACCTGGCGCGGACACATCTGCTCCATCCAACCTCCTGGGGTATCCACCCCCGGGGCCCAGCATGTCGGGTGCCTTGCCCGGCAACTGGCAACCTACCAAGATATCTGACACAGGTCCGCCCGGCCAACCTTACTCCAGGCCTGTCCGAGTGTACTCGCCGCAGGAGATCCCGACGAACATAAAGACCGCTCGCTTGAGCGTCGAGCACGGCTTGAAAGAGCTCATCAGCCTCCAGCAGCGACGACCTCAGCTGGAAGGGGTCGCCTTTCTCGATCAGTTCCGGCTGCAATCTGCACATGTCCTCGGCGACCTAAATGCACTGCGGGGCGAGGTGTCGGATATAATAAGCGCGGCAGAGCGCCATCGATGGCGGAAGTGGCTCTTGGGAGGCCTGGCGTGAGCGAGCACCGTCTCTCCCCATGCATGCTCTGAACAATCTATACTGACCAGTCTTAACAAAAGCGCCGTGCTTGTCCCAGCAGTGAGGGCGATTTGGAAACGACCACAGCATGACAGCGAGTCATCCAACAGTACTGAGTACGCATTCCAGAAGAGCAAGTCGCTCATCACCCGCATACTGGGCGCTGTCCGAAGCAGCTTCGGTGGCCTGGCGTCCGTGACCTTCTTCGTGTTTGCGGTGTTGTATGTCTTTCAGAACGAGGTATCTCTGCGCGTGGCCAAGACGGTGGCCAAGAGGCTGAAGAGGCTACACGCCAAGGTCGAAAGAGGCGACCAGGAGATCACCCAGGCTGATCTGAAACTACTTCGCGGATGGCGGTGGCGGATACTGCTGTGAAGATACTGGAAGTCATTTTGCTGTTGTTGCCGAGGTACAAAATCTCCTCAAGCCGTTACCTTGATTCAACCCGTGTGTTTTCTTGCCTAACCTTAGAACACCACGAAGCTCTTGGGAATCGTTGAGGGATAAAATTGTGGGTCTTTTCTGCACTTGATTAGCGCTTTCCAAGATGAGATTTCCCCATGTAGAGTTAATCGAAGGTTGGTGGCTTATAAATGACAAGACTTCTTTCCACTCCGCCGTGGACGGTGTGCTAGTCACCATAATTCTTTGGAACACCCGGTCAGCCGACGAGGTCTCGTTATGGGCGCCATCTGGCGGGCGCCAGTCGACCTCCGCTGGAATTGTTAACGGATCTTGGCAACTTGCTAGAAGAAGCACATTTATCACCTAGTCTCACCAACAGATCAGGTTGAAGTTTGGTTCTAGGAAGCAAGCTAGTGACCGGGGTCTGATCACGACGCCGTCCTGAGAGAACATAAAAGGTCAAGGCATAAACCAGCCAACGAACTTGAGGTGTGTCACGGGCTCTCTTCCCATCTTATCAATTCCGTATGCCCGGGGCGATTCTGAGTTCAGGCGCCAAGTGCGAGGTTCTCTTGGACTGACGTCTGAGACCAGTTTCCGCTCGAGCACTCCCACGAGCTTGGTAGCCCCCCAAGATCCGGGGAAGTCTGTGGGGGAGGGGACTTGGCGGGCAGAAACCTTCCAGACTGCCGGCTCCCCACACGAGAGGCACCAAGTCTAACCGCCGAGCGAGCGGGCCAACAAGGGGCGGGAAATCCTCCTCCTCGTTCTTGACTCTCTTTTTTACCCTTCTACTAGTGCCGCACCGCGGTGTCTCATTTCGCTTCCCCTTTGAAACCTAGTCATTTCCTCCATTCCACCGGCTGGGCGCGCCGTGCCCAGAAAACGCCACGCGGTAGGCAGTCGAAGGCTTAACGCAAAAGGGGGCGTCGGAAAAGAGCTTTGTTGTATACACACACGCACGACACGACACGCAAAAGCGAGTCCGATCTTCTCGGATCCATGCCCCTGGGCCATCTCGACACTAGTCCGGCTCTGCGCGCCTGATGGGGCCCTTGCCCGACCGCCTGGGTCCAGACGTCTACTCCCAGTGGTTGAGCAGACGAAGCAATCTAGCAATCTCGCATGCGATGTGACCAGTACCATCGCCTCGGGCGCAGGGGGGGTTGCAGCAATCTTGCCTGCTGTATCTTAAAACCAGGTGGCACATTTTGCGCCATTGTTCTGGACCCACCAGCCCCAGGATAATGGGAAGAATGCGGGGAGTGAGCACTTGTATTGCCAAGTCTTGGCTCAAGCCTGTGGCTTTGGGAGACGCGGCTGATATTGGTCCTTTGGCAATTGTGCCAGGGATAGTCCGTCTTGGTACGGAATCCTGTCCAACTCTCTGTTATCAAGCCAGCTACATACGAACAAATGGGCCTCGCTGCAACCACACGGGTCAGATAAGTGCAGCGGAGCTGAGTGCGTTGTCATGAGGATACTCGAGGGTTACACCACTTGTCCTTTTTCGATAAAAAAGGTCTCAGAGTACATACTATCAATAGGCAGCGGCCTCTGACAGAGTCTCGACCGTGCCGGCCCTGATACCAATAGTGATTAGCCTCAACAAAACGGAAGCTGAGGAAGGAACAACAATAAACCTTTTTGGCGCCTTGGCCAGGACTCGTGACGAATTCTAAGTCGTTCTCCCCGGACAGATGGGCCACCTCCTAGTTCCTGAGCCTTGTCCAGTGGACTAAAAGTGAGACCCCAGGTGGCTTCGTCTTGGCTAGGCATTGGCATTTTTCCTTCGGGGTCCGGGGCACAACGCACGAAGCCTCTTCCGCGGTGTCGGTACGCCCAATGAAGAACACTGTGCATCATCTTCCAAGATTACCTTTCGGACTGCAGGCCGAAAGTGGTATAATATTTCGGGAGGGGTGGCATCCAAGCCCAGCAGCTATAAAGTGAAAGCCTTTCCCCCATAGTATTTACTTAGTTTCACCTGAAGGCCTTGACACCTGCCATTAGCTGAGCTTATACGCAGGGGAACAGCTTGCCCAACGTCTTTTTCTTGTAAGCAAGGGTCCTGTCAATTCCCCCGATTATTCTCAACGCCTGTGCGTGGCCATGGCGGACATAAAAGCCCAAGTCGACAGCTCTGGCACGAGCATGGAAGAGAAGCCCGTAGGCAAGACTGTCGAGGATGTTGGTGACATTGACACCCAATCCGTCGAGGGCGCAGGCTGGGATGAGTCGACAACCAAGAAGCTCATCCGCAAGATCGACTACCGGCTCATCCCCTTCCTCGCGCTCCTCTACCTGCTCTCCTTCCTCGACAGAACCAACATCGGAAATGCCAGACTGGACACGCTTGAAGCAGACCTTGGCATGCCCAAGACCAGCCTCCAGTACAACAATGCGCTCGGCATCTTCTTTCCATTTTACGTCGCCGCCGAGGTGCCCAGCAACATGGCCATGAAGAGATTCCGCCCGAGCATCTGGATCCCCATCATCATGATTGCCTGGGGCATCTGCACGACACTCATGGGGATTGTTCACAACTACCCCGGCCTGATGGCTGCGAGAGCGGCATTGGGTCTTGCTGAGGGTGGTCTGTTCCCTGGAATCACATACTAGTAAGTGTCCATTCTTTTTGGAATTAGGGCTAAGTGCTGACTCTGCTGCAGCATTACGATGTGGTATGCGCGCCACGAGTGTGGTCTTCGGATGGCCATCTTCTTCTCCGCTGCCACAGCAGCCGGTGCTTTTGGCGGTCTGCTTGCGCGCGGTATCATGGAGATGCGAGGAGTCGCAGGCTTGTCTGGCTGGCAATGGATTTTCATCCTCGAGGGCATACTGACCTTCTTCGTTGGTAAGTCTCCCCTTCGATCTCAGCCATGTTCCTCGGTGTTCCTCGATGTGACTCGGCTCGTTGACGCTCTCTCCCAGCTATTTCGGCCTTCAAGTTCATGTATGACTATCCATCAACCGCACCATTCCTCACCGCACCGGAGCGCAAGGAGGTCACGGCGCGGCTCAAGCGCGACCGATCCTCACTCGCGGATGAGTTCGACATGAAGTACTTCTGGGCCGCCCTCAAGGACTGGAAGATCTGGGTGCACATGTTCATCACGATCGGAGTGTACACACCTCTGTACTCATACGCTCTGTTCCTACCGACCATCGTCGCCGACCTGGGCTACCGGAACACCACGGCGCAGCTTCTGACCGTGCCTCCTTACTTCGTCGCTTGCATCTTCTGCATAGGCGCGGGCTACCTCGCGGACAGGCTGAAGACACGAGGGATCTTCATGATCAGCTTCATGATCATCGCGTAAGCAATCCCTTCAACCCACCCTCTATACAGTCACCGCCAGTAATCACTGACACTTTTTACCACCGCAGCATGATCGGCCTCATCATGCTCCTCGCCTCCAACAGCAGCGGCGTCAAGTACACGGGCTGCTTCTTCCTCGCGTCGGGAATCTACCCCAACGTGCCCCAGGGCGTCGCCTGGAACGGCAACAACATCGGCGGGTCCCTGAAGCGCGGCGTGGGGATCGCCATGCACGTCGGCTTCGGCAACCTCGGCGGGCTCATCGCCGCCTACATCTACCTCGCCAAGGACCGGCCCACGTACCGCCCGGGCCACGCCACCCTGCTCGCCTTCCAGGCCATGGCCGCCACCCTGAGCATCTTCATGACGCTCTACCTCCGCAGGGAGAACGCGCGGCGCGACAGGGTGCACAAGCCGCCGGGGGAGTACACCGAGGCCGAGAGGTACGCCGAGAGGGAGCTGGGGGATAACGCGACGTTCTTCAGGTATACGGTTTAGAGGGGTTTTGTCTTGTGGCTTTTTGGTGTTTTAGAGTTTTAACTGGCTTCGGCTACACTATTTTTCAAATCAACTATTCATTAATCTAGCTGCTATCTGCTTAGCTTTCTAACTATCCCTTAGCCCTAAGCTTATATATAAAGTCGCATACGGCTTGGTATATTTTCTCATTACCCTCTTATAAATAAATCACGAAATTCCCCTTCCTACCCTTACTTCTTAATTACTTTTTAATTCTTTAAATTATTTTTTAATTATTAATAATAAAAAAATAAATTTAAAGGAGTATAATATTATTATACTCCTTTATATTATTTATTTTATTATAAATATTATATTTACTTTTTTTAAAGAATTTTATAATAGCTTTATAAAATAATTATAAATAATTATTAAGAAAATCATTTATTATTTTAATTTTTATTAAAATTAATAACTTTAGGGTTGAATATTAGCTGTAATAATAGCTTATTTAATAAGAATTTTTTTAAGAATATAATATATATTAATGTGGGTGGAAAGAGATTAAATTTTTAATTGAGATTATATTTATAGGATTATTATATTTTATAGAGATTATTCTGGTCTTTATTATATAATTATTTACCTGATTTTCTAATTTATAGCGCTATTAGAAGTAATTCTTGTTAGCTTTATCTATATGGCTATTATTATTTATTTAGCTATAAGCTATAATTATATTCAAAACTTATTATTATTAGTATTATTTTTTTTTTAATGCTAGGTGCTTAAGCGTTTATCACTATATAAAGGGATTGATGCATATTGCTTAAAGAGGCATATATATATAGATTAAAAACGAGACTACTTAGAGTTTTGATGCTTAGAGAATAGCGCGGGTATATGTAGATACATAGCTATATCGTATCTATGAAAGGGTATTAGCATCGGCGGGCCAAGTATTCTTAATGTGTGTGACTGCTTGACTTCAAATGCTTGATAGTAAACGGAAGGTTGCTTGTTCTCTCAACAGGACAACATCTTTGCTGTGACGGCACAACTTTGTAAGATACACTGTAATGTCCTGATGTCCTGGAGAACTTTGACCTTATGGTGCGTTGTGTGGCTCTAGTGCATCGACCAAGAGCGCTGTCTCATTTGCCCAATTCTTGCAGGCTGTCAGCGGAGCTTGGTTTTGGAATGAGGCAGCATACTCTTTCAGCAGCACGTCGATTGCGAATTTAGAAAAATGTAAGTTGGATATGCTCCACCGCTCCGAATAAGAAAGCCGATGTCGCCATCGTCGCACGCAATGTTTTCTCCGTGCCCCACTTGCTTTTGAGCTAGATAGAAGGTCAGGCACAAGATACTGAACATGTCATATCAAAATAGAATATATGTTTCAGTGATCTTTTGTTACCATGGATAGGCATGACCACCCTGCAAACTTGATGAAGTGGGCCGCAACACTGGATAGTTACATTGACGGGACCGGCTTTAACCATTTTACAGCTGTTGCTTGCCAAGGTCACTATTTCCAGGGCTTTTGTGTTATGTTCCCCTCAGGGCATGTGTGAGTCCGCTCAGCGAGTACGAGTTTCTCGTATTAGCTATCCACTCATCCTATTCGCTGTCTCGTATTCCGCGCATGTCCTTCCCCACAACACCAACTCACATGACATCGGGTGCACACCGAAACGTTTCAGGAATTTCGATGCATAGATGGGCCGCTAGGTGAGGATTGAGCAATAACTCCCGGCTGCCTCCGGGAAGCTGGAAATCGCCCCACATATTGGCACTGGAGGTGAGGGCATATTTACTGTGTAGGTGAACTTCACCGAGCTGGATACAACAGGGTAGAGTGCTATAAATGGAATCAGGACCACTTCGCTACCAGATAAACTTTTCGAGCTGTCAGATAAGCTTCTTCCGGGGCCGTTAACGCATGGCTTGGACGGAGTGATGTTCGGGTCTAGAACAATCATGAGGCTGAATTCGAATGACTCACTTCCCTGAAATTTGCCCACTCAAGCATGAGGCTATTCATGCATGACTTCACACGAGCTAAGTGGTGTGTGATGGGGTGGCTGGGACGAAGGAAGACTTGTCCTTATCTACCCTTGTGGCGAGACCTACCTACAGGCTTGCTGAGATATTGTTGTTTGATGTTCCTGACTCAAGTCCCTCTCAGACTTCATCCTTCGACGTTTTCCTATTGTAGGGTCTGGAGCGACGCGAACCATGGGCCTGTGGCCTCAAGTGCCAGCCAAGAGCCGCAAAAAGAGTGGGAAAGGGAGGTAGGCTATGTAGACAAAAGATAAGGATCATTATTGTTCACGTGCATGGGATTGGGTTTTGGAGCACAGCTCTGATACTAGGCACTTTCGAAGCCCGGGCAGGCTTCATTTGAGAGCCGCCATCGGTGCCGAATTTTGGCACGGCCACATGTGGTCGGTATTACTCGCGAGCTCGTACCCCCTACCAGATATATCAACGTCTGCTATCAACGTCTGCCCATGCGCTGAATCTCGGGCACCAAGTAGTCGGGTTGGGTATCTATCATGACCTACGTGGCCTCAGGATTGTCAAGACCGTACCGCTCTACCTGTCACTGGTCGACGTATTGGACTTGCTGGACACACCCGGGCAAAATTCGAAGTTGATATTGTGATTCACGCCCGTGCATAAGTGTAGGGAGGCAAGCCCCACCAGGAGTAAGAATGGTAATCTATTTTGATAGACGCCACTCGGGACCGTGAAGCTAGGGAGGGATAGGGAGGGACGGGGAGTTAAGCCGTGAACGACTGAGTCTTGATTTGCCGATGCGTACCGAGGAAGCTGGGCATTCGAAACGCTTCACTTAGACACAGGTCGCAAGGGATCCCGAACTTATCTTGCCAATGTACTTGAGCGAATATCATGTAGATAAGGGGCAAGAAGGGGGTCCACACGAGTCCTGGCGTTCATCCCAAAATATGTTACAGATTATACAACGTGATGGAGCAGGTGGTTCAACGGGAAATTATTTTGAGGATGAAATCCCAGGAAAGTTTATTTCAGTGGAAGGGTATGCTGGTTAGAACGGTGTCTGTTGTTGTGGTATGATCCCTGTGAGTCTTACACCAAGGGTATCTTTCGACATTCATCCTTGATGATCAGGCTGGGTGTTATCTGGGCCTCTCCTACGAAGACTGGTACAAAGAATTGGACGCGTACACCACAAACGGCAGCGGATATTATGACAGGCACGCAGGAGTGACATATCCTCGATCACTAATCTTGTGATTGAGCGAGATCGTGACCCATGAAGTCGCAATCATCAGCAGGCCATGACGACAGTCGCTGGCAAAAAAGTGCCGAGGGCCAGCCGGGTGGCGGGAATTATGTGCCCACAGAATCAAGAGACCGCTCAGAGTAGTGTGAAACAAAACGGACAGCCCGAGGGACGATTCGGAAGCCCGAGAGGGAGGGCGCCCCACCACGAACGTTGATCGTCGCGCGTTGTTGCATGAACGCGTGCGTGGGGGAGGGAGCCACGTGAATGGCCGCGAGAAACAGAACAAGGCGTGGGTGGAATACATAGAAGCAAGGATGGAAGAAAGAAAAAAAAAAGTTTCGCGAACAGGACCCAGCAAAGAGCGGAGCCAGGTCCCACGGTCTGTCGCCGGCCAGGCCCTCCCAGGGCTGGGCTGGAGTGGGCTTGCCGGGGTTCCGCCTGGGCCACACTCCCCTCCCACAGGGCTCGGGGAAATCTCGTTCCCAGTGCTGGCCTCAGCGCGTGTAACATTTCGATTGCCATCCCCCGGCATCGCCAGATACGGACACGGTTATTACACAGTAATGAAATTTGCCCACCACCATTATTACCAAGGCCCAAACAGAGTAATCCGCGCAACAGCGGCAGGGCGAAAACGATGCTGCTGCATCTCCCACAATGTGGGTTCCCCCATTCTTAGCCCGCCCCTCCCATTACACCTCAGCACCCAATGACCGCATCGAAGCCTGCTATTTGGGTGGACGGCCCTAGTGTCTCGAGTAGAAACAGAGAGAGAGGGCAGGGCGAGGCACACAAGGACTTCTGCCTAAAGATAGAAAAGAGGGCTGGGTGATCCACTCGGGCACCCCCACATGCGCTCCTGATGAGCAAGCAGAATGCGCAGCACAGAACCAAAGAAAGAAAGAGACCAAAAAATTCTCGAATTGTGAGATGGACAAAAAAAGGACCAATATCTGGCCCGAATTATATAGCACACCGCAGGAAACCGTGTAGCGCGAGACGCACAGTTGACAGGCCCTGCGGGAGGATGGGACCCCCCGCTCGGCTCGGCAGGACACTACCTAGGTAGAAACTACTGTACTCCAAACCGACTGGCTCAGGGCCGCCGCACGATTCACCCATCCGGGCCGTTGGAGCCAGCGCGGTTGGGCGAGCTTAGGGGGGGAGGTGTATTGCAAATTAGCAACGTAGTCATCATTCATCAATCATCATTCAGTGATGGGGGGGAAGGGGGAGGGGGGAAGGGCTCGTCTATCTTTGACGGCGGAGTACGTCATATGGCATGTGCAAAAATGTCAAAACTTGGCAAAATGCGAGGCGAGCGAGCCTTTTTTTTCTGTTGGCCTCTGGGGAGGAGGGGAGAGAGAAACCCAGCCTGTCAGAGGGTGGATATGTAATGAATTTCTCCCACGTCTGACCCCCGGGGGGTCGGTCTGGCTCCCACTGCGCAGTTTTGACATAAGATGGGGGGCAGTTCCCGCTCCTGCCCTCCACGCTGATCACTTCCGGCATACGTGATCGACACTCCCTTTCCTACAAGTCATATCTTGTCATATCTTGAACAACCTTCCCTCTTGAAGACCACTCAACGAAAGCTTCATTCAAAACTTCCACCAACTACTAGTCTCGCACAACGAGGCTTGGGCTACCATATAAGGCGACCACATAGCGCACCCCCTTCGAAAAGAACCACTAGTCCAAGTGAGACCTCGCCTGGCCCGGAACAAGCCTTCACCCCACGTTCCTGATCTACCACTAACACGCCATCAGGATCGACCAACGCCAACAAAACTACCCACCCAGACTGTGTGTGTGAGAGAGAGCTTCCGGGATCCCGGAGCCTAGTATGCAATCATGATAGCCACTCCGGCCAAAGCTCTGGTGCGTGACGAAGCCGATTGGCGCTGTGGGGTAAGCAGCTTCCGGATACAATTTGAACCCCTTTGAGAAAAACGATGTCCTGCCTATAGCCTGTACCTCAAAGGTGTTGTCAGGTTGCAGATTTTGAAACAGGCCATACTGTGGCCTGGTTCTTCCCCTATCCGAATGAAACTTCCTGCTGCTTTGATGGCTGACTCCTTTTGCTGCAGTGTGGACATTTGAACCCGGACTCTGAGAGCGTCTGCGGCGGCTGCGGGAGGAAGTAGCCGTCCTTGGGAGGGGAGCGATGTTTTTGAGGCCTCAGTGATACCACATTTTTCGCAACGTTGATTTCCTTTTCTTTGGGAGGGCGGGGGCGGGGGCGGGGGCGGGGGCGGTACAACAACGAATATTGAACCTTTCGGCTTTCGGGGGAATCCAAAGTCATGAAGGACCCTTTCTCTCATCGTCATTTTGTGCAGGTTGTGGGGAGCTGGGACGGACGTTCGTTATCAGACAGCCGAGGTCCCCAAGAGAGGTCGCCGGGCGACGGGAGGCTCCGCTGATGGTCAACAGTCAAATCTCGATAAAAAAACGACAAAAAGACAAAAATAAATCTCATGACGAGCGTCCAATTTCACTGTGTTCTGCATACAGTTACCTGCCCACAGGTGTTAGGTTCTCGTGGCCTGCTCGCTGAGCTTGACCTTCATCATGGTCCGATCCACCGGCTTGGCCGTCACCTGAATACTCTGTGACGGGGGTCAGCTACCAGTTCGGCTGACACCAAGACAGTATTACAGAAGAAATTGCAGCGGAACTCACATTGAAAAGATCCGACTTCGTCCGGTAATATCCCTTCTCATCCAGAATAGGCTTGCCGTTACTGTCCAAATCCAGCTCGCCGAGACCAACCTTTTGGAAGTCATACCGCCTAGCCGCACATGCCAAGATGACCTTGGCCTCAATCTGCGCCAGCTCTAGGCCGATGCAGGCACGCGGCCCCCTCTCGAAAGGCCTCCACGCACTCGCCGGTAGGCCTGACGTATCACCAAGCCACCGCTCCGGGACGAAGTCGTCGGCAGTGTCTCCGTACACCTTACGGTCGCGCTGGATGATTGTGCTGGACAGATATATGATGCATCCGTCCGGGCAGATCTGTTTCCCGTCAGGCAGGGTGAGCTGGAAATTCGTGCCGGGCTGTGTCATCCGGACCGTCGCAGCCGGAGGATGGATGCGTAATATCTCCTTGATGAGGGCAGAGGTATAGACCATCTGGCTCAGGATCTCGCTGCCACCGGGGGCGAGCAGCTTCTCCCGGACGACATCGGGGTCCGCGTCGGATCCGAAGAGCTCGTCAAGCTCGGCTCGAAGTGCCCTTTGTTGCTGTGGTGACTTGGAAAGTTCGTAAAAGGCCCATTGCAGAAGAATTGATGTGGTATCGTGGCCGGCGAAGAGGAACACACGCAGGTTGTCGCTGGTCTGCTGCAGGAGCTCAGGGGTGAGCTGCTCGGTTCCTTGTAAGCTTAGCGCCAAGACGCTGCGGGATTTGGTCCCTCCAGCACTGAGCTGGGCATACTCGTTACGGACGGTTTCTTTTAAAAGCCGGTCAAGTTTGCTGGCATGTTTCCGGCGGATGCGCTCTCGTAAGAAGTTGGTGCCTGGGAGGCTCGGCCCCCTGCGGCTGGTGTACTGTTCCATGATGGACCTGAACGACAGCAGGATCTCGCTTTGCTCCCCCGGGATCTGGGCTCTGAAGTCCTGGCCCATGGTGACGGCCCCGATGATATCGAAGGTTAGTGTGACACAATACTCGTCGAGACAGAACTCCTCGCCAGTCCGGGCGTAACGGTCCATGTGGTCCAGGAAAAACCTGGTCTTGTCCAGGATGATGGGCAGGACGGTGAGGAGGTGCTGAGGCGCAAAGCCGGGGTTGAGTTGTCGCCTCTGAGCCTTCCAGTGGTCCGCTTCGGAGGTCAGGATGGATTTCTTCCCGGTCAGATGCCATATATCACCAAGGGTGGGAGACTTGGGAGTGCTCGAAGACCACCTTGGGGACGGCTTCGTGATCTGCTCGGCCATCTCGTGGTCGCAGACTATCAGCATGGGGTAGTTGATAGGCCGGAGGTCGAGAAAAAGGACTGGGGGGTTTCCCACACGGGGGAGGAAGTCTCGTATCACGTCGTCGAGGTGACGCCTCGGGTCTGGGGCGGTCTTGAACAGCTCACCCATGAGCTTCAGGTGGCCCCACACGAAGGAGGTCTTCGCCTGGGGGATATCAGCGTACTGCTGAAACCGCTGGTACTGCCATTTTCTGAAGGTTTTGATGCCATAGGCGACGAGGAGGGCAAGCGCTGTCCACAGGACAGGCCCGTACTTGTCTAACATATTTCCCCGAGGAATGAGCTGGGGCTGAAATATCCAATGGCGGAGTCGAGGCACAGATAAGGCGGGTGGTTTCAGTTAGGTGGCGGACCAACGATGAGAGGCTCACGTCCGGTCGCAGGGCTCAATGGACAACGAGGGCGAGGATGGATTAAGGATGAGGTTGGAGCTTTCGAAGACTGAAGGTCGAAGGTCGAAGCCGGATGTGATGGGATGGACTGAGACTGAGACACTGCTGAGTGGGCTGCAATGTTCCGTTTTAGTGAGCGGCAAGCGAGGGCACTGCATCCCTGCCAGACTGGAACACGCTCCTTCTCCTTCTGAACCAACGACGTTGCAGCAAGCACCTACGGAATTATCAACCGCAGCGGCTGAATTTCTTGCATGCCAGGTGCGATTACAATGGTAAATCTGCGTCGCGAAACAAATCATGACCAGGGTTCCTCTGCTAGGGACAGTGACTTGGAGTGAGGACAACCCCAAAGTGTCTATGACGCACTGCGTAACCCGGTGAGTTTGTGCAGCTGGGCACCCCCACTCCTCCACAGCACAGGCGTGACGTGCCTCTTTTGACAGGTGGGCCATGTCCGGTACCTGCATCCGTATCCTAGCTCGAGCTGGTGAGATGAAATATCGAAAAAGCGATTGGGTGTAGGCCTTCTCAACACAGTGACGATATTGAAATGACAATGTCATGAGAATACCTGCTCTGCATTATAACACTTTCATCATACATGGCTGACTGAAGATTTTCAGAACCCCAACAATAACAAGAAGCCTGCCATAATGATATCACCGCAAAATATCAACTAGAACATCGAGCCAGTCTTATACATCAGGTACATCAGGCCCAGCCACGCGATGATCAGCCAGATGCTGACGCCAAATACCGTGGGCGCGGCGCTGGTTTCCCTCCTCAGGAGCACCGCTCCCTTGCCCTCGCCCCCATCTTCCGACCTCTTCAGCTCTGCCTGCAGTTCCGGCCCGCCATCCAGCGGCGTGCTCTCCACGGTGGAATGTTCGTTGTCGCCCTGGGGTCGATGCGTGAGGATCTGCTCATGTGCTGTGCCCTCCTCGTTGTCCGTCTCATGGCCGAATTGGTGCCCCATGAAGGCTGCAGGCGCCGCGGTGTCTTGTGACGGGAGCCCTTGTACGACGTCGTCCGGTTTAAGATTATGCGCATGCACGATATCGGGGGCAGGGTGTGAGTTGCCGATGGCCAGTGCAGGTCCCAGCAGCAGGCTGGCTGCTGCGGCGACGAAGACCGCGGTGCTTGTGGGTATCATCCTCATCTCTGCTGGAAGGCGACCACCTGGCTCTGTTGCTCCCTCGAAGTAAGATAAGACGGCGATTTGATGATTGGGCCTATTCAAGGCTAGGAGGATGGACTTCGATGTGATTTTTCTTGTTGTCTGCACAGCAACAAGAGAGCAAGCCGCAGACATCTGCTCGTCGGGGTCAGATTGAAGCGTTTGGCGCCAGCCTTACCTGTGACACTTTGGAGCCCCTGACCCCGTCATAGCTCCAAACCCTGTCACTCGAGGGTCCACCCCATCCTGACCTTAACCCTGGGAAGTTAGTAGCCCGACATCCTCGACTCTTACACAATCAAATTCATCCACAACGAAGCCCACGAGTGTCCGTTCAAATACGGCATGTTCTAGGGAAAACTTGGCTTTCCAGAAAAGAAGAGCTCAACTCGATTTCAAGGACACGTCTCAGTTCCTTGCCTCCCCTCTTGCTGCGGGAACGTTGCAACTCGATCGAATCCACGGCAGAGCCTTCACCATCACCGCATTCTACTGGCCATGATCATGACTCCACTATATCGTATCTGTTCTCCCCGTCTCTTGGTTGCTGCACAAGGCAGCTACCAAATTTCCATCATGGTCATTGGAGGGTTCCCACTCTGTTGAAGTTTACATCCAGTACTGCCCCTCCCTCCCCGGCCGCCTGTCGAAGCCACTCTCGTTTCAAAGCTGCATTCCATATACGGCGTGGTTGATCCCCCTTGGAAATCTAGAAGGAGCCGCACACCAACTCAAGACGACGGCCGGCCGTTGTGCGCCGGCCCGTGCCGAGACGCGAACGAGAGATGAGATGAACCCACGCGACAGAAGGGCACAAACTGTGGAGCCTCACGATTCTAGGGTAATGGATCTGCATCTAGGTCTCCATTTCGTAACCGCAGCACCCTGCAGTGCCTGAAGTGCATTGCAGTGATGTTCCCCTCAGGCTCTTGTTGGTCCCCCAAAACCAAGCCAGTGCATGCAAGGCTGCTCACCCCCCGGAGCTGCCCCCTCCGCGGGTCAAGGATGTGTGCGGAGTTGCATCGGGGCCACTGGGCCGACATTCCCCATCGTCACCCCTGGCCTCCTGCCGCGTCTCCTCTGTTGTCGGGGAGCGTGCTTTTCACACAGTCACATCACCAGATCATCTTACCTTGCCCGACAGTCGTCAGAGTTGACGACTTGAGCTAGTCTGCGCGGGCGCCGTGCCTCCACGTGCTCGGCCGTGTCCAGACCCGGACGACCGGAAATTGGACGCGCCCGTTGAGAGGCACTTGCAGTTGCAGTCACTCCCGCCAATGCTCACGTCGTAGACTCCGCAAGAGCTACCACTGCACACAGTCGTCATCGACGCGCCTCGTCCTTGCCCCGCGAAGGCGTCCCTGGCAAGGACTTCCAAAGACGGAAACATTTGGAACACACACACCGGGGCCGTCGCCCCCACTAGGCTGGCCTCGTTGTTTAGCGAGCGCTCTATTCTGTCCGAAATGGGGGGCCGTCTATGCCTCCATTCGAGATGAATTGACCGATACGTTGGTCAATGGCACCCGACCACTGCATCATCTGCCTACACCACATGCGTAAATGTATAAGTATGTAGCGCGCCTACTCACAGGAACATGCATGCTCTGGTGTCTCCCTCTCTGGTCTCGAGTCTTGTACTGCGCCATTGCCCTTCACGATGCGTCCCATTTTCTGGCAGGCACTTAGCCTTCTCCTCGTGAGCGTGCTGGTGGCAGGTCTGTCCAAGCCTCATGAGAAGAGGTTTTTACAGGATATACACGAGCGGACCATCCTGCAGAATGGCCAGGTCCGTCCATCCGACTACGCGGACACTCGCATCGACCCTGCTGAATATACCTTCAACACTTACCTCCCGGATGCTGCTGAGATCTCGTACAAGGGTAGATGGGACTCCAAATATGTGTCCTGGTGGAGGTAAGCTCGCCATCTCCCCAAACCTCCCCTTCGCGTGTAGAGAGTATTATACTAACACCAGAAACAGCGCCCCTGGCATCAGGTTCGGCTACACCGGCCAGACGGTAGCCGTCAGCTTCGGCAACCTCACCTCGGACGGCGTGCTGGTGGGCTACCGCATCGCCGGGCTGGACTGGCAGTTCACCAACATCACGGCGGGGGCCACGCACCTGCTGGTCACGCCAGACACGCCGGGGTCGAACCTGACCTACCCGATCTCGCCCGTGACCTTTGAGCTGCGCGTGACCAACTGGGCCTACGGCATCCAGCTCTCCGCCGTCCACGTCGCCGAGGGCGAGAGCCTGGTCAGCGTCCCGGACTACGGCCGCAGGGTCGAGTTCATCGGCGACAGCCTGACGAGCGGCATGTACACGACGTACGAGGGCCTGTCGAGCTTTGGGTATGGCATAGGTGCCGGCCTGGGCGAGTCCGAGTACAGCGTGACTGCTTACCCGGGGATCTGTGTGAGCGACCAGAACTGCTGGGGTAACGTGCGCGGGCAGTCGCGCCAGTGGTTTTACAGCTGTGACACGAGCGGGAGAGCGGTCGAGCAGTACGGAGGTGAGCAGAAAGCCCTGCATTTTGGATTCCTCTCTTTGAGGATTGGGGGATATCTGTCGCGGACATGCTGTGCACACACAGGCAGCCGCTAACCAGTGCCGCAGCGAACCTCGAGAACGCAGAGCCCTGGGACTTCTCGAAGCACCCGGCCGCCGACCTCGTGGTCATCAACATCGGCACGAACGATCAGAATGCCTACAACAATGTCTCTGCACAGACGTACCAGGACAGCCTCACCAGGCTCATCCAAGGCGTCCACGGTGTCTGGCCTAATGCCCAGGTTGTCCTCATGGTAAGAACCACCCAGCCGCGGCTCGCATGGGCACAGCCGAGTTGATGTGGCCCTTACTCACACCCCAACAGACCCTCTGGCTCGGCTTCTACCAGTACGGCAACAGCTACCTCCCCAACTCGCCCGACGGCTTCGAGCCGCAGGTGCGCGCCGTGCACGACTACTTCAACTCGCCCGCGTACCTAGCGAGCCCCGTGGTGTACAACGGCGTGACGAACCGCACGTGGCACCTCAACGCGACGAGCGAGCCCTTCCTGCACCTGCTCAACACGAGCGGCATCCTGCAGCACAACGACATCGGGCCCCAGTACCACCCCACCGACGTCGGCGCCGTCAAGGTCGCCAGCCACGCCCTGCAGTATATCAAACTGGTGCTCGGGTGGGAGCTGCTGGCTACCGGACCCGAGATCCAGCACGAGACGCTGTACTGGAATGACGAGCAGAACTACTAGACCCTATCGGGTGCTGAGGAGGAAGGCGTTGTTGTGCGCTATGGGAGGGTATTTCAGGACAGCCTTGTGTATCGTACCAGCCGTCATGTGGGCAACATATATTTTGCTCATGGTAGTGTCGCTCACAACGCGAACCAATGCTTTCCGTAGAGAACACAGCTAGACTGTGGCATATCAGAGCACGCTGAAGTGCGATGTATTATTCCCGCTATATAAGCCAAGGCCACAACACTTCGTAGCCATGAAAGACGTGCAGGCAAGGTGCACTAGTTGACTGACCCGACAGACAACCTACTTCTTACCGGCATCCTCCTTCAGCGACACGATCCTGTTCAGGACGATCTTGTCATCCGTGCTGTCGGTGTCCAGAGCCTTGTGAAAAGTGCGTATTAGCAACATGATTAATATCAACAGGGCCAGTAGCAGCCCGGGGGGGACGACTCACAAAATAAGCAACGCGCATTCCCTGGAACCGGACGGACTCGGGACCGCCCTTGCCAAGCTCGCTCTCGCCCGCCGCCTCGGGCCAGGGCGCCCGCCGCTTGACCTCGTCTATGCCGGACTCGATGATGGCGTCCGGGTAGACCACCTCGCTCTCCGGGTTGAGGTCGCTCAGGAAGCCGCCCTCGACGGCGCTCGGGTTGTCGCTCTTGAAGAGCTGGTTGTGCACGCGCACCTCGCAGCGGCGGGAGCCGTCCGTGCCGACCCACTGGATGTACGTCTTGGCCCTCTTGGCCTCGCGGTCGAAGACGGCGCGCACCTCCGTGACCTTTCCGGTGGCCTCGTCCTTGGTGAAGGAGGTCGCCTTGATGGGGTAGGGGATCTGGAGCAGCCCGACGGTCTTGCCGGGCGCGAGGCGGAAATAGCTGGGGTCGTCGACCTCGCGGAAGTCGGAGCGGTCGATGTACACGGTCTTGGTGAGCTTGACGGTGTGGCTGCCCATGGCAGGGTTCTTTGGCGAGAATGGCAGCTCGAGATCCTTGCCTTCCTCAGTGCCGATGTCCTCGATGACAACCGGGATGGGGTCCAGAACCAGCATAAGCCGCGGTACTGTGCGCTCCAGGTATTTCCGGATCGACTGCTCGAACCGGACAATCTGGATGACGGTGGCGTTGGTAGTAACACCGAGGTCGTTGACAAACTCGAGGATCGCACCTGGGGGTACACCTCTCCGCTTGATCGCCATCAGTGTGTACAACCTTGGGTCGTCCCAGCCTCGCACAATCTTGTCCTCCACTAGCTTCAGGATCTTTCGCTTGGAGAGGACAGTGCCGCTGAGGGAAAGGCGCCCGTACTCGCGCTGCATGGGCTCGTAGACTTCCAGAGTCTTGTTCAGCCACTCGTAGCTTACTCTGCTCAAGATGAACTCAGTCGTGCATAGTGAGTGAGTGATGCCCTCGAACGAATCGCACAGACAGTGAGTGAAGTCGTAGGTTGGGTAGATCTTCCAAGTGTCTCCTGTGCGGTGATGAGGCTTGTCCAGGACGCGATAGGCAGCGAGGTCCCACATCTGGGGGTTTCCGTCCGTTATGTCCTGCTTCATGCGGAGGAACGCTTCCCTGGGCTTGTATTTGCCGTCCCTCATATCTCGGAATTTCTGAAGGTTTTCTTCAACCGACTGCTCTGCATGCTTGCATCGATATCGAGGGTTCTCGCCCTTCTCACCGCCACGCTGCAGCTTGATTTCCGCGTCTGGGATCTTGTCAGCTAAGACCTTCCTTCCCGGGTTGCATGTCACAGACCATCGCAGTGGCATACATATGCCTTTTCCAGCCCTATCAGCTTTTCCGCAAGATCGTATAGCTTCTGGAAGTTGTCGCTGGAGTAGGTAATCTTGTACGGCGTGAAACCGAGCCACCGAATGGTGTCTAGGATGGCGGTGAAGTAGACCTCGTCTTCCGCTTCGGGATTGGTGTCGTCGTATCTGCAGAAACAGCAATTTAGCGCCATGAAATAAAGACCAAGGGCCTGATAACGTACCTCAGGTAGCACTCTCCGCCGTGGAATCTCGCGAAGCCAAAGTTGACAGCGATTGCTTTCGCGTGGCCGATGTGCAGGAATCCGTTTGGCTCGGGAGGAAACCGCGTGAAGACCGGCTTCATGGGCCTCTTTTCGAAGACTTCAGCGAGGAATCCCTGCTTGAACATGGCATCGGTGTCGATGACCTCCTCCTGCTTCTCCTTGGGCTTTGGCGGTGCCTTCTTCTCTGCCGGAGGCGCATCCTTCGCACTGGCTTCCTTGGCAGCCTTCTTTGCTCTCTTCTGCATTCTCTTCTTCAGCTCTCCCTTGGAAACCATCTCTCCAGTCTCCTCGTCAAGCTGGAGCTTTGCCATGGCGGCATTGGCATTCTCGACTTTGTCCGCCATCGTGGGAGGCCTTGGAGGGGTAAATGGATACAATCAGGCGGGTAGGTGCGATTGCTGGAACCAATTGGTGTTGTGTTGTGGTTTCCTGAATGCAGAATGTGCGTATGATGTCTCGATAGTCCAAGAGAAGGAAAGTTCACAGCTCGATCGTCCGGCGGTCGTTGTTGATGTGTTGGATCGCTGGCCGAGATGACTCAAAATTCCAAGCCGCAAATCCAACACACGGTTGAAAGAACGAGGGGCGGTGCCCCTGATAAGATAAGCACTGTAGATCATGGTCTAAGCCTGCGGGACTGTTCAAGCTGACCCCTGCAGGCTGTGGAGCTGTGTGTAGCTACCTCCCCCGCTGTCGTCATCCCTATCCCTCCTGTTGGCCCATCTATTGTCAGCCTTCGTAACCTCAACACCACAAACACCCGACCACCTGCAGGCAACTGCAAACTTGGACATCGCAAGTTGGCATCATCCTGCCAGTCAATGATTTTGCGCCGCTTTGCAACCAAATCAGTCAAGATGTCGCTCCTCGCAGCCGATGAGATCCCATCCCTCTCCTTGCTTTACAAGCTAGGCAAGCTCCCGACGACCCCATCAGGCATCAAGATACCGACGACCCTCTCCTTCAAGCCCGCCGGCCCCATCACTCCTTCCAAGGGGCTCAACGACCGCGTGTGCCTCGTGCGACACGACATCACGAAGCTCCAGGTCGATGCCATCACCAACGCGGCCAACAAGTCGCTTCGAGGCGGCGGTGGCATCGACGGCGCTATTCACGCCGCGGCTGGCCCTGGCCTCCTGGCAGAGTGCCGCACCCTTGGAGGCTGCAAGACTGGCGACGCGAAGATCACTGGTGGACATGAACTGCCTGCCAAGAAGGTCATTCACGCCGTCGGCCCCATCTACGACCCCATCGAGCCCCAGGAGAGTGAGGAGCTCTTGACGTCGGCATACAACAAGGTTCTCAACTTGGCGGTGGACTCTGAGTGCAAGACGCTGGCCCTTTGCGGCATCAGCACGGGCATCTATGGCTACCCGCCTCTTGAGGCTGCGCCTGTTGCCATCTCCACTGTCAAGAAGTTCTTGGAAAGCGAGAAGGGCCAGAAATTGGAGAAGATCGTCTTTGTCACGTGGGTGAAGCAGGATGTTGAGTCTTACGCCCATTTCTTGCCGTAAGTGCATCAAACCTGGAAGATATACACTGTGAACACAAACCAGAGGCTGATTATCTACTAGGGTTTACTTCCCTCCAGTTCAAGACGCCGCTAAGATCGAGCCGAAAGACGAGGCGGAGGCCAACCCCGAAGACGTCGAGGCCGCAAAGGAAATTGCCAGCAAGCTCCCCGACGTTCCCACTTCTGAGCCCGGCGAATCCGAGCACCCCGAAAAGAAGCAGAAGCAGTGATTTTGTCAGTTTGGATGCATTCAACGGAGTTCAGGGATCGCAATCGGGGCAAGGCTGGGGCGTTACGGAATGGAACATTTGGTCGGGCACGTGACTTGTGACTGGTGCTTTCGCATAGCCAGCATGCCATCTTGAAATACCCCTGAACCTGTTTTCACGGCCGGCGGGATACTTGGTATACGCCTCGGCTGACAAATGACAGAGAAGACAGCAATGAAATTAATGAGAGCTTTGCGAGAATGACCTCGTGCTGATATTATACATCCCGCAGACACGGTGGGTACACGTCCTCCCACACCTTCCTTCCAAGTCACCCATGACAACAGCCACCTGTCGTAAGGTCCCCTTAGTCTCTTCCAAAGTCATACGGATTATGCACGTGTTCGGGCCCTGGATCGCATTGAATCCACGATGGAGGGGGCTACTGGCCCTGGGAACCCCCTGGAGGCGGGGCTGGTGCCCACTCCTGGAGGAATGGTGGTATCTCAGGAGGAGGGGAGTGTGTTCGTTCCTGCGGGGCCACACCCTCCTGCTGGCCCTGATATCCTCCTTGAGGGGGAAATTGCTGCTGTGGAGGGGGAAATTGCTGCGGCCCCCCGAATGCTTGAGGCGGAGGTGCCACTGGAGGAGGAAACACATCCGGCCCCTGATATCCTCCCGGAGGCGGAAATGGTGGCGCCATTGGAGGAGGGAACACGTCGGGGCCCTGGAATCCTCCTCCGGGTGGAAATGGATTCTGTGGGGGAGTGGGAACAACCTGCGGCTGGTACTGAGGTTGTCCGACGGGGTCATAGAGCAGGTTCGCCGGGGCGACGCCCGCCCCGGGCGCCTGCATGCCGACCTGCTGCGCGGCGATGTTCCCCAGCGTGGCATGCGGGTCCGGCCCCAGCGCCGACTGCCTGATCAGGGCCTCCATCTGCTGGTTGGCCATGCTGTTCTGCGCGGCGGACATGCCGAAGAGGTTGTTGGCGCCCGGCACGTTGTTGTTTATCAGGCCCGACCCGTTGGGCCCCGCGACGGTCTGCAGGGCCCGGTTATAGATCGACGGGACGACGTGCCCTGCTATCGCGGGGTCGGCTTGGACCTGGCGTCCTCTCTCGTTGACGAGGGCCCTGATGGCATCGAGCGCGTTGGGCCCGTTCAGGGGCTGGCCGCCGAGCTGGAGCTGGAAATCAGGCGGGGCACCGGGCGCCTGCGCCGTCTGGCTGAGCCCTTGCATCAGACCTCTGAAGGCGGCGTCGGGGTCCGCCTGCAACTGCCCGCCGGGGGGTTGGACGTCGCCGCCGCCCGGGGCGAAGCCTGGGGCCAGGGCGGCGACGAGGTTCTGGCCCTGGGCTTGAGCCTGCGCCGCCGCCATGGGGTTGACCGACGGGCCCGCCTCGGTCGGGATGTTTGCCCGGTGGAACCGGGTGAGGCCGGTCCTGGGATCCCGGTACGGCACGAAGCCTGACGCCTCGGCGTACACCGTCTGCCAGGGGTTGATCTGCCCCGGCGCTGATGCTGTGTTGAAGCGCTGGACGCGCATGGTCTCATCAGGCGCGGCCTGGTTCGGCTGCAACAAATTCGGGTTCATCAGCATTCTTGTCACGTTATCTGCTGAAGGCGGGTGTTCCCGCGCCATCTCCATTTGATGACGCTGCTTAAGGGCGTTGACGAAATCCGACGCGCTGGTCAGTCTCGCGTTGAGATCAGCATCTGGCGTGCCCGCGATTGGATTCCTGAGCCTCTCGCCTCGCTCGAGTATCGATATCCACCCTTGTGCTATCGTCAACAACGGCCCTGTTAACTTGCGGAGTTGCTGCTTCGCCGTCTTTTCGATCCTCTTCGCCGTATCCGTGGCGGAGATAGGCTTGATATACTTGAAGTCCTGTATGTTGAAGGCATAGGCCAGGGGGTTCTGATCGAACGATAGTCTTACTGGCCGGATGGCGTGCTGGATCGCCACAAACTTCTCCCTCAGTTCCCTCCTTGCGTTGTCCAATAAATCCACGGCTTGGTCGTTTTGGCTTATTCTTGCAAGAACCGCCGGATGGGTGGATTCGAACACATCCAAGAATTGAATGCAGTCAGCAGCGATTTGACTGTGGATTGCATCCAGGCGGCGACACAAGTTTGGGGCATAGAAGGTCAGGATGTCAGCCCTTGTTTTAAAATCCGTTTGTTTATGATAATCTGCAGTGATGAGCTGATAGGTTGCCACCTCATGGCTCAGAGCTCTGTGCATGTTGGACATGGCGGCGAAGGCTTCCCTGAAATACTTGGGTTCGATAGGCTGCGCCCAGTTGACTTCGTTGTAGAGCTGTTGCAGGTACGCAACTACTTGGTCGGCTTTGGCTTTGCAGTCGTTTCGTTTGGTCCACAGCAGCTTGTCCGCCAACTTCCAGTCATAGTGCTGTCTGCTCCACCGGACCATGCACGCTTTTGGCTCAACAGCCAGGTAGGCCAGTTGATTGAGCCATTGCCAGAGCAGGCCGTGCTCGTCGTCATACTGGACTCGCTCCGATACGGCTTGCATCCATCGCCTCGCTGGAGCACCGAATCGAAGCTCAATCTGTCTCCACTTGAAGACCGACCAGGTGCCATACGCTCTTGGAGGGTCCAAGGGCCAAATCTTCAATGCCTCCGGGCCCCATTTCTGCAGCTCTTGGTCCCAGAAACTCTGCCTGAAAAATCTCTCGAACATGGCGAAGGGTATGGCCTTGTAAACGGGCTGTTGAAGTGGCGGCCATGAGGTGAAGGAAACCATGGTCAAAACCTCCAAGAGAAACCGCGACTGTGGGAGGAAGTCACCCTTGCCCAGATTGTCTGGAGCGCCACCCCAATACTAAGTTCAGAACAAGAAATAATATCAGCATCTAATGGCGGACTGGCCAAACCAATGGGGATGGATCCATGCTCACCAGATTTTCAGTTGCCCAGCCTTCTTCACAAACATCCTCGCCTTCGAAGAAATCGTGGCCCTCACTTTGCCTTTGTACCAGGTCCGTGGCATAAGCCGTATCATCCCACACCTGTCGGTATCCGAAAATCTTCAGGAGATTTAGCGCCTCATCGCCAATTTGGGCCTCCCAAGTAGGGTTGAGCCTCAACCACACCCTGTCCACGTGAAATAATTGGTTACGCGTGTATACTATGGCGTGCTGTTTGTTTGATTGAGCGACGTTAGCAACTGACCAATACGCCGCGCCCTTCCCTTACATGTACGTACACACAGCTCATGCACAATGGTCGAGGCCAGGGTGAAACTGCAGGCCGCCTTCTCAGCTTGCGAGTACTCCTCGATCAGCAGTGGCCATATGTAATCCGCGCTGAGGCTGATGCGGATTGCGAATGGCCGGTTGTGTTGTTCGCGCCGGGCTGTTATATCCGTCCATGCCATCTGGTGCTCGTCGGCCAAGGTCTCTCCAGCATTGTCGGTGTACTTTGAGTTGAGCTGCCAAACGAGACACTCCTTCAGGATCTCGCAGACCCACCGGATCGACTCGAAGCCCATCTCCTTCAACCGCGCTATCTCCGGGTAAAACTCATCCGGATCTTCCTCCAGGTGCACGGCGAAGTAGTCTTTGCGCTCGACTCCCGCGTCGCGATGAACTTGACGCTGTACTTATCATCAGTAAAACAAAGGACTGGATGCATATGTGTGCAGATTAAAAACGAGATCACGCAAAAACAATTCAAAGGACACTCCTGTCACGCAAGTCTGCTGCGATCCTCAACGGCTTCGCCTCCGAGTTGGGAGCACAATAGCCTCGCACGGCGGCAGGTAGCTTCATCCCAAGCCAAGCTGCAGAAAGATGGACCGGCGGATAGTAGTTAAGCGAACGGGGGACCATACTATGTCTTGCACCTCATTACCAGCCTGCCTCGAATCCTGACACGGACGCATCCTGTAAATGTCTGCCCAGGCCCATGTTGCTGGGTGATCGCTGTTGAGGACCATTGTAGCCAGCTGAAGTGCGGGTTGGATGGCGAGCCAGAAGTAGTCATTCGCCTTGCAGAGCTGCTGTCAGTATGAAGTGTTGCGTTCCGTCGGGAGCAAAATTTAGGGGCCAAGGAAACACCTACAGCGCAGTATTCTCCTTGTTGACCTGGGAAATTGTACACTTTCCTTGAGTCGAGGGGCACGCCGAATCTTTGATCCGGGACGGTGGCCCTGTTGGTAGTCACCTCCCATTTGTCCTTGGTAAAGAAGCTGCATTTGGCTTGGTCAGCGCTTGATGTGCATCAATGTTGTCGTCGGCCTTCAAACTTACTCGTGTAATGGGGTGACCAGATCACTGTTCGCAGTCTTGTCCATTGTCCATACACCCGTCTCCACGAGCTGCGACCTACTGTGTCAGTGAGTCCTATTACCACGAGTGGGCTGCCAGCCGAGTTAAAGCACAAGCATACCTCATTGGATGTACTGCCGCTAAACAGTATTCTCTGGTATTCATCCCGCAGTACCAACTTATCCAACCCGTCTATGTATTGCAAGAGGGCACCGGCAATTTGCGCATCGCAGGCGGCACCCAAGGTCGGATTCACGTTTCCAGCAGCCACATGGTTGAGCACTCGTTTAAAATCATCTTCGGTGGCCATGCCGCCCTGAGCGGCCACGGCGTTCCGGTACTGAGTAAATAGTGCATCGTAGTCGTCCCTGTCAACCACGTTTCTCACGCCTTGGTTGCTCGGCGTCACCTGGGGGTTCCCAAGCTGGACGTTGAAGCTCCCCTGCGTCGGGGTGGCTCCCGACTTGCCGTACATGGCGTCGTCCATCATGGTGGGGTCCACCCCGTACCGTTTGGCGGCAGCCGTGAGGTCCCTCAGCCCGTCCTCGTCCCGGAGAGCGGGCCTCTGGGTTTGCAGGAAACCCTGCTTCGCGTACAGCTGGTACTGTGGGTCGTTGACGGGGTCCTGCCCAGGCTGCCCCGTGAAGATGAAGCGGCTTGACCAGTCTGGGTCGGTCCAGGGCGGTATAAACTCGACATATTGCATCTGGCCTCCGGCGCCTGACGCCGCCATCTTCTGGAACATCTCTTTTCGGAATTGCCCGATCGGCAACGGCGCAGTTCGAACATCCGGCCGAGTCCAGATCCCGTTGGGATCCAGGAAGGTGTACGGGTACAGGGAAATGAGCCGTCTAAGCCTGTCATCTTCGCTCCCAGTAAGTACGACTGGGCCCGAGTCATCACCCTCATCTTCAGCGATATCATGTAGTTCGTATGTTGCGGGAGAAAGAGGAAATTGTGGTGGGTAGATGTCATTCTGGTCTGCGTACGACGAATGGTCGGACAACTCCTCCCCTGACTCTTCGGAACCATCTTCATCTCCATCGTCGACATCATCCTGATTTTCGTCGTCCTGTCCGCCGAGGAACTCGGCCGGAATTGGGCCACCCTGGGTACCGTACTGGCTACCGTACGGGTCCATGCTTATTTTCAACTGTCTTGATTGGCTTGATCTATTCGATGTTGGACATGAAACCACCAGAGATTAATTTGCTACAGGTAACTGGATCTGCTCGCAGTACAAGTTGTCTACGCGAGTCTATTTGGGCGTCGGGAATCTTGATTGGTCTAGGCACTTTGTCCACCGGTACGGTCATGTGGACAAAGCAGCATCATTCTCAATTTAGTTACAGGCCCAGGCTCGAGACTGAAAGAACTATAATTATCGGGTCCGCTTCCGGAGAACATGTTCTCTCAATTGTTCTCACACAAAGCCTTAATTATCTGATACCCATAGTCGCCGTTTTGGCCAAGTGTGCAGCTATTACGCACGAGTGCATTATCGCCTAGTTATTTTGAATTCCCCTTCGACTATCAAAGGACGTAATTGTACGATATATTGTCTCGTGTACTGCAGAAATCTGCACTTTCACTGACTCATGATATGTACTAGGTGCAGCCTTTATACGGATTGCATAATGGGCATGTCGTCCGTGTGACTAAGCCCATCAATGAAACGACATTGATATTTACCGGAACATTCGTATTTCTGCTAATAGTGGCACTTCCGTCATTTCAGCTGTTTGCAACATCCTAGAAACATATGGCCACCACTTGACTTGCGTATGTGCTAATCTCAGCCGGCTAACAACCCGCGCATCTTGCCAGAACTACGTGCTTAGTGTCGCTAGAATCAGAATTGCACGGCAGGGGAAACAGCCCCGTCGACCAGCAGGTTGGTGCCGCTCACGAAGCTCGCCCTGTCGCTCGCCAGCCACACGACCGCGTCCGCAACCTCCTGCGGCTTGCCCATCCTCCCCATCGGGTTTTCCTTGACCTGCTGCGCGAAGAACTCGGGCTTCTCCCTCTCGATGCTGCCCCAGATGCCGTCCTCGACATAAATATTCCCCGGGCTTACTGAGTTGGCCCGGACGCCCGACGGCGCGAGCCTGTGCGCCAGCTGCGAGGTGTAGTGCACCAGCGCGGCCTTGAAGGCGCCGTAGGGCGAGGGCGCGGTGAAGTCGATGTAGCGGCCCGAGACGGAGGAGATGGTGACGATGCTGCCCTTGGACTCCTTGAGGTGCGGGGTCGCGGCGTCGATCAGGGTGTAGGTGCCCACGATGTCGGTCTGGTACGTCGAGTCCCAGTTCGCGCGGCTGTCGTCCACGGCGAGGGCGGAGACGTTGGACACGACGACGTCGATGCGGCTGCTGGCCTTGGCGCACTGCTTGACCCACTCGGATACCTGCTCGGAGTTTGTGATGTCCACGGTGTGGCCGTGGGCCTTCCCCTCGCCGTAGGATGAAGACAGGGACTGCTCAGTGGCGACGACGTCCGACTTGGTCCTGGAGCAGAAGTGCACGATGGCACCCTCATCAAGGAACGCCTTGACAATAGAGAGACCGATGCTCTTGGTGCCGCCTGGTCATTGTCAGAATCGGCTCGATTGTGCTATTGTTCTGAGATCGCACGTATGCGTACCTGTCACCAGCGCGACCTTTCCCTGGAGTCCGAGTTGCATCTTGGTTGAGATGAGATGTGAGCAGAATATCGAGTGAGTGTGGTTAAGGCAGGAATGAGGAGACGGACGTCGTTGATTTAGACTCGGCCAAGTTGCACAACTTGGAGGACAGGCCCACTGCCGTCGGGCGACCCGGTTGAAGGTGGAGATACTAGCGCAAAAGAATTTCACATCTTGTCAATGGTGGCCATGCCAACCAACATCGAGAACCGGAACGGCCCTCAATCTTTTGGCGAAGTCTTCTCTCTGATGTTCCCTTGGCTCTTGCTGGTCAGACGGTGTAGCTAGACTGACCGCTGCGTTGGTGAGGGCAGAACCCTGCTTGAGTCCAAACCCTCGGGTAGAAGGGGGGTTGTTGGTCAGGGGCATGTCTGTTTTCAGGGTTCCGCAAATCGAGGGTCCAAGGTCCGTCCCATATCTTTGTCTTCTGGTGACGTACCACCGCCGGTCTGTTTGCAATAGACAAATCCAATCCGATTCCCAGCATAGCACCTTGCCAGGCGATTGCCCCTTTTCAGTAAACATCTTTCGCACGATTGGCTGGGGTTGCTTTGTGGTTGCATCTTTTCTTGGCTTTGAAACATCTGTACCCTGCAGGGGGCGAGATTCGTACTACAATAAGCTGATGTTTCTTCGAGGATGCCTCGGGGCCAATCATTCCCAACCGCCAGGGACGGCCACCAGATCCAACGGCCAGACATAAGGTCGGCCAGGACGCCCTTCACCATGGCCATGATGGCAGACCGTGGGAGCAACAAGCTCATTCTCCTTCGTATTATTTTCCGTGCACCAACAAACCCGACGAAAATTGCAGGCCAATTTTCCAGACCATTCATTCACCATGCACGCCCTTCCCGCGTCTCTCGTGACGCTCATCCTGTCCATCGTGGGCACCACCACAGCAGCCAGTGGCGATGGCGTGCCGCAGGCGACCAAGTACATCGACAGCAATTCAAACATCACATTCCTTGGCTACGCCAACAAGGGTTACCACTTCGGCATGGCCCTGCCCTCGGACCCCAAAGACGACCTCATCGTACAGCTCGTCTCGCCCCTGAAGGACGGAGGCGGCTGGGGCGGCATCGACTTCGGTGCCTCCATGACAGGCCCCCTAATGGTCGTCGCCTGGCCCAACACGGCCAAGGCCAACACCGTCATGATCTCGCCCCGCGTCGCAACGGGCTACGAGATCGACAACGGCGCCAACGCCTACAAGTCGAACCCCATCACCATCACGCAGATCCCCGACGGCACCTTTGTCAACGACACGCACGTCTCGGCCACCTTTGTCTGCGGCGGCTGCCTGAACGCGGACTCGTTCGGCGCCGCCAACGCGACGGCCACCTTTGGCTACGCCTACGCGTACGACCCCGTCGCCGACCCGGCGGACCCGGACACGCAGCTCTCGGACCACACGGCCAACGGGGAGCCGTACGGCGCCTTTGGCGTCACCGTCGCGCAGGCGCAGAGCGGCGAGTACTCCACCTGGGCCGCTATGACGGAGTCCGCCGCCGCCGCCGCGTCTGGGACGGCTGCCGCGGGTGCCTCTGCGACGGGCGGGGCCGACGCGGCTGCTGAGACTGGGTCTTCCTCTTCTTCGTCGTCGTCCTCGTCATCATCTGGAGGCGGATCCTCTTCTTCTTCGTCAGACTATTCCGATGCTTCTGGCCTGAGTGTTGGGGCCATTTTCGCGCTTACTGGCGTTGGCCTGGTCTATGTGCTGCAGGCGGTGCAGATTCTTTGAGATACCCTCTTTCCTTCATTCATGGTATAGGAGGCTAGGTGTTGTTGGGTATCAGATTGAGCCCTGGTCCTTCATTGGACCTGGTTGTGGAGTTACTGGTCTTTCGTAGCGGTCAGGATTGATCTGGAGTTTTGGGGGACTTGCGCAGAGGCATTTTGCATACATCCGGGCAAGGAAGGCCACCGGCAGAGGTGCGCATGCAGAGAGAGCCTAGGCGTATTTGAGAAATTTATTAAAATACCCAAATACAGACTTTTTCTGATATGACTGTATAATTTTGGACTGCGAACCTAGGAAGACTGACAATAAAACGTCCTTACAATCCCTCCATAGCGGTACCAAGTCCCAGTTGCTTCTACTGCGGTAGTTGAAGTGACAGCATTTGATAGATCCACGAAGATATCATGTCTGTATTGGGTTGTATAGGCCAGTCGAGGTAACCCTGGGTTATTCACATAGCCTCACATAAGCTGACACCTGCCTAATCTGTACTAGATAATTTGATCCTTCGAGGTCCAACATGTCGAGGCCTGGAAGCCCAAGTGATCCCATGTTTGTTTTGTTATTATGAAAACTGACTTGACCACATAGGGAGGAAGATTCGACTGGACTTGTGTGTTGTCAGGGTCTCAAAGTTCTTGTCTATAGTCTGTTCAGAAGACGTCCGCATCTGGCTTCCGCCCCTGCATGGTGTATGTGGGTCTTGGCAGGGAGTTGGATGCCTAATACTGAGGCCAAGGCTCTGTCTGCACCGAAGAGCGCATTCTTTTCCTGGACCGTTTTGTGAATGCGCATGCGACTCACAAAATCTACTTTCTGAACTGATTTTGATTTTCGAGGCCTGCTAGAGTGGAGCATCGGGCAGCGATGGAGCCCACGCTGGAGTGGCTCCCGAACGAGCTGCTGGACCCCATCCTGGCCGACCTCGACGTCCGCGACGTAGCCAGGCTGACGCAGTGCAGCAGGCGCCTGTGCGGCCGGCTCGAGGACGAGCTCTACAAGGACTCGGGCCGTGTCTCCCGAGCCACGGAGTGGGGCAGCAAGTCTGGTAACATCGACTGCCTGCGAGCGGCACTGCGACACGGCGGTGGGTTTGACGTCTTCGCGCTTTCTTTTGCGGCCAGAAAGGGTCAGCACGAGGCGTTCGCGTTCATGCTCGACCACGGCGCCCGCATCGAGGTCGTGCCCACGGACGACAGGACGCTCCGGCACCAGGTGTGGAAGCTCATGAGGTCGCTGAGCCAGCCGGCCAACTTTGGCATCATGAGAGGGTTCTACGAGGCTGGTCTGGACAGGCAGGCACGTGAGGCAGGTCTATGCCCGCAAGCTGTGTGGCCTCTGGCCAGGGTCATTGAGCACGGGGGGCCGGATGTGCTCGAGCGAGTTCAGCTGCTCTTGGACCGCGGTGGCATCAGGTTGGACAGGAGCTGGCCTAACATTGGCTCACTCATCTCTCTGGCCATCGCGGCAAACTCGCCAGGCGTGGTAGACTTCCTCGTTGCCCATGGAGTCGACATTCACGGCAGGGAAGGGAACAAGCCGAGGTCCGTCGCCAGGTCAAGAGGCTGGCCTTGTCAGGAACCAGTCTTCGCTGCAGCATACGAGATGGCGAAGTCGGACCACGGCGTCGCCATGATGAGCCTGGTCCTGCAGCATGGGGCGGACATCAACCACCGCACCAAGGTTCTTCACTGGCCTCGGCAGGGTTACTGGGAGCAGACCGATTACTACTGTACCACCCCTCTGTTTGTGTTCCTTGACAGTGTCCGGTCTTGGAAAGACAGCGAAGGGCCGGATACGATCGAAGGGCTCAAATTTCTCGCCAAGCACGGCGCATTTTTCCGGCTTCCTGACATGGAGGAACCTAGGAGCGTGGTGCCGCCGTACAGTTATACCAGACCTCCGTTGCCCATCGACATGCTTTTGGGACGCTGGGGTTTGCAGACGCTCAACAGGCCGCGGTTCTTGGCTGTCATCAGATTTCTCGTGAAGCACGGCTTGGATGGCGCAGGATTGTCGCCGGAGGAGGTGGCAGCCATCATAGCGCGAAATGCCGGGTCTCAACCTCTCACTGCTAAGTCGCCTGCTATTTCGAAAGGGCGGGCCTTGTTACTGGATGTCCTGCTGGAGAGCCGGACCGCGCTGGAGAGCACCAAAGTGCTCGACTGGCTGCTCATCAAAACCGGGCAGACAGTAGACAAGTTGCGTACAAGATATGGCCGGGCGTTAGATAGCCTGGCCGCTGCTGGAGCGACCACCGATCATGACCGTGTTTCCGATGGCAGCCTCAGATCTAACGAGGGTGTCAAATTGTTGGTGATAAGGGGGAGGCCGGCGGGATGACATGGACTCGTCAACTGTACCTTGGGAACACTCATTTCAAGGTCCAAATGCACAAGTGGTGGACGACGACCTTGTGGTAGAACATAGTAAAATTTCCATATTTTGGAAGGATCGATACTTCGAGATAAAAATGCCACTAGGGAATTAGTTGGACTTGGTCCTTACTGTTGCCCGTCGCATGAAAGGGCCGCAGGGTGGACGGGCTCCGAGCTAACAAGCCAAAACCTGGGGCCCCGCGAAAAATAGCAAGGGACCCGGAAATGACAAGGGTGAGCGGCAGGGCCCTTGTCAATGGTCGTGTAAGCAGGAGGACGAGGGATGCAGGTGAGCGTGCCGTCCGCATTGTCATGGTAATAATAACAAGGTCGATGGGATCCTCGTGCCACACCGGTGCAGAGGAGGGCTGACGGGCTGAGATGCTGACGGCTTGCAGGTCTACATGGGCTTACGCCGCACATAGCCCCGTGCAACGCAATGAACGAGAAGTCTGTTGGGCGGACAGCGTCGGGCGTGGAACAGGACGAACCAGGTGGAAGCAATAAAATAGTCTCCCTGCTGGTCGACCTGAGCTGGCGGCAGTATGATGGTCGGAAGTGGCACTGCCCAGCCCAGCCGGGCGAGTTGTCTGTGTGCAGTGCCAGTTTGTGCCTGGCCCTCGTCTGGAATTACTGGGATGTTGCATGCTGCGACAGTTTGGCTGTGGTTCTAATCCTGGAGACCAGACAGTTGGGGCTCGGGGAACCCGTGGCGGACTGGCCTCACCCGACTGGCTCGAGCAAGAGACATCAGAGGAGACGTCGAGCCCTGCCGTCCTGTGGCCGTCTGAAGACACGCGCACTTGCATTCACACAGCAAATAAGCCGAACGCCGACGGTTCGCGATGGCTGTTGCGGGAGGAACAGGGCGCGAGCAAGGGGCGGGGCTCCATATCAAGACAGCTTATCATTGCTGATAACGAAAAAGGAGACTCAGGTTTGAAACAGGGCTTGTTATTCCCTCTCGACCTCTCGACGGTGTATGTTGGTGGCTTGAGCCAGACTGCGAACAGTGACGTCGACAGGAGCACAGTATTGAAGTGTTCGAGTCGTGTAAATATTGACAAGGCCAAGTGGCGAACTTTGTCGATGAGACAGTGTGTTGTGCCTGGGCCTCGTGCTCCTGAGATGCACGCCGGACCAGTCACTGCCGACGGTGACGGACAGTGATGTCGAATCCAGACGGACGGAAAAGTGAAAATGCCACCCACGACCTCAACCCGCCGCCCTCTTGCCCCTCCGGGCTGCCGCATGAAATTTGCCGCCCTCACCGCCTTGACCTGATTCCTCATCTGGACTAGTGCCTCTCATCGATAAGCGATAACCAGCCAATCAATGGTGGGGTAATCCTGGACCAAGCAGGATCGGGTGGTGGCTACCCCCCATTGCCCCCCCACCCACCACAGCTCTCACACTCCCCAACGGCTGGCGCAGGCAGAGCGGCGAGGGATTGAAACAGTGACTTGGGAGACTGGACCGGGCTGGACCGGGCACCTTTGGACCCCTTGGACACCTAGGCACCCCCCGGGCAACACTGCAACACCACCACCAGCACCGAACTTTTTTTGGGCAGAAAAAAAGTTTTCCAGCCATTTTCAAAATTCCCACCCTTAGTCAGTCAGCCTGCCCGCCCCCCCTCCGCCCTCTGCGCTTTTAATAAAGCCACCTCTTCCATTTTCCCACCCAATCTCTTCCTCCCGACACATACCCACCCTCCGTTTTCTTTCCCTTAATACCCATCCTTCTATTCTGCTCATCCTGCAAACAGTTGTGGTCTCCTCGACGACAACGACAGCAGCAGCCCGAGCATTTCCTCCACTCGGTCTTAGACATCTAGACTCGAGGTCCGGAACCCTTTGGTTAGACCCGACCCAGAGGCCTCGACAGAGCAGCAGGATTCGACCTCCATCGACTCTCTTGCTGTGGGTTCTCTGTTTCCCTCCGACCTCCATAGATCGCGCGCGGTTTCCGACACGATCTCCCTCCTATCTTGAATAGACACCCCTCGGTCCGACACACCTCGCGGCTTGTCGACAGTCTCTACATAGATCTTTTTTCCCGCAGATTATACCGTCATCTTTGACACCAGAAAAACCAACAGCATGGCTGCCAAGGAAAACGCCCAGAGCATCAAGGTGCTCGACGAGCTCCTGTCGAAGCTCAACATCTCCAAGGATGCCGCTGAGATCAAGGGCTCCTCTCTCGAGCTGGCCTCTTTCATCAACGGTCCCATCCAAGACTTCGATGTTCCCATCAAGTGAGTAGCCTTTCCCTGTGCCCGGATTCATTTGTGCCGTTGCAACAAAGCGAAGCTACATGCTCTGCGAGCTCATTTTGCCCCGGCTCGCCTCTGCACAATTCGCTGCTATGGGTTTTCTTTGGCCTGCAGCGCAAATGCAGCAAGGTTGCGCCGTGCCTGGAGCGTTTGGCTTTTGCCGATGCAAAATTTTGCATGTGCGTTTCGGGTGGCAACTTGGGTGCAGCGACTTTGGGGTCAGGCTCATGTCTGCCCCAAAAACCCCGCTGGGCATGCGGGTTTTAGTTGTCTGGCTGCACTCTGAGCGCTGAAGCGTCCAACCCAGCCCACTAAAAATTCCGCGCTCCCGGCAACCTCTTTGTCGTTTCGGTGGAACTCGGCCGCTAACATGTGAATCCCTGCAGGACCATCGAAGGCCTGAAGAAGCAGCTCGGCAACAAGAAGGATGCCGCTGCTCGCGAGAGGGCTCTTAACGCCATCGAGGCCATTGCCCGCCACTCCGAGGTCTCTGCACATGTCGAGCCTTTCCTCGTCGCCCTCCTGCCCGGTGTCCTCGCCGGCGCCGGTGACAAGATCACCGCCGTCAAGACCGCTGCTTTCTCCGCCGGTCTGGCCATCTCCGAGGCGGTCAACCCCAACGCTATCAAGAACCTCATCCAGCCCCTGAACGAGTCTCTCCGAAATGCCCAGAAGTGGCAAGAGAAGATGCTCGTCCTGGACATCCTCGACAAGCTCGTCGAGACCGCCGCCGTCCAGACCACCTTCCGTGTCCCCGATCTGCTGCCCGTCATTTCCGAGGCTATGTGGGACACCAAGAAGGAGGTCAAGGAGCGCGCCTACAAGGCCATGGAGAAGCTCTGCACCCTCATCTCCAACAAGGATATCGAGAAGTTCATTCCCGAGCTCATCAAGTGTATCGCCAAGCCAGAGAACGTCCCCGAGACCGTTCACTTGCTCGGTGCCACCACTTTCGTCACCCAGGTCGAGCAGCCCACCCTGGCCCTCATGGTTCCCCTTCTGGACCGTGGTCTGGCCGAGCGCGAGACTGCCATCAAGCGAAAGTCTGCTGTCATTGTTGACAACATGTGCAAGCTTGTCGACGACCCCAACATTGTCAACCCTTTCTTGCCCAAGATGTGGCCCGCTCTGAACAAGAACTACGACAACCTGGCTGATCCCGAGGCTCGTGGCAAGACGAAGCAAGCTCTGGATACCCTTATCCGCGTCGGTAACATCCAGAACGGCAAGATCCCTGAGCCCACGCACCACAGTGAGATCAAGATCGTCCTGGCTCACCTCAAGGACGTCCTCTCCGCCAAGCACAAGAATGTCACTGGTGACAAGTTCAACCCCGTCCTCGAGCACATCTCCGCCATTGCTGGCGAGCTCATCGATGAGAAGGATGTCGACTCTAGGTCCTGGGTTGACAAGCTCAAGACCTACGTCGCCGTGCTCGTTGGCGATGATGCCGCCGAGGCCGTCATCGAGTCCCTCCGCAAGAAGGCCTCCCCCGAGGCTGCTGCCGGCGGTGACCGTCCTGAGGATGAGGACGACGAGAACCCCGATCTGTGCGAGTGCGAGTTCTCCCTCGCCTACGGTGCCAAGATCCTGCTCAACAACACTCGTATCCGCCTCAAGCGTGGTCGTCGTTACGGTCTGTGCGGTCCCAACGGTGCCGGAAAGTCAACCCTCATGCGTGCCATCAACAACGAGCAAGTCGAGGGTTTCCCCAAGCAGAGCGAGGTCAAGACAGTGTTCGTGGAGCACGACCTTGACGCTGCCGACACTGAGATGACCACCATCGAGTGGACAATGAAGAAGCTCGAGGAGGCCAAGGTCGCGGCTACCGAGACTGATGTCAGGGCTCGTCTCAACGAGTTCGGCTTCACCGACTACATGATCAACGGTCTCATCACCTCCCTTTCCGGTGGTTGGAAGATGAAGCTCGCCCTGTGCCGTGCTGTGTTCGAGAACCCCGATATCCTGCTGCTCGACGAGCCTACCAACCACTTGGACGTGAAGAACGTCAAGTGGCTCGAGGAGTACCTGGAGAACTCTCCCTGCACTTCCATCATCGTCTCCCACGACTCTGGTTTCCTCAACCGCATCTGCCAGTACGTCATCAACTACGAGCGTTTCAAGCTCAAGACCTACAAGGGCAACCTGGAGGAGTTCGTCCGCAAGAACCCCGCCGCCAAGTCTTACTTCGAGCTTGGTGCTTCCGAGATGGAGTTCACCTTCCCCGAGCCCGGTTTCCTCGAGGGTGTCAAGACCAAGGCCAAGGCTATCCTGCGTGCCAGCAAGATGTCCTTCCAGTACCCTGGCACAAGTAAGCCCCAGATTACGGACATCACCTTCCAGTGCTCTCTCGGTTCGCGTATTGCTGTGATCGGACCCAACGGTGCCGGAAAGTCAACTGTCATCAACGTCCTCACTGGCGAACTCATCCCCACAGCCGGTGAGATTTGGGCACACGAGAACATCCGAATTGCCTACATCAAGCAGCACGCTTTCGCTCACATCGACAACCACCTTGAGAAGACACCATCGGAGTACATCCAATGGCGATTCCAGACCGGTGAGGATCGTGAGACCATGGACCGAGCCAACAAGGTTATCACCGAGGACGACGAGCAGGCCGCCAGGAAGATCTTCAGGATCAACGGCACCCAGCGTCGTATTATCGGCATCCACTCCCGCAGAAAGCTCAAGAACTCTTACGAGTACGAGTGCTCTTTCGCCCTGGTTGAGAACGCCGGCCAGAAGAACGAGCGTGAGGTTCCCATGATGACTGCCGACAACGAGTGGCTGCCCCGTACCGAGCTGCTGGCTTCTCACCAGAAGCTGGTCGCCGAGGTTGACATGAAGGAGGCTCTTGCTTCCGGTCAGTTCCGACCTCTGGTCCGAAAGGAGATTGAGGCTCACTGCGAGAACTTCGGTCTTGACGCCGAGCTGGTTTCTCACTCTCGTATGAAGGGTCTGTCCGGTGGTCAGCGTGTCAAGGTCGTCCTGGCTGCTTGCTCTTGGCAACGACCCCACCTGATCGTCCTCGACGAGCCCACCAACTATCTTGACCGTGACTCTCTTGGTGCTCTGTCCAAGGCCATCAAGAAGTTCGAGGGTGGTGTCATCATCATCACTCACAACTCCGAGTTCACCCAGGATCTGACTGAGGAAGTCTGGGCCGTCATGGACGGAAAGATGACACCTTCCGGTCACAACTGGGTCCAGGGTCAGGGCTCTGGCCCCAGGCTGGACAAGAAGGATGACGAGGAGGAGGAAAAGTTCGACGCCATGGGCAACAAGATTGTGTCGACCAAGAAGAAGGCTAAGCTGACTTCCAGGTTAGTTCCACCCAGTAGCCCCGCCTATCTCTTGACTATCAAGCTAACCATTTTCACAGCGAGGCACGAAAGAAGAAGAAGGAGCGTATGGCACGACGCAAGAGGGGCGAGGAGGTCTTCTCTGACGAGGATGACATCTAAACACCTCGTGCGCAGCAGTTGATTTCGCATGAAAGAAAAAAGTTCCGGGAATGAGGGGCTTCGGCGTTCATTTGGGTTTGACTTAGAGCATTGTCTATTCTACGAATTATGTGGCCCAGAGGTTCAACACGCAAGCAGCTTTTCTAATCCGTCATAGAGATAGACACGAGATCTACAATGTCTCCTGCTCAGGGAATGGAGGCCCTCGAGGAGGAGGTTCAGGTCTACGTGGTTTGTTGAGGATCTTGGCTGGAAGAGAAAGTCCCCCGCGTGCGCAGTAGAACCAGATACCAGTAGATGAAATAGAAGGGCAATAGACGAAGGACGAGATAGTTCTTGAATCATCACATTCACAAATCCTTGCCCGACATACATGTGCGTCCATGTTTAACAGATGCGGGTGAGAAGTGTCGACATCTAGAGTGGTTCGTAGTCAGACCTTCTCTCACATGGCTGCGAACAAATCACCTGATACCCATGCAGGCTGGTCAGTACAGTATGACCTCTTCCCAACTTGTTACATGAACGGAGTAGTACACATCGCCCAGTCATGATCAGAGCAACCATCTCCAAGTAGTTCCGTTAGAAGTTGTACCAGAAGTGATGACACAGGAGGCCATCCAAGGCATGTCTGACGGCTGACGAGGTCGCCCATGAGCCGGTCAGCGTAGAGGCCCAAGTAGACACCGACACTCATTGAGGAGGAGACGGCCCCACTACAGGGTGCATTTCCCCAGGTCTAATCATTCCCTGGGCCAAACGGGAGATCGACAGGCCCGCAGGTGAATGGTCGGAACGTGATGTGGTGTGTGGTCGGTGTTGCGGTCGACGCTGTCGACGCACGCGCACCCGGGTGTCGGATGACGTCAAATGGTCGAGTACGTCATGAAGCGGCTTCAGTTCTCGCGCTTACATCGACTCGCCTCCTTTTGTTGACGAATTTATTCAGATATCATTTATATTCTTTTCACCGGAAACCCGCAGAAAAGTCCATATATTGAAGTCTTGTATCAAAATTGAATCCCAACAGTGTCTTTAATCCACAGCACTATCAACATGTCCGGCACCGAGAACCAGCCCAGCCTCGTTGGAGGACACGCTGAGTACGTCAAGGGCGCCGCGGAGGTGAGTCTACCATTATGAATTTCCCATTTTTCCATTGTACGAGATCTTTCAGAATACCAGTCCCGCCTCAAAAAGAACCTGCTGCCTACATCCACCCACCACGGCACCCTTCTCTGCTCTCCAAACCTTTCACGAGGCATTCTCTCACTGACACCTTCTCAACCCCACAGGCTGCCATCGGCAACGTGACGGGCTCCCAGGCATGGAAGGCATCAGGGGAGCAGGCCAAGGCGCACGGCGTGTCGGACATGAAGGCCGCGAGCGAGGGGCGGGACGCGAGCAGCCAGGGGTATGGGAAGGCCGAGGAGCTGGCTGGCAAGGCCGTGGGATGCGAGGGCATGGTGAAGGAGGGGGATGCCAGTGCGAAGAAGGAGTAACTGCTTTGTTTGTGAGATGTAATATCAAGAACCAATGCTTCACATTCTTCGAATAATCAACTGGGATGGTCTCCAAGACCGATAAATGCACCTCATCGATTCAATTGATACTTTTCTGCCTTCATACCACGTTCGTCAACTGTCCTCCCTCGTTGACGGAAATACTAACTAAACTCTAACTGCAGCGGCTCGTGGCGCAACCATTCAGGATACTGTCCATTGTGGTGCGAGTCCATTGGGACCTCCAGAATCTCGCCATCTTCGAGAACGTTTTCCACAAAGTCCAATCTGCTAGAACTCATGAAAAGGCACTTCATCATTGCTTCCAACCCACTTCGATATGTGGAAACCAGGGTCTGGAAAAGGTGCTCCGCAGATTCACGCATATCTGCTGTCTGGGAGAAAAATTCGAGACCCTCGATGACAACAACCAGTATCACGTTGTTGCTCAGTCTTTTTATCGTCTCTTCCAAAGCACTGCATATGCTTCTCATATCCGTTGGTTCCATCGAGGAGCGACATCGATCGAGAAATTCCAAGTCAATGTAATCACGGTGGCGGTCGATCAATTGCATCAGCAGGCTTAGGGCGACTTCCGTTGGGTTCGTATATGGATCCCTCTGGCGGTTGCGATGTCTCCCGCAGAAGAATACCAAGGGAATAATCTTGGCCAATATGTCTCCCGGATCACGGGTCTGGGTGACGACAAACAGTCGCTCGACGATCTTGGCTGTCAGTAGCGACATCTCTGAGTCCGCTTGGGGGTCGCAGTGTCCCATGAAAGCCAGAAGCGAAGGCTCATCTGCTGTCAGGAAAACTCGCATTTGATAAGAGCAATGCATGGCTGTCAAATATCTTTCCGCCGTTTGTCCGAGACTTACAGCCTCTAAATGACTGGTGAATGAATGGCAATCCCGGAGGACTAAATCATCTTCATATTGGAAGTCTTCCAAAAATTTGGCCAGGTAAATCCGTGCGAGTCTTTTAGGCATCTTGCGTCGTTTGAGATTAGCCCGTAAGCGACTCTCAACTGTGCAAATGTCAGCTACATTCTTACTGCCACAAGGCGCGTCACGTGCGATTAGGAGACTGCAGACTTTTCTCAGTAATGCTTTGCAAAATCGGGTCGAGTAACTCCAGAAGCTCCGCCCGCGTAAGCTTCTGATCAATGTTTGATGTTGAGGCGCGGATGTGCTCCAGATCTCGGCGCATGTTGATTTGGTTGTAGTGTGACCAGTATTGAAGTTGAACAGACTTGTCCTGCAATTCGAGTGAACATCTCATCGCCCTATTGCGAAACTCTTGAGCCCTGATCTTCACTTCTGCGGAACTCTCTTTAAGACGTTCTCCAAGATGGCTTGGATTCACGATGAGCCTTAGCCCAGTCACTACCACGGATTTAGCTCCCGTGTCGTTGATGCAGTGTTGGAACCTGTATAGTGTCTCCCAGCACTCACCAATGAAGCTCTTGGAATACCATTTGAAGATATGTCCTAGCAGTCGAAAGATGGAGGCGTATAATTCTGAAGCACGATGGTGTAGCTGCTCGTCGTCATTGAGTCCTTTGCAGAAAGCAGAGTGGTCACAGATAAGGATGGGAAGTTCTGCCAGCGCCTTGTACACTTCGGTACGATGTGTCTCCGACTGTTGCATAGCTGAGAATATCATCTTGAGCGCCCCGCACAAGAGCGATGATAAGCCAAATATGTCACTGGGTATCAGTGACACAAATATTTGTCCCGCCCCAGCGTATTGGCACAAAGTCTTGAAGCCCTTTTGAAGCTTGCTCCGAAGTCCCGTTATGGCCTGGTCTTCTTTGAGGATATTACCTATCCAGTCGCACGCTGCGTGGGCGGACTTTTCGACGTCGGTCCAATCATGGGGTGTGTTCAAGGTTAGGGGGGGCTGTTTCGCTTTCTCCGTGTACTTGTTTATCACCTCAACTAATTTATCATACTCTAGTCGACTGGTGGTATAACACGCCTCGTAGTCGCTGCATATCAACGCTGGTAAGCCGGCGAGGACATTCGGCTGCGAGATGAGCGCCCGGGCTCGGCACCAGTTGCTTCCGATCGGGTCTTACTCACATGTCTTTTCCCTTGTCAAGCTTCCATAGTTCGGTCCCCTTGCCAACGACAGCCACAGGGTGCGGGTTTGCGGAACTCGAGGGCTCTACTGCTTTGCCTTGAACAAGAGCGTGCAAGCCATGTGTCTCCGTAGTGGAATCTGCCCTCCGGCCCTGGTTTTCGTCCAGAGTGGATATGTCCATTGCTACCGACGTCAGATAGTAGTCGCCAGAATCAAAATCACAGAGGGCTCTACCGACTGAGACTGGTAAGAATACCGCCTCTTGCCTTTTTCAATGCCGAAAGCAACCACGCTGTGTGAGCCTCGAGACCCCTCATTGTGCCACATGAGAGTTTGCCTCCATTTTCTCTCCTTGTACTTCAAGGGGTAACACAGCTTTCGCTCAGGCTACGTTGCAAGAGTACGTTGGACCGAAATCGTGTTTGCCTAATTGAAGGGCTGTGGGTGTCATCGGCAACGCATCTCAGTTGTACAAGCATTGATACATTTGTCCAAGCCCGTCCACTGACACATTTGCAACTCGAACTCTTTCTTTTGCCATCTCTTCCCAAATCCGTGCCTGTTGCTTGAACAGTAATAGACCTCGCCATTTCTATTGTTCAATCAAATCTACGCAGCAATATCTCAATCAAATCTACACATCAGATCTTGCTGCCGATCTCACGTACATCGAAGTGAAGCCGCTCAAACGACAAATTCTCCTCCTTCAGACAAGTTGCGTGGCGCACCCAACCGACGACAGAAAACCAGATATGGCGGACACGCCTCAACCAGCACCAGCTTCCTCGGATGTGGTGACAACGTCCAAGGGAGATGAAAAAGTCACAGAAGATGATCCTAACACTAAGATGAGTAAAGATGGCACGGCTGACTTGGGCAAAATTGTCACTTCACATCCTAACCTTGGTCCTGCCCTCTCGGATTTCCTTGGGAAGTTAGCGCCGTGGAAAGGCATCATGCCTGAGCCTCTTGTTCAACACATGAGTTTCCTCGGAGACATTGCCGCAAAGATGCGACAGACACAACGACCAGTCAAGTAAGTTAAAATTTGCCTCGATTTCCTTATGTCACGTCTTTTCGTGTATAAAATTTCATATACTGGACCCGATTGAGGTTTTGTAAAATCGAGTGTAAGGAGTAACTTCATACTAACAATGTTGAAGACGTCGTTCGATTCGCTTTACATATGAAGTTCTCAGATTAACGATGGAAGATTGGCAAACAAATGCGCCTTGCATTGCCAGGGATCCCATCCCGGTTATCCTAACATACACCAAAGCGGATAAGCTTAGCTCTGCGTCCACCGAGCAACCATCGCTTCCCGTCCAGCTCGAAGACATGCCAAAACCCAAGCTATACGAAGACGGCAACCTTCTTCAGAGAGTTCAAATCAATTCGTTCGACTTGAACAACGAATTGTCTACCATAACAGGTATAACTATGCACTTCTATCCGATATTGTGAGTCCAACTTATGCCTTCTCTTTCTTTAAACAGACGCATTCTCTAAATTTCCAACACATTTTTATACTTGTATTTTCTACTAACAGTAAGAAGCATTGCCTCACCTTTCAAAGTACGTTGACGCGTATTTGTGAAAACTGAGCCCACTTGTCATACTGACGGAGACTTCCAGCTGTTGTTGGAGTATATTCCTCAAATTGAGCAGCGTTGGGCTCATCTCAAAGACCAGCTTCAGAACATGCAGGCCAATTCGGAGCGCTCGAAAATTGACAGCACCGCAGGCACGCCCCCCGAACCCATAGGACTTGATGTTTCCGGTGAGCGAACCACCGAGATTTCCGGCCACTCAAATAACTCCAAGACGCAAAAGAGGAAACATGCTTCTGAATTAGCTATCCTGTCCGAAAAGGTATCGCAGCTCAAGTGCCTTCTGGATTTCATCCAAACGGAGCCGGATTTGCAGAGAATTCTCAACCTGCGCGCACAGGTAGAGGCGGGCAGCCTGGACACGATAAGTTTCCCAGACATATGGTTGCTGTTCAGACCTGGTGACTTGGTTACATCGAGAGACAGCGACCACTGGCAACTTCGCAAGGTCTATGCTACCACTGGGGGTCAAATCCAGAGAACAGCACGGAAAGAACGGTTTGATCATCGCCGTGGAAAGAGCGCCTGGACAGGAGCAACTATTACCGTGGAGGAGGACGAGACAGAAAAGTCCTTGAGACAAGCTAACTTCGGAATCGGGTCTTGGACGCCACTGAAAGTGGACTGCTACACCCTCGACTTCATTGGGGACGAGCTCAAACCAATCGACGGGCTTTGGAAGATAAAGCCTTTCCAGGGAGAGATGAGAATAACTGACCTGCCTATTTACCCCGTGAGATTTCACCCCGACTCAGCTATGTTTTTGAAGCGAATGGAAGAAAGGGGACTCAAATTCCTTATGTCACCGGGTCACAAAAGCTACACGGGCCCTTCCGCACGATTAAGGCCAACGGCGTCGGTTCGCGAAATAGATGGAGATGTTTACGTTGAAGCTGACACTAGCAACTTCCATGAAAGCGGTCTTTGCAAAAGTGAAGCTGAAATTACGGAGTCTGAGGAAGTCGTCAGCAACAACGTTCTACAGCTGACGGGGAACGAAGTCGACATCAAATTGTCTGAGGAATTTATGTCGGAAAATCGATTCAAGCTGGACGCGATCACCATGGAAGAGGCAAAAGTGTCCACAGACTACCTGAGACTTCTTCCCTGGGTTGTTCATGCATACATATTCCGAATCCGAAGTTGGGGTAAGTTCTGAGATGCTGAAATCTTTTAATGCTGGCAACCCAAGACACATGTGTTTAGGGACTGGGGCATTCGACGCTGCTGATAACGTGTTCAGAAAATCTAGACATCGATCTGATCCAAGAGATAGATCGAAGGCCTGAGGCTCGTGATCTAGGCTTCAACGAACTCGTGATTCCCGAAAAGACTCGCAATCTGTTAGTCAGTCTTGTTGAGGATCATGCGTCCAAGGCAAGAGCTCGTCGGGACCCCGAAAAGATGACAGACGCGGAAAGCAACCTAAGGCCACATGTCGATCTGGTTAGAGGTAAGGGACAAGGCTTGATCATTCTACTTCATGGCCCTCCCGGGTCGGGCAAAACAAGCACTGCGGAAACGATTGCAGCCTATACTCAACGACCGCTTTACTCTATCACGTGCGGTGATCTTGGTCTCGACGCCGCGGTGGTGGAGCGCAATCTTGCAACACACACCACGAGGGCTGAAAAGTGGGGTTGTGTCCTTCTTCTAGATGAAGCCGATGTGTTCTTGATGCAGAGGAATTGGCAAGACATGCAGAGGAACGCGCTGGTCTCAGGTAAGGTGCCAGCCAAATCGCTGCCCTCGAAAGTCGGGGGAGTTACCTGCCTTCAAAGCTGATTGTCATCAAAAGTCTTCCTGCGAGAGTTAGAGTACTATTCTGGTATTCTCTTTCTGACAACCAATCGGCCTGGGGTTATCGATGAGGCCTTCTTGTCCCGCATACACATGGCCTTCCGTTATTCCGCCATCGACTTGGAATCGACAAGAATGATGTGGAACAACATCATGGATCGAGTAGAACGCGACAATAGAAGCTCAAGCACGGAAGTGACCGTCACTTTCAAGCGCGATCAACTCCTGAGGTTCGCGGAGAAGGATTTCCTCCGCCGGGAGCGGAAGGGGAAGCCGTGGAACGGGAGACAGATCCGCAATGCCTTCAACACGGCCATAGGGCTAGGGAGATACCAACGTCTTCAAATGCTCAGCGACAAGGGAATCAGCCCCGAAGAAGCAGCTGCTAGTGGCGATAAGCAGCTTATGGAGATCAAACTCACACGGACAAATTTCCAAGACATTGCCGCGGCTGCGAGGTCTTTCGAGGACTATATCCAAGATTTGCGAGGGGTTGACAGTGAAATCGCTCGTCTAACACGAGTCAGGGATGACCACTGGGGCTCCGAAGGTCCAATTGCTGTCAAAGACTATTCTAATGTTCGAAGGACTACGATGCCGGGGTCTGGGTCACCATCACGGTCTTCTGTCGCGAACGCTGGTTTGGGGATGAGGCGTCCTGATCAGTTGCATGTCCGGCCGAACCAGAGCACCTTGGCTGTGAGGTTGGAGGGAAACACTTCCGAGCTTGACCATTCCGAGGGTTCTGAGGATTCATTAAGTGATGATGATTAGTTGCAAACACGAGATAGCAGCGCGTACAACGTCATATATTGATATGACTCAAACAGTCCAGCTACTTTCTGTCATTCAGTCCAGTGTATACGGTCGGCACAAATGGCCTCTCGTCTATGACAAGCCACAAGAGTACGAAGTCAGAGCTGAAGAATGAACACGAAATGTATCGTAGTGTATGTCTAAAAACAAGAGAAAATAGATACATGAGAAAGAGGTTTGTCTATACACATCTTGAGCGTCCTTATTTCCCGACTCGCAACACATGAAAACCGCCCGGTACCTTGGCAGGCGTGCCAGGACCACTGTACCCGGTACCAAACAGAATGTAAGGCCCGTCAACAGCAGCACCGCCATGGAAGTTGGTCGTCAACTCGAAATCAGTTATAACAGTCCCGTCAGCTTTGTCGAGAGCTACCAGCCCCCCTTGAGATGCATCGTAACTCGTAGTCCCATTCGGGTCTTCCCCAGTCCGCGCCACAAGCACCAGGTCTCCCACGACCGTAGGGGGGCCCATAGACACACCATTCATCGGCACCGGGGTCTCCCAGAGAACTTTTCCGTCTGAGAGAGACACTGCGCCATACGCGCTCCTGTTGATTGTCTGGTTTGAGGGTTGGAGCTGCCACGTCTTGTAGTCTGAGTTGGTAGCAGTGAAATAGGCCCGGGAATCGTCAACGGAAATGCCCCAGCTCAATCCACCGTTAACGCCCACGGGGCTGGTTCCTGATATCCACAGGATGTGCCCATCATCGGCCGATATGGAGTACAGCTCGCCAGTCTTCCTCCCCACGAATAGCTTGCCCGCGCCATCGCCGGCGGGCACGAACACTGGTGCCATTCCAAAGTCGGCGTTGGGACCAGGAACGGCGGGACAGAGAGTCGTGTTCTGCGGTAGGACGCCCGGGAAGCCGCATGCTGCCGTGAAGACATCCACCCCTGGCTGTTGCTGTACCCAGTTCACTTTGCCGCTGTCGATATCGATGGCGAGCACGGAGTCTTGCCAGACATCTGATGGAAGGCAAGTATCATTCCTCAACGTGTATGGGACTATCGGAGGGGCGACTTCCCGCTGACACTGGACAGTGATATTGGAGGCCGAATAGGAATTGCCGGTTCCCACAAACACTTGGCGATTATCCGCATCAATGGCCGGCTGACTGCCCCAAATAGAAGCACCTGCCCAGCCTTCTTGGTGGCGGGCATCGGTAATCGTGGCTACCCTCCACGAGACGCTGAAGTCTCCCGTTGCAGAGTCGAACGCCAGGGCGACCATGTTTCCCACGAAGGAGCAGCACTGATACTCAGGGAGCCGGGTCACGCTTGTCTCGACGCTGGAAGTCCCAACGAAGAGTTTCCCATCAAAGAACGTCGGAGACATGGTGATGACTGCCACTGGGGTGGCGTCGATCTGAACGACGCCGAGGGTAGTCCCGTCGCGCTTGTCCACGGCCACGATCAGGGCATGCGTCAAAGTACCAAAGTAGAGGGTGTTCCCATCAATTTGCGGACTTGTTCGTGATACCGGTCGGGTAGTCTGGGCCTGGAAGTCTGATATCGGGGCAAAGCCTTCGACGATAGTTGTCACGTTGATTTTCCACAGGGTCTCACATGAGTGGAAGTTCAGCGCGACGAACGAGCCCTCCCAGGTGGGGAAGTACGCGATGTCCTCGAGGATCACCGGAGTGGCACTGACACCGATGGGAAAGCTCAAGTTGCAGTGATCGGCGGCGGAAAGAATGGTGCCGGACGAGATGTCGTTGTTTTGTGCGGCCCACCTGTTGTTGTTACTGTTCCCGCCCCAGCCAGACCATTGCGCCGAGGGCTTGGGCACATAATTCCGGCTCGAGATGGCGCTGGCTTGCGCCGCCAACGGCACGCTCAGAAGAGTTGAAAGCACTGAGAACAACATGTCGGTTTACACTTGAGCAGGGAGTGAAGTTTGCGATGACGGCGGTCCGAGGAACTCATATGGACCGATATATATAATTGGGCAAAACAATCCATTACGATATTGATCCCTTCGCCTCATCATAGTACACGGGAGGAGCGAGCTGAGCATCCTGTAATCAGAGATCCCGTGCTGAGGGTAAAATTGATCCGCCGCCGCCACCGCCCCTGGGAAGACTGTGGGCTTGCTGCCCACCATACTAGCGACTCCCAGAAGCCTGGGTTGGTTGCACGGCTAATCGGAATAGGGCTGAGTGCTCAAAGCGTAGGAGCGTGGAATCAAGTTATCGTTGCACAGTTGAGGCTCCTTAGCCCACGTGGCTAGCTATTTATAGACCGAGCCTCCGTGAGAGGAAGGGGCTCAGACTGGATGTGTCAGTTGTTGGGGGCCACCATAGTAAGATATCCCACGCTAGAAAGCTGTACGCGCGTGAAATGGCCCTGTAGACCCGCAATTCAGACATAATCGGCCCCTGATCATTTCTCTGCGCGTGCAATGATCACAAGTGAGGGTGTTCGGACGGATTTGGCCGAGGGTCAGTCAGCAAGGTGGCTTGAGCACGGGTTAGAGGCTTGCAAAGGATTTCCTACTATTGGCTGTGATTAGATCTATGGATTTTCGAGGCTTATCTTTGGCATATGATAAGCCTTTCGAGAATTTACATTGGTCACAAAGTCTGTCTCAGTACCGCAAGAGTTGAAATACAGTCGCATCTCAGCGCAACCTCCGCCTTGAGCGACACTCAACGTGATCATGACTTCTATTCAACCAGGACGTTCAGGATCCAACTCGCGTCATTCAAAATTCAACTAGGAAACAGACAAAGACGCCCGTAGTAGAGGCACTAATGACGCGTGTTAAGGAAATGAATGGCCGCTGAAGTTACCTAACGTCGAGCTCACGGAATCGCCATGGTCAGCCATAATCACCCAAATCTGGCTCCTATTCGAGAGATTCACATAGAGAAAAGAGTATGGGAGTGTCGAGGTATTATCCCAAGAGACCAAGAAGAGCAATGGTGCATCGGATGGTCTCATCAGATTGTAAAGAGTGTGTTGTATATTGCGGTTGTTCTACTTGTATTGAAACGCAGAGTACGAAGGAAGAACCACAATAATGGGCCATAGCCTCTACTGATCCCAGATCCCAGATGGACAAAAGGAGAGTTGTAGTAGTGTGCTGCAAGGAAGGCAGAACTGCACCAGACAAGTTGGCCGCGGTTTCCTAGCGTCAACAGCCACCTGATGAGACAATCCGCAGAAGTGGACGCTACCTCTCCAACGAGTCGGATAGCTCCGAAGAAACCGTCTTGTGCACGGAGATCTATAGCAATCCTGATATCCTGACCCTCTCTGCCCACATGCAGTCTACACGACGTCAAGATCAGCCCTGGGCATAGCCTTGACATACAACGGCCTCTTCTGCCGGATAATCCGGATGAACTCGGCTCGGTGGCCCTTGTCCCAGTGGACAGACTGCTCCGCAAGTTCGAAATCGAAATGCCAGAACAGTGCCGCGAAAGCCATGCGCACCTCGTGGTAGACGAATCTTGGTCACCGTACAGTCAGCTCCCAGATGCTCGCAACGAATGGGGTGAGGCGAGTAAAAGTAGGAAAGGTAGGAGGGAGGATTGGGGATCGCGAAACATACCGCTTTCCGATGCAGTCCAAGCTGCCCTTGGCGAAAGGTCTGAACGCCGCCCTCTTGTCATTTGCGTACCTGGCATCACGCTCGGGCAGCCACCGCTCGGGCACAAAGGACCCAGGGTCTGAGAAATTGTATTCCCAGTTTCCGGCGGTGTAATGTGGTACACCACATGTGGTCTGCAGAAAAGACGTTAGAGCAAGCCATGATATCTCGGGAATAGTAGACTTACGCCTCCTGGTAACCAGTAACCATCCACCCTGGCCCCGCCAGGTGGTACGATACGTGGGATAGTCGTGGCGAATGGCGTATCTGTCCGGAGACTCTCCTGGATGATGGCATCCATGTAGACCATTTGGTCGGTGTTGGCCGCCGTGATGTCGGCTGCGCTCTTGATGATGCCAGAATACCTGATCTCATGTTTCACCCTCTCGTAGACACGGGGGTTGCTCATGATGTTCCACATCATGGCGGTCATCAGGATGGGCGTCGCCTCGCTTCCGGACAGGACAAGGATGGACGCCACATCGAGGGCCTGGACACGTGTGATGGGGTGTTCTTTGTCTTTCATGCCGTTGTAGATGGTGCTCATGATGTCTCCCCGGTCTTCACCCGCGTCATCGACTGTGTCGAGCCACCGTGCAGCCGTCGAGTCTGACATGACCCGCAAGCTGTTCCACCAGTCCATCCAAGGGAGGCGCAGGGCCAAGTTGTAGAAGCCCCTGGTGGCCGGGAACCGCAGAAGGACCTGCATGACAGAGAGGAACGGGGCGCCCACCTCGGCGGCGTGGAGGTACGGGTGGTTGCGCTCGTTCTCGAGGCACCCGAAGTCCTCGCCGAAGCTCAGGACGCCCATCACGTCGAACGTGAACCAGGTGAACATGCGCTCGATGTTGAACTCATTGCCCTTCTGTTCTTCGATCCTTTTGTTCAGCTTGTCCAACCATACGTTCACGATATCCTCATGATGCATGAACGCCTTGTTGGTGAACGCCGGGAGCAGTAGTCGTCTGATGGCATGGTGGTCCTGCTTGTTCTGCGAGATGAAACTCTTGCCTTCGACCTGGAGCTGCGAGACACTGAAGAAGTTGAGGTCGCGCATGAACTGCTGCGAGCTTCCGCCGATGGTGTCCCAGGCTGTGCCCGTGGCGTTGGAGACCTCGTCTGGGCCTACGCGTACGATGATGCCATACTTGTCGTGCAGGCCGACGAGGTCTTTGTAGTGGCAGCCTCGGATATGCTGCCTCCAGAGGCGAGGAAGCCAGGAGATTGCATATAGTTTGGGTCCAGGGATCTTGGCCAGGGGATGGAGGTATAGGTTGTAGTAGATGTGGTAGAGGCGATAGAGAAGGAACTGTTGGACGAAAGATGATCAGAACCTGGATTCACCGATGCCTAGCGATGATGCCACTTACAAGAAGTCCCAACCCAACATATATAGAAGTCTGCATGGCGACGATAGAAATGAATTTCGGTCCTTGGGTGTCCGGAGCTGTATCTCACAACCAGCTACACCTGACGATGAACCGTTGACTCTCTATGGTGTTAGTGTTTTTAGAAAAAGAATAGAACTTTCTATGAGGCACTCCCAATCTGTTCCAGAAAGTGGGCGGACTCGTTTGGCCAATGTATGTACGCTCAAGCTAAGAATCTGTTAACCTGTAACGACATGGCTTCTCTGGATCATCGACCCGTCACCTATACCAGGCAGCAGGGCGTCCTTGTAGATAGCTACGTTCCCCTCTCCGTTCCGAGCCAAGGAATATTCCAAAAGGGAGCTAGTATATTGCGACAGAATCCTGCAGTACTTGTTACACCGATTACTCACACAGTCTATATTCCTGCTGTAAGACGATCTACGAGTCACCAGACAAGCATTGGAATCCACCTACACACCCCCTTCCTTTCTCAACCAACTGGATTTTGGCGGAGTTTATGCAACCTGTTGGCAGCTTACAACGATACCTCGTCAATCGACCTCTCACCGAGTCTGTATTTCAATTTATTAGCTTATCTTGTTGGTTCCCCGGACGCACCTCTCAATAGTCCATGCACCGTGGCCTCCGTTGGCCTCCTTCGTTACTCAGCCTGGCCTATCAAGACACTGTACGATATATCCTGAGCTTACCCACCCTCCTTCGTGTAATCCCGAAGAATTGAAATCTAGATGGTGTATAAGTCATGTAGTCAGCTTATGCACTCGGAAGTTCTTCGGACTTGGTATTGGGCGAAGATAAGACAACTGTGGTTACGCGAACCAAGAGATGACGGAGATTTATCCGGGGAGCTTGTCTATCTTTTGGAGAAGCTTAGTTGATATTAAGCTTTCTTCAAAGATTTACCATGTATTATTGTCTCTACAAGGGTATGGCATAGGCATTTGCTCAACTCCAATATTGTGATATGACATTCTATCGATTTGCACTTTGCTACTCGACACTGATACAGTGGTCATTGAAGTAATCCGTGATTCCCACACCTGGAATCTTCGAAGTATTTTGTTCGGATTACTGAGCGACATGCACGACGATCTCTTGCCTCATTAGCGGGAGCAATATGTGGTGACATGTCATCCGCATCCTCAAACAGGATCTAGGCCCCTGCTCCTCCCCCCCCCCCCCCCACACTCCCTGCAGCCGCAGTTTTCGTACATGTACAAAAAATGTCAGCACACTCTTTCCGGGGAAGTAAAAGGGTAAATTCCAGAACGGAAAGCTGATTATCGAGGGCAATGAAGAGCTTCTAGTGAGGATGGAAAACTAGCTCCTAGGCAGTTAGATCGACGGAAAAGACAACCTATCATGGCTACTCCAGGCTGACGCACATAAATATGATGCGATAGCAAACAACCAGGCTCCGATTGCAATCGAGTGTGCCCGAATCTACTATCGCCACTCCCCTACTGTGGTGGATTTCTCATATTGTTACCTAACAGACTGCCCATTGCCGGGTGTACTGGTCTCTTCATCTTTATTTCGCAGGTCCTGAGCTTTCAAGACATCACCATAGGGATCATTAGCTTCCAGTAGATCTGATAGCTTTCCATCTGCAAATTTCGTCTTTTTCTGACTTGTTTGAAACAAGCCAAGGATCACACAACATGCTTTCAGAGAATGAGCTCTACCCTTACTCAGTTCCTGTTGACCGGGAGAAGGTGGTGAGATCTGGTGCTCTGACATCTCTGCCTGTCAGGATACACCGATATGACCACCTCTCGGACGCCGGGGCTCTGTGTTTGACCAATGACTGGCGTGTTACCATGAAAGATGGGCAAGACCGGAAGTCAAATGGCTCGCCATGTGTTGTAGGGAATTGGGGAAGCTTCATCTGGCCTGAGAGGTATGATCAGATAGATGCGGAAAGGGCACAGCTCCCTTCTCACAGAGACACATAAAGTAGAACGAGTGGCTAACCATGACGTTTTTATAGTCGACCAGAAAGACTTGGGCTTCTCTGCTACCTGCTAGATGCGGGCTGCTTTCACGATGGTATGTGAATACTTCTACCTCATGAGTGGACAGCTGCTTATCGTTGTGCATAGATGCCTGTGAGGAGATGTCCATCGCTGCGGCTCATGAAGAGCACTTGGACATGGAAGCAGCTATGGACGTTGATGACAACCGAGCGCTAGATAGTGACTCGCGGTCCTTGAAGACGAAGCATCTTGTCTCAACCGCTGTTCTTGAATGCATGAAGGTCGACAGAGAAGGCGCCATGCGTATGCTGGAAGCTTACCGGAAGAAATGGCTCCAGATCATGGAGACCTACAACACCGAGGAGATCAACAATGTCGAAGACTATTTCTTCGCACGGGCGAACAATGGGGGCATGGGGTGAGTAGAGCTTCCGTCATGCCACATGGATACGATGAACTGACGATGACCTCAGAGCGTATTACGCGATGCTCGAGTTTGCCTTGGGCATTGTGATCACCGATGACGAGTATGAGATGATGGCTGAGCCCATCACACATGTGGAAAGGTGCATGCTTCTCACCAATGACTACTGGAGCTGGCCACGTGAGCGCAAGCAAGCCGAAACCCAGGAGGCTGGCAAGGTCTTCAACATCGTGTGGTTTCTAATGAAGACTGATTCCTGCACCGAGGAAGAAGCCGTCGCAAGAGTTCGTGAACTGGTCTACGAAGAAGAACAGAAGTGGACTGCTGCCAAAGATCGCCTGTACAGCCGGTTTCCCAATCTGCGGCCGGACTTGATCAAGTTCTTGGAAAACCTGCACACGGCACTGGCGGGCAATGACTACTGGAGTTCGCAGTGCTACCGACACAATGACTGGACGCATATCCCAGAGCTCCCTGGCGAGGATGCACCAAAACTCAACGAACTTGCCGGCCTGGGTCAGTCGTTGGTGAAAGAAGATCCACTGCCCAGCACTCCGGCCCCTGTGCAGAAGAAGATTGATGTGGAGAGCGCGCGGATCACTCCACGCAAGCGATCCGCTGATACGATCTCCAGCGATGACATTCCATCAAAAGCGAAAGGGAGCACGTCCAGCGAAGACTCGGCCAGTAAAGACTCGATCTCATCTGCCAGCACTCCACCAAGTGTGTCCAAGAAACCGGCATTGCATGCAATCAACCCCTACCAGTCGTCTGCGCACGGCACAGGTGATTTCGACTCCCCGGCCTTGAGAGACCCGATCAAGTACATCAGGAGCATGCCGTCCAAGAACCTCCGGACACAGCTCATCGACTGCTTCAACACCTGGCTGAATGTCCCTGCATCTGCGATCCCGGTCATCAAGGAAGTCATTGACTGTCTGCACCATTCTTCACTGATCCTGGATGACATCGAGGACGGCTCTCACCTGAGACGCGGGTTCCCAGCTACTCATGTCGTGTACGGGGAGTGCCAGGCCATCAACAGCGCCACGTTCCTCTACGTCCAAGCAGTGGAGAGCGTCCACGCCGCGGCCAGGGACAACCCGGAGATGATGGACGTCTTCCTGAAACACCTGCGGCAGCTCTTCAACGGCCAGAGCTGGGACCTGTACTGGACGCACCACCGCCAGTGCCCCACCGAGGAGCAGTACCTGGAGATGGTGGACCAGAAGACGGGCGCGATGTTGCAACTACTGGTCGGCTTGATGCAGACAGCGAAGGGGCGTCAGCAAGCAGAGAAGGGCGGGCTTCTCCCTGGCGAGGCCCTCTTCAAGTTCACGCAGCTGTTCGGCCGGTTCTTCCAGGTCCGCGACGACTACATGAACCTCGCGTCGGTCGACTACGCGCGGCAGAAGGGTTTTGCTGAGGACCTCGACGAGCGCAAGTTCTCGTACATGATCGTGCACATGTACCAGAGATGTCCTGAGGCTCGGGACAAGGTCGAGGGTGTCTTCAAGACCATGAAGCAGGGTGTTCTCCCGCAGGTTGCAGCGGATACAAGCAAGAAGTACATCTTGTCTGTCCTTGAGGAGTCGGGGTCAATCGCAGCTACCAAGACGCTGCTGACAAGGTGGCATGATCAGATCATGGAGGAGATTGGGGCCCTGGAGGCGCACTTTGGGGTTGACAATGGTGTGCTTCGGTTGCTGGTGGAGACCTTACGAGTCTGATGATGGTGTTTGTATTGGCTTTTTGGCGGAGTACCTTGGCAAGAAGCTTGATTTGACCCGCCCTTGGCAGAAGCTTGTTTTGACGCAACTGAGACATGGAGATCGTAAAGGATGAAGACTCTGTATCACACATCGATATACAATCAGTAAACGTATGATCCGACCTCGTGCTCTTGATTGCTCCCGATATGTGATGGTCTCACTTGCGTGACGGCCTCAGTGTAAAGTCGTCTGCTGCCTGGTGGTTGTCTTGTGTGAAATGTGACATGCCTAGGTAATTGGTAGGCGTGGGGGGCGATCCTGGCTTACCACCTGGGGCAGGTGCGACCTGCGCTGGCTTGATTCCATCAATACCCAGGTAGGAGGAAGGTGTTGGTCTCGCAGGAACCTGCCGCTTACAGGCGCTACTCATTCAGGGAATCGCCAACGCCCTGTCTTACCTAGGTACTCGTTGGGTGGTCAGACAACAGGAAGCGCTAATTTATTACTCTGCGGGGGGTGGACGAAAACAATGCTCACTGCCTACCTAGGTACCTAGTTGCATACCTAAGTACCCCCGGAGGTCGGTCTTGTAACACGTCAAGTTTTCTGCGCTCTGTGCCTGGGGCATCTCTTTTGTGTCACCCAGTCACCCCTATCAACACTGGGCAAACAGCAAGCCGTGCCCTCCTGCCCTTTGCTGTCTCAGTTCTGGCCAGTTCCCCCACGCTCCCTCCCACCTCCGCTTGGCGCGATTGAACACGTTCTTCTTGACGTGCCGACGGCCGCTGCATCAATCAATCGAGTCAAAGAAGCATCATTCTTGGCACCACACCAAGCCTCTCTTCTCCATGGCGGCGACGCAAGAAATGCAGAATAGTGAGAAGACGGGGCAGGAGAATGCAGAAGGCGATTCATCATCGCCACCGACGGAGCAAGACACCGACACTGCTGCCGCCGAGGCCGCCATGGCCGACAAGCAAAAGGCAGGAGTAGACGGGCCAGTCACCGCCCCAGACGTGGAAAAGGCCGCGCCCACAACGGCTGTTGGTGAAGACGACGCATGGTCGGTATGGTCGACCCGAGGGAAACGCACCATCATCTTCTCGGCTTCTTTCGCCTCGCTCTTGTCACCGCTTTCCAGCAACATCTACTTCCCAGCTCTTGAGCCCATCGCAAGGGACTTGCACGTCTCCAACACCCTGGTCAACCTGTCCATATCGACCTACATCATCCTCCAAGGCATCGCTCCGACGTTCTCGGCTCAACTCTCCGATACCTCCGGGCGCAGACCAGTGTACTTGGTCTGTCTGATCCTCTTCCTTGCCGCAAACATTGGCCTGGGCGTGCAAAACAGCTATGCGGCCCTGCTGGTCCTGCGCTGTGTCCAGAGTGCAGGCAGTAGTGGTATAGCAGCCCTGTCCAATGCTGTAGCCGCAGATGTCGCGACGCCAGCGGAGCGAGGGAGCTACGTCTCGTTTGCGTCGGCCCTCCCCATGCTCGCCACTGCTATTGTAAGTACCATCAATGGCCCACCACATAGCTTCTGGACTTGGCAAGCTGACACCACATTAGGGGCCCGTCATCGGTGGACTAATGGCCCAATTCGCCGGGTGGCATTCGATCTTCTGGCTTCTCACCGGGCTGGCCGGTGTCGTCACCATCCCCATAGCCCTCTTCTTCCCTGAGACCTGTCGCAAGGTCGTCGGTAACGGCTCCATCCCACCGCCCAGATGGGATAGATGCTACACCAACGCGTGGCACGAACGACGCACTACAAGTCGGGGCGGAGAGGTCCCGTACGAGAAGCGTGAGGAGCTGGCCAGGGCGCGGAAGCTAAGATTTCCGAATCCTCTGGCCCCAATCACCCTCCTCCTTCAGCGGGAGTGCGGGTGGGCCTTGCTGTACAGCTCCATTTTGGCCTGCTCGTTCTATGCTACCCTCGCCTTGATCCCGTCCCAGTTTGCCAGGATATACAGCTTCAACGAGCTGGAGGTTTCCCTCTGCTATCTCCCATTCGGCGTCGGTGCACTCGTCGCAGCCTTCAGCCGCGGAAAGTTCATCGATGCGAACTTCCACCGCCATGCGAGACGCCTCGGTATTACCGTCGAGAAGAACCGCCGGACCGACCTGACCGGGTTCCCCATCGAGCGAGCAAGGCTCGAGGTCGCAATACCGACGATCATCTTGACCACCGCATGTACCATCGCTTTCGGCTGGATGCTACAAGAATCTGTGCATGTGTCAGGCCCGATCATCATGCTTTTCTGCATAGGGTTTTGCGCCTCGGCATCTCTAAACTGCATCGCGGCGCTGTTGCTGGACCTCTATGTGGGGCGGGCGGGCACCGTGACCGCATCGAACAATCTGCTGAGGTGCCTCCTGGGGGCTGGCGCGACTGCTGCCACGGTTCCCATGATCGAAGGTGTTGGGATTGGCTGGGCGATGACGATATTCGGCCTCTTGAACACTGTTTTCATGCCGCTGTTGTGGTATATCATGAGGGAAGGTCCAAAATGGCGAGAGCGAAGGGCGGCGAAGACGTCGTAAACCAACACTCTCAGGCCGTAAAGCAAGTTGTACGATATGTGTGCATTATAGAATGAAGACTAATCGAGACATGCATGAAGGAATGTTGGCATGGTGGTATGGGTGACGTTGAAGAACGCGCCCATGAAGCCCACTAGTGTGCCTCTAGTTCGTCTACTACTGTTGGCATTTCCGTGGATTTACCGATACACAAGTACGCTAGACTTCAACCGATATAAACGCCCCACCGTCGTCGTTTTAGGACGCTACTCTCATATACAATCAATTATATTAAATTAGCGCTAGTAGCCAATATATAACATACTATATTAAAAATCATATATATTTATTATATTATACCCTTTTTAATTATTAATTATAATTATTTATCTTATAACCCTTTTAATATTATATTTTTTATTATATTATATATTTTAATTATTATTAATTAATTTATAATAATTTTATAATTATATTTTATCGCTTAACCCCCTTAAAGCTTTATATAATTTAAAAGCTATTAAATATTAATTAAATAAATAATATTATTATTATAAGGATTATAAAGTATTTTAAGATATAAATTTATAAGCTAAAGAAAAAAAATTTAATAATTAATATTATTATTAAATTAAAAAATTTATATAAAATTATTTAATTAATTAACTTTTATTATAATATATATTATTTAAATCCTAAATATTTATACTTTTTAATATATATTCTTATTATTTAAGCTTTCTTTAATTACCTTACCTTGAAAAATAATTTATATTAAAATAAAATATAATAATAATTATTAAATAATTTTAATTTATTTATTTTTTAAAGTATTATTAATTAAGTATTTAAAAGAATTAAATAAAATAAAAAGAATATAAATATAATTATTATTTAATAAAATTATTTTATTTAAATTAATTAAATTATTAAAATTTAAGAATTTTATATAAATTAATTTATTTTTATTAATAAATTTAATATAAATAAAAAAAATAAATTATAATATATAAAATAAATATTAAAGGATATTAAGCTAAAGAAATTTATATTTAATAATAATAAAGATTATAATATATAGTATTAAATATTTTTAATATTTATTATTATAAATATATTTAATTTATTTATATATAAAAATAATATAAATAATTAAGGCTATATTAATTTTATTAAAAAGAAAGTTTTATTTAAAATATTATTATTTTTAAAGCTTAATTTAATATTAATAATAAATAATATTAATTTTTATTTTTATAATAACTTTTAATAATTATATAATTAAATTAATATTTAACTTAAATATTTATTTATATATTTATTTAATTTTAACTTAATTAAGGTATCTTTTAATAATTTAAAGAAATATATTTAATATTATTTTTAATATTATAAAAATTAATAATATATATAAAAAGATTAATAATAATTTTTTATTAATTTAATATATAAAGTTATTTTAAATATAAAAGTAATTTAAAATTATTTTTAAAAGGTTATAATTTTTAAATTAAAATAAGTTTAAATTAATTAAATAATTAATTAATTATATACTTTAATATATATATTAATTATATATATATTTTTTAATATTTAATTATTATTATAAGGATTATAATATATAAATAATTTAAATATATTTAATAATATATATTATTATATATATTAATTAATTATATTATAATATTTTAGCTATAATTTAATATATATTAATAATTATATAATATTTATAAATAAAAAATATATTATAAAAAAGGGCTTATTTAAATAAATTAAATAATATATTATTTAAATTTAAAAGCTTATTAAAAAGTAATTATTTTAAAGGTAATTAATTATATTTAATATATAAGATAATATTTTATTATAATTATATTTATTTATTATTTTAAATATATAAATTATTTAAGTATTTAATATTTTATTTAAATAAAAGTTATATTATTATAATTTATAAATAATAATATATTAAATTATAATAATTTTATTATTTAAAGTTTAAAATTTATTAAATAAAAAGATAATAATTATTAAAAAAAAAAGTTAAATTAAATTTTAAATCCCCCCCCTTATATAATAAAAATAATTATTAATATTATTATATAATATATTATTTTTATTATATTAAGGAAAGTATTTAAAATTTAATTTAATTTAAAAATATAAGGGAATTATTACTTTATAAAAAAATATAAATTTAAGTATATAATAAGTATAATTATATAATAATAAGTAATTACTAATATTATATATTTTAATTATTAAAATAAGATTTATATTTTAATATATAAAAAGTATATTATTATAATTAATATATTAAGATATATTTAAAGATATTATTTATAAATATATAAAATTAAAAATGAAAGAAGTATATATAATAATATATAAATATAATTATATTTATTTTACCTTTATTTATTTATTATATTATTATTATATTTAAAAATATAAAAAAAATTATTAATTTTTATTAAATTTAAATTAATAATCTTTTATTTATTTATATAAGTTATAAAATGATTATTTAAAATAAATATTTTATTAATTAAGCTAAGGGATTAAATTAAATTATAATAAATATAATAAGTTATAATTTTAATAGCCTTATATAATTAATATAATATTTTAATAGCTAATATAATACTTTAAAAAATTAAATATATATTATATAAATATAATAAATAAATATTTATAAGGTTAAGGCTTATAATTTTTATTAAGGATTATTAAATATATTATATTTAATATTAAAATATTTAACTTTATATTATTATAATTTTATTAAAAAAAATTATAAATATAATATAGCTTTTATATTAAATAAGCTTAATTTTTATATTTTTAATAATATTATTATTTATATAATTAATTATTATTTTATTAAGAAAAATATATTTTATATTAAGGTATTTAAATATATTATATATCTTTATATTTTTAATTTTTATATTAAGTAAACCCTTAATTTTATATAATTATAACTTTTTTAAAAAAAATTATAAATATAATATAATTATTATATTTAATTATTTTAAGCTTTATAATTTTAATAATATTATTATTATTATAATTAACTTTATATTAATTAAAAAAATTAATATTTTATATTAAGATATAATAAATATAAATAAATTAAGCTAATTTATAAACTTTATTATATTATAAATATTAATATTAATTTTATTATTTTTTATTTATTATTATTATATTAATAAAAATAATATTTAAAATACCCTTTTATATATAATAAATATATTATAATTAATTACTTTTAATAATAATATTATTTTTAAAGCTTTTAATTACCCTTAAGGGTACTAATAAGCTTAATATACCTTCTTTTAATATATTATATTTTTATATAAAATGTTTTATATATTAATAAAGAAAGCTTCCTAAGTTTTATTTAAATTAATAATTAATAAATTATTTATTTAATTATATTAAAAAATCCTTAAATATATTTATATTTATATTTTAAAGCTTTATAATTAAATAATTTATTTTTTATTTTTCTTAATAATATTAAGCCCTTTAATAATATATATATTAAAGAAAATTATTTAATAATTTATTACCTTTAAGGCTATTAAGTATTATTAAAAATAATAAAAATATTAATAAATAATATAATAAAAGTAATATAACCTTTATTATTAGCCTTTTAATAAAAAAAGGGGTTATAAATAATATATATATATATATAATTATTTATAATATTAATAATAATAAAGATAATTATTAAGGTATTAAATAATTATTAAGGGTATTTATAAGTATTAATATAAGCTAATTATTATTATTATTATTATTAATAATATTAATAATATTTCTATTATTTATATTACCTTTTTTTAATTTAAATATATTAGCTTTATTTAAATACTTTAATATAGCTAAAAGAATATTATTATTTAACTTAAGATTTAAAAAAATATTAAATATTTTAATTTAGCTACTTTATTTTTAATTAATTAAATAAAGCAATACTTAATTATATATATTTTTAAGAATATAATTTAAAAAAGCTTTTTTTTATTTTTTTTTAATTAAATTAATTTATTTAAGTAAATTATTATATATAAAGGCTAAATATATTTTATCCCCTTTAATAAAATATTATAATATTAATTTTAATTTTTTTTTATAATTAAGATAATATTTTTTATTATAATATTCTTATTATTAATTTAATTAAATAAATAGCTTAATTTTTATATTTTATTAAATAATAATAACCTTTTATATAATATTATTTCTTATAAATTTTATTAAAAAGCTTAATTAATTATTTAATTAAAAAATATTGCTAATCTTAATATTAAATTATTTAATTTAAAATAAATTATTTTTATTTATTTTTATAATAATAATAATTTTAATATTATAAAATTAATTATTAATAAAAACTTAAATAATTAATAATAATATAATTAACTTTTATTAATATCTTAAGATAATATAAAGAGTAATAAATATTTAAAATAAATATATAATATTTAAAATATATATTACTTTCCTTATAATTTATTTTATAAAGTTATATATTAATAATTAAATAATCTTAAGGTTTATATTTATTATTTATTAATTAAAATATATAAATTTTAATATATTACCTTTTTTTAATTAAATTATTATATTAAGATATTTATATTTTATTTAATAACCCTTAAGGTTAATAATAATTTACTTCTAAACTCCTTAAGCTATTTATTAAGTTAATTAATAAAAAGATTATTAAATTTATTATATTATTTTTTTAAATATTTTATTAAAAAGATAAATATAAAAATATCCTTAAATTAATTAATTAAATTAGCTAGAAAAAAAAAGGATATTTTTATATTTATTTATAATTAAATTTCTTTATTATTATAAAAAAAATTAATAATAATAATTTCTTTAAGGATCTCTTAAATATTATTATTTTTAATAATAAAGGAATTAATAAAGGAGTTAATAAAAAGATTTTTTTTATTATAAAATAAAGAATTTAACTCCTTTTTATTATCTTTAATAAGGCTATTTTTTAATAATAATAATATTAATAATAATAGCTTTAAGAATGCTTTCTTTAATAATAGCGGCTTTTTAATTATTAATAGCTTTTAAGGAAGCTTTATCCTTATCTTAATAATACTTTAAAGCCTTTTTATAAGAGATTTATTAAATATTATAAAAATAATATTTTTTTTTAAAAAATATTATATTTATTAATTTTAAGGAATTATTATTAAAGGTTATTTTAAATTTAAGCTAGGGTTATAATTAATAATAAGGGCTATAATTTAAAGGTTTATAATTATTATATAAAATTAATTTTAAAGTATAAATAATAATAACCTTACTTAAAGGCCTTATAATATATAAATATTTTTATTAATAATAATTATATATAAATAAAAGATATTTAATATTAATTATATTTTTTTAAAGCTTTAATAAGGTATTAATAGTTTTTATAAACTTTAATAATAAGTTAAAGGATAATATATTATATTTAAAGGTAATTATTATATATAGTAGTTAATTTATAGGCTTTTAATAATAATAATAACTTTTATTAATATATAAATTAATAATATTAAGGGTATTAATTAATAAAATGATAAGTGTATATAGATTTTAATATAGTGTATTATGTGCTGATTATTAGCGCTAATTTGATACGATTGATTGCATATGAGAGTAACAAGAGCGGACCTGGATTGTTAGTTTTGGCGGACCGAACCCTGGCACGGGAACCTAGATCAAAATTCGAGGGTCCCAAGTAAAGGCGCAGAGTCATTACAGTAGAAATACCGAGAGATTAACAAGATCATTGAAACACAGGGAGACAAAAGCATCAGTAACTCATGTTGCCAACGACTTGAGCTGTTTCTAAGCGCAACTGATTTGCATTAATGGGTTTCAACTACTATTTGTTCTTATTTTTTTATTTTTTTTGATGCAAATGTATCTGCTGGCTTTCGTGTAATTTGACCATCTAATCCAGATGGCCTGGTTAGGAGTCTGTCCGGCATGCGCTTCCTCTGGGCAGCTGAATCTGGCTGCAGCCACAGAAGTGTCAGCTGAGGAGAGAGAAAATCGGCAGCTGCATGTGGGCACCTGAACCTCAACACAACCAGCACTCGCAGCGCGGGCCATACAGGCAATCATAATGACGGCCCTTGCTATGCCATTGCATCGTTATGAACACCTGCCGAAAGACGCATTTCGCCTGCTTAGCATCGTCAACAGGGAAGGCCCTGTCATCCAGTGCACGCTGTCCACCTTCTCCCTCGATAGACCACCCGCCTACAGCGCCCTGTCCTACACGTGGGGCAGTGCAATCCCGGGCGACGGACTGACGCCGGACCTGGATCGCACGCTGGTGTGCAACGGGTGCGAGGTGCCCATCACTGCTAGCCTGGAGCATGGCCTGCGCTCGGTGCCGCTCGCGCACGAGTGCATCTGGGCCGACGCCGTGTGCATTAACCAGCAGGACGTGAACGAGCGGAGCGCACAGGTCGCTCTCATGGGGAGGATCTACTCCCAGGCCAGCCAGGTCCTGGTCTGGCTCGGGCCCGCGGACGACTCCACGCAGACGGCCTTTGACTTCATACGTGACTTTGCGAGCCGCATGCCCGACGAGGTGTTTCATTTCAACGCGGTGGAGTCGAGGCCATTCTTCTTGGCCAGCGGCTTCTGGGGCAGGATAGGCCGCCCCGAGTGGAGTGCCGCCGAGAAGCATGCGCTTGTCCGGTTGTTCATGCGAAATTGGTTCAGCAGGACGTGGGTGATACAGGAGGTAGTCTTTGCGAGTGACGCCGTGGTGTTTTGTGGCTCGCATACGGCGTCCTGGCAGGCTTTCTCCGTGGTCTCGGCCTTCTCGGGACAACAAGACCTCACACGCATCGCCATGGAAGAGGTCGATGGCGCCAGGGAGTTCTTGGCCATGGGCGGTGGTTATACGAGAATCATCGGGTCCGCCACCAACAACATAGAGCGCTTGAAAGACGATTGCATAAATGCCACCAATCGTTTAACCGATGAGAATAGGGACTTCGAGTCGGCAATGGTATTGGAACGCATCGTCTGGGCAACACGGAATATGCAAGCCACCGAGCCCAGGGACAAGGTCTTTGCGCCTGTAGCACTACTTCTTCATTTACTGCCGAGTGAACAACTTATGGCCAGGCTCAAACCGGATTATTCGAAGCCCGTTGCTCAGGTTTTCATCGAGGTGACCTCGTATCTGCTGGAAAATTGCGACAAGCCCGGAAGGGCCTTTATGCTGTCCTTGGTCGGAGATACGACGCGGTCTCAGGTGGGAGGTTTGCCTTCTTGGGTACCCGACTACAGTGCCCATACCCCTATCAACATTGCCGCTCAGTTCGATCGCAAGTTCAATTGCATTGCGGGCCTGGATCTGGGTATTTACCTCGACTTTATTCCACGGGAGTCGAAACTCCGCTTATGGGCGTCCCGATTCGACACAATATCGGCGCTGCTACCACCGCTCTTCCAGAAAGGCCAGGGCTCAGTTGCTGAGCTTTTGCCGTGGCTTCAGTTTGCAGCGGCCCTTCCGGACTTCGATGCCAGCGGAGAGCCAGCAATATTGTCCATGATTCATTCCTTCACTGCGAATGGCACTCGGGAATACGAGTGCAGAACCGCGTTTGACAAGTTTCGACACATGCTTACCAAAGTCTTCTGCCTCTTGGTTAATCGAAGCCAGATATCGGTCGATCAACTACTAGCCCCAGGGACTATTCTGAGTGGACTGCTTGATGAACTCGAGAAGCGGCGCATAACAGCTTTTCCGACCTGTGATCAACTGCGTGATGTAGTGAAAGACCCAGGAATTGCCTTCGAACCCGAAGATGAAGCTTTCAAGTTCATGAAAGAGGGCAGTGGGCGGCTCTTCCAGTCGACTCAAGGGTACCTCGGCATCGCGCCAACAGCAGCTAAAACCGGGGATGAGGTTTTCTTTGTGCCAGGCTCTACAGTAACGTTCCTACTCAGGAAGGCGAAGAAATCTGGTGAATATGAGTTGGTGGGCGACGCTTATGTACATGGTGTCATGTATGGTGAATTGTGGAGAGAGGGCCTGCAGCCTGAATGGTCTTCTGTGACTCTTGTATAGTGTCCTCCAAGGGGATCTCATAAGCATTTGAAACTTCCTTGAAATTCAATATCTCCTTATCGATGATGAGTGAGGAAGGGGGCACTCGTGCATCTTGGGTGAAGACGAGATCATCAACCGCTCCAACCAAGTACTTGATGTTGGGCTTACTGGTACAAATGTAAACCTTCTCATTCTCAAATTCTCTCGAGGCCAATTTGAGTACAATCTTGCGGCGGTTATTTGACTCGTCGTCGAATTACTAAACTGGAATGAATGAGCAGGCGATCATAAGTTTGAGCAAGGAATAAAAATAAAAAGCTTAGGATGCCACTCAAATCAGGTCGGAAGAAGACCAGAATTCCTGGCCTCAGAGCTTACGATGGCCATTTGTCTTTCCATGTCCTTCCTGATCCAGTTTAACGTAGCCAATGGCGTTTATCAATTTACAGAAAAATGCACACCATGGAAACGCTCCGGAGTGCTTGGTCTAATGAAAAGATCTTGACAAAAGTAAAAGGGGGTCTAGGGGGTTAGGTCGTGTCCGATGCTGTTGTTAAATTTTGCTCCTCCTTGATACCTACCAGGGGGAGGGGGGGTTTTTGTTTGGGTGCTGCAAGCAAGTCAATGGAATATTAACATGAAAGTAACATACTATCAATATTCTAATAGTATATTTTTTTTATATACCTTGCATTATTTATACATCATTAATATATAATTATTCCTAATATATTATAATATAATATCAGCTCTTAATATAAGGGTAAAAAAAAATACCTTTTTTTTCCTTATCCCTAACCCAACTATTTATTTACTTTTTTCTATCTTAATTATTTATTATAAGAGGATCTATGGAATTACGGAAATATCTAAAAATAGAAAATAAATTTAAAGTTAATAAGGTTTAAACTAATGGTTTTAATATAAATTAAGCCTTAATATAGCGTTAATATAATATCTACCTTTTAATATAATTTATATTTAATAATGATTATATAGCATTTCGTTAATATTTCGTTAGCATTTCTAAATTTTGATTAAATGTTAACATTATAATAAAAATGGTTTGTATTGCATGACCCAGTCAGAAACCCCCCTTCCCCCTGGTAGGTACAGGGCCTAGATCCCGCAACTCGCATCTTGACAGGGCATGACCACAGTACTTACAGACACGACCTACGGTGGAATGGGGCGATTCTCAGAGTTCAGGAGGCCAATCCTCCTTCGGCCACGCGCCTGGCCTCCATCAGACTAAGGTTGTCACTGGGGACGACCAACCAAAAGCACACGCAATGCACGTCAAGTCGGGTTCGGGCCGAGTACGACGTTTTATGCTGTCGCCCCAGTACCCTGTCGTCCCACACATCTCATCCTGGAATTCAAGATGTCGACAAGTCACGATTCATACAAATAAGCCTAGAATAGATCTGCACTAGCCCATGTCTTTAGAGCACACACCGCCAGTGGACATGCGTGGCCTGTCCTTGGGGCATTCATTCGACCGTCTGGCGACGCCTTCTGCCCCCCGACCTCCAAGCGAGTTTCGTTACTCCTGGTTTCAAGTTCCATCTTCACATGTCATCGAACTTGTCCAGGCCGCAGGAAAGGCTGCGAACTCATCAATACATCACCTGAAGGCGTCCGCGGATTCCGTTAATATTACCTAGGTATATAGGACCTCCGCCCACGTGCGAGTCGCGCTCTTCCGGCCCCGTGTTGGCTAGCTCTGCGGCTCGTAATGGCAAGAAGCCCATTTCACTCTCGATTTTGAGTGCCTCTATGACATTTAAATAGCATAAGGTGGCATAGATATTGATTACGCTTCCTCATTGCCCGATAAGCTTAACCATCCAAACTCTAAGCACATCTCGACCCGTCCACACACATGTAGATCTCTGTAAAACCTGTCGTGAAAACTTTTCCAGTCGAGATGCGTTCCAATTCGAACATACCCGCTTCAATTCTCATGTCCTGCTCCAGACGATGCTTCGACTTTCATTGCTCTCGCCATGACTTTGCAACGCCATGGACACTGGATCCAGTTCCAACCCCTGGCACACTCGATAGCTTTGTCAGTTCCACCGTCTCAGGGGGCTATCCATTCGTAGAAGATTCAAAGGACTTGATATCAGTAAGCTGTACTTCGTCGCTTACGGACCCGTGTTTTAACTGACTCAGGTCATCAATTCCTTCAGTGCTTGGTGACGAATCCGGGCCTGTATTATTCCTCCTATGGAGAGTCTATGTGATAGAGCTATATTATGCAAGCAAAACGGATCACAGAAAGCCCAGAACCTGCTTGAAGCCTTGGGTCCCATCTGAATGGACATCACAACGGGCATTTGTCACGCGAATCATCCTAAATTCATACATGTCAATTGTGCTCAAGCTCTGGGTGTGCCACTGCACATCATGTTTACCAGGCCGGGGACAGCAACACGAGCGTTTCCATGTCCACTTGCCTGCGTTGTCCTGGGCTGCTCTGATAAACTATTAACCGTCGGCGGAGATCCTCCGGTCACAATCACCTTTCTTGATCACGAAGTTCTTTCGCGGAGGCGTTGCATATTGATTACTTTGAGGGAGTTGCCAAGGGATTCGTGGACGCTTGACATTGACAACCGCGCTAAATGACAGGGGCAGGCGCGGTGCCAGCACTGGAATATTTTGCTTGAAACATTTCCCAGCACCTCGATGTTGCAATGGACAGTAACCTCCCATTTGGATGCTGAGCTTCTAGACCTCTGAGCCGCCTGGGGGTGATTTCACATCTATAAATGAAGTGCGCATCTCGTACGATATGTCTCGATCCTTTCGGCATCACACACTCGTCTGAGCAACGCGTTCGTTCCTTTATCCATTTCGATTCTTACTTGCTCTGGTTCAGTAGACCTGTGACATTCTTTTCATCCCGACAAACCAGCCAATCGTCAACATGAGACTTTCTCCCGCCGCTGTGCTTGTCCTGGCCCAGGTGGCCTCAGCCCACTACTTCTTCGACTCCGTGGTCGAAGACGGTGCTGCAGGAACTTCCTTCCAGTACATCAGAGACTTCACTCGTGCTACCAAGTACAACCCAATCAAATGGTCGGAGAATCCTGCCGAAGACATCCGTGATAACTCCTACATCGACGGCCCCGACAGCAGATGCAACCAGGGAGCCTTCACCAACGCCGCCAAGACGGACGTCCTTGAGGTCGCCGCGGGAACCGATGTGACTGTGCAGCTTGGGGTCGGGGCCACCATGCAGCATCCGGGTGAGTGCTTTGCCCCAGGGCCATTTGGCATTTGCCCACGTTGTGTTGACTGACCCCCCATTATTATAGGACCCGCCTTGTACTACATGTCCAAGGCCCCTGGTGGCGACGTCAAGACCTACGATGGCTCCGGCGACTGGTTCAAGATTGGCGAGACGGGCGTTTGCAACGAAAGTGGTGACTTCACCAAGGACGCATGGTGCACCTGGGATAAGAACACCCTTACCGCCAGTATCCCCAGCGACACTCCCTCGGGCGAGTACCTCATGCGCTTTGAGCACATTGGTAAGTCATCTTGGCTAAATCATGTGTGTCGGCTGTGTCTAACACCCATCAGGCATCCACAAGTCGTTCATGAACGAGCCCGAGCACTTCGTGTCCTGCGTCCAGGTCAAGGTCACCGGGGGCGGCAGCGGCACCCCCGGCCCGCTGGTGCAGTTCCCCGGCGCGTACCAGTACACGGACCCCTACGTGAGCTTCAGCATCTACAACGGCTACAAGGCCCTCACCATGCCCGGCCCTGCCGTGTGGACCGGCGGGTCGAGCAGCAGCAGCAGCGCCAGCAGCGTGTCGGGCGGTGCCAACGACACCGTGGACGAGTTCTCGGTGGCCAACAAGGCCCAGGCGCAGACGACCCTGTCGACCGTTACTTGGTCTGCCGCGGCCGCCGCTAAGCCTACCGCCCCGTGCGCTGACAAGGCTGGCTACTGATGGGCCGGCGGAGGTCACCTGGAGATAGGCTCCGTCTTCCGGGTTACCTGCGCTGAGAGGAGCCGTCGGCTAGTCAAATTGGTACTTCCGAGTGCCTACCGTCTTGTGCCCTTGCTCTAAGCCGTTCAGAGGATATTTTGTGTGTGCTTGACTTTGGCAACGGTTGCCGTTGAAAGCATTGGACGGACTTTCGAAATTTCTCTTCTAATCATCTGTATTATTTTCAACCTTTTTACCTCCCACAATGAATATACTTGGCATAGCTCCACTCCTTTCGTGGGATGCTGTCATGGACACCGACTGGCCAAAATAGCTTCTTGTAGGATTTCCCTGATTGGAACTCTCGTCTTGATTAATGGCCATCTATGCGCGCGCTGGTTCCAAGAGACAACAATCCTCCTCCCTACAAATTGCGATCAATGGGGTTGATCTGCCTTCCGGACCAGTCTGATTCCCCTCCCCCCGCCCACGTCGAGGATCATGTTGAGTACATTCTGCAGAAATCTATGTAGCTGATGAGCTTTTACTGGTTGTCAAAGTTTAGCTCGATGTCGAAGATATCCTTGCAGGCTCCACTCGGCGTCCGGTCTTTCCACGGGCTAATTCGGCACTTGTACAAGAGACCAAGTCGAATACATCATTCAAGCAGTGTACAGCAGTGTGTGGTCTGGTGCTGGCGTAGTAATGGACACCACCGGTGACACGCTCAAGAAGTCTCACAGACACGATCCGTCGCTGGGCCATCCCGATATCTTTCTTTAATTGTCATCATCGCCGCTACTATCATGGGCACTACCAGCGAGATCGGCCTCGTGATCGTATCCCAGCCTGTTTCCTGACGCAGCGCCGGCTTTGTCGTGGTTAGAGCGCCCCCTATCCCGCTGGATGTGCTGTCTGGGGCCTCGAAGTATCACCATCATCGGCGTATTTTATTTCTTCAAAATGGCGAGGGTCGATGGCATGAGTGCCTTGCTCTATACAATCAAAGGTCATGTTTTCATTTGTAGGACACTGGAAATTCTGATTCGGCGCCTAATTTCTGTGATTGGGTTGTTTCGCGATGCGACCCTTTGCTTTCTCTCTTGACACAGGACATTCTGATCCATGTTTCATCGCGGATACAGCTTGGAAGAGCTCGCCCCAGCTCATTTGGACATCCATTGGCTGTCCTCATGAGTATTGTAACCATCCATGAAATGCCTGGATCCCCACTCGCCCTGAGGCATCCGAGAACCATGCGACCGAAAATAGTGATCCAGGCCCTCTTCAAGAGCTATCATAAGTCAGAGATAGTTAGACAAAGTTTTGGGTTCCATCCCGGGGAGTACTGCATGTACGGTGAGATTTGCATACCTTGGAGCGTCTTAGACTCTCGTGGCAGGAGATGGAACTCTTCCAGCCCCGAATAGACAAGCAAAAAATGGGGAGACAACGGAGCTCCTGTAAAACCCCACAGTTGAGTGTTATTTAATTAGCATTCATCCTTTTGGTGTGAGAGTGTCAACATGATCGCAGGATAGGTTCGAGATTACCCTTGGGCAGAGTAAACATCCACGGTTCTGCTACCTCCCAGCCCTTCTCCCTGCACTCATCTGCCCAGTCGCCCCAGTTGGTCCAGATTTGCTGCTGCAGTAATGTATTCGGAGACATCGAGATACCGTTCCACCGGGACGCCAAGGCTGGGTCGACGAGCCCATCATTTCCAACTTCGACGCGGTTCACATGTGTACGCCCAGGATGTTCATCGGGTCTGTCCTTCCTACCGTCGTACAAGGATAGCTTTGGCCCCTCGGAGGAGTAATGGTGAAGAGTGCAGGGGGAGGCATCGAAATAAATATTTTTGGCTCGGAATGCTGTCGCGAATGGCGGGATATCCGGCCCAAATCTACCCGGCATGTTGTGAAACCGTCGTTGCTGGGTGTTGACGAACGACTGCAGTCGGCTCAGACAGGCTTGTGGCCACGCCGGACCTCGAGGTAGTGACTTCGACAAAAGTATCGTGTATTAGGCATTCAAAGGGCAGCATGAGTTTCTTTGGGGGAAGAGGTACAGACAATACGCATGAGACACGGACTCGGAATTAAGCAGAAGCATGCAGGCGGCGTTGGTGCTTGCGGGAACAGCTCCAGTAGACTGTTGGCCTCCTCATTTTTGCAACACTTAGCCCCGGCTCTGTTGCGACTTCTTATGTGATGAATCAGTTTGTACGAAGGGGCTGGCACTATTGCCTACATGAAGCCCCAGTCAAGAATGGCTTGTAGGGACCGACCGCTGAAGTTGTGACTGTGCCACCCACCCACTTCGCTTCGGGCCGAGAAGGCCGGGCATAAATAGATAGCCCCCCTTTTTCAGAAACAAGCACTCGTTCATTACTTTCTGTCTCAAAAGATACATTATACTCCGTGCTCTGCGATCAGCCGGAATCTCTGGGTCGAAAGCGGCCTAGTTATTCCACCCCTGCACTACACGGCCGTTATCTCGTCCGTTCGCCCGCCAATTGGCTTCGCCCAGATCAAGAGAGGGGCTGGTCTTGCCACCCCCCACGCCGGTCGAAGAGTTGGCTTGCCAGTATTCGATTCATCGACTAGGAGCATTATTATTTCATTGAGTACTAATGGAGAAGCCTTTGTTAAATCAATGAAATAGTACTCGGTAACGTCAAAAACCCAATCAGCCCTATGGCGCAGGAGAACACCACCGCCGAGTGCGATGTTGCCATCGTTGGCGGGGGGCCCGTTGGCCTTCTGCTGGCTTATCAGTTGAAGCGATTTGGCGTCTCTGCTGCTGTTTTTGAAAAACACGTCAAAGAGACTCAAGACGCCTATGGGCGTGCAGTCGCGCTTTTCCCGAGAACCATGGAGCAGCTAGATCAGCTTGATCTAGGCGAAGCAATGCTGCAGCTCGGCTTTGCTTGTCGAAACAGTGTGACGTACAAGAATGGCGAGAGAATGTAAGCCGAGAATATCGATCTCATTCCACTGCTCTCTTCATCTCAACGCAGAACTGATGGTCAATTTCGCTTCTTTCACAAAGCATCCCCGGCAGAGTCTGGACCTTCATGGAAAATATTCAGGACACGACATATGACTTTGTACTCGTCCTCCGCCAGATGTTTACAGAAGCCATCCTTCGGGAGCATTTGGATGCGATCAATGCTTCGTACTACCAGGGCACAGAGTGCATCGACTTCGCAATCGACGAGTCTGTCCAGGCCGGCGATTATCCGATAACGTCCACATTTGTGAATTCAAAGACCGGGCAGAATCTCAAAGTTAAGAGGTAAGTTCTAATTGTTTGTTGCGCCGTGCCACTTAATTGGCAATGTATGTTTTCATTGCTAACGGTGCCTATAGTAAATACTTGATTGGAGCCGACGGCGGACGTAGTTTCGTGCGGAGGGTTTCTGGCATTCCGCTTGATGGAGACACGAGTGAAGACAAGTGGATTAGGATCGATGGTATTGTCGAAACCGATATGCCGATTACTCGTGCTTATGGGTATGTACCACGCACATGTGTATATTCTTTTGGTGTCTCGGATCTTGACTTGTATCAGTGCCATCGAAAGCAAGACGCATGGTAATGTTCTTTGGGCACCTCTTGACCATGGAGCTACCCGCATTGGATACTCTTATAGTGCAGAAATTGCTGCAAAGTATCCGGACGGAGTTACTGAAGAAGTAGCTGTCCAGGAGGCCATTGAATGTATGAAGCCATTCAACCTCAGATTCAAGGAGGTTCATTGGTGGACGCTGTAAGACTTTCCTGCCAATGCAGTCTGAAAATGCCATTAATACAGCTCTGGGCTGACAAAATACATAGATATACAATTTCACAGCGTGTCGCCAGGGAATTCTCCACTAAAGATCGTATTTTTCTTTGTGGTGATGCTGCACACACTCACAGCAGTGGCGCTGCCCAGGGTCTCAACACCGGTATTCACGACGCAGTCAATTTGGGCTGGAAGCTAGCGTTGCACATTCGTGCAGCCACCAAGCCCGAGGTGCTCAGGACCTACTCTACCGAGCGTCTTGCGGTCGTGAATCGTCTGATCAACTACGACAAGGATATTTCCGTGCTGATGTCCCACAAATGGCCGTCATGGTACACGGGAGACCCGGACGCTGATCCTTACGTCGTCCTTGGAGAGATATTCGATCAGGCTGCATCCTTCAACACGGGCCTAGGTATTTCATACCCGCCCAATGTCCTGAACCACGCTTCCACAGTGGATCTCAATGTCTTGGTCGGTGCTCGACCCCCAGACGTCGACCTCGTGATGCCAGGGATCAATACGGCGATCCGCTTTCAACGGGTGACTCGTAACGTGGCCAAGTTCTGGGTTGTCGTGTATACCGGAAACCCCCAATCTACCAAGACGTCGCTACTCGAGCTGGAGAGCTTCTTGGAGACGGCCAAGGAGCTGACTACCAATCGGGCGATTGGCTGGATCACTATCTGTCCTACCGTAGGGTTCTCGCCATACGAAGCTTTGGGAATGAATCCTTTTGGAAATTTATATTTCGACCCTACCAATGTTGCTCATGAGAAGATTGGTATAAGTCTGGAGAAAGGAGGTGTGGTGGTCCTGAGACCAGACGGGCTGGTAAGTTCTGCAGGTCACATCGATGGGCCTTCGGTCGAGGCCTATTTCAAAAGTATCATGGATCTATAGATGTCAGCTAAATTGGCCGTCCTTGTTTCAAGTCCCTCACCCACCAAGATAGTAGTCTATTATATATGAGACGGTCCTCACGCCTGAGAGGCAACAGAAGCACAATGTGGCTGTGAAGTGTTGTTGATCCAGAACTATGTTTGCCTAAGGAAAGGAAAGGAAAAGAAAGAATCACTCCAAGACTCAATCAGAGCAGTTTTGCAGGCCAGTTGGGCTGATAAGATAAGCCTACCAGCTATCAATGTTCGCGAACCGACCAGGTTCTCCGCGGCAGGGGTGTGCAAGACGTAAGACTTCAGCCAGTCCCCATGCTCTGAGCTAGGATATAAGCAAACTCTGAATCAACTGAGCACATACGGCCATAGACACAGGAAAATACGGGATCCCGTCCGCTCTCCCATAGTCAAGCCTGTGATCGCTGGATTAGTAGTTGGGTCGGTGACGACCAGCGAATACCCGGTGCTGTATGTTTTTTGACTTTTTTTTCTTTGACTCGTGTACATGTTAGACAGGGTTGATATACTGTGATAATAAAGTTTTGTTAATGCAAATAATAAGTTCACCTTGACTGATACCTGGACTGGATGTTTATACACACCCTATTTGAGAACTTTATTCACCCCTGAATCCAGTAAAGCAACTTCCAATCACTGAAGGACTGGGTCCTATAGGGCAGGGTGCAACGAGTACATGACCAGTTGACGTTGCCGTCACGGAGGTGGGGCCCCTACCCTGGTCCGAGTCAAACGCTCTTAGATCTATCGGGAATACGTTGGAGTCGGACTCCGTGACGGCGGAACGGGCTGTCAATATTCAACGGCGAAGCACCGAACACGGTACACAAATATTTAAAGCCTCGCAAGCATTCCAATCTCTCAAGTTCGTCTGAAGATGCAACTTGTTCAACAATCACAATTTTCTCAAGGCATCGCAACTTGTGATCAATATGGGTTTCAGGGTGATCATCGCTGGTGGCAGCGTGTCTGGCCTGACTCTGGCCAATGCGCTAGAGAAGTTTAACATCGACTACATCCTGCTCGAGGCGTACCCCTCCATCGCGCCTCAGGTTGGAGCAAGCATTGGTATGCTGCCCAATGGCTTTCGAATTCTCGATCAACTGGGATGTTACGAGCCCGTGCGAAACATTTCCAACGAATTCTACCTCGAGTCATGTATGAATGGACCGGATGGCAAGCCTCGCTCAAAGGGCTCCACCGCCTCGATCCATCATCTCGAAAAGCGGTTCGTGTCTCTTCACAGGCAGTTGCACTCTCCTTACGCTGACATCGTCATAGCACTGGTTATCCTTCCATCTTTATCGATAGGCAGATGCTGCTTCAAGTTCTGTACGACAACTTGTTGCACAAGGATAGAGTTCTTACTAAGAAGAGAGTCACTAAAGTTGATATTGTCGACGGAGGCGTTCACGTTCGCACCGAAGACGGTGACTCGTTTGAGGGTGATATAATAGTTGGCGCAGACGGCATCCACAGCGCTGTGCGAGATGAGATGTGGCGCATCGGACACCAACTGAGCCCGGGCTATTTCCCACCTGATGAACACTCAAGTAAGTGACGGCTGCATCCTGCAGGTATTTCCCTGCTAACATTAGGATTCAGGAGTCCCCGTCAGCACCAAGTGCATTTTTGGAATTTCCAAGCGGCCCAAGGGCATGCCCGACCTAACCCAACAGACGTGCGCATACGCTGGAAGAAGTTACCTCATCATTCACGCGCCAATGAACCGCACGTATTGGTTCTTGTTCAAGGCAGTCGAGAGGACCGTCCGCGGCAAGGATATCCCGAAGTATTCCAAGGAGCAAATGGAAGACTTGGCACAAGAACATATCGACGATAAGATCTGTGAGCAGGTCACATTTGGTGCTCTCTACGGGAACCGCATCATGTCGACGTTGGTGCCGCTGGAGGAGTATGTCTTTGAGAAGTGGCATTACAAGCGGATCATCACCATTGGAGATGCCAGCCACAAGGTGAATCTTGAAAGCACATCGTCATCAAGGCCGTCGCTAATGGTAACAGATCGACCCCCTATCAGGCCAAGGAGGCAATGGTGCTATCGAAGCCGCTGCGCTCCTGGTCAACGCTCTCACCGACATGCTCGAGAAGAATCCCAAGCCATCTGAAGCAGAAGTCGAGTCCGCCCTGGCCCAAGTCCATATCAACCGCCATAAAAGAGCAGTGGATCTCGTGTCGCAGGCTCACAAACTTCAGATGATTGTGACCGGCAGATCTCCTGCCTCCAAGCTCGTCACCGAGTACTTAATGCCTATATTAGGCCCGGAAGCCTTCCTCAAGGTTGCGATCCCCATCGCAGCGGCCAGCCAACGCATCAAAAGGCTTCCGGTGCCTAAGCGGTTTAGGATCGTGCCTTTCAACGACGAGCTACCGGCGCCACCAATCACAAACAGAGCGGCGTACTGGGCGCCATGGTTTCTGACTGTTGGCTCTCTGGCAGTATTGCTGCACCAAACTGCTCAGCCATCGACTTGCACCGCGATCGCCGATTCTTTCAGGGCTCTCCAAGCACTCCTGCCCGGCCCTCAAGGTGGCCTTCATACATCCCGCGAATTGGTCGCATCCGTCATCAGTGCCGAGAACAACGTCGAGACTATCCGACTTCAGGCCAACCTCTTCGCCACCCTAGCCCTTTGGCTTGTCGAGGGCAATCGCCACGGCAACAACCTGGCTGTCATCACCTGGTAAGCTGCCTACCAATGTTTCCAACAACTTACCGAGACTAACCCATCAAAGGCCCTCAGCATGCGTCGCAGCCTACACTGTCTTCGGCCCCAAGGCTCTGCTGCCCTCTCTGGGCCTCTCCACCCTCCTCCTTGGCTCCGGGAACATTCCCGCTCGCCATGTGCCAACCAACGTCGCAAGATCCATCCTTCCCGCCGTCCTTGCAGGCTATGGCATCCCGACCCTACTCGCCTCGCTCCCAATTCAGAACCCCCTGCTCCGACAGGCCGCCACCATCGCCTGCAACCTTTCCCCGCTCATCACCACTGGCTTATCCAGAGTCTTTCCCACCGCCATCCAGGCTGTCAAGAACTTCATCAACCCGCCCAAGCCCGGCGTCGAGGTCAGGGAAGAGGAGAAGGAGGCTTTCCACGACATGTACAAGAAGACAGATGTCGCTCCGCTCAAGAGGACGTATGCTTTCGCCGCCGGTATCAGTGCAGCCGTGCACGTTGCCACTGCACTCTACGGCATGGTCGAGACGCCCGCTGTTGGCTCAGGATCCTTCTCTGGAACCAGCGCTCTACTTGGCCTGACGTCGGCTGCGCTGTCTACATACTTTACGTACGACATGCGGTACCGCGGATTTCTCACAACCAAGCAGTCATTAGCAGCGGGAGCGGTAAACTTGGCTAATAACATTCTCCTCGGACCCGGTGCTGCTATGTCGGTGTTCTTCTACTTCCGGGAACACATTGTATCTAACCTTGGCGACTGAGGCAGTTTCAGACCCCCTCAAAACTGTCACTGTCATGTATCACTTCTATCTGTCAAGTTCTTTTGTCTTATTTCTTTCCAGGTGCTCTTAGCTTTCCTCGTTTTCGTTTCTAAATAATTACTCGTTGTTTACTAAGGCTGTAAAAACGGACCAGGAGTTGTATATCCCTTTTGTCAGAAATCTTTATTACAGACCGCTTGCGCTCACATTAAAACAACCCCATCCGTCTTTTGGGTTGCTCTAAACAAGAACGTCAGGACTGTATAAGTGTGATAGAAGACCATGACTAGATTACCTCAGATAAAAAATTCAGATGATTGGTCGCGCCAAGTGACAAAATGGGAGCTTCCCCTGGTTACGGTAGGATTCGTGCCCACCTCGCTTGCCCACCCCATGAGGGCTAAATAAGTCACCAACTGCTTGCTCTAGTCGCCAACAACATGTGCTAGTGACCAACAGCAAACCAACAGCGACCCGGGATCCATTTTCAGTACCATCCGCGGAGGCTGGCAGGATGCAATGGACCACCAAGCTTGGAAAGGCTTCCACACAGTGTGATTTGTCGGCAGCACTAATTTCTAAGCAACTGTCGCGGCCTGTAGCGCTGACTGCCAGGTGCATACGGTGTCTTGACTGAATGCAGTGTTGCCTGCCTTATCCTAGATACTGTACTTGGCGTCAGCAGGAACTCCAAAGAAGGATGAATACGCTGCCTTTCTCCCCTCCTTTCCTTACCCCTGTCAACCGAGTTATCGCAAAGGCCTGCGCATCTTCAAGCAAGGATTGAGCTGATGCCCGCCTGTGCTTTTTACAAATATCAATAGCTTCCCCTCGCTTCTGCCCAATTTTCCCGCCGTGATCAAATCGTTTTCTTTTTCTAATTTCTTACCCACATCAATCCCGCCATCTCTCCTCCAAAATGTCTTCGATCCGCGACACACTCATCAAAACAGCCAACAGCTACATAGAAGGCTTCAACACCAACACCGCAGAAGGAGTCATAGCCTCCCGCACAGCAGACTGCAGACAGGTCATCCGCCCGTCCAGCGTCCCTCCGCCATGGAACCACCCACCGCGGACCAACGAGGAGTACCAGGCCTTCGTCGTGCCCGGGTTCAAGATATTGCGGAACGTCCGGATCGGCCTCGCCGAGGGGGAGGACATGCTCGTCGATGAGGCGTCGCGCAAGGTCCTGCTGCACCTCACGTCCACCGGCGAGTCGGACTTTGGGCCCTACGCCAACGAGTACATGATCGTGCTCAAGATGACGGACGATGGGACGCTGATTAAGGAGATTGTGGAGTTTATCGACAGTGCCACCACGCGGGACCTCGCCGCTGGCCTCGCCGAGCATGTTAAACCGGAGTGATGATGGGGCTTGGGGGTGTGACTGGAATGCATGTAAAACTGAGAAGCGACGTGCTGGCTGACTAGCTCCGAGCAAATTTCAAAACATGTTCCTTTAAATGAAAATAGGTTCAGCACAGTTCCGGGCGGATGGAACCCAGATGGGCTACACTTGGGAAGTCCATCTCGTGAAGGAGTATTTGTACCATGAAAATGGAGAATTATGTTCACACACAAACCGTGTTACAGGTTCTGTATGTATACATCGAAATCTCTGTGTGACATCATGAGCCAATTTACAGCTGCAAGAGAATTCGGAAAGATGAAAATAGTTGTCTTGAAATTCTAGATCGGCCCTCTCAGATTCCTTTTCAGTGAGCTTTCTGAGGTTGAATCTTCCTATTTTCCCAAGCAGACGGCACATATCGTCCAAGGCAGATGATGGAAATGCACTCAAAGCTCGAGGTCTCCAAAGTTCTTCCCATTATGTTGACCCAAGGCGCCTGCCTGGACGACCAGATGGCTGCTAAATAGCCGCAGACTTTGACACTCCCACGCCAATTCTTTGCGCTTCAAGGCTACTAACATCCGTGTCTTGTTGAGCCTCACCCTCCACTTCGTCATTGCTATTGGAACCCTCGTCTTTTTGACCATAGTAGAAAATGGCCAAAAGTGTACAAGGCACCGTGAAGCCCCATAGCGCGAAGCCAAGGATCATCTGTTTGAGGTTTGAGACTGACGTCGCGCCGACCGCATACGCCACAACACTCCCAATCGACTCCCACGATCGGAGGATACCGGTGGTGCGCGCAATATCTCCGTCGTTCTGGCCCCCCTTGATCTCGGCCATCAGCCAATATATATACGTCTGCAGAACCTCGTAGAAGAACTTGAACAGAAGGTAGACAGCAAAGGCCGAGTTGAACCATGGCCCACCCCCGAGATCAAATGTGGGAGGGTCTTCGAGCCTAGACAGCTCGGACTCGATGACCGCGTTCCACGTCCAGGCACCGGTCACGAAAACCAGGACGAAGATGTAGACACCTTTGCTTCTGGTCGAACGAGAGAATCGGTTCCAGTCAAGTACCAAACCCGTCACTAAGTCACCTGCGGCCCCCACAATGGCGGTGAGGAAGGATGCTAACGCCCTGGAGCGGACAGTGAAGTAGGCTATGAATGACTGATCAGCGCCGTTCCTTGAATAAGGTCGCTGACTTGAAACGTTGAAGGGGATATGAAAATGACCAACCTGTAAGGTAATTGCTCTGATATGTTACTCCAAATTGTCCAGCCATGAACACAGGTATGAGCATCAGCATCTCGCGGTTCCGCAGTTGCTTCCAGATAGCGCGAGCCTCATAACCGAGGGTCGTCTTTTTCATGTAGGGGATTCTCGTGCCGTCCTGCCTGATGACATTCTGCGGCTGAGACAGCAACAATGCAAACGGCGCTCCAAGGGCCGAAATGGCCACCAGGCCCTGGTAAGTAGTGTACGTGACCTTTCCAGCATGATTCGTGTTGATGTTCAAGGCGAGGGATATGGCACCGCCTACAAGCGGGCCTAATTGTCTGATGCACATCCATATAGCGACGTATCTGTCTTCGCAATCAGTCATGGTGATAATCAAATCATCGATCTATCGCACAGCTCCATGCCATGGAAATTTTCCAGATAGACTTACCTTCCTCGTACCGTCTCCTCAGGCCACCCGACTGCAATTGCTGCTTCGCTAGCCCAGAACAGTGACGCCCCTATCCCACAGGATGCGGCTCCCAATAGCATAAACCATTGGTTTCCATAACGATTATTGCAATATAGCCCGGCAGCATATGGAGTATAAAATGCCGCGCCGATGAACAGAGTCCATTTGGCCGTGATTCTGTTGGTAATACCGCCTGCAATCACACAACCTATGGACATAAGGCCGTAGGTAAGTGCATTGGCAGCATTATTCAAGAATGGCTACGCAGTAAGTTAGCTAGAGAATGACAGTGACTAAGGGAGTGTTTGGTGGCGGATACGAATTTAGAGGTAAAAAGAAACTCACAGTAGCGTTGCCACCGGCGCCCAAGTTGTTGAGCGCGGTCCATATCCCGGGCTCACAGAAGGCCACCAGCCCGACAACGACGATCTGAAAAAGACATGACCTGTAAACACGTCCTAATCGTCCAGATGCCATTTTGAACATTGGAAAGACGCCAGCAAGCAGCGGATGAGAGAGCGTGACGTGCGTACCATGGTCATCCGAGCAGAGACCTCAACTTTATGCTAAAACTCGTTATCACGGCTGGTGGTCGGCGTGTGTAAATCTTTTGCACCAGGGATAACCCGACCGACATTATGTAGCACGCCATATCTCTGGAGCTTTCGCGCAATGTTTCTGCAGTGCCAGGGGCACCAGAGAGGCCGAGTTGCGTCCGATTGCGCTGATTATGCTGCCGCAGTGAGCACGTAATGCCCCACGCATATGGTGTCCGTTACTCGTCCTTGCGATGATATGCGGGCCCATACAACATCATACCCATCAAATTATCATCTTTTCCAATTTGCACCGTCAAGGTTCAGGAAAACTCGCATTGCACCGACTTTAAGGCTATTACTCAGAATCTCTGTCTGGTCTTGTCTCCAGATGTGCACTCGTTGTAACGTCCCATCTAGTTATGACAATCTAGAGATCAGGCACAGCTCCACCCCTCCCTCTTATGCTGCCACGGGTAATGGAAGCCTAAGTAGTGAGTCTAAATTGTACAGACATTTGAAATAATAAGCTTCTCACGGTATCGATTCGGGAACAGCGTCCGGTTGTTTACTTTGCATCAGTAACACAATTACGCAAATCATATAACTGGGAAATATCAAGGTTCCGGCTACACCTTGCCAATGGTCCGACAGGCATTTCCGCATAACGAACCGTTCTTATAGAAGTGCGAAGAGTGTCATGCGGTACTCCATGGCAGTTCCATTCTCGTCTTCTATTTACGACGCCCGACCACAATTCACTCCGAGAAAAGGACCTCACTGCTGTCGGCCCCCCTCCAAGACCGTTTAATTTACCAAGAGCTAACAAAAAATGCCACCACATTCTGTTCAAAGTATCGTCTCAAGCTAACGACGTCGTTGGCTACATGAATATAGAACACTGTTGGGACTTGGAACAACCCCCACCCCCCGGGGGCAGGTACTTTCGAGGTTCTTAAGCGTGTCGCAAGGGCTAGGGTTAACAAGGACATGATTCGCTAGTCTAGCAGACCATGCAGTCTTGTCAACAACGCGCTGGTGTGGGGATGGCCCAAAGTCTCCACTTCCCACTTCCAAGTCCAATTCCGTCCACATCATCAACGACCGGCACCACAACTCACACACAACCGGCAGACTTTGTAGCCAGGGACTTCAAACCGCAATCACATTCTGACTGACCTCTACATCACCAACAGTGAACGGCTTCGTTGTCTCGTTGGGGTTCTCAATCGCCCCATTCTCCAGTGGCTGCGGCGCAGCACAAGCTCTGGTTGCCCCGGCTACTACGAAGCCGCGGCCGTTTTTTGCGACCAGTTTGTACACAAACAACTCCCCGCAGCGCGATCAGCATTTAAGCACAGCGGATCTCTCTCCGCAGAGGCCCTACCAAACCTCCGTCTAAGCGTCTTACAGCCGCATTTTCTCATTCGTTGTGTCTTCCGACGACGTCTTTCCCTCCTCCAGATCACCACAATGTCATCGCCGGAGCCAATACAATCGCCAGTCGAGGCCCTCAAGACGGCCCGACGCGAGAGCCAACAAGCTGCGTACAAGCAGCTGCACGCCACCCTGCAGGAGCTCCACCGCCTCGATGTTCCCGTACTGCAGGACTCGCACCTGCAAGCCTTGGGCATCCGCAGGCTCCCCGATATCGACGTCGACGAGCATGCGCCGTTTGATCCAGAACCTCTATTCTTTCGCCCCTACCCTCTCGACGGCGTGGACGACCTGCCCGGTTTTGTCGATGATGTACTCGTTCACAAGGATATTTATGATACTTCGAGCCAATGGAAAAAACCCTGTACGGAGTCATACTGCCCGGGTGAGCTCATATCTCACAAACGCCATTGTTCGTGCAGTCGATACAGGTGGGCCGATTCCATGGCTGGCGAATATGGTGACGGCATTCTGGGAAAGACCAAGTGGCATTACGTCAAGTAAGTGATCATGGAGCTGTGCACGATCTCGATTTTAAAGACCTGAATACTGATGTCACCCCGGATACAGCGCTTTGTCAGGTGATGACGACATGTATATAGAAGAGGACGTATCCCACAGTTTTTGGCGCGACGGGGAGCTACTGGGCGAATATGGCACTCCCGGTTTCTACAAATTATGCTCTGGGGATGGCTGGGAGTCAGACTTGAGCAAGCCGCACATGGGTGTTGTTGTGTGCGATTCGTCGAGAAGCAGCCTGGCCACTCTAGCCAGCGAGGTAGAGGCTGCCATCACAGTGCTGAAATTTCGCTTCCGCCGCGGTGATTTTACCAACTTTCACACCGTACCAGTGAGTCCTCCCTCATTCCCCGCTTGTGCCTTTGGATCCCGCATGCGCGGCGCAGCCCCGGACTAATGGCCATTAGATCATCATCTATAGCTTCCATCATGACGAATCTGCTCGCATCACCCAGGCGTATTGGGATGGCAATGGTATTGTGATTCGCCACTCGAGGCTGTTGAGCCTCTGCAGCGACCAACCCACAAGCGACGCCTACCTGTTGATCAGATGGTTGGCCAACAAGCCGGTCGGAGAGACGGCCTACCAGGTGCCGCAAGACACCAACAGCGTTGGCAATGGCGACAAGTCACGACCAGAGTGTGCTACTCGTTGGGACATTAGAGTAGGGGCTTGACAGTATCATGTGGTTGCAATGCCCAAATTTGGAAACATGTCGCTGCAGAGTTATTTGCGTCGCCTCGCCGTAGAGCAGTTGGGAGTGATTTGAAACACATTCGTTTCCTCCGGGACAGATCGTTGGGGGCCTTAAAAGTGCCCAGCTGGTCTTTGGCGCCGTCCGCAGCGGCCTCGCGCTCGGCATCAAGCGCTCGATGCAACCCTGCCCACTCCGCATTCAACGCATATCCTGGCTTGGCTCGCCATGATGCAGGCCGACAAAGCTACCGCGCCACCTCGGTGCTGTTCTAGCGGCACCAAAATGCACCAAGCAGCCGAGCAAAGACTGGACAGTACGGCCACAGAGGTGGCCGTTGGCTGGACTGCCTGGCCCGCATGTAGGTGGCCTAGTTCGGCCAACCTGAAATTATCTTATTTCTGGATGCAGCCTTCCAGTCTTGTACCTCTCAAGATCATCGGAATTGTGCTGCATATTTAGAGAGGCTATGAGGATGTCCACACCCATCGATCTCCGGGAATCTTCCTGACAATCTCCTTTTAATGGGTTTACTTTCTTCGTTACAATGACATCGCTGCCATCTACTTCACAGTCCCCGCCTGCATTTGAAACCAATCAGTGCAGCACCATCACTCAACAAGGGATCAAACAAAACCCAGGAAATTCTTTAGCTTGGGAACGCCTTGTCCAGCAATGCTTAGGAGGTGGCCGGAGTCAGAAAAAAGCCGGCACTCAGCTGGAACCAGAGTAAGGAAATCCGAGTCCCGTGCATTTATGTACTAGTAGCGGCAACTCGACGAATAGATCACACGATCTATATTTCTGATACCGTCACTGATTGAGTGTTCAAGGTTGAACAAAGGCCCCAATCATATCCGTCTCTGCGGTCTGAGACGGTGGAAGTCCGGGGACGAGAAGGCGAAAGGATCTGGACTCCACCTCGAACATTTCCTTCATCTTCGCGCTCTCATCAAGAATCATGAGAACGAAGAATTTCCACTTCGTGACTTCGTTGATGAGAAGTACGCGGTTGCTGCTGAGGCCTTTCTCAGAAGCTGGCAGGACTTTGATAACTATATAATACAGGTTCCCACCAACGATCCAGCCATAGACGTTGATAATCTTGGAGTATTCGCTGGGGCGAAGCTGGTACAGAACCAAGTCCTTCTGGATGCTTATTTGGGAACGTCTCAAGGTGGGGCGGACTCGTTCGAAGACTCTACCGCGGAAACTCCCCTGAAGAAGACGAAGCCAGGGATTGATTTCAATAAGAACCCCCCAGCCAACGATGCCTCCGACGAGCAGATCGTCAATGAAGCCCTCATCTCCTTTGCCTCCGCACTCACACGGAGGTGGATGGTCCAGCAGACGCGGGCCACCGTCTACGATGCCGACCGAACCCCTACCAAGGGGAGCAGCGCTGTACCAACCTACGACTGGAAGACAATCGCAGACTGGACGATGACGCGAGACAGATTCCACATCCGAGAACGCGTGAGAAACGATGACCTGATTCAGAAGGGACACATGGCCGGCTTACGAGCGAACACCAGAAGAAAAGACAACTTCGTGGATCAGGCTGATGGCCATTTGTACGGACGCGTCCTGACCAGCGAGACAGACGGGTCTTTGTACCACATAGAAGAAGATGCGACAGAGGTCCTCGCAATAGTGGAGGCCAAAAAACGCCTGCGGGGGAAGAACGGACTTAAAATTGAGTGGCAGGAAGCGGCGGAAATATTGGCGTGGCTGAACGTGCGACTTCGAACGGAATTGGTACCAGACGGCAGCAAGGGCAAAGGGCCTGTCACACAGAGAAGAGGTATGCTGAAGCCGAAGGCAGCCGCAGGAAGATCTGGGGAGAAGTCTCGGTGAGTCACCAAATTGAGTTTGCCATTCCCTAGCAAAACGGAGACACTGGATGAATCGACTCATCTGCCCAGAATATATGTCATCAAAACCGCGAAGAGAGTTGGTGAGACTCCAGTTCCTGGCACCATTGCTACATTCCATACCCCTTATCTCGAAGTCTTCTCCATATCCAGTCCTGTTTGTCGCCGTCTTGCCACTCTCACTGACGCGCTCTTCGCAGCTGCCTCCTTCTTGCTCAGGACCGCGAGGAGATATATCTCGTCATAGGAGAGTGGGATGATCTGTACGAAGAGTACGCTCTGGATGGGAAATTCTCGAACGCCAGTCTCAAAGTGCTCGACAATTTGAAGGCCAAAGGAGACCCGGCACGAGCCGACGCTGGATTCCTGGCATTGCACGTGTATGGGCCGTACGGCGGATTCGGAAATGCTTTGTCTTCGAGAGGCAAATCAATGAGGACGCTGAGTACCAACCTGCTAGCTTTGTCTCTTCACCTGAGTCAAGCATCATGTTCCCCTTCATCGCGGAGAGTCTCTCCGGCGGCGTCTATTCAGCTTCCTGCACAAAGGCGTACTGGCAGACCATGCTGCACAGGCTGCACATGCGACTGCCGCTGCGGTAAGACGCCTACTGGCACCCCTGGTGCCTCTAGGTCTCAGTCGGAAAGTTCAGAGTCTCGCAGAGGAAAACGAGAAGACAGCCGTGGCGGGTCTAGGCCAAGAGAACCCAGCACCAAAAGCACAGCATCTTGCCCTAGCCAAGACTCAGGAAGACAAGACACGACGCCCACGAGACATCAGCGCTCCGGTTCGAAGAGACCCGACGAGGGACGCGCGGCCTCAATCAGGGACCAGTCAGTTCCTAGAGCTGCCCAGGCCCAGACTCATGACAACTTGCCACTGCGAGGACGCCGGACTGCTGTCGATCCGCAGGGCAGCTCGAGCGAAGCCCGTGCCCAACCTGGCCGGTCAAAATCGCGGGGCCGAGATGTTGCTGCAACGGCACATCACGGCCAGCCGCAAGCAACTACGGCGACAATGCCGCCGCCTCCTCCCATGCCTCAAGCCGCTGGCCCACCTGTACCGGCTCCGGGTCAACAGCAGCAATACCAAAGCCAACGGCCTCCTCGTCGACAAGCAGCTCAGGGTATGCAACCGCGCCGCGACCTACAGTACGCTCCCGAAAGCTCTGATACCCGACAGCATGGCGCCACAACATCCACCCAAACGCACCCGCACATACCGCGGCCACAAGTACCCGGACAGACGGCCGGCACTGTCCATCAACCGACCCATGATCCTTTCCACGGACCTGGGCCTTCCTATCAAACGCAGGCGGGGCCATCGTCATTCAGCACCCCAGCTGGGGCTGCTGTACCTCCCGACGGCAGAGATCCGTCCCAGCCGCAGCGGCAACCAGATGAGACACCGCTTAAAAAGAAGAAGGATAAGAAGAACACACCAATTAAGGGTATATTTTCATTTGGCAAGAAAAAGGATAAAGGTGACAAGAAATAGGAGTATGTTGTGTTAGTTTATTTACTTCCTTCTAGATTGTAGTGACATTACATATGTAGAAGATAGATTTGGATAGAAGCCAATGGACTGATCTGTTCTGATGTCAGGCATTGACTGAAATAGCTGTCTCATATTCACATCTAGGTAGCAGGCCGTGTCTTAATTATATACTCCACTGCAACACAGCGTTCCTATGCTGGCCCGTATGCAAGTGAGTGAAACTTCTATGACTGCACTCCTAGGTCAAGGTGGTTTCTCCTGAGGACTTGGAGTGAAAGCTCCCGTGTTCTGTGTAGGATTTCTCCTTCAGAAGCATGACTAATCAACTCCCCTGTCTCTTGTGCCAATGTGCGATGCCGGCTGCCTGGAGGGTCCTGATTCGGCTCACATCAGCACAAACCTGATGTCTGCCACCCTTTGACCAAGCTGTTTGGATCTCAATTCCAGACTTAGGAGCCCTTTCCGTCAGAATTATGATGATCCCATCTTCAGGTGTACAACTTGGGGCTGAGGCGCAATACAGTGAGCAGGAATTGTGTCAAGTTTGCAAAGAGGTGGACTATTCACTGCGACAGGTCACCCACCAGAATCGCACTTTCCGTCCTTCTGCCAAGGATGTTTCATTTGGCACACTACCGGAGCTCTTTGAACGAGAAGATCGATGCCCGTTGTGCCGTATTCTTGCGGCGAACGTGCGTCGAATGTTTCCTGATACCACGGATGGGGTACACACCACAGGGACGGAGTCACCAGCCACGTTGAAACTCTCCATCTTCGACCGATCCCCTGAAAACCAAACATTTCAGCCCTTGAACGATGTCTTATGGCTGCAATACACATGCTACCATCCAGCCTTGGGGCGCGCACCCAAGATCGTGGGCATGCTACGCCAGACATCGCGTCCTGTGACCTCGGTTCAGGAGCAACTGACATCTGGACTTGAGTCCGGTGATGCACATCTTGGATTTGCACGCTTGATCGGCAAGGACCAGATAGACGCCCGTCTATTTGGCGAGTGGTTGCGACTCTGCGATTCAACACACCGCCCTCGGTGCAAGCACTTGAGCACTCGGTATATCGAAGCGATGTCCCGCCGAGGCACCTCCGCGTCGTCAACATCCGAGAAAAGCGGGTGGTCTTGGCACCTCCGGACTGCCGATATGTGGCCCTGAGTTACGTCTGGGGCCCGGTCGACCCACTGAGACTGACCGTCGACAACGCAGAGATGTTGGGCGTCAAAGGGGCTCTGGACCTCCCACACCTATGGTCTGCCATTCCTCGGACAGTCCGAGATGCTATGCAGGTGGCTCTCGCCGCCAATGTCGAGTATTTGTGGGTGGACACGCTTTGCATCCCCCAGGACGACTTTGAAGTCAAGCAGGAAATGTTCCAGCAAATGCATCTCGTCTACCGCAACGCCATTTTCACCATCGTCGCTGCCGCTGGCGACGATGCGACCTTAGGCTTGCCAGGGGTACAACGCGGCTCTCGCCACGCACGTCAGGCTGTGTGGGAGCTGGGGGGTCGCACATACCTCGACGTGGAGCTCGGGGAAATCGATGAGGTCGGCAGCGGGTTTCAAGCCTCAGCTTGGAGGACTCGAGGGTGGACCTATGAGGAAGGAATGTTCTCGTCTCGAATGCTAGTGTTTACCGAACAACAAGCCTACTGGTACTGTCCTTCCACCGGATCAGGAGGGTGGCGCGAGGACATCGCAGGCGAGACGACCGACATCGACAAGGTCGATGAGATCGGTATGGACACCAAAGTTCCGGGCAGAGAGCCCTCTCACGGCGACGAGCACTTCGATTTACAACCCAGACACAGCTTTAGCGACTTCCGACGCTATGCAAACGAGTATTCGCGCAGGGATCTGACGCGGTCTTATGATGCACTGAATGCTTTCATGGGAATCGAGAGCAGTCTCAGAGAGGTATACTCGGACTTCTTCTGGGGCGTCCCGGAGCGCGATTTCATCCGGGGGCTTTGCTGGTTTTACCCGGGTGCTCTCAGCGAATCGGCACAACACAAGATTCGTGCTGCGCCAGGCGTGTCCCGAAAGATTGACTTTCCTAGGTGGAGCTGGCTCAACTGGAGACACCCATCATCGAAACGCCCTCATGAGCAGTGGAAACGAGGTGCCCTGTACATATGGGGCGTACAGCTTCGAGGCCACGAGGGGTCTGGTCTGCGACGATGTGCAACATTCTATCGCTCTGACGGGGAAGGCAGAGTTGTCAAGATCGGTGAGAGCCGACAACATTTACGGAGACTACAGAAACCACAGAATGACCTACACGTCGAAGAACACGGCAGGCACAACGATGAGGTCACTTCGGCTCTCAAACTCGAGGCGAATATTCTCAAGTGCCATACGGAAACCGCCACTGTCTTTGTTGTCTGTCTGGAAAACCGGCTTCTGAGGACTCTTCAGAGCGTACGGCAGAATGCGCCAGCGGACGACCTAGATTATGACGGCCTTCTATGGAAAGAGATGCCCTCAGGCTTCGTACTTCAGAGCGCATCTGGCCACCTCCTCGCGACGCCTTTCGTCGCAATAGAAGACGACAGCTGCTTCCTCGACGCCGGAACGTCCAGTTTGGACATAGCCCCCAAGCAGATCAAGGCGGTTGTGATTTCTAGATCTTCCAATGGAGGATGCAAAGACAAAGTCCGGCGGGAACTGGTGATTTGTTTACTGACAGTGGAAGATGCTCAAGGATATTCACACAGAATAGGCCTAGCTGAAATTTGCGAAAAGGGCGAGGCTGAGATCGTGAATAGGTGGCTCGAGGACGGCATCAGCTACAAGGATACTAAAAAGCATCTTGTTCAGAATGATGATGAAGTTCAAGGTTGGCTTGATATTGCACCCACGGCTGAAGACATCCTTCTTAAATAGTCATGGTTTTCAGCTTCTCATGGTTACACGGAACTCAAGAAACTAATCCACATTGGGAAGACGTGCTTGTGAGGCGAACTGCGTGCAGGGGACATGGCCAAGGCATCGAGGCATCCATGCAGTCAGCTCTGGTGTGGCTGTTCGGGTGGGGAATATTAATCTTGTAGTTCTTCTCCACACGAACTGTTCTCTCTTCCCTCCCCAAGCTTTCAAGCTCTCTGGGCGACCAAAACATTTTGAAATGCAGTTTTAGGTAAGCAGTTACATTTGCGTGCAATCTTCGCCAGTGAAGCACAGACTGAAATATCTCTTGAGGCAGATAGAGAGCAACGGAACCCGATCCAGCCGTGGAACGCTCGACTCCGCAAGCCTCTGCCCACAGGTCCGCTCCAGAGGCATCAGCTACCGTCGAACGCCAACCGGAGAAGATTCAAGATTTTGAAGGGGATACTGGCGGAATCACTGTCGATGCAATGGACTTCCGTATGGGGATGAATGAAGTTTATTCTCCACCTCTCGGACAAAATCCTATAGCGAAGTAAGCTCGAGTTCGGAATTTACCTTGTTATAGCACGGAGTGCACCGACTAAAAGATCATGACAGCATTGTCCTAGTACACGGGCTCTTTGGAGGGCCATGGAAGACATGGGCAGCCAAGGTCAGGAGCCCGAGAAGCGCCCTCATAAGCGCGAAAAATCCCGCTAGCAGTGCTTCTTCTGTGGATTCGCCGGCCAACCTTCAACACATACCATCAAAACATGTGTTTTGGCCGGAGAGTCTTCTTCCAACGGCTGCCGAGAACGTCAAAGTCTATAGCTTTGGTTATGATGCAGATGTGGAGAGATTCATGTCATCTGCTGGGTTAAATACAGTATGCTTGCCGAATGACCACAACTTATTCGGTCATTTCAATTTACCTGGGTCTTGGTTAACAAAGATATCAGGTTCACCAACATGGGAGAAACCTCTTCAACGAGCTCAGTGCTCTTCGCCGTACCCAGGTAAGCCACTCAATCTGGAAACCTGTGCAATCTCCAGCTGATCTTCATCATTCAGATTCCCACTATCATCGTTGCGCATAGCCTTGGAGGACTTGTAGTGAAAGAGGTCAGTTATGTTGCTCTGGCACTCTGGCATTGCTGGAAACCTACTAAGCGTCCTCAGGCCTTGAATCAGGCCGCTCATTCAGCTCAGGAAGAGGAGAGAGATGTCGTCTCCAACACAAGAGGGATAATATTCCTAGGCACTCCGCACAGTGGATCAAACTCAGCAAGTTATGGTCGCGTGGCCTACTCGCTAACCAAGGTCTTCGCTTTCCAAAGTGCCAACACCAAGCTCTTGACAGCGCTCGAGAAGAATTCGGAGACACTCGACCGAATATCAACAGCTTTCTACCAGACTCTCGAGACATACAAGCATTTGCGCATCGCGTCCTTTTCTGAGGAAAAGCAGATTCGGTTCGGCGTGTTTGGGATGCAGATTGTGAGACCGGACTCAGCTAAGATCGGTCACGCCCGTGAGACATGGGGCAGCATATCTGAGGACCACCGCAACATGGCAAAGTACACATCCTCACGAGATGATGGCTTCGTAAAAGTAAGCCGGAAAATCAAGGAGTGGGTGAGTGATGTTCAGAAGGACCTATGTAAGTCCACTCAAATATGTTCGACATCTGTGGTCAGTGTCTGAACCGGGCGGGTGCTGATTTGTACAAAAACAAGCTTCAACCGAACTCAAAACCTACGAAGGTTAGAATATCCAACACACTATACGTGGCTGTCCTCAGACTCACCAATGTCCTAGAATGTCTGAACAGCTTGGATGACCCTGCCGCGAGATTCCGTGTGCAAGAAGTCGACCCGGTCCGGCACTACAACAAAAGCACTTTCGAGTGGTTGTTCACGGACCAGGTACCATTCTCTCAGTGGCTACGTGACGACCGTGGGGAGTTCGATGCGATCTTCTGGATCACTGGGAAACCAGGCTCCGGCAAGTCTACCCTGATGCGATTTGCATTAGAGGACAGTCGAACCATGTCACTGCAGCCATCAAACTCCAAAGGCAATCCAATGGCCTACTTTTTCCACCTTCGTGGAAAGTCACTAGTCCAAAAAAGCCTCCGCGGAATGCTGATGGAGATTCTCTACCAAGTCTTAGAGCAATTTCCTCGCAGCTTCGAGCTGATTCAACCAATTTTCAAGAACTTTAGAAGGCTCAAACAGGATTGGGATATTAAAAGCCTATCCCAGGCCATGTTACGGATACCTCACATACCACCAACCGTGCCTGGTTGCAGAGATCGCATTACTCTTTTTGTTGATGCTCTTGATGAGAACCAAAACCAGGATGACAACAACAGTTTACTGGACATATTCGAAAGCCTGAAGGCCACTTATAGGGGTGTCAGAGCCAAACCAGATGCGCCAGTGTTGAAGATATGCCTGGCAAGCCGGCCGTGGCCAATCTTTGGGCGACGGCTTGGTGACGATCCTCGAGTGCCTTCATTCGCGATCCACAACTTTACGACGAAGGACATCGAGGGTTACACGAAATCTCAGCTTCTCATATCTAAAGCCATGCTCAAAACATGTAGCGAGAGGCAAAAGGCCATTTCAGAATTATCCTCAGATATTGCATTGAGGGCCAAGGGTGTCTTCATTTGGGTTAGGGTGGTCGTGGACAACCTCCGTCAGGACATCACCGATGGAACTCCGATCGACTCGCTTCGGGGAATCCTTCACGAGTACCCCGAAGAACTCGATGACATGTACAAGTTCACCCTCGACAGAATTCGTGGAGCGTACTGGCCAGAGACAATGATCGTATTCAAGGCCATGGTAGCCAGCCGTGTGCCGCTCACTGTCCTACAGCTCTATACCGTCACGCATATTTGCATGGGGTCGCTGCAGTCCTATCACGAGTCAACGGAGCCTTCTGATGAAATCTTGAGTTGGCTGGCTAGCAGATCTGGCGGGTTGATCGAGTTAGTGGGCACTGATGCAGAGAAGCGTGTTTCTGCAGCATCAGGCGGTGGTGCGGAGAAGCCACTTAAAAGAAAACTAGCGTCGGGTGTATCCATGGGACTGAACCCCCACGCCGAATTCCTTCATCAGACTGTTCAAGAATTCGTGCGAAATAGTCTGGACGAGACCTTACTAGCGGAAATCGCGAAGAAAAAGTCGGATGTGGCCGGACTCGGTGGATCGCGTCTGCTGGCCCTTGCCTGTCTTGACCGTCACCCGCCGCACCCTCACCTCCGGAACATCGCCAAAGATATTTTCAGCTACATAAGGGAGGTTGAGCGCGAAGAAGATGGAGCACGGAGCATGCAGATGACATACCTGCCTCATTGGGATTCCTTCGATTTGCACGAATTCCCATTCAGAGTTCGGGACTCGACACGACCGTCAGGTTTTACTTTCCCGGTTTCCGAGGAATTTTCTTATTACATGAACCGGGATCAAGCATTAGCCCTAAAAATTCTGGATGAAGGAGAGCGGACGGACGATCTCTACGACGGCCGGATCTCCGAAGATATGAAACCATTCGTGGTGGCAATTCTACACGATCTTTACTACACCAGAGGTCCGGAGCATCTCTTGAAGTTGGCTCCCGAATCGAAGCAGACTGTCCGACGCCTTCTCCTATTCATTGCATCGGTGGGGCCTCGACTATCTAACGACAGGGTGGACCGGCCGCGAATGTTTCACCACATACTCACCAGCTATGTGACGCCTTTGAGGAACACGGCTCCGGGAAAGGAACACTTGTCGAACAACTTGTTTCAGCTGCCATTCAGACCGATAATTGAGCCGTTTGACTTTGTTTCAATGAGCGGATCTGGAATGAGCCTAGCCTCCATCATAGCGTGCTTGAAGCCAAGTACTGAGCTAGATGACGACACCCTGTTAGCGTTTGCTGAGAGCCTCGAGGGCGAAGGGTACGAAGACACTCTATTTGTGAAAGGCCCTGGAGTAATGGCATTGAGATTTCGATCAATCCTGGAGGAGAGGCTTGGCACGGTAGAAATGACTCTGGCGGCTTTTTGCTCAAGGTTCAGAGACACCAATCGATCCAAGTGGGTGGATCTGTTCTGGGACGGTCAGCATGGCATCCTACAAGGCCTACGACCAAGCTCTACTGACACTCAAGCTTTTTTTGCTTTTGTTGACCTCGCCGCATGGGATGCTGTCGGTCGAGAACCCCTCCGCCGAGTTTACACAACGTTAGCTGACACAGGCGGGTTTGTGGGCCATGCAATTGCGTCGACAGGCATGCAGGCCGCAATAGTCGGCGCAGGAAGTAGCCGGATATTTCGGGCTTTGCATCCCAACCTAGGAGACACCTAGCAGGTTCTCAGATTCACTTCTGTAACTGAATCTTACATCATGAAATGTCGCAGTTCTCCCGGAGATGATGACCAAGCGATGTTATTTTCACTACACCGGGGAACAACATTGAGATAAGATACAACTAACCAATATATTCAAATAGTTTAATATTGTCAAGGCTGTAAGCTGTTGCCTTATTGTACCGCATGGTTGTACACCACACCACGTGCACATGTGAGATCCGGCCATCCTCCCCTCAACAGACTTTTATATCTTGACACAGCTCGGGTCTGAAAGCCTCTCCATCCATGATTCCGTGGACGTATGCCTCTCCAATGTACATACAATACCCATCCCCATCCGGTCTCAACACGAGAGGTACCCTGCCACCCTCCACGAGCACTATCTTGTCATCTTTGAGAGTCCCGGCGGGGAGCAGACACAGCCACTCATGTTCGCACCAGGCGAATCGTCGCTCGACCGCGCACTCCATGTACGGTGTGAATTTTGGAAACCCATTGCTCCAAACTTTGGATTGCATGGTGTATGCCGTAGGGCTGATCTTTGAGGAGATAGACCCGAATCTTTTCTCGATCTTCCGGACGTTTTCAGCTGCCTCCTGCCACTCGTGGTACTTTGCTTCAGTCTCGGCCGGGTCTTTGTCGTACTGTAATGGCCCATGTCAGCTCCGAGCTACCCAGTGTTATACGTGCACGGGAATATAAGCTACTTACTGTTCCTGCACACAGGGTTTTCCAGTACACCGATTCTGCGTCTTCTTCCCCTGGATTCTGTGGTGACGTCCTGGCAGCAAATCGTTCCCATTCGAGGAGTGTATGAACCCAGTCTATCATGGCATGGAAAATATCGGAGATCTGCTCAGAAATTTCCTTCAAAGAATCCTTCAGTTGCAGCCAAAGCTCATTCATCTCAACGATTTCGGAAAAGTCCACCTCCCTAGCTCCCACTTTGTAGTGAACCCGGCGAAGCACTGCTGACACCGACTTTACCTTTGTGACCTCGTGTCCGCGCAGGACTAAGGTGACGGCATCAGGCGGGAACCTGAATCTTCCCACCGTACCTCGTGTCGCGTGTGTGCGCCGTGGTCGGTCCAGAGAGTCTCGCGTCAGGGGCGCCGCAAAGGAACAAGTGATGCTCCAGTCCGTGACCCACGACGGAAGACCTCCTCGCGTGGACTGCGGGCAAACTCCCAGTACGTCCAAGCTCTCTGTTGTTTCGATGAGCTGCTGGGTGAGTGTTCTATAGACGTAGACTACCGGTTTGGTATAATCTGGATTCATGATAATGCTGTGAACAGTGTCTGAGGCAGGCCTCATACTTTGGACGGCTTTGACCATGCCGAATATGGCGTAAATCTTGTCCCTGGGGTCCCTGGCTTGCCTCTGTCTGCACATCTCGAGTAGTTTCAGAACGCCTTGTGCTCCGAAGTCTGGTTCATCTGGCACAGGATCTCGTTGTAGTCCTAGTTGGAGCCGTAGGGACTTGATGGATAAATAGGGAATGATCTCCTCGGCGACGAAGGTTCCTGCCCCCATGAATATCCATATTCGCATCCGGAGGCCATGATCCACAGCAAGGCAAAAGTCCTGCCAGTCAATCTCCTGACTGCCCTGAACAAGAATGATTGACGAGGAAAGCAGTATCTCCTGAAGTGTCCATGCTCGGTACCACCAATCGCAATGGAAGATTTCCCATATGTCCGTGCGGGCAAGATATTGGTCTCTTTTAGGGCTATCTATTGGCTCGCGCCGTAAGAAGTGCTGGATTATCGCCGGGAGAGAAGCGGAATCGGGATCGTCGGCGATTGTGCCCTTGTCTGCGGAGCCAGCAGAAGAAGTATTCTCCAGGGTCATGGCGTCCTGAGCGAGGTCGTGCAACATTTTGAAACATTGCTCGCACTTTTCGGTCCCTAAACCCAACCAGACGATCGTACGCCAGGAGTTTTGATAGATCTTATCCATCATGGGGACCTGCTGGCTCCGCTCGGTCATATTTTCTTGGTTTATGCAGATCGCATCTGCCCATATCACACGACTTTCTGCCGTGGATGTCGAACGAAGGCTCTTGAGTACGATGTAGAGGCTCTTGTATATCTCCAACGAAGCGTCATTGACGATGACATGTTTCTTAGGCTGCTTCGGGTCGCCCCTATCTCATGTCGTGTTAGTATCGCGTCCCCACGGCACATCTCAACATCCAAAGAGCCATCGAAATAGCCTCAGGACATTTCAAGAAACGTAGCACTGTGCAATAGGCTCACAGAATGTGAGCCGCAGGCAAATCGCTTAGCAAGTTGGTCCAGACAGCTGTTCAATCGAATCGTGATGTGAGACGTTGAGGGTAGGGGTATGGGTGGGAAACGGACCAGACATAGCTCAATGATTCGTAGCCTCCAATGGAGTCATGAATCGCGACAGTGGACAACTGCAGCCGAATCACCTCTTTATCATCTCTTGGCAGAATCGTAAGCAGCCTAATGAAGCCTTCTTCCGGGAGGGCATCGTATTGAAATTTCACTTTCGACGCCGCATTTTGGACATCAACGATATTCTCGGTTGATAACGATGCGTCTTCCCGAAATGCGTCTCGCCACGAGTCTCGCACCAGCTTGTAAAAATGTTTGCTCTCTCTCTTCAAAAGCTGCTTAGACGAAGCCCACTCATCCCGGCCGCTAGCCATCTCGGATATCTCTGTTCGTTTTGAAGGAAAATGGAAACCGGAAGGGGGTCTGAATTCTTTCTTGTCATATTCTGTACTGCAAAGCATGTAAATGGTCGACACCGCAGCCAGCGCGGATCGATGTTTTTGTGTACTGCCATGTCGACTGAGTACCCACATCTCCGGCAGATCCTGTCAGCGCTTAGGCAGCCTTGAGCTAATTAGCGAGGACCAACAAACCAATTACCAGAACCAACAAACGGACTAGCAAGGACGAACAAACCAATTAACAAGGCCGTATGGAGCATTTAGATGCGCAAGTACAAGGGCACGGAGACGAAGCGGATGGAGCAATAATCTAATTCAAAACAGTTGACCGAACAGGAACAACCATGAGCGAAAGGCGTTGCTAAGACCGTGTTCTTGTGCCTCTTTCTTGAATGTCACGGATACATCATACGGTAGAGACTCCCCATGTGCATTGCACACGCCCCAACTGTAGCTGTCCTTTCAATCGAACGACCACTTCGACAACCACGATGCATCGTCCGATCCGCCGCCACGCATCTCTTCCAACCCGCGCACTGCCAAGTGGTCCAGTATCACCATGAAGCAATAATTTAATCGTAAATCAACAGTTCTACTCTAGGAATGGCCCGGGACTGATTCCTTGGAGAACAGTCTTTATTCTTGAAGCCAACTTCTGCGAGGGGAAGCGAGCAGTTTGTAGAGAACCAACCACGAATCATAACTCCTTACCACAGCCGTGATCTTGTAGACCATGTATAAGAGATTAGCCCCACGAATTGCAATCTGACACGATTCACTAATTTTACCATCGCATAGCTACTGAGAGAACGGTACCTGGTCTGACCAATCATTTGAAGGTGCTTTTGTTGTGGTGGGGGATCTACCAGTGTGCTTGAGATGATATGAGGTATGGAGGTTCCCAGTCGATTTTGAGTACAGCTCTCAAGCCCGTGAGGTGTAGAAGAGATTATCAAAGTCGGCCTGAGTCCATCCAATACGACCCCGGGATCGAATTTGCACAATTGAAGCCTACTCTGGACGCATGTCCCCATAAAGACAAACTGAATTGCGTCGACCTTCACTAGGTGGTCTCCTAGGTAAAGTCATTTGGTGATCCTGTCAGAACAAGTGAATACTCATCAGGGGGGAGGGGGTACCTAAGTGGCGATGAGTTGGGCACAACAGATAAAGGCTTTTGGGGAACACTAGCAAGCCTAGACATCTGATACTAAGCGATAATTATTCTCAAGTGACTGATTCTGCGTAGTTAATGCTGTGCGGGCTCGGAAGTATCTATTTCCTGGAGTCTCACTTCAGTCAAAGTGAAGCATCTAGGAGCCTGCCGACATGGGACTCGCGGCTGGCGCAACTATGAATACTTGCGCTCCCACAGTTGGGCTCTTTAAATTGCAAAATGTCGCACCTCGAAACGATGTTGCCGACCATCATTTCAACTCATTCTTGGGTGTTGATTTCGATCGTTGTTTGCGAAACACCAAGACAGCCTTCGACCTCGGGATACGACTGTACGACCACCATCACGAATACCACCATCGTCATGTCAGAGTAAGTAGAGCAGTCTCATGATCTTCCCAGATGCCCGCCTCGCACGAGTGCTTCCCAAATGGAGATTGCGCTCTCCTATGGCCAAACACATCAGGCACCACAGTGCTCTTTGTGTCCTTTGTATCATTGCGCGTCGCGTAGGGTGCCCTCGCGACAATGACGCAATGGCATTCGTAAATCTCGTGGTGTTTGCAAACCTACACCTGAACCACCGCTGACATCAATATCAACAGCTTCATTCTAGAGGAAGCCCAGAAGGGCTTTCGCGAGATACTCGAGGGCAAGGTTCAGGATACCTGGGGGTGAGTTCCTGCCTGACGATCCACATTAGTGCTATTTGACAGTCGCCTGACATCAGCAAAATACAGCAAGTACTTGACCGAGGACAAGCAGGATGAGGTCCTGCATGCTGTGGCCGAGCTCGTGGCCGTCTACCTGGTGACCCTGGAGCGGCGTTGGTGCCTCGCGAACCCAGACAGACTCTCCATCAGGTTCCGGGGCCTCATTGAGTCCATCCTGTAAGCTCCATTCCTCCAGGCCTGATGTCCCTGGTGATTCTGACCCTTTGAACAGACAGGACGCCTTCAGCAGAGTTGGCGCGTTTGTCATCGCCGACAACCTTGCCGACTTCTCTGCGGATGTCTTCAACCAAATCAAGCTGATCATCGATGACCACTCCGACAGTGGCTCCGACAACGAGTCCGACAATGGCGCCCATGCTTTCACTGTTGACACCGAGGATGACGAGAATGACCTTCCCGACGCTGAATACAACGAGGAGGCCAGCAATGGAAACAGCGCCATGGCCGTGCGGCTTTCTTCCCCAGGCACTGACTCGATCGCCTTCGAGAGCGACGAAGATATGGAGTCCGACACCAATGACGAGAACGTTCAGGGTGATTCCCTGACTGGAGATCCTATCACCACCGAGGACGAGGCTGGCATGGAGGACGAATTTCAATTCTCCACCCCTACCGGACCTTACAAGGGACACGAGCACACAGCCGTCGATACCCTCATTGATGAGGACATGGCTGACAACACCTTTTTTGACGGGGGTTGGGAGGACAACGACGACCTTCTTGGTGACTACATGGGTCACTACTCTCAGTTCTATTTCCCAGCTGGAAATGAGGACATGGTCAGCTATCCCCATGCTGGCTACAACGCAATCAACAACACCCCGGCTGCTGATGGAATGGCCATGGATCCTGCTCGTGATCAGGGAATGGCCATGAATATCGCTATTGACGATTACACGGCCAATGACACCTCTGCCGCTGCGATGGCGGGATTGCAAGATGAGGACGACGACAATGACGCCGCCAATTTCGAAGGCAGCAGCGAGATGGATGTCTCTTCCCCTGCTATCCACGCCATGGAGTTCGCCGGGGGACACAAGGGACACGTGCATGAGGAGGGAAATGGCGCCCAGCAGGCCCAAGGTACGCCCACGAAGAAGGGCAAGGGTGCGCAGCAGGGCCCAAGGGGCAAGATCGACCCCCGCAACAACAACCTCTACTCCGCCATCCTGGACGAGAGCAACCCCACCGCGTGGCCGCCGAAATTCTACAAGTGCAAGATTGTGGGCTGCGGGTTCCAGGGCTCGTGGTACGCCAAGCAGGTCCACTTTGAGGTGAAGCACCCGAAGGAGTGGAAGGAGGCCACGGGCTGTGAGGCCAAGGTCCACGAATGCCCGGTTGATGGGTGCGAGTATACTACGACCAGAAGCAACTACATCGCGCGCCACGTGAAGAGCAAGCACCCCAAGTCTGAGGAGGCCCAGGCCCTGAGCACGAAGGGCAAGAAGTGATCACGTCGGAGGAGGACAACGGGCGCCCAAACATTCAAGTCCTCTCGGGAGGCCCGACATTGGAGAGGCCTTGGTTCATGGTGAGCGTGGTGCCAAAGGACTCATAGGTTTGCCGCCTAGAGCACATTCTTGGTCCGGTACTGCATGTATGAGTCTTGATACTCATCAAGATAGCACAGTAGGCATGTAGTACCAAAAATCAATTATTCTTTGTCAACTATTGTTAAGATGCAAAAGATGGGTGAATAAGGGTGAGATGGCATCGAATGCTGAAGCAGTGACAAGCGAAATGTAATCTGCAAAGAGGGTAGTCAACAAACAACATGTCTCCAATTCACAGCAGACGCTTGATCTGGTAGAACTGTAAGCTATGGATCCCGAGAAGGCTTGAGCATTTTGGGAGTGGTCCCTACCACTGGCATAGCAATGGTCCGCTTGCTCCGAGCCCAACAAGCAAGTGGAAAACAACTTTCAAATTATCAGAAGACTACCCTAGTCACAAGCTCCTGGCTGATCAGCTTGGACTGTACAGCTTGACCATCAGCATTCCCCCTTAACTCCCTCAGTTGTAGACCTTCGACCCCACCCATCCATCTCCTCCACATCCCCTTCGAAGTTTCTACCTTCGATCCTCAACCTTCGTCTCCAAGCTTTGTATTTGCCCATAAGTTGACTTCAAACCTTTCCTTTGGCTGCGTCTACGCACAATCCGCAATCCATTCGTCATGCACTTCCCAAAGCTCCTTTTGACGGCACTTGGTACTGCAGCAGTGGTTCTCTCTGCTGTGATCACCCCTAGTGCACAGGATTCTGTGGCCTGTGGACCTTCTACGAAGGCAAACGGACGCCTGGACAAGAAGACACCCAGTCGTGACCAGCCCTTCCACACCTCCAAGAGCCACAGTAAGTTATCATTTTGTGGTGTCCTGCTGCGTATCTGCTACTTTATGCACCCAAGAGACTGCCTGGCTAACTCATACCTCCCTATCAGAATTCGTGGTAAACGGCACCGGTGTTCCTCAAGTGGACTTTGACCTGGGAGAGTCGTACGCAGGAAGACTGCCCATCGCTGCGCCCAATGCGACCGGTAGCTCCACCGAAAACGAGCTCTTCTTCTGGTTCTTCCCCTCCAAGAACCCGGCCGCCAGCAATGAGATCACTGTCTGGCTCAACGGCGGGCCAGGATGCAGTTCTCTGGGTGGCCTGCTGCAGGAGAACGGCCCTTTCCTGTGGCAGCCGGGAACCTACTCCCCTCAGCCAAACCCTTTCTCTTGGACCAACCTGACCAACATGGTTTGGATTGACCAGCCTATTGGTAAGCAAATTACAAACAGTTTTCGTGAATTTTTCTTTTTCGGAACAGCATCTGTCACATGTATCGTCTGTTCTTCTACCTGCCGCAAAATCGATCACGGCTGCCATTGTTGATAAAGGCCATGGTCCGGCAAAGTGTTGCAGTTCAAACCTGTGTCGTATAGTGCTTCTCGTCCAAAACGTCTACAGCTAACGCTCAGTCTGCAGGTACCGGATTGTCGTCTACAGCGCCTGGAGCTTCTTTCGCTGTCAAGGACGAGCACGAAGTTGCAGCTCAGTTCGCCGGATTCTGGAAGAACTTCGTTGACACCTTCGACATGCACGGGTACGATGTCTACTTGACAGGCGAATCATACGCGGGTATGTTCGTGCCCTACATTGCAAACCACTTCCTGGAGCAGGCGGACGAGGAATACTACAACGTCAAGGGGATCCAGATCAACGACCCAGCCATCGGGCCCCTTCCAATCATGGAGCACGCAACTTCTGTACAGTACCTGAACAAGCGCAGCAGCTACTTCAACCTCAACGACACCTTTACAAAGGACGTCAACGAGCGTGCCAAGGAGTGCGGATTCACAGACTTCATGGAGGAGGCGCTGACGTTCCCTCCTAAGGGACCATTCGCCTTCCCTGATTCCGTCAACGTAACCGCAGTCGTAGACAAGAACTGCTCGTTATGGAAGGACATCGCCACCGCCGCGATCTACGTCAACCCGTGCTTCGACCCTTACCACGTCAGCTCCTCCTGCCCCTTCCCGTCCAACCCTCTCGGCTTCCCCACGCTCGGCTGGGGCCCCAACAACTACTTCAACCGGAGCGACGTGCAAGACGCCCTGAATATTCCCCGGCCTCACGCCGACTTCAAGATGTGCCGCCCAGGCATATTCGGGCTCGAGAGCTCCGAGCCCCCGGCCTTCGACGTGCTCCCCTCCGTCATCGAGCGGACGGCCAACGTGCTCATCGCCAACGGCGAGCTGGACTTCCTGATCACGTCCAACGGCACCCTCGCCGTCATCAACAACATGACCTGGCAGGGCACCCAGGGCTTCGAGGAGTCGCCGTTCTCGGACAAGTTCTACGTGCCCTACAACCCGACCATCGAGCCGGCCCTCGACGAGACCCTATCACAGAGCCACGTCCCTACCATCCCAGTGGGCTACGTCGGCGGCGGTGGCTGGTACGGGAAGACGCACACGGAGCGGGGGCTGACCTTTGTCACTGTCGAGCTGGCGGGACACCAGATCCCGCAGTACGTGCCCGGGGCTGCTTACCGGCAGCTTGAGTTCCTGCTGGGGCGGATAGATAATCTGACTTCCGTTGGGGAGTTTACTACCGCGGGACACTGCGATGGAATGTGAGGACGCAATGAACATGGAGGATGACGATCTTAGGACAAAGCTTCTCTGCTGTTCACCACGGCGCGTTTTTGGAGGAAAGGTCATACCGAGGCCCACATAAGGCCTGGGTAGCGATGCACATAATAGACTCTAATAGATCAATGAGTGCCTTCTGAGAGCTTAGGGACCATTTCCTGGTGACCCCTTGCATAGGAGCTGTGGCAGGCGGCGAGACGCAACGGCGATCAAGTGGAACTTTAACCCTCCCACTGGAGACCGAGACAATGCGTAAAAAAGGGCATGGTTTAACAATGATCACTCGAAACAATTGATTTCGCATGTGCCGCAGACGGCTCCCAGTTACTCAAAGGATACGGAACACGCATCCAATGCCATCGGTATCAAACAAAGTGCACAATGCTTTCTCCTGCGGTAACATGAACAAAGGGATATAGGCATTGTGATTGGATGCATATTTATTTAAGTGCTCTCCTCAACTCATGGTTTACGGTTGGTCATCATTCTGCATCACCATACGTCCCGCCACTGCCTGACAGACAACATCGAAGCTACTTACTTTGGACACAAAACCAAAGGTACGTTTCAAATCACTACGAGCAGCTGACTGAAAATGGCAGGGCCTAACACCACATACATGTCTCTACGGAGCGAGCCAGACTTCTCCCCTGTGGAGACAACCCTCCCAGCAGGTCCCTGGCCAGCGGGTCCCACCCACGCCTACAACAAGCCACTCTCCCCAGTGGACCTCGCCGCGACCGAGGGCAGCATCTTCCGGCGCCGCTTCGAAAGACCAGGCAACTACTTAATCCGCCTGCGCCAGTCCGACTTCAAGCTCCCCGCACGCCTCCCCAACGAAACGCTGACCTACGACCGCAAGCTGAGCGACGCCAACCCAGGCGACAGCCCCCTGCCGCCCCCGACGCCACTGCGCCACTGCCTCCCCGACTTCGCGTCCTGCAGCGCGTCCAGGTGCGGAGACGCCGACCGCCTCGACTACCACGCCAACGGCGACGACGTAGAAGACGGCGAGCTGGGCGTCTGCCACAGGTGCGAGCTCCCCGAGCCCCGCGCCGAGATGCACCCCCTTCCCTGCGGGCACCTCCTCTGTGGCGCGTGCCTGCACCTCACGGCCATCAACGCCGTCGCGGCCGCCCACAGCAACAACCCGCTCGTGCGCCGGCCCATCCGCGAGGCGGCGGGGGAGCTGGGCCGGCTCAGGCGGGACCTCGCCCCGCGGGGGGCGCCGCGGCTGCGGGAGCTGCAGGAGAGGAGGATGGCGAGGTACCGGCGGGAGCTGCTTCGGCTCCTGGGCCTGTCGTGCTGCGGGGAGGACATCCGGCTCGTGCAGGATTGGATCCTCTGCCTGGACGAGTGGGTTGCCCGCTCGCTCTGGGCGGTTACCTGGAGGCTGTTCCGGGGCGAGGGGCAGTATGGGGTCGTGTGGTGCGCCTGGAGGGATTGTCGCGCGGCTATCCCGGCTTGGTGTAATTTCAAGGCTGAGGGTGAGACGCGGTGGTACTGTGTTTCCTGCAAGGGAAACTCGATGTGCCACGGCAGTGGTTTTGCGCCTGCTCGGTAAGTTTGATTTATTGTTCTAGTCCGTTGGCCTCTTGGCGACGTTGCGCTCTGCTTGACGCTTTATCTTGCGGTATTGATTCATCCTTGGTAAGGCGTAGATATGGTAGGTATTGGGGCTTCCAGATTGTTAGAAGGTAGGTGTATCTCCATCTGGTTAACAAACCCCTGGTTCTTGACTTTTATGTCCCCAATTTATTTGTCTTCAAGCTCGTGATCATGCAGAAGTGTTATCGATGTTCAGAAGTGATGATGTTGGGTCTCGACTATGATCTGAGACTTGCAAAATCAACTGTTCTTTCAGCTTTGAGGGAACGCCTCACCGTCTGTTTGGTCACCAAAATGTGAGTTTTCCCCTCGACCTTCTATAGAAGCTTGCAAAGGCCTGGCGGAAGATCTTATGTGATGGCTGACTCGCATCGTGTCCTACCTAGAAGCAGCAAAGGCTGATATGAACTGAAGCTTGTCTCTAATGCCAATACTACCATTTGCCATGTTTAGTCTCATAGGTCTCACATCAGTAATAAGAGACACGGCCACTCGTGAGGATATTATTATTTATCCACCGGATACACATCTGTAGAGGTACATGGGAGTATAATTTGAGGCTGATGTCCACTGAAAATATTTGGTCCGGGAACCAGATCAGCAGTTCTATTGCCAGATCAGAGACTCTTCATATCAAAGTCACTTGCCCCGAAAGCCATCCCAAACACCAAATCCAAATCCAAACGGTGCCCAAAATGCCACCAGCCCTTTACACCCTCCTCACCGCCGTTGCCCTATCCCCCACAGCAGCAGCCTCCAAAACACATACGACCTCCAGATCGGCTACCTCGCCACCATCGTGCCCCTGCTCCCCGACCCCCTAGGCGGACCAGGTTGCGGCCCCTGGGCGCAGATCACCGTCGCGGGCGTCGAAAGCCCCGGGAACGTCGGCGTCTTGGACGGCCAGGTGCCGTCGGACGAGTGCCCGGCCGCCGACCGCGCGCTCTTCTGCGGGCGGTGGGGCGGATGCCCGTACACCATGACATTCGAGCAGGTGGTCCATGTGACTGTCCTATCGGAGAATGGGGATGACAAGTCGCTGAACCTCCGGGCTGCGGCGCTCGAGGCGGGTGAGGTGGATGTTACGTGTCCGTGGGATACGGCGGATGTTAGGAAGACCGATTCCATGAAGGTTTACCAGACCTGGAGGTGCACGATTTTTATTTGAGTGCAGAGGTTGGTACTCTTTGGCACGTGTGTTTACAATATGTATGCACAAATTGGACAAGTTTCGAAGGGAGTTGGATATGACAGTTTGTGTGTACTGAACCAAGTATTTCTCTACTAGGCAGCCTCGTTACGTAGATAGTGACATGTGAGCGCTACCCTGGGAGACTACTTTCAATGGCGAAAATTGGGGACCACATTTTCGCCGTATTCAAGACTCAATCGACATGCACGTTGATACTTCAGCCTACAATGACTGCCGCGACGTGGTAGCTGCCGTTCAACAACACATGCGACTGGACACGTACTACTTTTTCATAAACAAGTTACGAGTCACGCAAGTCACAGGATCAAATATTGTTGGTGGTATCACTGGATTTGAATTTGAATCGCTAAAGTGACGATATCTGCTTGAGTCGCAGTCCAAAATTCCCACTCATTCCTTCAGTTTGACTGTTGGTCGAAGCGTTTATTTCTTGACCTGATGCCCAGCCATGTTAGCAGACGATCCCATGACAAATGAGGATTCTTGAGGGGTTATCTTACGCTGTGGGTGGTCTCGGAAGCCTTGTCGCTGACAGCGTCCTTGGCCGCCTCAGCGCGAGTGCCGGTGGGTGCGTTGCTGTCCTTTGCGACCTCCTTGTTTCCCTCCTTGGAGACGCCGGAGATGCCCTGCTGGACGGTCTCAGAGGCGGAGGAAACAGCGTTCTTGATTGCGTCGGCCATTGTGATTGTTTGTTTGGTTTGTTTTGGTTGAGTTGTGGTGGTGTTGCTTGTGTTGACTTGAGTTTGAGAATGGAGTTGATGATGGAGGAGAGAGGGGAGGAAGAGAGACTGAACTGAGAATCTGCGTCCTTTTTGTATTCTTTGCGAGCGGCTCAAGTCACTGCTGAATGGGCTAGACTGATGGGATTGTTGGCACATGCTGCCTCGTCACACTCTCAAGTTACAGGCTACTGTACGCCAGCTGCCTCATCCGGTCTTGCTTAGCTGCCATGACGTGCGTGGGGTCGTGGGCGTTGTTGCCCCTCGGTCTCATTCACCCCTCTGAAGCTCTCGGCTCTCAACTCTGTCAGTATGACGACGTTGTCCAAGGGTCGAGACTACTGTACTGCAGTGGCGGACCAGACTGAGTGGAAGAGTGTGTGGCACATGCAAATCGAATCAAGCCTCAAGTGGTCTCGCTTACCAGGAGCAAAGGCTCCGCAGCGCCTTTGATGATGCTCAGTGACGCAGCTGGGTGTGGGTCCGCTCCACCTCCAGGCCAATCATGCAGTTCGACCAAGGTCTTGTGGCGCAGCAGTGGCACCCTTGGCCGGGCTAGGTCCAAACAGCGTCCTTTGCGTGCTCTTTCGCCTGCTCCTCCACTCGCACTCGCCTCAGTTTCATACTCGCGTCACCACAAGGTCACTCTGTAGCCTATTCCTGCACTTGTATGGTGTGCTTCCAGCCTTCCAAGCTCCATCTTGGTGCCTGCATGATCTTCTACCCGACGAGACCAGTATGGAGACCAGCACGGAGAAAAGCGGGTTCATCGACACAGATTCAATAGATTAACTCGATGCAGCAGCTGATCACCCCGCCGAGTGACGTCTTCATGTCCCTCGTCGAGCCCGCCTCCTTTGTGCCCTATCTCAGCTCTTACTCTTAGCCCTGCCACTCCAGGATGATGCTATCCCACAGCATCCCACGCCACTGCACGTAACGCGTCACCGTGAACCCGACCCTGTTGGCCCCCGCCACCAGCAGCGCGCCCGCGTCGATCTCGTACTGCACGAACCTCCACTCGCCGCTCGTCTTGCCCGACCTGTACAGCGCCGGGTCGCTCGTCAGCACGTCCTTGCTGAGCGTCCCGACGACCTGCCCGTTGACGTCCACGTCCACCGCCGTGCTCTGCGAGTAGCCCGCCAGCGACAGGCTCAGCAGCGCACCCGTCCCGTTGGCGTGCGCCGCCAGGTCCGCCGCGTCGACCTCGAACTCGATCGTCCACTTGCCAAGCTTTGAGATGGCATAGTACCAGTCCTCGGCCGCATTCGACGAGCCCACCCGGAACGTCAGGTTCGCGGGGCTCTCCTCTGTCACGCCGTGCTGGTATGGCAGCCCGCCGTTCTTGAAGCCCAAAGCCTTCTTGTCGAACTCGCCCACCTGGAAGATCTGCTTGCGTCCTTTGGGCAACGCCCATTCCACCTCGCCCAGGGCCGTCGTCTTGTCCGCATCGACGGTGATGGGCGTCACTGTCGCGTTGGTGTACACGTCTGCAATGTCGCCGCCGTTGGACCACGCGTACAGCCCGTACGACCCAGCGCGCACGTCGCTGAACGAGAAAGCTCCGTCAGCTCCGGCCGTGGTCGTGTAGTAGTAGTTGTCTCCCTGCACAAGCGGCCGGATGGACGTGTCCGTGTCGCCAAGGAACACAGAGGCGCCCGAGGCGGGGCGCCCGTCGGACAGGCGGAGGCTGCCCGTGATCTCCCCGCGGCTGTGGTATGCCGCGTCCGGCAGCCAGCTGTACGGGAACTTCTCCAGCTCCTGCTTGCGGCGCTCGGCGACGTCTTCTACGGAGCCGTTGTTCTGTCATTCTCATGGTTAGACTGAGTCCTCGGTAGGTGTTACCCGGAGCGATGTGGGCAGACTGACAAGGTACCACAGCCAGGGTCCGAAGATCTTGCCCACAGGTGAGTGGGTGTCGGCCCCGACGCGGAAATGCGACGTGTCCTGGAAGACGTTGAGCTGAACAGCATCACCTGTCGCCGACTCACGGTGGACCTAGCTCACGCATTAGACCATACACAAGTCAGAGCTGGAGAACCCAATACTCACAGTCAAAGTTTGGCTAAGCTGGCTGGCCGAGAAGTACTCAGTAGTAGGGTGAATCCACCAAGACCCAGCAACACCAGGCCCGTACACCCCGTAAAAGTCCCGGTCCCGCACGTAGTTGACCCAGTCATACTTGGTGATATACGACCCATCAGCCAGCTCCCACGTCTCGTCCTGCACCTTGGTCGCGCCCGCGTACAGCGCCCAGTCCGGCAGGGCCTCGTCCTTGACGTGGGTCCGCCCGCGCGTGAAGGTCTCGTTGTCGAGGCGCCACAGCGTCCGGATGATCTGCAGGTCCGGCAGCGCCTTGTTGACCACGTACTGGTACGCGCCCTGCAGGTCCTCGAAGACGACCCAGTGCAGGTCTGCGTACGCGGACGAGAAGGCGATGTCGATGTAGTCTGTGCCTTGGGAGACTATCGAGGCGTTGGTCCACTCGAAGTTGTTCTCGCCGTCTTTTTTTCATGTTTCCATTAGCATGGGCCTTTGCATTTCGGAGCAGGCCAGAAATTTACTCACCAATCCCGGCGTAATGCCCGGCCGCGGCGCCGACGAGGTCGTGGCCTGGCAGGATACTCGAGAACAGCTTGGTCGCGTAGTTCTTGCCCTCGGTGACGTTCCACAGGTCGTTGCCGAACACCCAGGTCTGGCTGTCCAACTGGGTCAGGAAGGGACCCTTGCAGGCGCCGTGCCCTGCGAAGAGGGCCATGCCCAGGAGGTGCAGCTGTTTGAGACTCATTCTTGGCATTTGCACTCCGTCTCAAGATGGGAGTCTGGTTAGCCTTGGACCTGCAGCTTCGGATCTTCCTCCCGAGCCAAGATTCCGCGGAAGCGGTGCGCTTTTAAGTCAAGGCAACAAGACCATGACACCCGCGCAGGGAGGACATGTCGACATCGTGATTGGTCTCCACGGCGGGTCTGTCAGTCGTCGTGATTGTCCGCCGCAGGTCCGCTGAAATGATAGGGCATTTTTCCCCCATGAGCGAGGGCTGCTGGTGTACGGTGTCGCGACACGAGCGATGCTACTTCGCTTCTTCCCTTGTAGCATGGTGTCGATGGCGCCATTCGGCTTCAGTGGGCTGCGGCGGCTCTGGTTGGTGGTATTTCTCGGCTCTCCTCGCCGGGGGCCCACCCGTCGCCATCCCGTCTGCTCATTGCATGATGGTGGGAACGTCGGGCTGATAAGCTTGAATGAGAAATCCGACCGGATGGTATTTGATTGTTTACATTTGCATTTATACGATGTGCAGTTGTGAGTTCTCTAGATCATATGCCGGCATGCCTGGTGAAATACATACGTTGTCAACAGAGGAAGGCTGGCTGAGCGATGGAGTGAGCGGTGTGTAAAGAGAAGAGATGCCATGCAGGTGGGGAATATCACCTCGGGGACGAACTCGAGTTTTTGATTTCTGAACAGCTCGAACCTATCTGCTGGCTTTCTTTCATTCCTTGAGTTCCTCCGTTTCCTGGCCCTCAACAGGTCAGGACTTTCCCTTCACACTTTGTGCAAAGGACTTCAGCACTGCCTGACCATTTTCCATTAACCTGCCTCATCGTGTTGCAGGAGTTGTCTGAAATTGCTGTACGCTCGTAGCTAATAGAAGACGCAGGGATGAATATGAGAACGATAATGCAAGCTTTGGAGTTCGCATGTCAAAACAGACTGATCCTGCATCCATACCCTCCCCTATCCATCTCAATTGCATTGCAGCTTGCCCCGCTACCATGAGACCCTCCACAAGTCATCGAATCCTGCAGACTCAACTGAAATCTTTCCAACCTTTGCCAAAACCGCACAAATCTCTTGCAGAGGAGATCATTTCATCCAAGACCCCCAATCAATCTCCCGTTGCTTCTGCGGGCCGAGGCTGAAATCCAAATTGCATGTGCTGAATAGTCAATCGTCAGTCTCTCTTTCTTGTCTTCTCAGAGCAAGAAGACACCGTTGTGAAATAATCTTGGGGCGAAACGATCAGAGCACCTTGGGTAGTGATTACCAGCCAGCGCTCGTTCTGGTAATGCTTCCTGCTCAGCTTGAGGTGCGGATGGTGTGTGCCGAACCAGTATTCGACCGCCTCAATCGTCTCTGTATTGTCTTCACACCAGGCAGCCACGGTCGTCGAAGAGTTCCGGGACCATATAGCTCCGACAAAAGTGGTGCTGCTGGTCGAAGATCCGTCGCCACGCAACGAGATACAGAGCCTCCCGATCCTCCTCGGACATTTTGGACGGACCACCCTTACCCTTGCCTCTCAGGCTAGCCGCCTTCCATAGAATATAGCGAGGGACAGGGAACACAGGGGTCTCATCCGCGTACATGCGCTTCTGTGGCATGGCGGATTTGACTGTCACCAAAGCTGGGAACCGCTTGGCTAATGTGGCCATGTTGCGTCCGTTGGTTGTCTGGATGAAATCCCAGGGACTCCAGTGCATGTCCCTGAGGTGAGGGACTATGGCTAAGCGCTTGATGCGCGGTGCGAATCGAAGACCAAGGGCATTGTCCAGGAGGTCAGCCAAGGGCAGCTTCTCGGGGTCCCAGACCGCATCCTTGTCCGCCTTGTCCCTTCTGGCCTCCTCAAGCCCATGAGTGATGCCTTCCACGCAGAAATCATCCTTGGCGAAGTTGAAAGGCATGTGGCACTTGCGCGGAGCCATGTACTGGCCGTCGGCGCCAATTGGTAGCTCGTGAACGGTCAGGAATGACATTTTTCGAAGCAGGAGGGCACGGCTGTCGACTGAGGCCCTGAGGAAGAGCAAGGGCCGATTCGCGTTGATGCTCAGCGGGGTGAAGCAAGCAACCCATCCCCACGACTTGTCCTGGCCGGGCTTGACTCGTCGGGCGTCGTAGGCGAGGTTGAATCGGAAGCGCTGAACGGAACGTTTGACGACAGGATCAGCGGCTTCTATCGCATCTTCGATTGCCATCTCCCAGATCATCAGACGGATTTCTGTGGGGAATTGCATGAATTTGTGCATCCAAGGGCCAGCGTTCATCGCAAGGAATTTCTCCCACTTCTTGCTTTTTAGAGGCTGGTTGTACAGGGGAGAGGTGTCTGTAAGAACATGAGTGTGGGTACTTGGAATGACCATGGCGGTGGCAACAAGAGGGCCAGCTTACCATGGATCGTAATCGGATTGAGAAGAGAATTGCCAACTGCCCGATCGTCATCCGCACCGTCAACTTGCATGTAAGTGTCGGGTTTTCCCTGGTCATGCACATCGCCAACTCCCATGTAAAGCTCAGGTGTGCCCTGGCCAACATTGTGGCCCTTCAGACAGTACTTGCAAGGAGCCCAGTCGCCAGGAGCTTGGTGGTGAGGAGCTTGGTAGTGATGAGCTTGGTAGTGAGGAGCTGCGTGATCACGAGCGTCATGCTCGCGAGGGTTGTCGAGAGCGACGGAATGGCCAGAGATCCAGCGCTCGAAGGCGTCATCGTAGTGAATGTAAATCTTGGGATAATCGTATGCGGCGAAATTGTCGCCGAGCATGTCGTTTCCGGCCATGTCGCTGCCGACCGGGGGAAAACAGGAGGAGGTTTGGGTGACCTCGTAGTCGTCGGTTCTGCCACCCTCGATCTTGACCATGGTGTTGCTTTCCATCGGGACACCTAGACGCAAAGCTGGTGTTAACGACACCATTCGCTGGGCATCGTACACGATGATAAGCGGGCGTAGAAGGTAACTTACAAGGTGCTCAGAGCGAATACCAACCTCGGCAAGGAGACTGAAGCAGAGTTTCATTTGTTGAGGAAGCGTGGTTGTGGACTGAGGAAGCTCTCAAACTTGCTGTTGAAAAGTTGAAGCTTGAGGTTAGTTAAGTGCTTGGTTTGCCCAACAACTTGAGGAGAGCTGGGAATGGAAGCGTTAAACCATTCAACCAGTTGCGGCAGGCGCATCAAGGTACACCATGATCGGACGATTCTATAGCAGTTCCACTGCGGGAAACCAAGTCGCTAGTACTTGTGTCATAAAACAGTACTACCTCTGCAGCGTAGATGGGAGTGAGAAGGGATGAAAGTCACCTGTACACAAGGGCAATTGGCTGAATTGTGGAGATTCTATTGTTCAGTGACAAGTTGGGTAGGTATACTGAGTACCTATCCTCTAGAAGCAAAAGTCTGCTCCACCTCATCCATTGTCTGCCTGTGCAGTGACCGTCTGCTCAGTGTAGCACACGAGAAAATGGCCATCATAGCCATGATAATGACTTCGGCTTCCATACGTGGATCCCAGCAGCCACGACCTTTTCGTCTCATTCCCAACTCTTCCTGCCATCCAAGACTGATTCATGCCCCTGTTCCAGGGATGGTGTCTATGAACGTTCCAATCATTCACCTATGTATTGCGCCAGGATCGGCTCGCGCCCACTCCCTCGTTTCGGTCCTCTCGTATCGCCTGCTGTAGGAGGTAGGGGACTGCGTTGGCCGGCCCATCGATTTCTGCCAGAACATGGCGATCGGGATCACAGCTCTTCCAAGACTCAATTGCGTATGCCTGATTGATCTTCTCCAGAATGCTGAAGAGGCCGGCTTGATGGAGTGCTGCCCGAATCCTGCCATTCCAACCCTCAAACGCCGATAAAATAGCATCATCTAGCATTCTGTAGCGTTCCAAATGTGGTTTTGTCAGATAAAAGCCGTCTACCAGGTCCTTTGCGACGAGGGGCTGGAACGAGAAAAGAGAGGCAAATGCCTTATCTCCGAGAAACTTCCTGATCTTCAAGGAACTCGTGGTGATTCCAGCGATATGCAGGGAGTTGTGAAAAAGAAAAGCCAACCCGCGTAGGTCGTCGTGGTGCATACGCTCGGACAGGGGCGACAGGCCTAGTCTGAGGTACTTGATAAACTTGTCGTGGACCACGAAAGCCAGACGCTTAATGTTTCTGGTAAAGGTGAGGCCGTTTGCCATGCCCACTTTCTCGGGATATATGCCAAGCCCATTCCAGCCATCGACGCACAGGCAGGTCTTTTCCGAGTCGAACGGCATCTTGTACTCTGTGATTTTGCCGTTGGATGGGTTGAGACCGTAGAGAGTCAGGATGTTCAGGAACTTGAGCGCGTTCCGACGTGCGTTGCGGCACGTTCGGAGCACGGCCCATTGGTCGCGAGTGGAGGACTCTGCATGAGCATCAGGGGTGAAGCAGATGATCCTGCGAGGTCTGGAGTGAGCTTTTTTGAAGACCGAAGATATGGCGGGGCCGGAATGACACATGATTGCTTACTGTGTCTGGTCCTCGGGGCTCCATGTGAAGTTCACCGCGAAGCACAACACGCTTGGGCTCTCGAGGGACTCTTCCCAAACCATATCCTGAAGCTCGACGGGCATCGAAGGAAATTGGTGGAAAGTATCGGCGTTAGCGGGTGCCGCATTCAAGTGATGATTTTGGCCGCCCATGTCGCCATCTGGGACTTGAGGAGAAGCCATCCGGACGACGCTCTTGGTAACTGTCGCTTGCTGGTGAATGGGTACTGGTATGTGGGTGCTAGGTGTTAGGTGCACGGGTGTTGGGTGTTGAGTGTAGGCGTTGGGTGCTTAGATGTGCGAATAATTGCATCTACCTAGGTATGGCGCGAGTGGTGTATGGGTGTAGCCTCCGTTTTTGCGGGTGCGAATGTCCGTTCTCATAAATAAACATGCTCCAAATCATCACATGCCCCACATCAAGCTGCTTTTAGGTTACCCTTGTCATTGAATGAGTTCGGCCAGCCCAAGTGAATTAACGTCAGCATGCGGGTCCGTCACCATACAAGATCAGGTACGCTAGGCTACGGTTGCAAGCAAGTAGAAAGTATCAATGCCATGCAAGGGCGTATCACGAGATTTGGACGGCTCTTGACAAGTCACATGAAATCAAAGTGGAGGCATCTATAATCGGTTGATGTAATTGAATGATTCCACAAGTGGTAAAAGTTGCAAGCACAAATCAAGCCACTTGCCGCCCTTCTAAGGCATCTAAGTCAGCAAGAGAGCATCACACAAGGGAAGCTAAACGATAATGAAGGGCTGTCAAATGGGGGGTTTTATTCATTAGTGAATCATTTGGTTGTTAAGTATGCCTTCATAAGGACACACACCTGGCTGCGCACTCAGACAGATATTGACTGGTCTGCCAACCAGCCCAACATCTGGGGAGCTCAAATTTACAAATCGCTAAGTTGTATTGGAGGAAGAAATTAAATCGTCGGAAACCCCCATTGGATCAGTTCGCCAGGTACCACAAGTTGGACCTGTCAGACTCGGTAGCAGCAGAGAGGCTTCGCCGACGAGTCACTGACTGACCCTCGTCTGAAGCTGAGCAACCGTCCATGGAGCTCCAAGGTTCCATGACTGACCACCACTGGTTGCCAATTCCTCACATCACTAACCACTGAATTTCGCCTAAGGATGGTAGAACTCAAGGTACGGCAAACCCTCTACTCCATGGGTTTCGTTGACCGCCAGCCCGTTACATACAACTCATTGAGAGCTTCGTTCGTTCTGAACCCGACATTGATCTCACTGCAGTGACTACCGCAGAAATCTCACATCCAGTAGATTTCCGTCAACCATCAGTACAATGTCGTCCTCCCCGCTCTTCACAGCAAGCTCGCCAGCCACCTCAGCAGTCGAGGCTGACAACGACCCATACAACCTCGAGCGATTCATCAAGGCACAAGACCAAGGCAATGCATTCGAGAATGTCCTCGCAGCCTTCCGCGGAGGCCACAAGAAGCCCAAGCCCGCCACCTGGATGTGGTTTGTTTTCCCCCAAATGGACCACTGCCAGACACAGTCACTACGCGTCAAGCTAAGCGACGAGGACAACTACTTCTCCTACGAGGACGTCGACGAGCAAACCTGGCTCAAGAAAGACGTCTGGCCCGAGGGCCAAGCCCTCACCAGCCTCGACGAGGCCCGCGCCTACCTGAACCACCCCATCCTAGGCAACCGCGCCCGCGTGGCCGCCACGGTCGTCCTCCATAGCCCGTTTGCAGACAAGTTTGCGCTCATGGACAACGTCTCCATGGACGTCGCGCGGCTCCACTCCTCGATGACCATCTTCCGACAGGCCAGCCGCTTCCCGCAGTGCATCCACAGCAAAAAGAACAAGCGGTCGGGAGAGAACGGAGTCTTTGCGCAGGTCATCAATCGGCTCTTTGTCGAGTTCATGCACAGCGACGAGGAGAACGACTGGCTCGACTACGACGACAGGCAGCTGATGACGTACAAGCGCGGGTCCCGCCACAAGCCCACCCTCGAGTGCCTGGACAAGCAGGAGCAGGTGGAGATCGAGAGGCGGTTGAAGCAGGGTCTGGGGTGTGTCTGTGGTCTTGCCCTGGACAAGGTCAAGGAGATGGACCGCGGCTCGAAGAGGAAGATGACCAATGCTCAGGCTGTCGCGGAGGCGCAGAAGAAGCGGAGGAAGAGGAAGATGGAGCAGGAGAGGAAGAAGCGGGAGGAGATGGGTTTCATGTTTGATGGTGATGGCCCGAGTTCTAGGTGAGTATTATCTGTGCGGCTATGTTGCTGCCTCGTTCTACTGGGCGGGAAACAGTCGCTGATTTGAGGAGCAGCCCAAGCACCGGCGGTCTAGCACCTATTACGAGGGACCGCAATCAGCCCCACGAACCGCGGCCTTCTACCGGAGAAGCCTCGTCGACTGGCGCAATTTGAGGACAAGGAGTGTCTCGTATGCCACAATAAGAAGAGGTCAAGGCCCGTTTCTGAGAAGGGACCTGCTTAGAAACCTTCAACATATTCCCCATCGTGGTGGATTGTTGACTAGGAAGTGGACCATGAGATAAATGTGACATTTTGCAGAGTAAAAGATATCGGGGAGAAAGGACCTGCCACCCAGCCGGCTCAAGCAGGCCTGGAGGCACGATGGACTGAAGGGGTCCGGATGACAAAAGCCCTCGGTTGAGCGTGGGCTATTAAAAGTGGCCTCCTGAGGCAGAGCAACTGAGGCTATGTTCAGTAGAGCAACGAGTTTCCTCCGCCAATCGAAGTGTGGTTCGCTGGGTCACCCATCTTGCTGCGTATCATGGGCTAGGAACATGATCTTTTGCACGAGGGGCCAATGCTGAATGTCGTCGGTCGCACAAGTCACGGGACGTCGTTTTAGCTTCGGCGCCATTCCGATTCGGGAACTGGCTTTGGCATTCGGAGCTTGATGGAATTCGGAAATGTTTGTCGAGCTGAACCGAGGGTCTCAATCTGCACAACTTGCAAAATATCATGCTACGTGCAAGGACTGAACCAACGAAGGTCCAGGCACCCTGTTAATCAGCAAAGATAACTCCAATGAAAGAAAAGCGAAGAAATGTGATGGTGTCAGCTGTCAGTTTCCGGACCGGCCCACACGGCCAAAGCCAGAGATGCCAACTAAGCCGCTTGACTTTCACAAGACAAGCTCCCCAATAGCAGCTGGAATGTCTTTGTCCTGATGAGGACCCTTTGCTCGGCAGCCTCCTAGAACAAACCCACATCCGCCAATCAGGGCCCGAGTATTGGTCAACAGTAGTCTTCGAAACGATGCGGATCATCCAGGACCTTTGTTCTCAGTCCGACCTGCTGCACTTAGTTCTGATGCTAGGATTGCTTGTCACATGTCTTGACTGCTACACAGGCAGGTATGTGGAGCGCACATCGCACACGCCAAATGAATTGAGCATGTGACAATGACTTGCTGAGAACGAAGACCACGGAATATAATAACAAGCTATCTTCCAAGATCGTGGTGCGCTTAATGCCCCGATAAATTTATGCCCTCCTAGTCTACTGGGTTTTAATCGATAGAGCACACGACAAGATGGCTTCCTTTGACCTGTCCAAACCTCGCCATGACACTTCCAACCTCATGGGGCTTGCTTTCCGGGCAGCTGAGGACATACACAGCCAGGCGGGTCGCGTGGCCTCTAATATCAATCTCGCCCGTAACTTTGGCCAGACTATCCTTGCCAATGGCGTCGTTGATGATCGTAAATTCCTTGTGAGTGTCATCCTATGGGCTTGCTGGAGTGTCGGGCAGCGGACTGTTGCTAAATGGTCTTGTAATACAGTACGAGGGAATCATCCAGCTGGCGGCCTCACTGCCGAACGATTCTCGGCTTCGCAATGACTTGAGCGGAGCCTTCATCAAGAACCTCTGGGGTGGCCTCCAACACCCTCCTATGTCGTTCTTGGGGGACGAGTTCAAGTACAGGACTGCGGATGGCAGCAATAATGTAGGCGCATTGAACAGGCCTCATAGGTCACCCTTGTACTTGTACTAACACCCTAACAGAACATCATGTATCCGCATCTGGGCGCTACTGGCTCGCCTTATGCCCGTAGCGTCATCCCAACTCATACACGGGATATCAACTTGCCCGACCCGGGACTCATCTTCGACAGTAATATTGCCATTGTTTTCATGCAACTAGGCGTGTTGGGCGTTTGAGACTGACATCTTATAGCGCTCCTGCGCCGTGACGGACTTGCGCGGGAGAGTCCCACTAAGGTCTCGGCCTCGCTCTTCCACTTTGCAACGATTATCATCCACGACATCTTCAACACTCGTGGCAGCAACCTGGCTTGTTCGAGCTATCTTGATCTTGGTCCACTATACGGCCATAATGAGACACAGCAGGGCTATGTGAGGACCTTCAAGGACGGGATGTTGAAGCAGGATACCTTCGCGGAAGGACGGCTTATCGGCCAGCCTCCTGGAGCCTGTGTCATGTTGATCGCGTTCAACAGGTTCCATAACTACATCGTCGGAGAGCTTGCTACCATCAACGAGAACGGTCGATTCAGCATGCCTGATGAAAGGCCCGACACTGAGCCATACAAGGCAGCATTGGCCAAGCGTGACAACGACTTGTTCCAAACTGGGAGGCTGTGAGTGGTCGACTTCAAAATCACCACCAAACCTTTCGCTTAATTAACCATGCCGTCCTTGATAGTGTTACCTGCGGCCTTTACGTTAATATCATTCTCGGGGACTATCTCCGCACTATCCTTAATCTGAACGATAATCCCGTGGCGTCTGACTGGAAGCTGGATCCGCGAGAGAACTTCAGCAACGTCTTCGATCCGGACGGAACTCCGAAAGGTCTAGGCAACCAGGTATCCGCGGAGTTCAACTTCGTCTATAGATGGCGTAGGCACACCCTGTTACTTTGAAGTGTCTGAAATTGTGATGCAAACTCCCGGTGATCACGGCTGGTAGACCATGAGCAGCTCAGTGCTCATGGCTCAGCTGCTCTACGAGATAGAGGCCATCCAAAACAGCATGAGCTTTTTTCGGTGATTGTTGACTAACAGTACTCTCTACCAGACGCAACCACGAGCAACGAAGACGAGAAGTGGCTTAACAACTTCATCGCCAAGGAGATTATTCCAGGGTTGGACCCCAGTAAGTACATGTCTCACTAACCTCTAGACTCCATGAAGAGCCTCCCGGGACTGACCAGATCTAGCTACTGCTAGCCCGGAGGTGATCAAAGCCAAGTTGCACGTATGGTTCAGGGATCACGTGCCCGCAGACAAGCCCGAGACATGGACTTTCAACGGCCTGAAGAGGGTGAACGGGGTTTTCAAGGACTCTGAGCTGGTCGACATTCTCACGGCCGCCACCGACACAGTTTCTGGAGCCTTCGGTGCTCGTAACACGCCTGCCGCTCTGAAGGCCGTTGAAATGCTTGGTATCAAACAAGGTCGCGAATGGGGCCTTGCGTCTCTGAATGAATTCCGCCAATTTTTCAAGCTGAAGCCTTTCACCTCTTTCAAGGAGGTAAACTCTCAGCCTGGAATTGCTGAGACTCGTAAGTTTCCAGTTTCCTACCGCTATTGATGATCATCATCCCCGGGCTCGGTTGCGAGCTCCACGACGGTTGACCCGTTATGCAGTGGAGGCTCTCTACGGCCACCCCGACAACATTGAGTTGTACCCAGGTCTCATGGCAGAGGAGGCAAAGCCGTCCTTCTCGCCGGGATCTGGTCTTTGTCCCGGGTACACCATCTCGGAGGCCATTCTCTCAGATGCTACAACCCTGGTGCGCGGAGATCGGTTCTACGCGCTTGATTATGGTCCACAGAGCTTGACCAGCTTCGGGTAAGTACGAAGACAGTGAGTGATTAGTTGGACGCTGGCTGACACGACAAATTCAGGTTCAAGGAGGTTGCATCTGACTACGACGTCGCCGGCGGCGGCGTCATGTACAAGCTGCTGATGAGGGCCTTCCCAGGCTGGTACCGAAACAACAGTGTCTACGCAATGTATCCGTTTAGCACTCCTGAGAGGACGCGGGCGATCTTCGCCAAAAACGGCCTGCCTCACGGCTTAGAGTTGAGCGACAAGAAGCCCCAATTCATTCCGCCACCTGTCCCAGTCATGAGCTACAAGAGTGTCATCAACGTCCTCAACAATCAGCAGAGCTTCAAGGTTCCATGTGAGTCCAGCCTAATCCACTACCAGGCGTTGGAAAGCCATAGTTTCCTCGTTGGAATACTCTGACAATTCAAATCAGGGGGTGAGCATACCTCTCAGCTCACAGGTCATGACTACATGCTTTCGGGAGACAGGCCCGCCAACGCCAAGCAGCGCAAGGAGGTCAACGCAGCGATGTACAAGCCTCAGGACACCCTCGAGCAAGTGAGGAAGTTCTACGAGACAGTGACCGCAGATCTGATCCAGAAAAACAAGCGCAAGTTGGGCAGCCAGACCTATCAGATCGATATTGTGAAAGAGTAAGCCCGAACCACCCAAGCACCCTCTGCAAGCTTCTGCAATACTAATTCTGATGTCCCCCGGGCAGTATCGGCAATCTCGCCCACGCCATGTTCACAGCGCGATTCTTGGCCCTTCCCCTGAAGGAGGACCCCACCAGCCATGGGCCCGGCCTCACGGCCCAGGAGATCTACGACGCCCAGGCGAGCCTCTTCCAGTACGTCTTCCTCGACTTCGACGCGGCCAAGTCGTACAAGCACCTCGTCCAAGGCACCAAGGACGCGAAGATGCTCGGAGACGTCATGCGCAAGGTGGTCGAGAGCGCCAGGCACCACCCAAGCCTGATCAAGATGCTCATGGGCCTGCTGGGCCACGGCGGCGAGGTCCCGGACATCCCCGGGTTCGGCAGGGATATGGTACTCAGGCTCCTGAGCGGCGGCAAGTCTGTCGAGGATGTGGTCTGGGAGCTGGTCCCTACTCAGGCGGCGGCTGCTGCTACCCAGGCCGCAGGTGTAAGTCATGACTGAGCTTTTCCTGTGTTTTATCCTGGGCAGATCACTAAACTTATGCGGCACTTTCTTACTTAGTGGGCGCAACTCATCGACATATATATGTCCGACGATTACAAGGATCACTGGCCTGCCATCGTCGCGCTCGCCCAGTCTAGCTCTCCGACAGCCTTTGAAAAGCTTAGGAAATACGCTCTGGAGGGGTAAGTTCTGTTCCGTCAATGACAGCATCACGATGACAGATCCAACCCCACAACAAGCAAATATGTAGATATCCTCACACCACTAATCACCGCACAGCTTCCGGCTCTCCCCGGCAGCCGCAGGCGTCCTCCGCGTCGCAGCAGCCCCCAACACACCCCTGAGCGACGGCGGCCAGACCACGTCCCTTCCCGCAGGTGCAGGCCTTTTCATCAGCTTCATCACCGCCGGCCGCGACCCGTCCAAGTTCCCCGAGCCGGCCAAGATCCGCCTCGACAGGCCAGAGGAGATCTACATCCACCACGGGTGGGGCCCGCACCAGTGCCTGGGGCGCGCGATCGTCACGACGGCTGGCGCGGCGATGTTGAGGGCCTTTGCGCGGTCCTGCCCCAACGTGCGCCGCGCCTCGGGCCCCGCAGGCGAGATCAAGACGAAGCTGTTTGGCGGGGCGTTCCCCGTGTTCCTGGCCGAGGACGGCGGCAGCTGGGAGGCGTTCCCCGTGTCCAAGAAGGTGCTGTTTGATGTCTGGGACGGGGCGGAGAATGGGAGTACGAATGGTCATGGGAGGACTAATGGTCATAGCAATGGGTATCACGCCAATGGGGTGAATGGTCGCCACTAGGTCCATCTCAGCACGAGGGACGGGGAGAAATATGGGACTGATACTGTCATTTTGGGTGAATGAGGCCGAGGAAAATTGGGTTAAGAGGAGACCTTCGTGACTCTTTACTAATCTTCCTGCGTTTACTACCACTTTATCAATCAACTCCACAAACAGGCATTCAGCCAATTTAGCAAATGATCCAAACGTCACTTGGTATCACTTTCCCCCTCCATTCACTCTTCTGTTTCTCCAGCCCGGCCATACATGCAAGCCGTTAAAAGAGATTGATCTCAATACCAGCCTGTTTCCGCAGGACCTCAGGTCAGATCAGGAGGATGGGGACGGTCTATCAGTGCTGGGATTAATATTAATAGGGACTCGAGACATTAAACAAAATAATTATATTGAAACAAAGGTTTTAAAACAGTTGGAGAAATGATTAGAAACGGATACTACACAGCAGATAGATAGGCAAATCAGGACAGCACATGAACCCTTGTCATGAGTGCCCATGTGCGGAATCGTGATCCGAAAGACAACATTTGAAGAGAAACAATGGGCGATGACAATCACAACCAACCATTTCCTCGACACAAAATTGATTTTTAAACATTTTTTATTTTTGTGGAACATAGGAGTGACACCATGTACTCACCGCTATTCATCAAAGTCCAGCTCTTCCAGATCTTCCGGTTCCTCGTTGTTCGCGGGACGCCGTGGCGTGTACTGGTAGGTCGGAAAAGCCGCCTCGTGAAGCATCGCGTCGGTATTCGCGAGCCATGCAAAATGCTCCCGCAGCTCATCGCCCTCCATCGCCCAGCTCTGCCCAATGATAGCGGAGGCTTCACGCATGTCCTCCCTCTTAACGGAACTGTTATAGGCCTTGCGATAGAGAAGGAACTTGTTAGAGGGACGCTTCACCCTGCCGGCCACCTCGGCCTCCTTCAGGCGCGCTTGTATTGACCTCTCGGCATATTTAGCGATTTCTTCCAGCGGGTCTGAACCCTTCCTGCTTGGAAGCTCGCTCAGCGGCTTCTCGAGGATTGGAATGCTCTTACCAGCTGAGACGTTCTTGCGGGGAGCGTTGCGCGGCTTTGCACGGTTAGCTCCCGAGGCAGGGGCAGGTTGTGGGATAGCGATGGGTCCTTGCTGAATGGTCTGCTGAGGGAAGGGCTGGGCGACAAAAAGCTGGTTCGCAGTGGGGGCAGGGCGCTCATGCTCATCAAGGAGCGGGTGGATCGGGTAGTCGGATTGGAAACTCTCCTCAAGTTGGGGGCTGAAATTTCTGACAGTATTGCACTCCGGCACCGAGTACTTGAAGTTGATACATGTAATATTCAAACAGACGTACTCGTGTACGTAGTCAGAAATGACGCGATAGATTGGCAAGAGGCAGATGATACAAGAGTGAGAAGACATGGCGACAGTCTGGATCAGATGCTCACCTCAGTGTGGTTATTGCGTGTCAGATACTGTCCTAGATCTCGTATGCCTCGCTCTGCCTGAAGTGATGTTGACCAGTGGTGATGGACGATGGTGTGGATGAAACTACCCCGGTGGTAAGGCGGGTGTTCCTGGGGGTTATATAGACCCCTTCTTTCCATTAACAGCTCATCTTCAATTCTAGTGCGATGACTTGAGAACAATAGGCATTGTATGTCCTATGCCTCTGTAATCACCTGAGCAATGCAGACCTTGCTTTCAACCGAGCCGTCGAACAATAGAACAATCTATAAACGGGAGCACTTTCTTCTAGGCTGTGTAATCGAAATCTTTGTTAGAAACTGTATACTACTCTTCTTTCCCATTACTTTGCACTGTCACGATCCTCTTTGATCCGGAAGCTGAAGATCCTCGTGCACGGCACAAAAATCTCCAAGCAGCGGCAAATGGAGATGTAGAAGACAATCCATGGTTCTGCGTGAGGGTCTACGGCAAAATACCGTCCTAAGAACGAGATAGCACGAATACCACACAGACGCGTGACGAGTGCAAGGATTGTTTTGGTGGATCCTGCAGCAATTCATGGTCCGGTCCAGGCAATCTGGGGTAGTAAGACTGCCTCCGTGACATTGGAACCAGTCATATCCTGTTTTCTAGATGCACAGCCGCACGGAAATTTAGGAGTGTACAAGGATCTCCTTTGTTGCTCTAGTTGCAAATGCTCCAGTCCAACCCAATCCTCATCTTGACCCCAATCAGTACGGGGCGCTGCCCTGATCATGGTGGGCATGAGCGTGCAGTCAATCATTACAATCCGGATCTCTTCTACGGGACGAACCATAACAACAAATGAAATCTCTTCAACTTATGAATTCAATGGCCTGCGTGATGCACTGGGAATGCCACTCTTCTGTGGACGGAGGAGACACCTGCAATGACGTGAGCGCCGATCACTTCTTCGTGACTGCCTTCATATCTCAAAACCAGAATACAGCAGCCACCACTACCAAAACAAATGTCGTCAATGATGAGGGTCATCCGAATCATGGATTGTTTCAATGAAAAGAGTGATCCGCCGACTGCGGCTATAGGAAGACCACGGAAGGGACATTCCTGGGACAGGGCAACGACGGTACGTCAAGTCCCTCCACAACTCCCCGCCACCCGGTGCTCGCCTTCCTCATCATAAGGCTTGGACTTCCATTTCAGTCACTCACATGCTGCAACACGGAAAGTGGGATCAAGCAATGTTTGTTTTCCCGTCCGTTGACTCAAATCTTTCCCTTGGTCCACTCGGCCTCGCTTTCATTTCTGATCAACTCATCACCACACACGCCAACATCTTCATTGTCCAGAAACTCCGGGAATTTCCAGGAATCTCATATCATTCATCATTGATTCCAAGTCCTCAAAAGTCCACAACCAATCCTTCACGATGAAGCCCGTCTTTTCCCTCGGCGCCGTTCTGGCAGTTGCATCTCTGGCCTTTGCAACGGCCAGGCATCGCGAAATCGTCGATTCTGTACGCCTCATCCTCGTCCCTACGACCATGCCCCTTCGCTGACTCTCTTTCTCCAGGAAACTCTGCGTGACTCGATCGAGGAAGCGGAGCTCATCGCCAAGGCCGAGACCATCGAGGCAATTGCTTATGCGTCCCCCGACAAGAACAGGCTCGTCGGCACCCCCGGTTTTGAGGACACCATGTGGTACATATGGGAGACCTTGGACAAACTTGACTACTATGACCTCTGGCGCCAGCGTTTCTAGTTTGAACTTGACGGCGAATGGACTGAGTCGTAAGTTCAGGCGATCGATTGTCCCTTTCTTGGCCTGACCAGATCGACTGACGAATGCGTAGGTGGAACATCATTGCTGAAACCTTGGAAGGTGACCCAGACAATGTCCTTCAGCTCGGCGCCCACATGGACTCGGTCGCTGCAGGGCCGGGCATAAACGACAACGCATCAGGTGGCATCGGCCTCCTGGAAGTCGCGATTCAACTCGCCAACTATACGGTCAACAATGCCGTTCGCTTCTCCTGGTGGGGGGCCGAAGAACAAGGGCTCGTCGGCTCAGAGGGATACGTCGATGTTCTAACCGAGGAGGAAATCCGGCAGATCCGCCTCTACCTCAACTTCGACATGATCGCCTCCCCTGCCCACGAGCTCGGCGTCTACAACTGTGACTTCAGCAATCTCGGCATGCCGCCGGTGCCCGGCGTCAAGGAGGCGGAGGGGATGTTCCAGGACTACTTTGACGACATAGCCGATCTGGAATAGGATACGGTCGCCCTCGTCGGGAGCAGTGACCACTGGCCGTTCGTCCTGGCGAACATAACGACGGGTGGCCTGCACGCCGGTGCGGACCCCTACTACCACACAGCCAATGACACCGTTGCGAACATGGACAGTGGCGTGTTCGTCAAGATCACCAAGGCCATCGCTCATGCTGTGGCCACGTACGCGGTGAGCTTTGACAGTCTGCCTCCGAGGGACCGCGTTCAGGTTTGAGCAGTGATCGGTCGAATCATGTCGAGGGACGGACAGATGTGGCGTGGTGTGGTATTTCCCGTGCGGCATGCGCACAAAGCCTAGTAAAAAACTTCGAGTAGGACTACCAGTAACCTAATACAACCAGACTTTATCTCCCATCGCCGTGTTGTCCCCACTCGTGCCACAGACGTGCATGCTGCTTGCCCAGCTTCTTAACTGACGACTCTTTTCTGGCTTGGTGATTTACTCCTGATAAGGAGGGGGTGCTGAAATCACCGAGGCTGCGTCTGACTGAAACGGCGGCTGCCTGGCGTACTGCATATGCTGGCTCCTGGGACTGGAGTACTGCTCCCGGTCGGCCCGAGTCCTACTCCCATTTACCGCGCCGTAGTCCGTCCCATGTTCATTACTGGAGCCACCGTTGGCCACTGGCAGCAGGGCCCGCCTCTGCTTCCTACCCCGCCGGTCCCGCCCCCATCGTCGCAGCCTCTCAGCACAAGCCATGTACATTTCGACAAACGCCTCGCGCCTGATGCCGCAGAATGTCGGGGCGGCGAGGAACCACCGCAGGCAGGCGCGGAGCACGTAGAACGCGCCCAAGGTCGCCCAGAGGAGGACGTAGCACACGGCCACGAGCGGCCAAAGGATGACTGGAAGGACGGCGGCGAGGGGGCAGCAGCAGACCAGGATGCCGTCCTTGAGGAAGATCCGGGGCAGCCAGGGGATGGTGCGTCCGCCGGGCGGGCCTGTGCAGAGGACCAGGTAGCAGATGACGATGCCTGAGGCGTAGAACGGTAGGGCCAGGGCTGTTAGGAAGGGGTGGGTGTCGTGGAAGGCGAGGAGGGCCGAGGGGAGCTGGAAGTTGCTGGTGTCCATGTTTTCTGTCGATGCTATCCCTTTTTTTGATTCGGCGGGCTGTTTCTGACCGCAGCTGACCGTGTTGTTCTGGCGTCATGAAGTCAAGGTTGAAAAGCGGACGACGGGCAGAACGACAGCGAAGTCTGGTGTGGTTGGGATCTGGCTTGTGGGCAGCTTGCAGATTTGTGGGGAGCTGGGCAACCGGGTCACAGGAATGTGGTGAGGCCGCAAAAAAATAGAGAGGAAGAAGGCCAGAATGGATGGTACCTGGAAGCTAAAAACTAAACATAGGGGACAGTAACTGAAACGACCAGTGAATGCAGCCATCCACAGCCCTACATGGCAGGCTACAAATTCCTTGGATCTGCCTGAGGCATGACCGAACCATGCTATGCTACCAGTGTCCCGGCCTCGGGCAGCCAATGCTGAGTAGGCACAACAGAGCCTCACTTTTAGTTTTTTAACATGATATTTGCGGCCTGATGTTACAAGGGCATTCTAGGTTGGCCGAAGCAAGGGTCCAAGGGTCAAAAGGTCTAGCAGGAAAGCATCCCGGTCCGGCAGACGAATCTTATGCATTCTACACATTCCGAACTATGAATTACCGGAGTCATCGTGGTGTTCCGTCACATTCGACTCCCCATGGGAAGCGGCTTCAACAAGAAGAAGTGAAGTGCACCCCGTACGGTTTGACAAGAAGCAGTGTGCTTCTAAGATCTTGAGGAGGGATACAGATACACCACAATTTTCAAAGACGTCTCTTTGAGGATGAGGACCACAGTTGTTGAGCGAATTGCTCAATAATTACAAACAGGCATGAGGGTGGTTTCCTTTTGGAAGGTACTTTGAGCGATTGGTGACAAGACGGATCTAGCATTTCTACTCTCATGCGGACTCTAAGCTATATTACCCTGGCCCTGCGACAATCAGAAGATCAATTCTACGACCTGAAGCCCTTCGTCTTGAGCCTCTCCCACAGCTTCTCCTCCTCCACCAGAATGTTCTTCCCGCTAAAATCCCCCTCCATGTCGATAGGAGGCAGCAGCGTCTGATACGGGATGGTGCGCACGCGCACGTCGGACGGCTGCCCATGGGCGGCGAACTGCATGCCCTCGACGACGTCCCCGTTGCCGTACTGCTCCTCGGTGACGATGCGCAGCATGATCTGCGCGCACTCCTCGGCCGTCATGTTCATGTCCTGCCGGCGCACCTTGCCGGCGCAGTACTCCTGCTCGACGGCGGGCGTGAACGTGGTCGCCGGGCACATGCAGGCGACTCGGATGCCGAGGCGGGACTTCATCTGCGCCAGGGACAGCGTGAAGGAGGTCAGGGCGCCCTTGGACGCGTTGTACAGCGGCGTGCCGATGCTGGGCAGGTACGCGCTCATGGAGGACACGAAGAGCAGGCTGCCTGCGGTCTTGGTGGTGAACCAGTAGTCGAGGGCGATCTGGGCGAACCGGATCGGGCCCATCTGGTTCACGGCGAAGAGGTGGTAGACTCCTGGGGCGCCATTGGGGTCGTCCTTGGACAGAGGGGAGATTCCTGGGGGCTGCCAGAAGGTGGAGTGTGGGGGCTCCCTTTTGAGTATCATCGTCAGCAAGAGTTCATTTTCACAATGCTTCTTGTCACTGTCCAGTATCGTTCTCACTGGTGTGACATGAAGAGCTGATAGCTGGAAAGACTTACCAAATGCCAGCACCAGGGCAGACCAGGTCAATGCGACCGAACGTCTTGAGGGTGAACTCCCAGGTCTCGGAGATGGACTTGAAATCAGATTGGTCGCATCTGTGGTAGACGGCAGAGACGGGGGCCGGGTGAGGGAACTTGGCGATGAGCGCCTTGGCTTCGTCGCGGAGCGCTACATCGGCAAAGACAACGGAGCAGCCGGCATTGAGGAGCTGCTCTGCGAAGGCCAGATTGATCCCTGCGATTATGGGAAAGTCAGAATCAGGGCAGCATGCATATACTAGTACCGAAGAGTGCAAGGAGCTTTTCAGCTTCCTGGATCTTGCGGAATGAGGAACGGGGCAAAAGGAATGAGCAATCCATACCACTACCAGCGCCAGTGACCAGGGCAAACTTTCCCTTGACTTCGTATGACATTTTGTGACGAATTGTTGCGGATCCAAGAGAGACTACGAGGACTTGTTTGGAGCCAAGGGCAATTTAAATCAGGACAGCGGTTGGGTCAGCCCCAATAGAGTAAGCACTGACAACAGGAACAAACTAAGCAATGCAGCGAGATGAGCAAGAGTAAGCAAGTGTAACCACAGACGGCAGGAACAGAGTAAGCACCGGCAATAGCTCAAGCGAGTCCTCAAGTGATCAGCGCCAAGAAAGACAGAGCTCTCGAACAGGAAAACCATGCGGTGTTGGGCCCCTGAGGTTTACGTTTCAAATCACATGTTGTAGTCTTTGAACGCCTGGAAATCTGTGGGTAAATCCATGGATAAATCCAACCGGAATCCTACACCTAGCTCCTGTTGTGACCAACATCCCACATTAGTGCACACTAAGGATTGGATCGCCGGAAGTCAAAATCTGATAGCTCCTTTGACAACCAAAACGATCCTCTGCCATACATAGTATAGTGTCCGGAGGCGCATTACCAGGATCTTCGGCATATGCCCAAGTCGCCTAGAGTTGACAGATCTTGAAATGTAGGTAATATCTTACCACGTTCTCGGCAACCTCTTGGAAAAACAATGTCATATACGCTAATTACCTTGTCGCCAGATGACTCAAAATTGCTTCGTTTTCAACTAACACAACAAGGGCCCACGAGCCCACTGACTAGCAAGGCTCCTACCCCATTTGGATGCGAATGGGGCTCGATTAGTAAGTTTGCTTCGTTACTGAGGTCACTTTTATCTAACTGCAAATGCTGTGCCGCACTCCTGCAGGCGTGGCGTGACAGATCACATTCCGCCCGGTTGTGTCTCGCCCTCCCAACAGGAACCAGCCTGAGGTCTCAAGGGGAGGCCGGCGAGGAGGCATTTCCGGTGATGAGGATAGACCGATCAATGTTTCATATCCAGGGTTTGCGTTCAGGATACTCGGGTCCGGTACTCGTCTGTGCCCGACATGAAGCACGCCTCCTTACCAAGCCCCGTATTAGAGAGCGAATCCGAAATTTCGGTGTCCTCATTTGGCTCGAAAGCATTCGTGGTCATGCCAAAACCATGTGTACGGGGAGCTCAGGGCAGTCTTGAATATCACCTTGACGACTCGCTCGAACCCGGAGAGTTGGGTCCCCCTCAGACCGGTTGTTTGCTCTCCCCTTTCCAGTCTCACTCACGGCATCTTGAGAGGCCACTAACCGAAGGGCAAGATGGCACCAGCGGGCTGGCACTCCATCATGCCCACTGGGCTGGCGGAAAATATCTATGGCACTGCGTTGGCTTTTCCTATAATGTCTACCATCGTTATTGATAATGTGCAGTTCCATGTATACACACGGTTCTTGTCAGCGTACCAGTGGATAACTGGGTTCAGTGGAGATGGGCGACAACGTCGGTATGATACAAAGGCGCGCGTTCCCCCCGGGAGCACCTCCTCGGCTTTTAACCGGCGTAGGACGGAGGAAGCAGAACTCACTCGCAATTGCGCGCGGCATATCAATCCATGTGTAAGGAAGCCAAATATTTGCTTGTAGTAACACAACAACTATGCGGACCCGCTCGGCTTTTAACCAACCTTTGAAGGCGGTCAAAAGCCGAAGTCACATCCTACACGGAGAAACCAATCACCAAGAAGTTGAATGATAATTATCAAGCCACTGACGATTGGAACTCGAGCTTGAACCCACGAGTGCAGCTTGACTTGGTAAAGTACATCATATTTGATATCAAAGTGGCGATGCCTAAAGCTGCAAATCCGAGGAGTGGGAGTCTGACACTACATTCGCAAACGGACGACAAGGGAACAGCAATGGACGAGTCAAAAGCGGTCCAAGCTGAAGAGCAGGCGGCAACTTCACGGCCGCCAGGCTCCAGTGCAAATACAGTCACAGCCTCCCATCACAACACAGAGCCTAACAATCCTGATCTTGTGAGTCAGCCCGGCAACGAACGGCCAAACGCCAGACATCTATTCATAAGCCTCTCGCAACAGAAGCAGCAAAGGCTAACCCCACCGGGACAAAAAGGTGTCATGGAACGGTCCAGACGACCCAGAAAACCCCCTCAACTGGCCGACACGCAGGAAGTGGGCGGCGACGCTGCTGGTCTCAGCCTTAACCTTCATCTCACCCGTATCGTCGTCCATGGTTGCACCCGCGCTGGGGCCCATGGCGGATGCGTTTAGAATCACAAGAAACAGCGTTGAGTCGCAGATGATGCTGTCTATATTCCTCCTCGCCTATGCCATCGGCCCGCTTTTCTTTGGTCCCCTATCTGAGACCTTTGGCAGGCGGCCTGTCCTCCTGCTTAGCAGCCTCTTCTATCTTGCCTGGAACCTTGGCTGTGGCTTTGCGCAGAATGCGCCTGAGATGCTCATTTTTCGCTTCCTCAGCGGTATCGGGGGTAGTGCGCCACAGGCTGTTGGTGGTGGTGTGTTGAGGTAAGGTTTCTCCCTATCTGGTCATATATACGCAGTGTCACGTCTTCTGACTCTGAATTGTTACAGTGACTGCTGGGAACCAGAACAACGTGGCAAAGCTATTGGTACATACAGCCTCGCGCCCTTAATTGGCCCTGTGATCGGTCCAATGGCTGGCGGCTTCATCACAGAGAACACAACGTGGCGCTGGGCTTTTTGGGCCACTAGTATCGCCGCGGGTATCATCCAGGTCACAATCTACTTCTTCCTACCCGAGTCGTATGCTCCTGTGATCCTCCAGAGACGCCGGGATCGTCTAGCCAAGGAGACAGGCAACCAAAATCTCGTTACTGCGTATAACCACGAGCAGACCGCGACGTTGATTCAGGCTATTGGCGGCGCCGTTATGCGGCCAACTCGGATGCTAGTTACGCAGCCTATCATGCAGCTCATCACACTCTATATTGCCTACTTATTTGGGCTCTTCTATTTAATCATCTCAACCTTCCCCACCGTTTTTAGCGATATCTACCATGAGTCGCTCGGCATTAGCGGGCTCAACTATATCTCACTCGGCGTCGGCTACATCGTGGGGGCTCAGGCCAACGCACATGTCACCGACCGACTGTACAAGCACCTCAAGGCGAAGCGGGCCGACAAAAAGGGGCTGCCCGAGTTCCGGATCCCGGCCATGTTCGTCGGCTCCGCAATCGTCCCCGTCGGCCTCTTTTGGTATGGCTGGAGCGTCCAGGCCCGCCTCCACTGGATCATGCCCAATGCCGGCATCGCCGTCTTCTCCGCGGGCGCCATCGTCTGTCTGCAGTGCATGCAGGCCTATATTATCGACTCATACTCCCGGTTCGCCGCCAGCGCGATGGCTGCCGCCGTGGTGCTGCGCAGTCTCGCCAGCTTTGGGTTCCCGCTCTTCGCGCCGTACATGTATGCGACGCTCGGTTATGGCTGGGGGAATAGCTTGCTGGGGTTCGTCAGCATCGTGGTCGGAATCCCTGCGCCGTACGTGTTTTGGGTCTACGGTGCTAAGCTGCGTGCTATGTCTAAGTATGCAGCCGACTGATGAGAGGGGACGCTTGACCTCTGGTCGTGGGTCCTTGCTGGCGTGTGTAGTGCAGCGAAGTCACTGTGCGGGTTTGAGACAAATACTGGTAATAGAGCTGGGTGGATTTTAGCTGGCGTTTGGCATCATGTATGGTTGCATTGACGTTATGGGTCTTGGAAAATTCGTGCAGTTGGTAACATATTGTTCTACCGGACATTGTATACTTGTCTAGGCATCCGTGTACAATCTCTGCTTCCATGGCAATAGCTACTCTCGATGTCTCTATTCCCCCAGACGTCTTTGAAAGCCAATTACACCAATTAATACAATCCAAAGCTGCTGTCAAAGAAGCCTTCCTTCGGGGTGATACCAGAAAGGATGTCCTCCCAAGCCTGCCAGGAAAGGTCCGGCCCGGCCTCGAGGTCCACCTCGTCACCCATACTAGTGTCTGCCATCGAAGACGAGTACGCAGGCATGAGGGACCACACCTCGCCCAGCCCCTGACCGAGGGAGGCTGACGCCCCAGCGCCCCGGTCAGGCGAGCTGCTCGAAGGCGTCAAAGCCGGAGTCGGCCCGAAACCGAAATCCAGGGACGTAGGAAGCCCCAGCGGATCTGTAGCAGCAGGTTCCTTGGTTCTAGCGAGGCCCATCAAGGACGGCGACTGTAGTGTGAAAGGACCCGCAGGCGTCTTGGGCCTGGGTGAAGACCACTCACTCCGCTCACCACCCACCACTGGTGTCTTTACGGCGCCGCCCCTGACCGGCGCACCGCGAAGCAGTCTCTTCACCCTCACCCGAGTTTTGAGCATGAGCACCTGCAGCGGCTGCCCCGGCGCTCCGCCCTGGCGACAATGATCCGCGGCGGCGGCGGCGGCCTCCACCCCATGCGACCTGTGGTGTTGTTGTTGCACGGCACAAGCCGACTCGTACGCGGCCTCGACGACAGGCCACGCGCCCGCGAGGAGCTGCTCGTCCGTGCATACGAGGCACTCGGCGGCGGCGACTGAGAGGGCATGCCACTGGGTGTGAACGGACCACCTGAAGCCCTCGCCGCGCGGATCGCTGCGCACGAGCTGCGACTTGCTCAGCACGCTCAGCGCCGCGGCCAGGGGGTCGTTGGCCCCCTGGGCGCGGGGAGGCGGCGGTGCGCGCAACAGCCCGGCGAGGTGGTGCAGCGGGCGGAGCGCGGAGAGGCGCATCGACGAGATGATGGCGTTGGTCTCGTGGAAGGTGAACCAGGCGTAGGCGCTTGACTCCGGGTCGCACGCCGCGAGGAGGCGGCGGGTCTGGTCCTCGAAGCGGCGGGCTTCGCCCAGGCGGCCCTCCCATACCGTGGCGGCGGCGTGGCCTGGGGAGGAGGAGTTGCTGGTAGTGGAGACGGTGGTGCCCTTGAAGTCCAGGAGGCGGCCGCTGAGCTGGGCCTTGTATGTCACCAGGGAGAAGGTGATGTCGGTGAGCTCGTCCCTGTCGGGCATGTCGGCGCCCTGGAAGCTCATGTCGAAGTCGGCGTCGTTGATGTTTCGTGGGAGGGTGTAGCGCTCCGCCTCCAGGTCGATCTGTGGCTCTGTGGCCCAGTCAAGGGATGTCTGCAGGTCCAGCACGCAGATTGTGCACCAGAGGCGGTACTTCATTTGCCGCTGAAAGAAGGATCCCGAGGTGATGGGTTGCTCGAGGTGTAGCGACAAGGCTTTCGCTATCCTCACTGCCACGGCGATCAAGGTCCATACCGCTCGGCTGGGATCTTCTGCTCGCCTCGCTATCTGCGAATTCATTGTGAGCAATATTCTGGATGGAAGTCTTTGAACTAACAGTGATATGGCCGTGCTGACGAGGAAATGGGGACCCACAAGGTATAAAACAAAAGCTTGGAGTACTGTCATATCCGTCGTGGTCAACAGGCCCGCCCTGTTTAGGGCAACATCGCAAGTGTTTCGAAACTCAGGTAGTACCTTCGACTTGGGAGAACTGAAGACGGCCTTGCTTTGCTCCTCGGTCATGCTGGCAACAGCAGCATAACATACCGCGGCTCGCAGAGCAGCTGGGCTGGGGTCGCACAGGTCGTAGCCGAGGAAACCTTTGCAGTCCACCAAATATGCGTCCAGCGTCGGTCTGTGCAGAATTTTGACGATAGGGTCAACCTGGCGGTTGTATATATGGCAGAGCTGCGCTACCAGAGCCGGGCTTGTGGTGTGTACATGGCTGGGTTGGACCGTCGTGCATCCGAGGCCCAGGATGGAGTCGGCTCGGCTGGATAGGGGCGACTGGGTTGAGGTCCCGGGGGAGGGAGCCATGGCAGCAGTTTCCTCGTCGGTCGCATCTGCTTCGAGCACGCCTCGAAAGCCTTGAATCTGCTCACAGTCAGTCCGATAACGAGTCCGACAGGAAATGCCAAAAGCGGCCCCAGCGACCACCAGCACTGCAAGAGTCGTACCTCTTCGACCAGATCCCTCCAGAAGTGCTGTTTGACGTGCCGCTCCAGTCGAGATTCGATACTCTTATATGTGTTGATGTTTCCACACACATGTGGCGACGGCGTCGGATCGAGGCCAAAGAGCAGTGAAGACTGGGGTGTCTGAGATGCCGAAGTATCTCTGAAGAGGTCGTCAGAATCTTGTCGCTCACGGTTCATGTCGTTGATCAGACACTCGAGCCTCCTAACACGATCCTGCAGGTCGTCCTCCCCCGGCTGCTGAACAACAGTCCCAGCCTCAGGCGCGATCGGTTCAGCCTGAGTACCAGGATGCCGCCGGGATGTGTGACGGCCGCGGCTGTAGCGCTTGCGATAGACGGGCACGCAGGCCATGCCGGCCTTGACGCAGTTTGTGCAGTGGGGGCTGGCCTTGTCGCACCGCACTTTGCGCTCGCGGCAGAGCTCGCAGCTTAGCCTGGGGATGCATGTGTCGCTGCCCCTCTGGCTCCTGGGTTTGGCGTGGTTTCCTGTGGATTGGGGCATCGTTTGGCTTCCAGGGACTCACAGGGGTGAGTCCGGCGTTTTATGCGGGACTATGACAAGAAAGGCGTAGAGCTTATACCCCCGGTTAGTTCAATAAACGAGCTTGGACTGTGGTGCTATCAGAGAGAGGGCGCTGAACATCTACTTAAGTGTCGTGAGGAAGATGCCCTGAAGCGAAGGGAAAGGACAACAACGAGCCGAGCTTTGTCTACTACATTGCGATCAGAACAGTGTTTCTCGTATAGGTTGATCGGTTTGAAATCTCGTATATGAATTGGTTTATCGATGTATCCCTTCACCTGCTACACGTACCTACCATCAATGCGATGGTGTGACGTCTAGGAAGAGGCATCATACCATAGACAGAGGAATTCTAGATGGTGCCCCCCCCCCCCGGAAGCTTGCGCCGGAAGCTTGCTGTGTAGAGGGTGAGTGGTCTGCCTGGCTTGCATGTGCTTGGTGCCTATTTTTAAGACGGAATAGCTGCGGTAACGAAAGCCATCGTGGGCGCTTGTCTTGGATGCGACACTGCTTGTGACGCCCCAGTCGTATGGCGTCCTAGTCAGTCGCTGCATGCTTCCCGGCGGCAGATGTGGCTCAGATGCATTCTCCAACACGTGTTGGATCATTGTGATGGATACACGTATTATCTGGACCCACTTTGTACAACAACTGTTGTAAACAACCTACATATACCTGGGCTCCAGGGGAGAGTGCTCACTGCAACGTCGTGGCCAATACAACACCTGGGCAGCAGCAATCCTTCTCGGCAAGTTCGCACGGCCCGCACCGCCACGAAATAAGCTTCATGTCAGGATTTGTCAGATCTCCTGCGCACCTCTGGGGCTCCGAGGTCTCCGACATCCGTCTTATGGGGCTGCTTGGTAAGACTGCAATATGCGCACACTAATGTTGCGCCGCCCGAGCTGGAGTGGAATGGGATGGGATGGCTGCCATGAGACGCCGGTCATCTTTTAGCCGAGAATTATTGCAATGGAATCTTCCCATACCACCACGCTGGGCGGGCTAGGCCAGAGGAAAATGGAAGCCAGGGATTCAAACTGTAACTGGTGCGTCCGGGCGCCGATGTCGACGTGCATCGCCGCACGTGCGCCCGCGCTGCGCCGGAACACGGGCACGCGTTGTGCTGCAGTGCCCCCACGCAAAGGTCTTGGCTGTGCCCAGCACCTAGAAACCCTAGGATTTGATTCGCCAGGGCGTTTAGAATGTCTCATTCGCGGGGCTTGTGTGTTTGTATAGCCTCGTGTAGGGAATTTGGTCAGCCATCATCCAAGGTTGCTGGCGAAGTGTATATACGAAAGTTATAGATGGCTGCTGATTGACGGCGGCAAACAACGTTGAGTGTCCCAAATTGTGAGTCTTCCAGCGGATTGGTCGTCCTTTTTGTTTGAGCAATGGAGCACTAACTTGTAAAGTGGACAGTATTGCGCGCGGTGATTCCTCGTGCTCACAAAACCTTTGACCACGGACGATGTGAACCGTGGATTGGGGACCTGTTCTTTCAAACTTGTCAAGCATTCTTATGAGAATAATAAACCTGCCGCAAAGAACTTAGTAGAAATATCAATGCGGTCTTTAAGCAGTTTAACAATTCCATTAAAGTATCTGACGCTGTCTTCCTTCGTCCAATCTCTTAGTGTAGTGTTCCTGAAAAGTGTCCCAATTTTCCCAACTAGTCTCCACTCGTATCACTTCTACTCTCATGAGTTCGGAACGCAAACCATATCCTCGTCTTTCCCGGCCGAAAGCCCACCATTCGATCTTCTGCCAACTTCCAAAGAACCTGGTTCAGAAACGGTTCCAATGCCGTCCCGGAAACATCACCCGGCACCTTCCCATATAGAACCTTCACGATATCAGACACCTCCATCCCCACCTTCCCGCCACCTGGCCCACCCGACCTGTTTGTCACGAGTGCAGTGTAGACCTGGCGGATGCGAATCTCCTTATGGCGGAGGTACTCGGACACCTTGGCCGGCAGGTCGACGATTCTCTCGCCGTGAGCGGGATACCCGACCTGGCATTGCTGGTCTTGCATGGTGTGGAGGCTCTCGACGTAGGTGCCGAGGTCCTCGACCACCGAGTAACCATGCCCGAGGACGTTGTCCCCCGTGAAGAGAGCATTCTCCTCGTCCAGGGTGAAGCACATGTGGTCCCTTGCGTGCCCGGGGGTGAAGACTGCCCGGACGGTTGCACCTTGGACGCGGAATACCTCTCCGTCTCGGATTGGATTCTGGCCACTGTCCGGCTGGTTCTTGTAGACGCGGCCTGAGTACTTCGAGTCGTAATGGGCGAGGTGAGCGACACCGCCGGTGTGATCCCCGTGCCAGTGGGTGAGCAAGACATAGGCTATCTCGACATCAAGCTCTTCCAAAACCCCAACCAATCTTGTGATCCAGACTGGCATGCCCTATCTGATTATTTAGTATTTCCTCTGACTTATGGATTGGCTATGCGACATCGTTTACGCTACTCACCTGGCCAGTGTCAATCAAAATCCTAGACCTTCCAGTCCCAACCAGGTAGGTGTTCGTCCCCTGCAATTGCATCGAACCAGGATTCCCACCAAGGATCCTGACGACTCTGTCTGTGACCTTGCAGACGTCTGCAAGAAGCGGCAAGGTCCAAACCTGGCCGCGGAGGTACTCTTCCCAAATGTCCTCATTGAGTGGTATTCGCAAAGCCATGTTTTGTTCCCCCCTTTTCGTGGAGCACCGAGATGACAGCCTGAGCCAAGAATTGGCTCCGACCCGCAACGCCTTTCGACTAAATACACTTAAAATTTTGGCTCAAGTGCTTGTCGACTTGTTGACGTGGTGGTGTGCCGGGCCTCCGTGGAAGAGATCCGACCGGGGTTGGTTCTCGGCTTTTGAATCAACGGGTGTCCGGCCCGCCGTCTAGAGACGGCTTTTGATGCCAACCGTGTAGGTGGTGTCTAAATCCGACGGACGCAAGATTCGGATTCCTCTGGACATGATCGGTCGATTGTATGAGACCGTGTTTCTGAGTGGCGTTGTTCTTCTTTAATTCCCGTAAAGGCTGATGTCGATCCCGTGGCAGGTCGATGAGTCGATGCAGTGGCTTAGTTGATCAAACACTTCCGCCGGAGTTTCGGACTGCGTCAAGATATCTGAGCCTCGCCGTGTAGCTTGGTAGTTCCTACAATTGATGAGCCTTTCAGGTTCGTGACCATCCATTTATATAACGGACTTTTCTCATTTAAATCACCAGGGGACGGTCATTAGAACTGATCAAGCAAACGTACCAACTTGGATCACCGACTCTCGCCTTTTCCAACAAGATGGAGACCCCATCCTCATCGGAGACTTTCGACCACGCCCCCCAGACTTTGGTCTTCTTTAGAAATGACTTCCCTGGTGGTAACTTGGAGGAAACGACTCGTCGCCTCCACAGACACAGCAAGGACCGTCGCTTCAATCTCCTTGCCCTCTTCCTTGACGAGTGTACTGCAGTCCTGAAAGGCGAAGTGACCAGGTTGCCGCAGTCTTTGCAAGAGAGATTCCCCCATTTTGATACCATACTCACATTGGCAGAATATGACGAGCTCCGGAACGGACCGCTTTGTGCTGCCATGGGGGGAGTGCTGTTGTGTGTCCTTCAGTTGGGTCTTATGATCGGGTGAGTTTGATACTAGAGTTTACATGGTTTGGTCCACACTCCTGAGTCCTGACTTCCTGCTTTCTAGCCATCATGAAAGTCAAGACATCCCTTACGCCTTTGATGGTAATAGCACACTTGCTGGCCTTAGTACTGGCCTGTTTGCCGGTGCAGCTGTATCGCTGTCTCGATCACTGGCAGACCTGGTTAGGAACGGCTCAGAAGCAGTCAGGGTGGCTTTCCGACTAGGTGCTTACGTGGAAGATATCTCCCGCAAGCTCGAAGCCTCCCATCCAGATGGAACTCCCAAGAGTTGGGCTCATTGTGTGCCTTCCTTGTCACAGGACAAAGTCCAGGCTGAAGTTGAGAAATACAATACGGAGGCAGTAAGTTTGATCATTCATTTCCAATAACCTGTGTGTTGGTCTAAGACCCTGGGCTCTGGGTATTTTGATTTCAATCGGCGGACTGACAGTCATCACACAGGACAACCCAAGCTTGACCAAAGTCTTCATCAGTGCGGCAGATAAAGCCTCAGTTATCGTCAGCGGTCCACCCTCTCGTATTGAAGATGCCTTCCAGTACTCGCAAACCTTGCGGTATTCTAAGTCACTCCCACTCCCGATCTATGACGGCCAATGCCACGCCTCTCATGTATATGGCGGAGTCGACATCGACCACATCATCAATGGTTCCGAGGCCAAGATCAGGTGGAATGCGCCAGTGGAGATTCGTCTTCTTTCATCGCAGACCGGAAAACCCTTTGTTTCTACCAAAGGCGGAGACTTGTTCCTCGAAGTCGCCACCGAGCTTCTCACCGGCACGATCTATATGGATCACGTCAGCGACGGCATCCTGAACGTAATTCGCCAATCCGAGGCGGTGGATTGCGAGGTCCTCCTATTCGGCACCAACCTGCTTTCCAACGCCACTATGAAGGCCATGGGCGAAGAGCTCCCTCAGGTGAAGCTCAGCCGGTCGGACCTCATGGACTGGCTGAACAGGGACTTTGGACCACGTGAGCCCCGTGGTTTCAGGGATTCCAAGCTGGCGATTGTGGGAATGGCTTGTCGCATGCCTGGAGGCGCCAACGATCCGGAGCTGTACTGGAAGCTGATGGAAGAGGGGCGCGATGCCCACACTACCGTGCCTGCGGACCGCTTCGATCTGTCGACACACTACGACCCAAGTGGACAGACTGAAAACGCGACACAAACCCCATGGGGTAATTTCATTGATAATCCGGGCCTGTTTGATGCAGGATTCTTCAACATGTCCCCGCGAGAGGTGAGTCGCGGGTGTCAAGAGCACGCTGGAGGACAGACGCCTTGCGAGCAAGACTGACTCGAATATAGGCCGAACAAACAGATCCCATGCACCGACTCGCTCTCGTCACAGCATATGAAGCATTGGAAATGGCAGGATACGTGCCCAACCGTACAAGGTCAGCCAGACTAGGCCGCATAGGGACCTTTTATGGCCAGGCCAGCGACGACTGGAGAGAGCTGAACGCGTCCCAAAACATTGGGACATACGCCGTGCCAGGCGGAGAGCGCGCATTCGCCAACGGCCGCATCAACTACTTCTTTAAATTCGGCGGGCCAAGCTTCAACATCGACACGGCCTGCTCGAGCGGGCTGGCGGCCGTCAACGCGGCGTGCTCGGCGCTGTGGAACGGGGACGCCGACACCGTGCTCGCCGGCGGGCTCAACATTATCACGGACCCGGACAACTACGCAGGCCTCGGCAATGGCCACTTCCTCTCCAAGACGGGCCAGTGCAAGGTCTGGGACAAGGACGCCGACGGGTACTGCCGCGCGGACGGGGTCGGCTCGGTCGTGATCAAGAGACTCGAGGATGCCGAGGCCGACAATGACAAGGTCCTGGCCGTCGTCCTGTCGGCCAACACGAACCACTCGGCCGATGCCCTCTCCATCACCCAGCCGCACGCAGGCGCGCAGATAGACAACTACACGCGCGTCCTCCAAAAGTGCGGCGTGAACCCCCTGAGCGTGAGCTACGTGGAGCTGCACGGCACGGGGACGCAGGTGGGCGACGCCGTCGAGTCCGAGTCGGTGCTGAGCGTGTTCGCGCCCCCGGGGCGGCGCCGCAGGGACAACCGCCTCCACCTCGGCGCGGTCAAGTGCAACATCGGGCACGGCGAGGCCGCGGCGGGGATCTCGTCGCTCCTCAAGGTGCTGCTCGTGTACCAGAAGAACGAGATCCCGAGACACATCGGCATCCAGCCCGGGTCCGAGATCAACCCCATAATCCCCAGGGACCTGGACAGGCGCAATGCCGGGCTGGCTGAGGGGCACACGCCGTGGCCGCGGCCCCCGGGCGAGTCCCGCTTGGCGCTGGTCAACAGCTTTGGGGCTCATGGTGGGAATACCACGCTGCTGCTTGAGGACGCGCCCGAGAGGGAGAGGCTGGCGACTAATGCTCGTTCCACGCATGTTGTTGCTGTGTCGGCAAAGAGCAAGGCGTCCCTCAAGAATAACACCGCTAACCTGCTGGCATACCTAGAGGAGCATCCTGACACAGACCTGGGAGACTTGTCATACACGACATGTGCACGCCGCATTCACCATAACATGCGGACAGCATCAGCGTTTTCCAGCATCGGACAGTTGAAGAGGTTCTTGGCTGAGTCTGTGGAAACTGCGAGCGAGGTGCGCCCCATTCCGATCGATACGCCACCAGTCGCCTTCGCCTTCACCGGACAAGGAGCATACTATTCTGGTGCGCTTGCCCAAGAAACCAAATATCCCTCGTAAAAGTCTTGGAAGCTAACTCTTTGGCCTTCTCTTTTTTTTTAGGAATGGGAAAAGCTTTGTTCGAAGATTTCCCATATTTCCGCTCCCAAGTCCTCCAGTTGGACCACCTAATCCGGCGCCTTGGATTCGCCTCGGTGATCCCCGTCATCGACGGCAGCAGCACAGACGAGGAATGCTCACCCGTGACCGCGCAACTCAGCATAGTCGTGATCCAGATCGCACTCGTCAGCTTCTGGAAACTGCTCGGCGTGACACCCGCCCTCGTCATCGGCCACAGCCTCGGCGAGTACGCGGCGCTCGTCACGGCAGGCGTGCTATCCGCGGCCGACGCGCTGTTCCTCGTCGGCAAGCGTGCCGAGCTCGTCACCGAATCTTGCAGCGCCGGCACGCATGCCATGCTGTCTGTCCGGGCAGGCCTGGAGGAGATCAAGCAGAAGGCAGGGCCGGCAGAGTTCGAGGTGTCGTGCTACAATGGCCCGGGAGATGTTGTCGTCAGCGGTACCCAGTCGGACGTGGAACAGATCCGGCGCACCCTCGAATCGCAAGATGTGAGGTGCGTCAAGCTCGACCTCCCGTTCGCCTTCCACACGGCGCAAATGGATGTGGTCTTGGACCGGTTTGAGAAGATTGCGAGCCACGTGTCCTTCAAGGCCCCTAGTATCCCCATTGTGTCCCCGCTGCTTGGAGACTGTGTGTTTGACGGCAAGAGTGTGGACGCTGGATACCTCCGCCGCGCAACCAGGGAACCTGTCAACTTCACCGAGGCAGTAGCAGCCGCGCAGGACCTCGGGATAATCGACGACAAGACGATGTGGTTGGAAATCGGCCCACACCCCATCTGCAGTGGGTTCCTGCGCAACATCATGGGTCGTGGAACACAGGCTCTGAGTTCGTTCCGGCGCGACGAGGACAACTTCATTACACTCTCCAAGACCTTGTCAGCCCTTTACCTTGTCGGGGTACCAATCTCCTGGCAGGAGTACTTCAAGCCCCACGAGCCGGGCCATGAATTACTTCATCTGAAGAAGTATGCCTGGAACGAGAAGAACTACTGGATCGACTATGTAGGCACCTGGACATTGGACAAGGCTCACCTGAAGGCCAATGGCGGCAAATTGCCTGGGACTGGTGCACCGATTGCCAAGAACTCAGCCTTGAGGACTTCATCTATCCACCAGATCACCGCGGAGGAGGTCCAGCAGGGGTCCAGGGGGAAGCTGACAACTGTCTCGGACATGCAGCATCCAGATTTCCTGGCTGCGGTTCATGGGCACAAGATGAACAATTGCGGTGTTGCCACATCAGTAAGTTTTCCGATCCACGCAGCGGCAAAAAAAGACTCCCGTGAAGCGTGGCCGTCGGTCCAGCTCGACAATATCAGTTGTGCTAACACGGCTCTCAAACAGTCCATCTGGGCCGACATGGCCTTCACCGTGGGCGAGTATCTGTACAAACGCGTGTCCCCAACGACAAAGCAGGTACACATGAACCTCGCCGACATGGTCGTGCTCCACGGGCAGGTAGCCAAGAAGGCCAAGGGCGCGACCCAGCTCCTCCTCCTCGAGGCGGAGCTCGACCTCGCCGCACAACACATGTCCCTCTCGTGGTCCAACGCGAAGGACGACGGCCAAAAGGCCACCACCACCGGCGGGCCCTTTGCGATGGGAACCATCCGCTTCGAGGACCCGGCCGCGTGGCGGCGCGAGTGGTCCCGCGTCCAGCACCTCGTGCAGGGCCGCATCGACGCGCTCTCGGCGGCGGGGAAGGGCGGCGGCGACGCCGCCAGCAGGCTGAGCAGGAACATGGCGTACGCGCTGTTCAGGAACGTGGTCGACTACGCGCCCCGGTACCGCGGGATGGAGACGGTCGTGATGAGCGGGCACGAGGCGTTCGCGGACGTCACCCTCGCCCCCGAGGGCCACGGCACCTGGCACACGCCGCCGCACTGGATCGACGGCGTCTCGCACCTGGCCGGGCTCGTCATGAACGGCAGCGACGCGAGCAACACCCGGGATTATTTTTATGTCACGCCCGGGTGCGAGTCGTTCCGCCTGCTGCGGCCCCTGACCCCTGCCGCGCGCTACCGCAGCTACGTCCGCATGTTTGCGCTCCCCGGCGAGCCGGGCATGTGGGCGGGGGACCTGTATATCCTCGACCGCGGCAGCGGGGAGGTCGTCGGGGAGGTCGGGCAGCTTCGCTTCCGGCAGGTGGCACGCTTGCTCATGGACAAGTTCTTCTCGCCTCCTGATGGGGCTGGGGCTGGGGCCGCAGGCAGCCACGCTCATGCCCGGACTTCTGAGCCGGTCGGGGTGGCTGCGGATGCCCAGGGTGCCGAGCGGGTAGCTGTCGCCTCCAAGACCACAGCCGAGTCACCAGAGGCGGCCGTTGCGGTCTCGACGGTTAACGCCATTGGTACCAAAGACACTGGCACACCTTCTCAACTGGAGACCAAGAATAATAAAGCCTCTGCCTCGTTGGAGGCAGTCTGGTCCTCCTCGGGCATAATTAATGACTGCATCGGCCTTATCGCTCGGGAGACGGGCCTAGAAGCGTCCGAGCTGAAGGGCGAGTCGACCTTTGTCCAGCTCGGGGTCGACTCGCTCATGTCGCTCGTGCTGTCTGAGAAATTCCGGGCCGAGCTGGCGCTGGAGGTCAAGAGCTCGCTGTTCCTCGAGTGTCCAACTATCGGCGAATTCGCGGCTTGGCTGGAGCAGTACTGCTAGAACTCTGGCTTAGCACTTGATTTAGGAGGGGTACCTGACACCACTCACTTTGCTCGTACTCTAGCCCAGGTTATGGAAATTGGCGATGCGGATACATGTACACTAGCTTAGCTTAGAAATACTAAACAACTTGGGAAACACAGTACTTGAGCACTTAGCCCAATGTGCAATATGGTTTGGATAGGGACTTGCAAAGACGACAACCTGTGAGTATAATGAATATCAACACCCGCGGGAACCTGATTTGTATGAGTATGTTCCTGTGGCAAGTCTTTTTTCTCAGTGGCCTCGTCTTCATCAGTCAGCATCTACTGACCATCGAATCCCTGTACAGAGGGCATTGGCGACATCATTATCTGGACAATAGTAGAATACGACTTCACTCTCATCGCCGGCTTCCTGCCGATGCTGCGAACCCTGTTCAAGACCATCAAGGGCTCGATGCAGCAGGAGTCGACCCACAACACAAACTCCACCTAGCTGCCGGAGATGGGGCGCGCGCAAAAGATCTGGGACCAGCCCGACAGCGAGCGCATCGTCATCACCGTCGACCACGAGCCGCGCGCGACCCCCCGAGAGCGAGCTCCGGCCTGAGTACCAGGCCAAGAGCTACTTCTGAGTTTCTCGTGCGGGACTAGTGCCGGGGCTCTCGCTAGTGAGTAGTACTTTTCGAAGCTGGCCGGGATGGGCTAGATGCCAACAATGGCCGGTTGGTGCCTAATACGACACGTCGACATGTGTCTGGCATTGACTGTGCCGCTGTTGAGCCTGACAGGATGCGAATCCCTTGTCATTGGACGCGCAAAGGACAGGAAGGGGGGTCTGCAGTCAGCCGCACGTGTTCAGATATTTCAGTGCGTGTACATTACAGTAAACAATGCATTAATCTTTTGTAGATATCTTGGTTTTAATATGCAATCTGCGATTGCCCATGAGATACTGCTGGCACGGCACCAAAAAAAAAGGGGGGGGGGGGGGAAGACAGGATCGTACCAACAAATAAATGTTATCCGACGCTTGTTGGCTCAGATGGGACTTGCAGGACCCACGGTAGATTTGTGGAGGTCCTTTGTGCCAAAATTGAGTAACAGGTGTTGGCAAACAGGTGGAACTTGGATCTGCACCAACTGCATAATAGTGCCTTGACTTCGGGAGTTCATTGGGGACCATTGAGGGCTGTTGGTCACCAGTTGGACGCTACTTTGGTCATTGCAACGGCGATTTCCCCTAATCTACAGCCCAGGGCCCTGAAAATACCAGCGCAACCGCTGCGGCGCAGCAAATCCACGACCAACAGTCGCTCCTGCGGTGGGAGGAGAACTCGCACAACCAAGACCCTGCTTAGATCGTCGGCTGCTGTGCCGCAACCCACAATGGTACTTAGGCAAATGCAATGGAGCCAACATTTTGACGGCATACATGAACAGAAATTGGGAAACTTGATTTTCTCTCCAATGCTTAGTAGCTCCCTTGCCACGTAACATTTCAAACCCGTCTAAAAACGGCACAATGATCAACAGCACCCAACTTGACGGAGTCGCCCTGGTGGTCGGCGTCAGTGACAGCCCCCCTGAAAGCAATTCACGATGCACCGCTGACGAATACTCATTCGACAGTCCGGCAGCGGCATCGGCAAGGAGGCCGCGTTCTCTCTTGCAGAAGCTGGCGCCAAGGTAGTCGTGTTTGCCGACATGAACACGGAGACGGCCAAGGCCTCATCGGAGGAGAGTAAGAAGTATGCCAGCAACCAGGACTACCAAACCACAGTCTTTGAGATGAACGTCCAAGACGACAAGTCAGTCCAGGCCATGGTCGATTTTGTGGTCAAGGAGTTTGGGCGGCTCGACTATGCCGTCAATGCTGCTGGAGTAAGTCATACCTACCCACTCCCCACTTGAGCAAGCGAACCCCTGGCGGCGACTAATCGCCTGCGCAGGTTGACAACGGGGTGCATGCCCCCATCGCAGAGACCGACATGGACAATTTTGACCGTGTAATGAACATCAACGCCCGCGGAAACCTGATTTGCGTGCGCGCACAGGCCGCCGCCATGCTCAAGCAGGAGCCCAAGACCTGGGCGAGCCGCAACGGCACGCGGGACATCGGCCGCGGTGTCATCGTCAACGTGGCCTCGGCCAACTCGTACGCCGGCCTGCCGGGCAAGGCCTCCTACACCATCTCGAAGCACGCGTCCATGGCGACCACCAAGATGGCAGGTGAGTTTTCGCCAAATCCAGGATGCATGCACTTCCACCCGTCGAAGTTGTCTCCGTTGACAGTGTGTCTCTTTTTTAGCCATGGACCACAGCCCGCAGGGCATCCGCGTCAACGCCGTGTGCCCGACTTGGGTGCGCACGCCGCTGCTGGACGTCGAGCTAAAGAAGAACCCCGAGGTCCAGGGCATGATCTCGGCCGTCGTGCCCATCAGGCGCGCGGCCGAGTGCGAGGAGGTGTCCGACACCATTGCCTATCTGTGCAGTCCCGCCGCGAGTTACATTAATGGCACTGGCTTGCTCATCGATGCTGGGGTGACGACCACGGTGCGCTTGTTCTGAGGAAGATTGGCTGCGGAGCAAGACAGACTACAGAAATCGCTTAGTCGGCTGTGCTTCAAGAATATGTGTGGTCTCGTTTTTAATCTGTATACATATGCCTCTTAAGCAGTATGCATCAGTCCCTTCATACAGTGATAAACGCTTAAACACCTAGCGTTAAAAAAACACAATGCCGATAACAGTAGGTTTCGAACACAATTGTAGCTTGTGGCTAAGCAAACTCCGATAGGTAAGCCCCTAAAGAAAGAATACGGAGATTCGCAGGGCTCAAATCGGAGGGTACAGGGGGGCCATTGTCGGCCTACCCAGCTTCTTGAGTCGGCCTACCCAGCTCTTTCCATCCGCCCACCCAGTACAGACTTTTCTTAACAATTTCTTAGCGAAATAAAGTCCTTTTTTAGTCAGCACAAAAAAGCCCCACACGTTTTAGGAGCTATGTCCTTGTAGAGAGTTAATTGCCTATTTAAGTGATACTATTGAAATACAAACCCCGCGCCTTAGGAAGGCCGCAGAGGCTGCAAAGGGCTGCAGAGTGTACAAAGGGCAGCAGAGGGCAGCAGAGGGCATAGAGGGCATAGAGGGCATAGAGGGCATAGAGGGCATAGAGGGCATAGAGGGCATAGAGGGCATAGAGGGCATAGAGGGCATAGAGGGCATAGAGGGCATAAAGGGTGCAAAGGGTTGCAGAAGGTGCAAAGGGCTGCAGAAGGTGCAAAGGGCTGCAGAAGGTGCAAAGGGCAGCAGAAGGTGCAAAGGGCTATAGAGGGTGCAGAGGGCAAAGGGTAGAGGGCAGAGGGCAGAGGGCAGAGGGCAGAGGGCAGAGGGCAGAGGGCAGAGGGCAGAAGTACATCTTAAGTCGCGAATAGCGGGGTAGTCTTAATCAGAGTCCGGAATGTACTTGTATTTTATTAGCGTGTGCAGCCATTTTCTATGTACTGGGTGGGCGCACGCAAAGAGCTGGGTAGGCCGACTCAAGAAGCTGGGTAGGCCGACGATGGCCCGGTACAGGGGTACATGCTTGGCCGCAGCCAGCTGCAGCCAATCACAGCGCAGCCTTCATCACCCGCAATTCGCACACCAGGGCCAATCTGCACGCCCAATTCATACGCCCAATTCGCACGCCCAATTCGCACGCCCAATTCGCACGCCCAATTCACACGCCCAATTCGCACGCCCAATTCGCACGCCCAATTCACACGCCCAATTCGCACGCCTAATTCGCACGCCTAATTCGCACGCCCAATCTATATACCAGGGCCAATTCGCATACTCAGAGCTAATCCACACGCCTAATTCATACGCCTAATTTACACGCCTAAAGCTAAGTTGTATGCCTAGGGCTTTTAGTATGCAACTTGGCTCTGGGTATATATATAAACTAGGCATATAAATTGACCCTGGGTATATAAATTGGGCGTGTAAAATGGGTATTTGAATTGGGCGTGTGAATTGGGCGTGCAGATTGGTGCACTGGGGGCAACATGTACCCCTGTACCCTCCGATTTGAGCCCTGCGAATCTCCGTATTCTAAAGAAAAATGCATCGGGAACCGGCGAATAAGTATTGATCACCTAGGCATAGAATCAAATTGGACTCCCTAGTTACTCAACCAATATTCCAACATCTCTCTTCCACCCCTCTTAAAGACCACAAAGTTTCATCAGCTTGATCCAGTCAGGGCTAGCCAGCAGCTGCTCTGCCGTTAGACGATGGCTAGGCTCATAGCAGAAAACACCATGTATGACCTTGAGAGCATGTGTCTCTGCTTCTTTCTTCACCCTAAGCTCCTCTTCCAACCTCTTCGCCGTCCTAATTACGTCTGCGTCTCCACTGCTTTTTGCCTCTGCGCTATGATAAACTGACCGACCTGCCACGGCTTTGGTCCAATCCTCGCGCAGCCTGCTTGGGAATTTGCTCTCAGGTGGATCCGGCCCGGCAGCTTCAGATTGTGGAGCGTAGGATATACCGTCCACAGGCGGCGTGGCTGTCTTCCACTTGGCGGGGAGCGGGCCGAGGTTCTCCCATGTACAGTATAAGTACCTTTCCGGACTCCCACCGCAAGAGGATCTGTTTGGAAACGCCAGTTCACCCAGATAAAGGTAAACAAAGATGACCATGAAGCTCCACATATCGCTCGCAGGGCTTGGATTGTGTCCGTGGAAGCGCTCGGGTGCTATATATCCTGGTGTCCCCTGCAGCTTGTACTGGGCTGTCGTCTTATCGGCTGGGAGGAGGATTCCAAAGTCTGCCAGAGAGACCTCCCTACTGAGATGCTGACACGGAAATTTTACTGGCACGACCCGGTGACCACTCTTTCGTCCCTCTCCATCTAGGAGCCTCATGCGTTCTGTGGGGGCACCAAGTGCCTTGATCGGGTGGATCGTGATGTCTTTGACAAAAGTGGGATCAATTTTCCACAATACGTTCCCCAAGGCAATATCTAATCAAAGTATTTGTTTTAGAATCCTAGGTCGTTTCTTTTGAGGGTATTCAATCGCACCAGCAGGAGCATAGATAGGGACCACACATACCACTGTGTACAAAGCCGGCCTGATGAAGGTCACGCAAGGTCTGGAGTAGAGATTTCGCGGCCGCCATGCGGGATCTCAGCGATCTGTCAAATTCGATCTGTCCTTCGCTTAAACTCGGGCCCTCCAGTGGCAGGACAAGAACACGATGAAAGACTGTTGGCGGCTTTCCAGTGCCGTTGTAGGGCGAAGGGAGAAGAAACGTGTCCTTGTACAAGTTGAGGCTGGATGCATGCAGCTGTGGAGTTTTCTTGAGCATATGCTGATTCAAGAACTCTTTTTCGCCTATAGAGCCGGTGACCATGACTTTGAAAGCAACGCATATGTTATGCTTTAAATCCCGGGCCAGCCAAACGACCGAGTACGCGCCTTTCCCAAGACGGTGAACGATTTGATAGCGACCTTCGGGGTGGTGAATGAGATCTCCAATGCAGATTGGAAACAACAAGCCTTTGCTGTTCGCTGCTGTTTGGGGGTCGTACCGTTCCTCAGACTCGCAGCAATCCTCCAGCTCACCCCATAGATTGCTCTCATCGTATTCGGACAGCTGAGGGTCGGGATCGAGGTTCTTTTGAATGCATGCGATGTGGGGGGTGGTGTCGGTCTCCATTCTTGACCGGCCGTGCTGTGGAGTGGTTGATGATGGCTGGTGTCGTTGGCCGTGCTTTGGAGGTTGAAGTGAGGCCAAGGGTGTTGTTGCCTTGAGCTTGGTGCTAGCTTCTGGGAGCGAATCTCCGGAATTCTTTGAGGTGGAGACCCTCCCTGCAGATGATTGGTGCGGTCACACGTCCGCCTTCTTGTACTACGCTGCCACTGATTCCATGATTGATGCGACTCATGAACTGTGACCGATCGGAATGTGTTGAAAGTGTTTATTTAGACTAGAACCCGCGGTTGAAGAACTGAATTACCTAGATATATATTTATAAGCCGGTCCTATGCAGTCAATTCTGGTAAATGGCTTGTGGGCTGGTCCTGGTGAGTGGTATGTAGTGTGACGGCACGGCCTTATAGACTATACTAGAATTCAGAAAGACGTTCTGAAATTTTTGGTAGGTACGCAGCGTAGTTATAATGCAGTGCAGAATTGCGAAGAAACACAAGGTCCCAAGGCCTGTCCTCCCACACGGCGAGAACATCACCCAGTACTTTATGGGATTACGCCTTGGGGAACACTCCGAAGACTTATATCTCTTTCAGACAACTGATCACGTTAAAGGTGGACTTCGTGGGCTACTCTATACAGGCTAGGAAATTTGTAAAAGTAATTTAAAAGTATATACTCTGAAGCATCTTAGGGAATCACGTCATTACACGTGATTCGTGTAGGTTCCTTGGCGAGACTCCTCTAACTGAGCGGTGTCAAGAGAACGAAAGGTTGTCTCATGACTGTTACTTCCCTTTCCTTCTCTCACACTGAGGTACATGGTAATACACAGTCCGTCCATCATTTCCCAGTCCCAGAAAGCATGAGTTCCATTGCAAGTGCTCGACGACCCGTGGAGTCTAGGCTGGCGTCGTCGTCCTCCCCGGCGGCCTGGGGCGGCTGTCGGGACGCCTTCTTGGCCAACTGGCACATGGGCTTGACCGCGTTTGGCGGGCCACCCGTGCATTTTCAGATTGTGAGCATGAATGCACTCACAGTCGGCGGTTGTTATATGCTAACGTGTCACGCATCGTAGTTCTACAAGAAGTTTGTAGAAGAGGAGCAATGGATCGACGAGCAGACTGTACGCCCACGTTTGCATAGCTTACTTACCACGGGCCTGAGCAAATATTGACAAGTCGCAGTATCAAGAGCTATTCGCTGTATGCCAGGCACTTCCCGGGCCTGCGAGCACGAAGATGATATATTGTATCAACTCCATCCATGGCGGTTGGACCATGGGAGTTTTGTCCTTCGCCCTATGGAGGTAAGTAGGCATAAAAGTGTTGACTGCTACCACCGTGTAATGATGGGAAGCCACTGACTCTTACTTTTCCAAGTCTCCCTGGAGCTTTTGGGATGTACGGACTTTCACTTGGAATATCTCAAGTCGGAGATCGACTACCTGCTCCCGTGTACGCACTCCTCTCCGGCCTGAACTCCGCCACGGTCGGAATCATCGCGTTGGCAGCGGTGCAGTTAGCTGAAAAGGCCATTACCGACAAGATGACGCGAATCGTCGTCTGCTTCGGCGGCGCTGCCGGCATCCTGTACTCCTCTCTGTGGTACTTCCCCCTGCTCATGGTTGCCGGCGGGCTCGCAACGGTGGTATGGGATTTGCGAATAGGACACAAGGCATTGACGCTGGCACGGAGGATCGTCATACCGCGTAGCCATCAGGAAGAGAGGCAGGTCGCTGAAGAGTCGGTACGCATCGAGTCTCAGGATCCGATCATCCAACCGCCCTCGGCTACAGTATCCGAGAGCAGTGTCCAGCTGCGGCGCGCGCGGACACGACAAGACGGCACGCTGCCCGTCTCTGAGAGGACGCCATCACAACCGAGCGAGCCCATCAGCGGCCTCCAAAACCCGAGCATCCAGAGAAACGGCGTCCTCGCGCTCCTCAGCTGGAAGCGTGGTCTTCTGATTATCGCATTCTTCATAGCCTCCTTCGTCGCCGTTCTCACGCTACGAGGTCTCCTGCGGAGCCCGCCCCGGGGTTTCTCCCTCTTCGCCAACCTCTACCTCGCCGGAACCATCATCTTCGGTGGCGGGCCGGTGGTAATCCCGCTGTTGCGTGAATACATCGTCGCCGAGGGCTGGGTCTCGGCGCGGGACTTCTTGCTGGGTCTCGCCATCATCCAGGCGTTCCCCGGACCCAACTTCAACTTCGCCGTCTACCTCGGGTCTCTGGCAGCCGCCAATACCTCGCTCCCGACGTTCGTGGGCGCCCTGGTCGCGTTCGTGGCTATATTTGCCCCTGGAATGATCATCGTGTCCGGCGTGATGGGGTTCTGGAAGGAGCTGAGGTCTCGGAGGTGGCTGGTCTCGCTGCTGAGGGGAGTCAACGCGGCAGCGGTCGGCCTGGTGTACACGGCTGTTTACAGGCTGTGGCAGATCGGCCTCCTAGATGAGACGAGGGGGAATGGTAGCCCGCTTGGCGGTGATCCGTGGTGGGTTGCTATCACCGCGACAAGCTTTGTTGGAGGGCGCTGGTTTGGGCTGAGTGCGCCGTTGGCGATATTGCTTGGGGGTGTCTTAGGCATGATTTGGTATGCCATTGTTGAAGGTCAATAATTTGTGTGGTTACTGGATAAATCCATTCTCCAGCTGCCACTGCGATCACAACGTCGGGCAAATCACAACTACCGAGGTAATTCGGACACAACTCAACATAGTGCTGATGTTGGTTCATGTCATTGTCCAATGGAGATCTTCCAACTGATTCAAACGAACCCGGCTTTTGAACCTTGGGGACATGGCTGCCGCGTAATTTGGTCCGGTCATTAATTTGGAGTCGAGATGACGTGTGACGATGGGATCGGCAAGGCTGGAACACTCGAGTCAAACGGAACGCCTCTTGAAGGTACTCACTGCCACTGCCAAGAGGTCTGCGAGAGTTGAAGACCATCAAAGCGGAGCCAAAGTAGCGGCTCGAGCAAGACGACGTATTCCTGGGAGTCATTTCTGGAGGTTTTTAGTATGCCGGGTATCAGACCAGCTCCGGCCCGTGCTACGGTTTCGGCCTTTTTGACCATCCCGGGCTTGGAATTAACAGACATTGGTGCGTGCGAACCCGTGGACCCCGGGTCGGACCCGCCCTTGACGGCTCGGCATTAGATACTTAAGACTACTTCATGTTGACTTGCCACAGATAACTTGTAACTAGAGAATTATAAATTCGACGTCGCAGTCAGCACAAATCGGTTTGCCCTGGATTGCAAAGTCACAATCGATTCACTCAGCTTGACCTTTCCACTCCTCTCACATCTCCTCAAAAGTAAAACGTTTCATCACCATAAGACAACCCCAAGTTTGACACGTTTTGCCATAAAAGCCAAACATTTTCCAAAATGTCTTCGTTTAAAAAGCCGATCCCGAAGAGTATTCTTATCTTCGGGGCAGCCGCTCACATCGGTCGGCCCCTGACCGCATACCTCACCAGGGAAGCACCCACAATCAAGTTGCGTCTTGCCACAAGCAGTCCGAGCAAGAGGGATCAACTGCGAAGTGCATTTCCCAATGCCGAAGTCGTTGAAGCCAACTACAACGACGTCGATTCGCTCTCGGCTGCCGTCGACGGCATCGAAGGCGTTTTCGTCATCACCCCAGCAGGGCTCTCCGAGGAGCCTGCCATGACGAACCTGGTTACAGCCCTGAAAAAGGCCAACAGCGTCGTCCACATCATCCGCCTGCAGGGCGTGTTCCCGGAGTTCTCACAGGCCCGCGTCTCCAAGGAAGTGGGGCCGGGTTCTCTCCCTATCGAACACCCCATCGCCAAGCGCATCCTCGACGCGAGCGGGCTCCCCGTCACGTACATCAACTCCGGCGCCACCTTCATGGACAACTTCCATCTGCAGATCAAGTCGGTCCTGGCCAAGAAAACCCTGATTTGGCCCGAGCACCGTGTGCCCTTCATTGATCCTAGGGACATCGCCGAGGTTGCTGGGAGGCTTTTCCTCTCGGACAACGCCAAGCACATCGGAGCTTTCCACACCATGAACAACGGTCAGGACTGGCTGACCTTCCGGCAGGTAGCTGGTATCATCTCTGAGGTGTTTGGAGAGCCGGTCGCCTATGATGGGACCTTTGAGGCCTTCTCGGAGTTCTACACGCCGATCATGGGACCATTCGTGGTTCAAAACCTCTGGCACTTCTTCAAATTTGAGGAGGCCAACGAAGAGACATGGGCTCTGAACAACTTTATGGAGAGGATACTGGAGAGGAAGCCGACAAGTGTGAAGGGGTGGCTTTTGGAGCACAAGGATGTGCTCAGGCAGGGAAGTGGTATCTCTGAGTGGGCTGAACAGAAGCCGAAGAATGTGTAGAGGGCGGAGCTATTTCAAATATCATCCTGCTGCGTGTTTATCCGGGACTGGAAATGCCTTTGTTGTTGTTCGCTCAGGCGTTTCGCACTTGTTTGAAAGAAGACGCTGTGTATGCGCCCCGCAAGGGCGACACTGGGCATGGGAGGCATATATGAGAAAATTGTCAATATGGACGGACTGCGATGCCTGTCTCGTGTACATCAAGTTTATCACTTCACTCATCCCGACCACAGGGTTTCATTGCCCGACCAATGGGTTGAACATTAGGCTTCCAGGGGCTAGGTTGTCTGCACTGGCCCGTCTTTCAAGCTGGGATATCCGACCTTGAAAACTGCCAAGATTGCATCATAGACAACTCGCAAGGATCCTCAAATATTATTTGTCGTATAATATATTATCTGTTAGTCTATTGAGCTGTCTTTCTCCGCAAGAATTATTACTGCAAAAGCAACGACGAGAATACTGGGGGTTCTCCAGGATTGTTAGCAATTTGTAGACCTGCAGTCAATTTTTATGGGGGAATTAAAATGCATACTTCCTTCCGAGATGGTAAGAACAATATGTGCCTACAGGGAAAACGTTGGTATCGTTGCGAATTGTATCGAGTTGACTCTGAGAACTGTGATTGACGAGTGGGCGGTCGGGGGTTTATCGAGAGAACAAAAACTGCTAATCGCGAACTCGCGTCTTGGCGGAGCGGCCGAGCCAGCACGGTCGCACAGCATCAGCGTGCAGATCTCGGAGCAAGCGTCAGCCCAAAGGCCGCAGGGAGAGCCGCTGCCGATCCCAGCCGCGGCCGGTCGACAGCTTCTTCTAATCCATTTTTCGAGGCTGACCAGAGCAGCCCGGCAGCTGATCTCGGCAGCTGAGCCGCCTGCATGGCACTTGCTTACCGGTTTGGTCGACGTGGTCGACCTGGTCGACTCAGTCGGTGGGCTCGCGGCCTCGGACGTTTCGGGCAGATCTCTTGGTGGTGCTCGGCTCCCCCTGTATTCCCAGTTATATCCGCCCCCCCTCGCACCCGCGATTCGGGGCTGAGCACAGACGTCAAGGGCGTGAGCTGTGTGGCTACAGGTTATGCAGCTGTGGGTTTCTTGTGGGTCTTCTGGAACCCATGCGATCGAGCACGAGTGCCGAGCTGTCACATTAGGGCGTCGAAAATGACCACATCGATTACTGAGCCAAGCAGTCCATCGATCGGCACGAGCCGAAGTGCAGCCCAGCAGGATGAACAAGCTTTTTGCGGCGTCATGACGCCTCGCGCCAGCGTTCCGCTCCCGTCCCGTCCGCCACGATAACCCGCAATGACGGGGCCTCGTTGGCTCCTGGTTGCTGGTTGCTTGACTCGCGCCCTTTCATGCCAGTAGGAATCAACCTCGTGCTACTGCTTCGGCGCCGAGCTGGGGCACAAATGGAATCATAGTGCTGGGATGGCCGGTCTGGCGGTTTTCCACGGCTGATGGAGACAATTGTGGGCCACTCTTGCAACAGTCTTCGCTCAAGCACTCGTCAAGGACACCGGGATCGCTTTTTGACGCCACTGTCACGAAAAGGGGACATGCGTCGCCGACCGGGAACACCGTCCGAGCCGGACGGGCTCGGAACATAAAACTCGGCCACCTCCCTCGCCATCGAGAACTCTGGAACAATACAGATATCTTCAACACTCGCCTTTACCTGAAAAGCCTTGAATAAACTGCCATCAACACAGCAATATTCCGAGACACAACAAAACGAACACTTTCGACTCGATCACACGATATCACCGAAATACACGAACCAACCTGAAATGGGATCAGTTGCCAACTTGAGCTCCACTCCCTACGGCAGACGTCTGCTGCCTACACTCATCGACGAAGTATCGAGCCAGGACCCCGACCGAGAATGCTTCCAGATCCCGCGCTCTTCTGAACCGTCCGACGGATGGCGGATCCTCACCTGGAAGGACGTGGCCAACGCGGTCAACCGCTGTGCCCATAGGATCGTCGAAGTCTGCGGCACACCGGAGAAGGACAGCTTCCCAACCATCGCCTACCTCGGCCCCAACGATGTGCGGTACATTGTGTTGATGATTGCGGCTGTAAAGGCCGGGTATGCGGTAAGCATTCTCATCCTTGATGCATAACATTAATTTCCAAGAATGAGGACTAATATGCGAACAAGGCCATGTTCATCTCCCCGAGGAACTCCAAGGAGGGCCAGCTCAACCTTTTTGACAAGACGAACTGCAAGATCCTAGCGTTTGCTGGGTCACACAAAGAGACCGTGCAGCCGTGGCTGGCGGAACGAGAAATGCAGGCAGTCGAGGTCAGCCCCTTGGATGCCTGGTTCCCCGAGAAGCAGGTCCCTCACTTCCCGTACGACAAGACCTTCGACGAAGCGGAGTGGGACCCCTGCCTCGTCCTCCACACCAGCGGGAGCACCGGTCTCCCGAAGCCCATCGTCGTGCGCCACGGAATGTGGAACACCCTCGATGCCCTTCACAACCTCCCAATGTGGGATGGCAAGAAGGTTTCATTCCGCGAGTGGGCAGATCAGTCAAAGAGGCAATTCGTCCCTATGCCGCTCTTCCACATGGCGGGACTCATGTGCGCAGTAGGCATGTCCTTGTTCTGGGACACTCCCGTTTGCTTGGGCATGGCGGAGCGGCCCCTTTCGTCGGACCTGGTGATGGAATGCCTGGACAGATTGGACGTCCAGTCCGCCTTGCTCCCACCAGCCATCATCGAAGAAATTAGCCAGTCGGACGAGGGCCTGGACGCACTGACGAGGCTGAACGTCGTGGCGTTCGGCGGCGGAAACCTCAACCGCGAGGCAGGAAACAGGATAGCCAAGACAGGCACGGCGCTCATGAACCTGATCGGGGCCACCGAGTTCGCACCCTTCCCGACGTACGCGCGCAACGACCCGTCCATGTGGCAGTACTTCATCTACGTCCCCGAGGCCATGGGCTGCGAGTTCCGGAAGCAAGGGGACGAGGACGTGTACGAGATGGTCTTTGTTCGACAACAGAAGAACCAGCACCCCCACCCGGGCCTCCAGGGCATCTTCTACACCTTCCCCGACCTCGACGAGTGGAGCACCCGCGACCTGTACCGGCCCCACCCGACCAAGCCGCACCACTGGATCTATCATGGGCGCGCGGACAACATCATTGTGTTCAGCAGCGGTGAGAAGCTGAACCCGGTCACGATAGAGGAGATCGTCAGCGATCACCCCGCTCTCAAGGGCGCTATGGTGGTCGGATCCGAGAGGTTCCAGGCGGGTCTTTTCATCGAGCCGAGGGTTCACCCCAAGACGAAAGAGGAGGAGAAGGCGATGTTGGACAGCGTCTGGCCTCTGGTTGAGAAGGCCAATGTGGAGACGGTGGCACACGGGCGCATCGGCCGCGATATGATCAGGTTGTCGAACCCGGATAAGCCATTCTCCCGTGCTGGCAAGGGAACTATCCAGCGGTCTGCTACTGTCAAGTTGTACAAGGACGAGATCGACAACCTCTACGATGCCACAGAGACGGACCAGCACGCAGAGGAAGTCGTCGAGCTCGACCTTCAGTCTGAGGAGGCATTGGCTAAGTCGATTGTGGCAACACTCCGCAAGTATGTCGGGTCGGAAAGGCTGGACGTTGACATCGACTTCTTCGCAGCGGGCGTCGATTCGATGGGCGTCATGAAGGCCGCGAAGCTCCTCCGAGCCGGGCTGAAGGACGCGGGCCGCCCGGTCGACGACAAGGCCGTGGCATCCAGAGTCATCTATCAGAACGCCACGCCTCGACGACTTGCCGCGCACATCTTGGGCAATGTGCTGAACGGAAAGGGCCAGGAACTGAGCGAAGACGAGCAACAACAGCAAGCCATGCGTGCCATCTGGAAGAAGTATACTCAGAACCTAACCAAGGCCCGGCCCAACCGCCCCGACCCCTCGAACGACAACCAGACGGTGATCCTCACGGGCTCCACAGGAATGCTGGGGTCCTACCTCCTCAACTTCATGACCCATAACCCCCACGTCGCAAAGGTCATCTGTCTCAACCGCGCCGCAGACGGTGGCCGCTCCCAGCAGACCAAAGCCTTCACGGACCGCGGTCTCGACACGAGCACCCTCGCCACCAAGGCAGAATTCCACCACGCCGACCTCTCGAAGCCCAAGCTCGGCCTCCCAGACGAGGTGTACGCACGCCTCCAGGCCGAAGCGGACCGTGTCATCCACAACGCCTGGCCCGTAAACTTCAACATCCCCATCGAGTCCTTCGAGCCCTCGCTCGCGGGGGTCCGGCACATCGCCGACCTCGCGGCATCGGCAGCCCGCCGCCTCGCCGTGACCTTCATCAGCTCCATCGCCGTCGCGGACCGGTGGGACCCCGCCGCCCACGGCTCGGCCAAGGTGCCGGAGCACCGCCTCGAGGACCTCGCGCTCCCCAACGGCGGCTACGGGCGCAGCAAGGCGGTCGGCAGCCTGATCATCGAGGACGCCGCGGCGGCCACGGCGGGCGACTTTCCGCACGCCATTGTCCGGGTCGGCCAGGTCGCGGGCCCCGAGGCCGAGGCGGGCGTGTGGAACCGGCAGGAGTGGCTGCCTAGCATCATCGCCAGCAGCCTGTACCTCGGTGCGCTCCCTGCGAACCTGGGGAGCATGAACAGGGTCGATTGGACGCCTGCGGAGCGGATCGCGGGCTTGGTGCTCGAGGCGAACGGTGTGACCCGAGTTGTGGGGCGGGCTGATGAGATCAGTGGGTATTACCACGGTGTGAACCCGCACGAGTCGGACTGGAAGGACCTCGCTGTTGCGGTGCAAGAGTTCTACGGCAAGGAGAGGATCAGGGAGCTGATTGACTTTGGGGAGTGGGTCGACAGGCTGGAGAAGACGCAGGCGGACGGCCCCGAGAGCATTGCTCGCAACCCTGGTGTCAAGCTTATCGATTCTTACCGGGACATGGCCCAGGCCCCTGGGGCGGTGGTTTATGATATGGAGAAGACGCTGGAAAGGTGCCAGGGTGTGAAGGAGACCAGGGCTGTTACACCGGATATGATGAAGCATTGGTGCAGGCAGTGGGGGTTCTAATTTAGACTCTAGTAGGGCTATCCGGCGAATTCCTTAGAGCGTTGAATTTTGGTGAATTTCATGTGACTAAATAAAATGCGAGTTAGATATGTCCTATGGCTACAGTGTGACTGTGACATCTTCCATCGTTTTATGCTCTAAGCTCCAAGTTGATACCCAACCGGACGTTGATCGATTGATGAGACACGCTTGTGGTTCAGTATTAGTTGAATGATCTGGGTCGGTTCCAAGCTTATCAAGACAATCATTATATGTCACTAACGTCCAGATGTCCCGTTTGATTTCATACTCCTGTGATGATATTCCGTCGCGCTCTTCCCTCTTACTGTAGTTGCTCCTCTATCAGCCCTCCTTTGTCCGGTGATTCTCATGCTGCTAGCATTGCCATTTGAGTCATTTCAAAGATGTTGACGCACATTGTGCCACAATGAACCGAAGCGAATATATATCACGACTCTTAGCTAGATCTTCTATTGAATATAGCTTCTGTCGCCACTTCCTTTTTGCGTTTTTAAACCGCTGCCCTAAGAACACCGGGACAGGTGTGCGCCGACTACCTTATTATTCTTCGTTGTTGTTCAGAGCTATGCGAAGACCTGATTTGTCTGGTGCATGACTTGCCGGCGTACTCTTATTTTTATTTATTTCTTTTTTTCAAAAAAACAAAAAACAGATCCATTCTATTCATTTGTATCACGCAAGAAATCAATACGGGTAGCAGAGGTGGAGAACAGTGGTTTTGCCACATCCAAGGGTCGGACGTTGCTTTACAAGGTTGCCAGTCATCGTCATCATGGCTGAACATGCACATGTACACATTGGGAAAGGCTTATACAGTAGAAGCTAACCCATGTGACATGGCTGCGTCTAGTCAGACACCAGCTCAGCTGGCCAGATAAGGCTCTGGTCGACTGCACAATCTTGGTCGAAATTCTTCTCCTCAACCAAATGTTCAAGTCATCATCTTTTCAGAGCTTTCGGACTTTCTAAATCCTTGAGTCGCAATGATTCCTCATTCTGGATCCCGACTTGCCGTCACTGTGGTCATGTTCGTGCTGCAAAGCCTCATCTTTATCCTCGAGCTCCTCATCTTCACCAGGCGCGCACGACGGACGTCATGGTACAGACCTCTGAGACAGCTGGTCAGTCCCGTGTTGATCTCTTCGATCGCTACGGTTGCCATACCAGTCACGTTCGCCAACGCCAGCAGCTACGTCGACGGCGCAGCGGAGCAATGCGGCGCCAGCGTCGACGGCGACATCGGCGGCCAGGGCGTCCAGATCGCGGTCTGGGCCCAGGTCGGGGTGCTCCTCGTCATCTCCGTGCTGGGAAGCTTCCACACGTCGGCGACGGGGGCGAAGGAGGTCGGCGCCGGGCTGGTGCTCACCCACGCATCCCTCTCGATTGCCCTCCTGACGCAGATGCGGCTCGGCACGCTCAGCTCGGCGGATGCGATTGTCGGCTCGATGATCCTAGACGCCCAGAACGTGGGCCTCTGTATCCAGCTTGCGGCCAAGGAAACCCTCGCAGCGCGCTGGCAGGTTACAGTCGTGGTTCTCACCCAGGCCTTTGGTTTAGTCGTCATTCCTGTACTCGTCTCCAATTTTACCCATGGAGCATTCGCAAATGATGAGTGCCGTTGCCTTACGGTCTTCTGGTGGGCATGGCTGAGTAGTTGCGGTTCAACGGCTGGGCGGGAGATGCCCGTATTCTGGACTTACTACGCCTGCAGGTGTGTAGGCTTTGTCCAGACTAGCTTTCACTCACTATACAACACTTCAAAGTTCGATAAGGCAGAGAAATCGGAACGTGCGGTGCCGGATGATTGGAACCAAGCGTCAGACAGGGATGCTTTGGATGAAGAAGAACCGCTCGGTATTACTGAGCTACTGCGTGGAACGGAAGAGCGAGGCGAAGCCGCTAATAACAACTACCCCGATCAAGCCCAGAATGACACCGAAGAGAAAACAGGCAACCGAGGCAGATATGCCAGTCGGGGCATTCGTCTCAGACGGGTAACCCACCTATATCGCCGCCGGAATAGCCAGGTCGTCTACTTCAGAGAATACCCAGCTACCGTGACACTCATGTACACGGTTTACGGGGCCTTCAGCCTGACATCCTTGGCCACAGCACAAACAACGGTGGTCAATTTCAATCTGAAACCCCCATCGCCGATCGACTCAGTCGGACAAGTCGTCTCGTTGATGATCGCAGTATCGACCGTGGGCCGTGCCGCGTGGCTGTTCTTCATGTTGTTCCGCGGCGAGAGCCGCAGCGGAAAATGGAACTTTGTGTGGCCTTTCAAGTGGCATGTGAACAATGACCGTCTACGCGCTGGGACAATGGGAGACCACGTTTTCTGCTCCCCGCCCAGCCGGGAACCAAATCTTGTATCTCTAGGGTCCTTTCTGACGGAGCCCTTTGATCCAACATGCCAGTTCGGGGCAAGCCCTGAAGAACCCGAAGGGGTAGAGAGCTTGCAGGAGCACGGCGTGAGCTTCGAAGTTTTTGCTGCAACAACGATTGCGGACATCACAATACCTGGGTGGTACAGAAAAGCCCACAACGAATGGTTGACGGCGGATGCTCTCAGGACGTCGTCATTCGACCCGCGTGCACCGTCGCTGGCGCCATATTTGGCGCGCCGGCTCCGGGATGAGCTCCTCCTGGCCGGCGCGGAACCATCGCGAGGTCTGTACATGGTGACGGGTGTCAAAGTCGCGAGAAATCTCGCTATTTACGGCCACCATTCGAAGAACCTGCACTCCTTTGGTTTTCGTCCAGATCCCGAAGACGTCCTGTTCTCTTCCCGAGGGGTGGTTCTACTTGCCTATAGGCTGCACGTGGTTCGATGGTCTCGTCGTGAGCGGGCCTTCGTATTGGGTCGTGTATACCGTCCCGAAGAGGACTGGTAAATAGGTCATGTAGATATACTACCCAGCCCTTCAATCGTAAGCAGAGTGCATGAACTTTGAAGTCTGATGCGAGAGCCAGCGCAGGAACTCCATTGCTGCGGGCGCCGTCATTGAGAATTCCAGCCCCTGCCCGTCTTCGGCTAATTTTATGCTCCTTATTCTGCACACTTAAAGTGAATGCTCTCTTTTTCATATAAATAATGTTGTTTTGAATGTCAAGCAAGCAGACCTTTTGAGTCTCTAAACTCGCTGCGACGCAAGTGAGTAGGATCCTAATGTTTTCTCCCCTCTTTTTCTTTTCTTCGTTGTATGGAACCATTCATCTCTTGGAGCAGGTGGTTCTTCAGAACCTGTAGTTATATATCCCAACGGCCCAAGTTGAAGGCCAGAAGAAAGTGAGCCCGTAAAGGATGTCGCGTATCATCATGCCAAGCCAGCCAGCCTTGAACGCATCGTGCTTGAGCATTTTCGAGAATCCCATATCGTCTTGGAACTTTAGCCCAGGCACCTCTTTTTCAAGCTCCGAGTGATCACTCAAAGTCCACTTAAGCGATGTGTCCAAGTGCTTCAGGGCCCCGAGCATGTTGGCGATGCAGATTGTTATTGTCCCGGCAGCGTCAAAATAGACCTCTCCGTGCACGTCCCGATCCAGAAAATACCGTGTGATCTGCCGCAGGAGCCCGTAGACCTCATCAGGCGCCAGATACATCGTCAGACCCTCCATGATGACCACGACCGGTCTATCCGTGGGTATGCCACAGTTCTCCAACCAGCCCTCCTCCGTGATGCTCGGGTCGATCAATCTGTACTCTGCCCCGGGCCCCGCAATCGGATCTCTCATGACCTGTCTGCGCAGCTCGATGACATCTTGTTTGTCGACGTCTACCCACAGCCTACCTTCTCCTTCCCATTTGACCCTCAGGCTTCTCGCGTCGAGCCCGCACGCGAGGTGCAGCACGGTGGCGTTGCCGGGGTGGGCAGCCAGGAAGGCCTCCACCTTGAGGTCCAGGATGCGTGTGCGGAGCGAGATCCAGGCCGAGACTGGCCGCTCTAGGAGGCCGTACCTCAGACGCTTGCTGAAGTCGTAGCCGCTGTCTTTGACTTGTTTGACTACCGATGCGGCGTAGGTGTCGTTGAGGATGGGGTGTGCTGACTCGGTGTCCCTTGCTCGGGCGATCAAGGTCAGCATCAATGTCTCTTGAGCCCCAGTCAACTTGATATCGCCTTTATGATCGTTGTCTGCCATTTCAACTTGAATCGAAAAACACATATACTGTGGAGAAGCTGAACAAAGTTGATGTTGACTGAAGGAGGTCGGTCTAATGTCCTGCTCAGGCTGACCAGCGTATATACAGACCTCGGGCGGTACCGGTGGCTTGGACATTGATGTAGGATTAAACATCTTCGATGACGACAATTCCCATGGCCCGAAAACGATTACGACTTCGTGCGTGTACGATTAGGTTTCTGCAACCTTGTCGGAGCTGGGGTAAACCTGGAAGCATGGGAGCTGGTTGATAATTAGTCTGTACTGCAATTCTGGCTGTTGCAGCTGCATGGGGATCAGAAAACTACAAAGTCAATCCATACAGCCGAGTTTTGCTGAAGAAGAGAAAAAACGAAGCTACTAATCCGTTAGCAACCCAGCACATGTAATTCTGCTTAGTCGCTTCCCCCATTATTCATCCCACTATCCCTTTTCTTCATCATTGGTAGTAGTGTTTGTGATCCCTGGGGACGATCTGAGGATGCAAGATGGCATACTAAGAGAAGGGGAAGTCATAAAGCGAAGGGGAAGAGTGCTAGTCAGATTGAGGATAAGGGCTGAAGGGCAAGGGGCCGTTGGTTGTTTTTGCTTGTAGGCATTTGTGGCATAAGAGTTGTGTTGAGGGGGAGGCTGGGCAGGCGGAGGTGTCCGCTCTGTGTGACTAGCAGTGATCCGATAGAGACCATATTGTGATAGGATGAATATACCATACCATGTTCTATTTTGTCAGCCGGCGGGCATGCTGTCGTGAATCAGCAAACGAAGTGATACAAGCCTTGGCGATCTGCTCGCTCCCGTAAGCACTCCTTCGATACCCCGCCGCAGCTGAATTGTGCTACCAACTACACCACTACTACACATCAAACACATCAAGTATCTACAAGTCTATAATGAATTTCACAAAAGAGGAGGAAGACTTTGTGTGCAAAGTTTTCGGTGGTAGTCTTTGCAGGAGGTGTCGTGTCATCGTCTACCTGGGTGCTCCAGACCCTCCCCGAGCGAATACATCTGGCAAGCCAACCGCTTGGGACGGATCACAGATTGGCTTACTGGTCACGACCCAAGATCGCGATGATACGGACGAGTCAACGAATGAGCCGGTGTTCGCATTCGACTGTGTACTGTGCCAGAAGATCCGCGTCATGTTACCTCAAGAACATACAGCTGAACATGCGAAAGTGGCTCTGGCAAGACTTATCGATCATGGCATCTTGGGGCCGAAGAAGAGAATTCATCCCTCTCTACCCTATGACAGACTCGTCATTGAAGTAAACGGCACTGATCCTGGAGCGCCCCCATTGTTGGACATGGAACTCGGACTGGTTGCACCGAAGCCAGAGCGATTTCCCCGGATGCGTCGGATCCTACCTGATGAGATCGACTACGACCTGGTTCGCGGCTGGTTACATCACTGCGAAGAAGGTCATGAGAACTGCTCGCGTTCCAAAGATGGCAAAGTCGTCATTCCAGGCTTTCAAGTCATCGACTGCTTCACGAAGTCGATTGCAACGGCACCATCCGGCGATTTCAGTTACGTAGCTCTGTCCTATGTCTGGGGCCAACAGCAAACCGCAGACCCAGATCGAGCAGGGTTTCCGCGTACAATTGAAGACAGTATTGCTGTCACTCTAGCGCTTGGCTTTCAGTATCTCTGGGTTGATAGATATGTAAGAACCCAGTCTGATGTTTTCAGCAACGAGAGCTGACCGAACAGTGCATTGACCAGACGGACCCCATCACCAAGCACATCCAGATCGGTATGATGGACCTCATCTATTCGCGAGCAGCGACCACCTTGATAGCTACCGCCAATGATGCCGATTATGGGCTACCAGGGGTAAGCAGCCGGCTTCGACACCCACAGAAAGACCTCAATATCGGGCCTTTTCAACTTGCCAGCTTCATAAGCCTTGACAGCATTATAGTCAAATCAGTCTGGGCACATCGAGGCTGGACCTTCCAGGAAGGATGCCTTTCCAATCGGAAACTCCTATTCACCGATCACGGCATCGTCTTCATCTGTCGAGGCATGCAGCGCTGGGAGACGATCGATCAAGAAGTCACAGAAGAGGACGGGGAGAATCGAGGTGCCATTTCACGTCTCGAGCAGATATTGCCAGACGTCAAAACGGTAGACCCGGAACCTTGGACCAGCATCCTGCTGGAGGAGTACTCCAAGCGGACTCTGAGCTTCGACGAAGACGCGCTACAAGCATGTCTGGGCATGCTCAAGGGCATGGGTGTGACACATCACTGGGGCATACAAGTCACCAAAGCGATCAATCCCGCGGGTGGACATAGGCCGCTAGTAATGGACCTCTACTGGCGCAACTACAGTCCAGCGGAAAGAAGGACTGGGTTCCCCACATGGTCCTGGGCCAGTTCCCGAGGTCGAAAGGATTTTGGAGAATCAGCTCCATTCGCCGGAGATGCTTGTGAGATCGAAGTACAAGACACAGAAGGACGCTGGGTCGATGCCACGGCCCTGGCCCGCGATCATCCCGGTGACCTTAGCACTGTCATATCAGGGCAGAGACTACGAGTCAATGGGCCTATGATCAAGTCTCATTGGATAAGCGAGGAGGGCAAGACGTACATCGAAGTCCCGGGAACAACAGAGCGGCTTATTGTCTTCCTGGACACCGTGGACGAGAGCACGCCTCTCCACGGTGATGCTGAAGAGCTTGTCATTGAGACGAATTTCAACGACCTTACTCCAATTCTCATGCTTCTGGAGCCCCATGGTGATCACTATAGGCGGATCGGACTTGCTCAATCGCTTGAGCCTCGTAGGTTGAGTTTTGCTGCACTGAGAAATGCAGGGTCACATGCTGCGTGGATGGAGCAGAGTGAGATGCGGACTATCGTTCTTGAGTAGCTTGCGGCGATGTTTGGAGCCACAAACGAGGCTGTACAATCCTGCGTGTGCTTATGCGGGGGATGCGTACTCTGCTGCGCCCGTGCCGGTAGTGCTCGTTTATGAGTCTCGGTGCCGTGTCACGTTCTGAGCTTTGCCGTACCTGCGCGCGTGAGGAATAGCGAGGTATCTGTGAAGCTGGGATGATTCACGATAATGACATCCATAAGAAATTAGCCTTTATTATTTCCGAAATAATTATCAGATAAGATTTAGTGGAAGAATTTTAATAGGCTCGGAATATTCTACACATGCAAGGAACACATCATGACAATCGTCGTTGATTACGCGAACATTATCCAACTGGCCATGCCAAGATAAACAGTGCTTACCAGCTGCTAATGGTTCATATCCGATTCCCAGGGATTGACCCTTCGAGATCCCTCCCCTAAATCCTGCAAGCGCTCCTCGCAGGGCTCGGATTACTCTCAGCTATCAACAAGAGAAGTAAGAAGTTGGGCAAAACTTACACCTCTCTGGAGTGTAGCGAAGGGCTGCAGGTGCTAATTTTAGTGAAGTAAACCCTAGTAAGTGGTCTGTGGATCTGTGGGGCGCCTGATTGACACTGCAGTTGGCGCTATCCAGTAGTGCAAAATTTGTACCCACATCTGATGACACGGGTGCAATCCTTCCGAATCACTGTTGGTTCGACAGACAGCCTGACCGACCAGGTGGCTCAAACGGAGATTTGTGGGATCATCACCTTGCCATGAGTGGTGAGGAAAACTTCAACGGACACACGTCTGCACTTGAGCACGCTTACTCTCTTCTGGAACGCTCTCATCTGTTTCGTTCTGTACATACTCTCCCCCTTTCCCAATCGTCCATCACTACTTAGCAGACATCATGTGGCCTTTCACGGCATACCCGGAAGCTACAGCAGCTCAGGTCAACGGAAAGACATACGATTATGTTTTAGTCGGAGGTCAGCCAATCTCATGAGATTCCTGATGGGTAGAACTGACATTATTGACAACCAGGTGGCACTGCGGGCTGTGTTCTGGCTTCCCGATTGTCAGAGGACCCTAATGTCTCAGTCCTTGTCCTTGAGAAAGGATACGTCAAGGACAACTTTGTGTCCCGTGTGCCCTTGATCAGCCAGAACTATTGGATGGGACACCCTCTCCAGGTCCAGAGCACTCGCTATTCCGAGCCCCTCCGTAATGTGAATGGGCGCAAGAACCACATCGTCACGGCCGAGGCCATTGGCGGAGCTACAAGAATCAACGCCATGCTCTGGACAAGAGGCGTCCCTGGAGGCTATGAGGAGTGGGCGACAACACTTGGCCTTGACGAATGGGCATGGGAGAAAGTCGAACCCTGCTTTCGCAAATTAGAGAATGCGCTTTGTCACCCAGATTCCCCAGACAGAGGGCATGACGGTACACTTTTGCCCTATCAAGGCCTTACCATTGTGTGCATGCGCTTACTCTGTTCAGGACTCATCCCCCTTCAACACAAAGCCTGGGGCTTTGAATGGCCAGCATAGTAAGCCGTTTCCCCTCCGTAAGAATTGAATTGGTCGATTACTGACATCGCTTCTAGTGTTGACCGGGCTGCCAGAAAGGTTGGACTGCCCGTGGGCCAAGATTGTAACAGTCCTTCTGCCCCAAGCATTGGACTCTTCAACCTGGATATGGCCATCCATCCCAATGGGCAGAGGGCTTCTGCATACAACACATACCTCAATAAGAAACTGGCTCTGAGCAGACAACAGCATCTCACGGTTTGTACCGGTGTGGTTGTTTCAAAGCTGGACGTGGACGAGCATGCTGGTGTTGTCCGTGGTGTTCATATCCAAAGTATCGACAAGAACGGGCAAAATACTGCATATGTTCAGGCGAGGCGTGAATTAATTATTTGCTCAGGTGCCATTTGCACCCCTCAGATCCTGCTACTCAGTGGCATTGGTCCACAAAGCCAGCTTGATGCCCTGGAGATCCCTGTGAAGAAGGATTTACCGGTATGGACAATCTCATCCATATTAAAGTTGTTGATGGCTAATCCCTGGTGTATTAACACCCCTCCAGGTTGGAGCCAGTCTACAGGATCATTCCAGTGCTGCCATCATGCTCGAGTTGCCCAAATCAGAGACGCTCAGTTTACTTGAGACTATCTACGGTGCCTGGCACTTCCTCCTCTTCCTATTGTTTGGAACAGGCTTGATGGGTGCAAGCTCTACCCCTAAGACAGCTTTTGTTTGCACAGCTGCCCTCGATGAGGAGACGATGATGGTCAACAACTTCGAAAATTTCGCTGACGCCTCAAGTCCTGTTAACGTGCCCGACACGGAGATCATGGTGCACCCCGTGAACAGTCTGGGAAGACCGGTACCGGGGCATTCACTGCTAACCTTCTATACCACGCTCGTACAGCCCAAGTCTGTGGGGAGCATTGAGCTTGTGAACAGGGAACCCCTCACCAACCCACGCATCCATCATCCCATGTTCGATGACCCACAGGACATGATCACATTCAGAAAGGGCATCCGATTCACCATGAGAATGGCAGAGGAGTTCCTCAAATCTGACTATCCCTACCCTGCCTCAATTGCATTTGCCCCCGGTGCAAACCCAGAATTGCTGGCCGCGTGGGAGAAGGATGCGCCAGCCAGCGATTCGCCTGCAGCACCACCACCAGCCCCTGGACTGACCTTCAGCCAGGGAGCTGGTAATTTATCTGTGAAAGAGGCGCAGAGTCCTGCTGAGAACAAAACATGGAAGACTGTCTCTGATGAGGAGATTGACGACTATGTCCGGCGGGTTAGCATGGGCAGCCTTCATTCCTCGTGCACTTGTCCAATGTCGAGGGATGGGACGTCTGGAGTTGTTGACCAGTATCTCCGTGTCCATGGTTTCAAAAATCTAAGGATTGCCGATGCGAGTGTGTTTCCCAAGATCCCCAGTGGACACACCATGGCCCCTACCATGATGGTAAGCATACCTACTGTCTCTCTGCACTTGCTTAAACAAACCACGGAAAAGAATCTATACTGAACTTATGTATTCCAGGTTGCTGAAAGATGTGCAAGTTTCATTATCAACCAGTGGTCAGACAAACATGGTGCTAGACGGGACTCTTGATTGTACTGAAGCCCTGGTCCAAAAGCTTGCTCACCAAAAGGGTGATAGTGCCCCTCCAAACTGGCAATCCTTTGGGAAATTGGTTATGTATTCTTTGGCAGCAATTGATGAGGAAGAAAACTGTGTCATTTTCTTTACTTTGTCTGCTAGCAGCATCATTTATGAGCCATGGTATGTGAAACGTAAATCGTCATCATTCTAGATGTATAATGTAGCGTATCTAGTTGTACTACCAGCCTCTAGGCATTATTAAGCGGGGTTGTATCCCTTGCTCCAGTCACTGCAGTTCAGATCCAGTAGTGACCTGTCCAAATTCCTGCAGGTGACCAAATTGCTTCCGTTAATGGTGCGGATGTCAATGTTCTCGGCCACAATGTTCGAACAAGTATCCGGGCTGGAACAGACCAGGTGTCCCACAAGAGGAGAAAAGACACGGTTCGATCGACCTCGAACGTTGCGGAATGTGACATTCGTGATTTTGAGCTTAGACTGCAGAGACTGTCAGCCCTGATACGTACAATGTGTATGGGATGTTACTCACAGGATGCTTGAAACATTCCTCCTCGTCATCTTGGCCGTAGCATTGCGTGATGGTGAGGCCGTAGTCCACATTGTCGAGCCACATCGTGTCGTAAGTCACATTCTGGACCAGACCTCCACCTCCACCACCGGACAGGGTTCCGCTCTTTTCGGAATACGCATCTGGCCAGACCTTGATGCGCGCACCCTCGGAGGAGTTGTACATGGCCGCGTTGATGACCGTGATATTCTGGACGTAGTCGACCCTTTCTGGGTACTGGCCCAAGCTGCCGATGGAGATACCATGCGTTCCGTTGCAGCGCATGTTCTGCACCAGGATATTGGTCGAGTTCGGCTTGAATGATACGCAGTCTGGTGCAAATGCGTCAGTGAATTGGGCAAAGGCAATGACATCTTCTAGTCGCAATTACCATCTCCATTCGTCACGCTCGAGTTCTGGATTGTGATTCGATCGGATCGATAAATATCCCATCCATCAGTGTTCTTCTCGAAATACTCGTTGTTGCTCACAGCCCAGATAGATATGTTTGTGAATGTTACGTCCGTCGAGTTGGCGACAAAGTTGGTCCACATCGGCGAGTTATTCAAGCTTATGTCCGAGATCGTTCCGCCGTGCAGGTCATCAGTCATCAGGAGGACAGGTCGTCGGTCCTTCTTATGCTCAGGGTACCAATCCCACCACTTTTGGCCATTCCCGTCGATGACTCCACCTCCGTACACATTTACGTCCGTGCCGCCGATTTTGAAAAAGGTGGTGCTGTTTTGGTAGTCCATGTCGAAAGTGTGCCCGTCTCTCCAGTAAGTCATGTTATCGCTGAATTTGATAAATGCCTGTATGTCCAAGTCCACACGCTCCAAATGAGTCAAGTCCAAGGGGTTGCCGATGAAATACGACTGGGTGCTAGGAAATATGACATGTCCGTCAGGATTGCAGCCATCGATGGCGGTCTTGATGAACTCGGAATCATCAGTCTCGCCATCCCCGTGGCTTTCCACAATGCAGGTCCGGTTGCGCGTTGGCGACGCCTCCGCTATCGAGGGGCGAGAGGACCGGATGCTAAAGAGGAACGTTTGTGGCACTGTGGCGTAGGCGTAGTCTGCCACCGCGGCTGCTGGAAGCAGCGTGCATAAGACTGCGACGCTCTTGAAGAGACTCATCGTGACCGAGAACAGTTGAGCAAAGTCGAACAGATGAAAGTAAGCATCCCGTCCTTCGTCTGATCACAGATTGCTTATTTACTTAAACATTTACCTTCGTATAAATAAACTTTTGTTGTTCTTGGCATCCCTTTCCGTAGCCGGGTATTCCCATCAGGGACTCCACGATTCGGCCCCAACTGAGCCGATGGGATCCTTTCAGCTGTTTATGCTTGGCGCTGGTGCTTGCTATCGCACTCTCGGATCATGTGCCCGGAAAAGAGTCTCCAAGGAGCCCACTTCCCAAGGCGCGCTTCCCCAGAGATTAGTCCCGGATAAGCTTCATCTCCCCACAATCGAGGCTGGGCATTACTCTGTGATAAGTGGGAAATTCGGCCGCATTTCCGGGGTCCCGAGCAGAGGATCACGGAAACCCACCCGGTCAGGATACAACCACCTGACCCAAGGGGCTGGTAAAGGAAGCCATACTTGATCCGATCGATGCAGCGCTGCAGCGTTCGGCCGACTACATTGTAACCCCATAACGGCTCAGAGCTACCGACTGTGCACCTAGTTCCTCAACCCCTGGTTTCTCTCCACTACGGCCATTTGTGTTGGTTCGGCCACAGCGGCATAAACCAGCGGAGACATTCTGGTTGCTCAAAACTGGTTGTGATTGCCAATGAAGCCGCTAGGTCTCACTATTAAACGACTCATGCCCCCATGCGTAGCTTCATAGACCTGAGTGTAAATCAATGGTGGCACGACGATTACCAGTAGTACCGATAACTCCGCCCTCTCTCGTCTTTGAACAGCAATTCTGGGTCGTCCTCGTTTCTCAAATGTGCTTCGCGAGCAAAACGCCGATTTAACCATTTAAACGCAGCCGTTTGGAGAATGAGAGCGGCGAGCCAAACTGCCCCCAGGGATATGCACGCTGCCCATGCCTTTCGATAGAGGGGTGCATCACTCTATTGTGGCAATGTTAACTTTTCCTGGCACGGTTTATGGGAGACAGGGAACATTTACTTACTCCTCTGAAAACCTGGTTGCCGTAGGTTCCTCCAAGATTGGAACATCCGACTATGCGCTGGTCAGTGCTCGCTCTATACATGTGGAGGCCCAACTCAGTTTTTCCTTACTATAAACAGCGTAGGCGATAGCTCTTTTCTGGGGTGTTTTGAAGTTAAGAGCCAGCCAAGATACATTGATTGGCTGCCATGACCTGTAGTGACGATGTTGGTCAGTCTTTGAGACACCCATTACCAAATAGCTGGCGTTGACTTACGGAGCAGCTTGTGTAACAACATAGGCAGCATAAAATGACCACGAGGCCTTGGCAGTCACGGGCAAGTGCTAGTTGCATAGCATTAGTCCTCATGGCTCCTTAATGACACATCGTGAGGACACTTACGTAGAGCGCAATGAGACCAGCCAAAGTCCAGACTGCGGCGAAGATTATAGCGTACCCGAACCGCTTGTATCGATCAACAACTGAAGACAGGACAAAGCCGGTCAAAGAGCCCAGGATAGGACCCGGGGCGTTAAGGAGGTTGGCACGGGTCCTGTTGAACCCCAGGGATTGGATGATCGTTGCGCCCCAGGTCGATAAGCCATTGACAGACTGCAGTCCGCTCAGGCATACGATCAAATATGGCCAGGTATGCCAGGTGAGCAATACATCAGTACTGTAGGACGAATAGTCAGTCAAGGCCCAAAATCTGATTTCTGACTGTCCTGTAGGAAACCAACATGTCTTTGAGCGAAATCTCAAGTGTTGAGGCCTGGCCCTTGTTTGGATCACGTCTGATGATTCTCGCAACAAAGACGTCGGCCTCACGCTCCGTCAACCACCCAAGTGTGGGAATCAGGCCACCGAATAGACGATTGGTGTGGTGCGGCGACCTTGGCACAAAGGCAAAGGCTAATATACCCACAGCTAAATTTTGAAAAGAATCAGTTGGCTTCATCCTATCCGACCATTGCCGCCCGATAGGAGCTTACCTATCGTTGATAGACCACATATTATGAAGATCCTGTCAAACCAAGTCAGCATCTATTCCATGCAGCTTTGTTCAACAGGCTACCAACCATTGCCACCCCTTCAAACCCCCTTCACCTTCCAGCCGGAGAGATCCAGCGGAGATCAACGAGCCGAACGCGGCCGAGATGGATGGCCCAAGGAAGAATATTGTAGTCCTTTTGGCAAGCTCATCCTGTGTGTACCACCGGGACAGCGTGTACAGTGCGCCAGGGATGAATCCACTCTCACCCAGGCCAAGGAACAGCCGTGCCGCATACCAACCACCAGCATTTGTGACAAAGGCCTGCAACACTTCGATAAGGCCCCACACCACAACCTGCGCTAGGATCCAGTAATGCGCTCCCACGCGGTGTAGCACGATCTTCCGGGTTCATTTTAGTAGGTGGGAGATCGCGTCCAGGGAATGGGGACGGACTCACATTCGAGGGGATCTCTAACAGGACAATGCCGAACCAAAGGAGCGAGACGCCAGTGTTCGCTTGGTCTCTTGTCATTCCCGTGTCATGGAGAAATGTGGACGTCAGGACGCCGGAAACGTTGGTGCGGTCGATGGCCATCCACGTGAACATCAACTGTGAGCGGTCAGACACCGGCGCCAAACATAACAGGTGGCAGTGTTGCACACCGAGAAGAGTGGGAGGAAGAGCAAGTCGGCCTTGCGGACCACGCGAGCCTCCTCGCTCTTGCTCCAGACCACAAGGACTTGCTTTCCATCCTTTTCGATGTGCTGTCGAAAGATTCCATCACCAATATCACTGCTCTCGGTTTCAGACGGCGATTTACGGAAGTCGTCTGCGGCGACATCGAGAGGACTCTGGTGAGAATCTGCGGGCGTTTCGTCGTGTGTGTTGGTCATCGCCGAGGAGTCAACGGCCGAAGAGGTAGCGAATCTTGTGACGGCTTGGGTAACCATTTTGCTTGGCCGCTGTGCGTACTCGATGGTTGAATCATAGTACTGCATACCGACAAGCGATGCGATAAAATCCAAAGCCTTTATCGACACGAACATCTGGTCCCTGGCAGACATCATACGTTCGATGGCTGGGTGTCGCACTCATCACTGCTACATATGGCGCAATAGTGCTTTGCCGGTTCTATAGGTCCCAGCCTTTGCGGTGTGTCCCTCGATTGGGGAGTGTCATTCGCTGTTTCCATGGATGCCGCATATTCGGCGCATTTCTTTGGTACCAATAAATTTGGCTCAATTACTTATCTTATCTCCAAGGCAACATTTCGTGTGTGTGTTATGACGACTGCAGTTAGCATCTTTTGTTGTCTTTGGACCCTGAGATGTCGCCATCCCGGAGCGGGGCATGCTATGGTGTTGGGGATGTCATCATCTCGATGGTTGCGAGAGCGGCCTCGTGCTATACCCCCACAAGGGACAATTCTTTTGAAAATCCAAAGTGTGACTTGAGTGAGCATCTACAGAGCTCTTCTACGATGTCAGCACCCGTCGAAAATCACAAACCGCTTCCGGTGTACTTCATTGGTCACGCCGGTGTTGGTCTGCTCTTCAAGGAGGACGAGAACAACGACATAGTAAAACACAACTTGAGGTCTATCGGCGACGAAATCCATGCCATTTCGCCTCCTCCAAAAGCGATCCTAGCCTTCAGTGGACATTTTGAAGCTGGCGAGATCCACGGCCCAGGTGTCGTTGAGGGTCAGTGATGATGCATTACCACGTCTCTTCCTTCACAAAAAGTCGTATGAGGCTAACACTACCGCAGTCAATGTCAAGAAGAATACGTACATCCAAGTCAGTGCTGTACATCGAATGCCTTTCAAGGGTACGAGTATGACTCACATTGTATGGTTACTTAGCATGATTTTGTCAACGACTTCCATGACACCCAGCCGTTCGTCTACGAATATGACTGGCCTCACAAGGACGCACCCGATCTAGCGGTGGATGTCTGGAATCATCTACGTAATGCGGGAATCAAGGCGAAACGAGTGGAGCGTGGAGTAGACCATGGGGTCTGGGTTCCCTTCAAAGTGATGTTTCCACCTGACAAGCCACTCGAAGTGCCCGTTATCCAGATTTCAACGTTCCATGGCTATGACCTGGAAAACCAGATTCGCCTCGGAGAGGCAGTAAAGTCTCTGCGGTACGTCACTGTGAGACAAGGGTCATTTGGTGATTCGGATGATTCGGTTTCAGATATAATGGGCAGCTGACCTGCTACCCTGTAGTTCCGATGGATATCTCATCCTGGGCTCTGGCATGGCTGTGCACTCCTTCTCGTCGATCGGAGAGATCCACCAAGCAGAGCCGGAGAAAAGGGAAAGTGTCCGAGAAAAGGTCTTGGCCGAGTCAAGAACGTTCGATACTGAGCTGCGGAACGCTGTGACAAAGCGAAATGCCGTTGATAGAAGGCAGGCCTTGCTAGCGTTGGAGTCACTGCACGAGTTCCGGCGCTCGCATCCTACTGTCGAGGTACGTGTCAACACTACAAAATTATATCGACGCTTTCCGACGATACCGGCTGATGTTCTAATCAGCATTTCACCCCTCTCCTTGTGGCAGCTGGAGCGGCAGGGGATGCGCATGTCGAAGCTGTTGGGAAAGATGTGGTCGAGCCAGGCATGTCATACCTGAATGTTAGATTCAAGTAGTATAGACGAAGTAATAGAGCCAGATTGGCAATGAAGAGTGGACGATACCCTTCATAAGCACTACAAAGTCCATGGGATCGGACCTCTGGGTCAACATAGCTTGAGTAAATGCTAGGTATCTACACCTCCGGCACAAGCAAGTAAAGCTGCCTCTGATCAAGCTGGTCAAACCATCTAACAGGCGGACTTATCACATGTGTGCAACGAAAGAATCGCCCGCCTTTGTCAAGCCACAAGTGTCCAGAGCCCTCCGCGAACTAAGCCGGCAGTACCTCAATCATCATTCTCGTCCTCGACCTGGCCTAGGCCGAGTGCCGCCATCTGAGCCTGACTCATCTCCCCTCTGACTTGGCTCTGTGCTCCCCACGTCGAGCCTCCACCGATCGGTCTTCCCTGCTGACGTCTCGCTTTCCTCCTCCTGGGCGGCTCGAAGGCATCACCATCTAGCATGTTCTCATCATCATCGGCGGAATGGTCGCTGTACGATGGCTCGTCATCGAGCGACTCGAGCGGGTCTCGATGTGGGAATGATCCAGGCATCGTCGGGGTAAGCTGATTCAGGTACGGTGCGGGTATCGACTCGGCGGCGGAGGGTCCTCCAAGGAGGTTCGTAGATCCCGTCGGTCGGGCCGTGCTTCCGCCGTGGAGCCGCTTCTGTCTCTCCCGCTCCTGGCGTATCTTCCGCTCGACCTTGTCGGCCTCGATGCGGCGCAGCGCCTTCTGCTTCTGCTCATCTTTCGCCTTCCTCTCCTTGGCCACCTGGAGAGCGTGCTTCTGCATGTCGTTGAGCTCGTCCTTGGCGTCGATCCTCTTGCCCTTTGCAGCCGCTGAATCAGGTCGCTCTTTTGGCATCAGTGTCTCGTTGCTGCCTTGTCCCTGGTTGCTGTTGGCGATCCGGTCGACCCCGAGGCTCGCGAGAAAGGCGGCGAAGTCATCGATGCGCTTTCCATCCCACGTGGCTGTCTGAAGCTTGTAGCCTCCGTGGATGAACGTGTGGGGCGTGTTCTTGATGATTGTTGCGTTGATCTTCTGCTTTGTGGGTATCCCCTTGGACATCATGCCGAAATTCTTGACGTCTCGAGTGAGCTGACCATCTTGTGCATGCATTCCAACGAACCCGGCAAGTTTCAAATCGTCCAGGGCGGCAGAGGTCAGGGTGAAGTTCTCCCACATGAAAACGGCCAGCTCTTCCTCGGTGTCGTAAGCGCTGGCCTTTGCCTCTGGAAAGGAGGACATCGCCTCGTGAGCTGCCTCGGCAGTCTCCCCTTGACCGCCGAGGATGATGCGATCCAGCCCTCCGGCGCGTTCCGCCTCCTGCAGGATTATCTGGGTGACATATGGCAGGCTGCCCATTGTCATCCCAACAGCGCCCCTGTCTTCGGCCGAGAGATTGTTCCAGGGTCTCGCATGCGCTTTGCAGAAGGGGAAGACCCAGCGCACAGTTGGGAACTGCTCGCGGAGCGTCTTGTGGTTCCTGGTCAGCTTCTCGGAGAGGACCTTGTCGCGGAGCTCCTGGTCGGTGGTCGACTCCGGAAAGCGGTGGAGGAAGACCACGGTATGTGAATGGTCGTCGGCGGGGTCAACCACCAGTGGCTTGGTGAGCCTCTGACGAAGTGCCATATTGAGGGGATGTCCTGACTTCTGATGCGATACAATGAGAATGGAGACGTGCTGATGTGGGAGACCAGTCAGTGCGGTCCATCCGTCTTATAGTTGACGGTTTCACATTGTTGTTGGTTTGCAGGTCGTTGAACACAGCAATAGCCTGCCCAGTGAGGCCATTAACTTTGCAGGTCCCCCGTGGATGGTCCGTGCGTCAGTGTCAGTGGGCCTCCTGCAGATGTCTTGGGACGATACGCACAGTCCTTGGGCTCGCAAACATATTGAATGAACACCTTCTCCAAAATTGAATAGGTAAGGAACATAGAAAGGAAGCTGAAACTGACATACAAAATCAGGCCGATGGACCCGCCCCAACGCCTCATGCCGAGCAAACCTCCCTAACTGGTCCGCTGTTGCGACCATACAACTCAAGTCATGGTGACCGAGAGAAGGCTCTGGCTATGTCATTGATTTCCGACAATCACTGAAGCGCTTCACTCACGATTTATAATTTGTGTAGGTCAGTTCTATGTCTTTCCCAAGTGCAAACTCTGACCTCTAAATATACCTAATGTCTGACATGAAAACAATTTTCTTTCTCATTGTATTTCATAATAACTGTAACGAAAGATTACACACCTCACAGTAAAGTATAATAATCTCGATTAAGAGGTTGAAGCAGGCAAACAATAATCCAATCCCTTATGACAAACCCATCGGCCTATAGCACAGATAAGATGGAGACCACAACCCATACTATGGTGTCTAAGGATCAGGAGGGAAGGCGGGATAACGCAACGGACCTACAGTACTCTACGTCTCAGGACATAATGGCGCACCCACCACCTACCCAACCTAACATAGAACAGCGTGGTGGATATGAGATGCAGGACTATTATGCAGATAGTTGCTATTATATTGGTTTCATTTTCACCTTAGACCTCATCACATTGTGTTGTTCACCAGACGATATGTATTAGTTGACTACGATCATCGGTAGTATATTTAGCATTTATGTGCAAAGTAACTGAATAGATAAATAATAACGCCAATTACTTACGTCCGTATACTCTGGTTTATTCTGTTGAAAGGGTATCTTCCGTCTTTCTCCAATACGCTGTGACATTACATCCGTGATCTATCTTACCTGCTCACTGACTTTGAGGCCTTCTTTTCAAGGCAAATTTTAAACCGTTCTGGTGCAATCATGCGCTCATATAGGCTTTGTAGTAGAGAAGCGAATGGATGGGTAGCCTCTATGGACGAGCTTCCTTAACAACTACCAACCCCAATAGCACCCCCTAGGCCAGCGCAGTCATTGACTAACGGAATAGATCGTGAGATACAAGCTGTCTGGGATGTTCACCTGAGAGATACTACTATATCCATCTGCTCCGTATTATGTGGACGACGGCCCATTCCTTGAACATGTGCGGTAAGATTGCGACTGTCACCGTTACAAGGTAAGATCACTTATTGCGACCACGAAGACAAGTATGTACAAGAGTTGAGATGAGAGTGCCCGATCTCTGCAATCCTCATTCCTACTATTCCCGTTCTTACTCACTCAACAACGAAAGCTGACAGGTTGCAATTCCAGCCGTTCGGGCAATACTATGTGCTGCATGCTGATTGGTTATGTCCTCACGACACCACTGCACCTTCAACGTACTAACTACCCCGCCACCGGTTTTCAGCTCACCTCGGAATCTCCTCTTCGATGACACGGGGATTCTCATTCACATCAATCAATCTTGGCGCCAGTTAATTGTATCAACCCGGATAGACTTTGCACGAGCCAGATGGAGTGCAACACGGTCGGCGACACGAACTCTGATATCGCAGGACTGGGTGTCAGTGTGCCTACTCCCCACAAAGCACGCACACATGCTAATAACGCATTACAGATCATCTACGCCTTTGTTGTGCAAGGCGGCTTGTCTGTCATCTTGTCCCTTGTTTCCGTAACAGCAGAGGCATTTCAGGTCCTTGCACGCCGAACTCTGCCGCGTTTTGAGTCAGAACAGTCTGTCAAGACGTTGATTTTATGCACAAATGCTATTCTTTCGAGCATCAGCCAGACCCAAATCGTAAACGGTAAGTTACTCCATTTTGTTTGAAACATTCACAGCTCTTTTCACGTACTCGATATACGGACTCATTTGTTTGACAACGACTCAGGAATCTCCCTGTTGATCGCGGCAATTGCGCAGCACGACGAATTAAGCCTCTACCATCTGCACATTGTCTACGACGTTGTAAATCTCACCGGGTAAGTTAAAGATACCTTAAGATACCTCGTTATACGGATCATAGACAGTGTCTAACACTTCTATAGTGTCTCAGCATGCGCAGCCTTGGCCAACCTCATCCGCGCGCCCAATTTCAAGATGTCGATCGGACCACACACTTATCTACTGTTGTTCTCTTGTCTTTACCTGGGATATTGCGTGATCTTTGGAACACGGCTCAACAACTGGGACTACAGCATCGACGGAGAATGCTACAATACGAGCCCCCTAGATACCTCGCACTTGACCCATCCCGTGTCTGACCACACCTACCTCTCATTCACCTGCTTTTACATGTTCGCTAGCATTCTCCTGTGTTGGTTATGCGGAGGGATACAAAAAGATTCAAATATCGAATATAAAGAAAGTAAAGGGGCTCATGGAGGAGGTGGGAGAAACAGCAAGTCGGTTTTTCTTTCGGAGCTTGGTCAAGTGCTCAAAGTGAGCTGCCGCTCATTTTCCCCCACGCACTCGATCAAACGGCTCCTGCGGCGCATGTATGGGGCAAAAGTCCCCGATGAAGTGTCTTCCCAAGCACTTTTGCAGCACTCGCCTATCGGCAAGATTGAAGGCTTGGGCAAAATGTCAACCAAAATCTTCCTTCTGCTCATCTCTCTCGGCCAGTTTCCAGTCCACACTTACGAAATCTTCGCCCTCCGACACTACAACGAACATCGTCTTTCGGGGGACTCGGAGGATTCCTGGGGTTTTGGGCAGATTGTGGCCCTCGTTTCCTTGGGATCGACTCTCGTGCAGTCTATCGGAACCATCATAGGTGCGTGTCACTTCTTCTGCATGTGCATCAACTGGTTCGAATTGACGAGGATCAGATTATTTCCAGCATTCGAGATTGGAGAAAGGTGTCGAAGTTGTTGAGCTCCGCGAAAGGGATACGCCGATCGAAGATGATCAGATCACTCCAATGGAGGTTCCGCAACGTGTCCATACCATGCCGACAATGCTAGTGGATCTTGAGTCGCTGGAGGCAGCGGGCGCAATGAGAAGAGCCAAGTCATCCTGATGGATAAATATTGGCCGTTGTTGTGAAGCAGCAGAAATTTTAAGCGCTTTGTGATGAAATGGAACAAGCAGTAATCCCATTGTTGAACTTAACTACTACCCTGCGTCTAAGGAGCTTTTACGGGCTGAATTATCTGATGGTTATTAACAAGTCTGCGTTTGGCTATACGAGACGCTTCCAGTATTCCACCATTACGTTTGATAGGCAATCCGCAGTGCAAAATGTATCAAACCACAAGATTTACTGGCACGGGCTGGGTCTGAGTGTAGTTGTGGTCTCAGTTTGGAAGAGCATCCTCCGCCATTTGTGCATGGGCTCCTCCAGTTCGGTACCACCGCCACGCTCAGTCAGAGTAATTGCGATACAAGGCCTTTGTCCACAATAATAGCTTTGTCAATATATGGAGGCGATGGTGGTAATTTCAACGCCAGGAGAACAATGCGGCTATACATAGTACGATTATCAAAGAATTATAGTCACAACAGGGATAATACCTGGTCACCCAGCAATGCCTGTAACTCCTGGACCAAGGAATAGTCCCCTAGAGTATAAATACCTTCCATCCCTTAACAATCTAAACTCCAGTTTCTGCTTCACAAACAATCACCTGAGTTACAGGCCGGCCAAACCTCCAACCTTTTACCAGTCACCTGTTTTCTCCCTGCAAGTGATTGCAAAATGTCCATAACCGGCAACAACACAGTACCTACGGGAAACGACACGGCACCCGCTGATCAGCCGCTGACGCAGGCGGAGAAAAACGCGCAAGCCGACTACGTCCTCATCTGGATGATCGTGCCAGTCACAGCAATAATTCTCGGTGTCGGTGCTTACTTTTGGATCCGAAAGCGCATCAAGAAGTATCGCGCCCGGAGGGCCAATAATGCCGACAACGACATTGAACTTCAGCAGCGTGCTATCCCAGAGCGTCCGAATCCGGAGCCTGCGAGTCCGGAGCATGCTCCTGGACTGTTTTATCTAAATCAAGATCACGCGAGTGATATTGAGACTCCACCTCCTACATACAGCGCTAGCTCGATTAAAGACTATGCCAAGGGAGTTATGGGACTAGGTAAGGCCTAAGAAGTGAGTATGGAGCTTCCGGATACTTTGGGGGTTCATGGCAATCAAACCCCAGGTAGGTGTTTGCATCGTAGACTGGAGTGCGAAGTTTTCCATAGATACTGGAGTGCGAAGTTTTCCATAGATTGCGGAATACAATTTTTGACTTTCGACCACCATTTCACCGTATGACACAAATTGTGACAACGCTGCATGTAATTTGATGTCAGTGAGATAAACACAACTGAAATAGACACTTGATACTAAAATGTTGGATCGTCAAACTACGTAAGTGCGAAATGTTGGCCTGGAATGCTCAAGGTCTTCCTAAAGCCTCTATGATATTGGAATTCTGTACAATCAAACTCTGCGTAGAGTATTACATAGCAAGTAGGAGTCCATCAAAATGAAGACCTTAACCGCAAAAATGCCATTAGTGCAAATAAAAAGGCTGAAGATATGTTTTGGATAGGCATAATTCTGGCTGTCGGGGTTAAGCAGGCCTTCCGCGGGCCGACCCGTCTAGGGGCTCATTGGAGGATGGGTCTTCCTTGTCGTTGACGTCAAGGTGTCTAAGTGTCTAACGTTAAGCCGTATCCGTAGTCGTGACGACACGCTCACTGCACGGCAAGATGACATCTTCCATCTGCATGTCCTCTTCCGCACCTAAGATGTAGCCTCCTGTAACCTCTATAACGCAACCACCTTGCATACAAGTTGGGCCTTCTCTGTCAAGAACACTCGTGTCATGCCACCCAGACCGTCCTCCCTATTCTTTGCTTCCAAACGAGCCTCAAGCACAGTTGTAGCCAAGTCAACTAACATCCCATTCTCACTACGAACCATGTCTACCGGAACCCCCTCAGGAACAGCACAGGCCCAGGCCTCAGCAGACGCCAGTGCGCCTTCTTTCTCCTCCATCGGAATCAAGAGGACGAACATCGAGACTGCCCCTGGCGTAAACCTCTCAGAGCAACAGAAAGTCCTTGTTGGCTCTGTTCTTGATGTCCGTTGCCATCCCCTGAGCCAAGTCTACCATCTTGTGGGCACCACGCTAACACAACCACAGCTCTTCGAGGGCAACCCAACTCTCAAGCACTTCAGCCTGTGGAACAAGGACGCCACATTCACGGACAACATCACTGTCGCAGCCGGCTATGCCAAGTACACAGCGCAGTTCTACGGCCTCCCGGCTCTGTTCAAGCCGATCCAGCTACAGTCGCACAGCGTCAAATCCTCTGGCAACCCCATCGAGTTTGACATGAGCAACAAGTATGTCGTCAAGGGCATCAACCAGGAGAAGGTCATGAACTCGGTCGTCAGGATCCATGTCGGCCAGGACGGCAAGATTGAGAAGGTCGAGGACCGGTGGAACGGCGAGCTGCCCTCGGGTGCTATCAGCGATGTGAGTAACCCTCGAAACTGGACCCTCGGCCCGTTCGCCGCCGCGCGCTGGGCATTCAGGACAGGCAGCGATGTCGCCTGGTGGGCTTTCTGCACGTTCAGCTGGTGGTCGCCTTTCCTGGTAGGGGCCGCTTTGCGTCAATCCTTTGAGTCCACAATGGAGCTGATGCTAACGATGATTCATAGGCTTTCCGCAAGTTGAATGCGGTGACGGTGCCAGCGTTCGTCACGGTGCCCAAGAATGAGGAAGAGGATATGAAGATGAAGGCCGAGAGGGAGAAGGAGTAGAAAAGTGCTTAATACATGTCTTCATAGCTAGATATCTGGCAACTACTACTTTTTTTTTGATCTGACAACAATAAACGCTGTAATGTTTGACTGGCGTTCTGACCTCGATCATCTCATCTCGGATCCTGCCTCAATTGTTCTGTACATGATATAATTCTCGGTGCAAGCCTATGCCCGAAAACAGTGATACTATTCTTGACTTTGCATTCAAACTGTCGCGTTTCACGAAATCGATACTCTTACATGGATTATTCGCCTCTTAAAGTACCGACATACCCTCGAAACTTTGTGCGCGCGATCTCACGTATCGCTGCGTATCGAATAGGACCGATCACAAGGTCCAGCATGGGCGGCTGAGAATTGATACTCGTATCAGGAGGTCGGTAACAGCCCTTCCCAAACAAAGACGGAGCTGAAAAGTTCTTGTGACTGCGGTAAAAGAATTGTACCTCGACTGTGGCTTTAGTCCTTCAAGCCCACCACATCCATAGGCCAAACCATAGTGGTCAGCCATTCCCGCGGAAGAGCCTTCTTGATAGCACGAATCTCCCTCGTTGAAGTCGTCTCCTCTCCCCTAAAGGGCTCGTCGCCCAGCCACCACACGTTGTGCACCTGTGCGACAGTCGCAAAAAAGTGCGCCAAAATTACCAAGGCTCGAGGGCGCCGGACTGCCAACAGCTCAATGTACTTGGATGGGATCAGCAACGGGAACGCCTGGACCCGCCTTGTGATTGCATATACCGGCTCGCCGTGGCTGATGCCGCTCTGGATGCTGCCCACGTAGCTCAGTGTCTTCTCGTAGGCCTCGCGCGTCTCGTCGTCGGCCCAGTCGTCGCCGGACGGCAGGTGCTGCGTGAGCACGCCCTGGAAGTTGACGCGGTGCTCCGGGCTGAAGTAGGTGTCGTCGCGGCCGAAGTACGGGTACGCGTTGGCGGCGTTCATCAGCGCGGGGTGGTCGGCTTCCTTGGATAACGTGAGGATTGTCTCGACGCTCTGCCGGATGACGATCCCTGCGCCGCGGCCGACTTGCAGCCAGTCCATCGGAGGTTGGTAGGGGGATATGGGGCGTTCCTGGAGCATCGCGAAGGCTGTGATGGAGATGAGTAGGGCGCCGAAGCACACGACCTCGGCGGTCTCGACGGTCAGGGTTGCGACCTCCTCTCGTTGAGCGTGGAGGGCGGCGATGAAGTAGCTCTCGCGAGCGGTGTAAATTTCTTTGTCGTCGGGATCTGAGCGAAGAATATTTGTGGCTGAGAGTGCGCAGATACCAAAGAGCATGTTTTCGTGGCTGAGTGCCATTTCGGGCATTGTCTTGACCCATATGTCTCGCCAATACGGTGCTGGGTTCAACGGGAAGGGGTTGTGAACCGTAAGGTGCCAATTCTGCATCAAGCGGTGCTCCATTAGTCGTCGAGCCTTGGACTCGGGCAGATTGAGGTCGTTGGAATCTTCTGGTGGGGAAGGAGGCTGGGTGAATATGTTCTCGTTGTTTGGCCACCGCGGCCAGCTCGGCAGAAGGCCGGTCTGCTCGGGCGAGTGCGCTGCAGGAGATCTTGCGCCAGTGCTGACAGTTGAAGGTGAAAGACCCGGCTGTTGGCTGGGAGAGGGCGTTGGCAATAGTTGTTGCTGATGGCCAAGTTCCTGAGAGTGGTTTGGCCACGAGCAGTCCATCTGCAGACGGCTGCAGTTGCCGCAAACTGGTCGGGCCTCGTCGCACTTCACCCGACGTGACTTGCACTTGAGACATCCATTCCGGGACTTTCGGTGGCCAACCTTGGCCGGCCGGCTTCTAACGTCGATTCCACGAGAAGCCATAGCTGGACGCACGGGTCAGAAAAGCTGTCAGAAAGCGCGCTCCAGTCCGGTACGGTGTGCTGACGTGGAACCCGCCCTGAGCCTGATTGTGGGTGTCACGACGCCATCTCATCAAGTGCCCAGATCAGAGATTCTGTAAGATAAGGGGCACAAGTCAAGACAAGTGGTCGAGAAGTGCGGGTTGCCACCGGGCTGGGCAGATTTGGCACGGAGTATCAGTCGGTGTTGCTTTTCAGCTTCTCGTTCCACGGTCGGGATATGGAGTAATTGTTCGCCAACCTTTTTGACCACTCACAGCCCACCTTTTGATGACATCATCAACTTACTCAGCTGACAACGCAAGAAGGGAAGAGGTAACTAGGTGCAGGTTACTCAACATAATTCCTTCCAAGAAGATATTTCCCAAGTAGACTGCTCAGTTCGCCCCAGCCAAGGTACGTCCACCCAGCTTCCTGGGCGGGACTACTAGTAAGAAGGAGTGGCTAGTGAAGAAGGAGTGGAATACATATGGCTTCCTAACTCTACTTTCCCCCGGTACTGCTGTTGGCTAACAGGTGCCTGAAGCAGATAGCATCACGTAGGTGATATTAAAGACATAAAAGTTTGGATTGTTTTAATTTGATCTAGTCTGCTTTGCTGCACTTCTAAATTTCGGTTCATTCTAATTTGCGCAATGGGCGTTACTATGCTTGGGTGGAACACTTCATTTTTAGCAGACAGTCGTCAATTTCAGCTACCAGCCATTACATTACGCAGCTGAAACAACGTCCTTAATACGAGCATTGGTGATGT